>CM023485.1:10102807-10691822 GCA_013339685.2 Hyalomma asiaticum | reverse complement strand
CGCGCCTTCCCGAATAAAAATACGGTCTCTCAAAATCTTGCCCAAAATGCCAAAAAAGGTAAGACTATAGTATAGGGTTTTTTGTGAAATTTTGACTCGATCAGAAGTCGCTCTAAATACGTTTGGCCGCATCATAGAGCATTCCTCTACTATATTGCGCGCCTTCCTGAATAAAAATACGGTCTCTCAAAGTTTTGCTCAAAATGCCAAAAAGGGTAAGACTATAGTATTGGGCTTTTTGTGAAATTTTGACTCGATCAGAAGGCTTTTGTAACTGTGATCGCTGTGGTGCGGCTTAGGTTGGCATCCGCCGCTAAAGACGTACCCGTTCAAGGGCTCACTTTTCGAGCACCAAACATCACTCACGCGGAGGAAGTCGCCATAACTCTCGCCGCAGCGTACCCCGCATCTCGGATCATTATTACCAATTCACGGAGTGCGTGCCAAAATCTCATGAAATGTCGCATCACTAATCGCGCTGCTAGAATCCTCAAGCGCTGTTATTATCTGGACCGCCCCTCTACATGCGCCGTTATCTGGACTCCGGCCCACGCAGGACTAGGTGGTAACGAGGCTGCCGATGCGTCGGCCCGCGCGCTTCATTCCCGTGACCCGCCTTGCCCTCCATCGCCTGATGATCCAGAGCTTAAAAATCTCAGCTATGTATAAATCGAACAGGCTCCGATTTCCGCCTCCGGCACCAGGCCTGACTAAAGCTGACGAGCGCTGGCTCTTACGGCTGTGCCCGGCGATACTGAAACACTTCAATTCGGCCTTCTCTGGGGAATGCCCACACTGTGATTATCCGCTAGCGGATATTTTCCACGTGGCTTGGGCATGTCCATCTAACCCGGCGGTCCCCCCAATCACCTCCCCTTCACCCCCTACCCGAGAGAGCTGGGAGGCTGCCCTGCTCAGCTGCTCCACCTTGGAGGGCCAAAAGGCCCTCCAAGGTGAAGCATAGGCCCTCTAAGGTGGAGCACCCCGGCAAGGCCCTCCAAGGTGGAGCACCCCAGCATAACACACTTTCGTGTTAGAAAATGCAAGTCTGCAGAGCCACTAGCGCTTGGGGTCCCCAACACTGCACCGAGAGAAGCTCACAAACGTGCGCTTGTACTTCCGCCTTGACCGCCCTCCACTCATAGCCTCTCGGAATGCAAACCGTCTGTTGATAGTGATTGTGGTTTGTTCAAGGAAAGGACGCTGATTTCTGCAGCCCATGTCGGGAGCACGGCTAAGCGTCCGTGAGAGTATACGGGAAAGGGAGTGAAAGAGATAGAGAGAAAAGCCGTAGTGGAGGGCTCCATAAATGTTGACCATCTGGGGTTCTTTAACGTGCACTTCCTGCCAGGAAACTAGGTTCACAAGGCCTCGGCCTGACCGTATACAAACCTAGCCGCGCTGTCGGGTGGTTCTTGGACAACCAGAGACGTATTTCCTTACACCCCCCACGTACACTTCTCGAGTTCTCCGGAAACGATTTCGTAATGCTGAGCAAGGTGCGAACCATCAGCCTACACCAAAAAAAAAAGTAGACTTGATATTCGCACCTTTTGTCTTCATAATATTCTGCAACATACGGTGTGACATTTTGGAGGACCCTGCGACGTAGATTTGCACGAAAGCCTTCGCTCAAGAACGTGGAAGGCTTTCAAGTTTTGCGTTTGGGACACATTTATACTATCGCAACGGGCGAGGGAGATGGCCACTGAGGACTGATTCGGAGACTCGGGATTTTCCTGTTCTTACTTAATAACTGACTGTACTTCAATCTCCATCCTTTATTCTATTCTTGCCTATAAGTACGTGCTGGTTAAGTGGTATGACAGCTACTGCTTATAAAGTAATTAAACGAAAGCTCGAATTTCTTCGCACTCAATACATAATGCAGACGCCTTCCGCTATACGGCATCGACGTCCAGAGCGCCTTAATTCCCAGCTAATTGAAGGGACGTACGGGAGCTAGCTAGCTGGTATTCCGTAATCAAAAGTTTGAGCGCAAACTACTGACAGGAACAGACAAATAGGAGTTGTCCTTGTCGACTCTTTGTCCCTGCCTGTAGTTTGTGCGCAGAACATTTGATCAATGAAGGAGCAGACATGAGGCCCCACGGCCCGTATACGTACGTACATACGTCAGCGCACTGATTTCGTCTATGTCGCGTAACTGCTTACCGATTCAGCGCCTACGCCTTCCTCTTATTTTCGCTTTAAATGCATAAAGATTATAGCCGATCAAACAGGCTTAGAGCGCGTGCGTGTTTGCAAGACGCGTGTCCAAGGTCGCGCGGTCTTTCCTGTATACGTAGTGGATCGGCCGCGTGAGATGGGTTTGTCAATTTAGCTGGTTTTCGAGGCCACACGTGGCGTCTTTCCTTTTTTATATACCTACACACCTCTACATTAACTAATAGGCATGCACGCCTACTGCATTAATAAGGCATTTTGGATTGCATTGCATGCTAATTTTGTTTTTACAGAGTAAGCTGTTATGAGATCACAACAAGGGCTTTTTTTGGCGCCGCAGTTGTCCGCCGCCGCCGGTGTCCGTAATCACTATCGCGCTAATATTAGAAAAAAATAACCGAGACCGATGAGGATCCGAACCCTCGTCCTTCTGCGTGGCAGTCAAGCATTCGACCACTGAGCTACGCCTGTGGTGAAAAAAATCATCGGTAAAAGACCTATACAGGTATAAATTAAGCCTGCCGAGGAATCGCATTAGCAAATTTAATGTTGTTTTTGTGGGGTTTAACGTCCCAAAACCAGCTCTGATTATGAGAGATGCCGTAGTGGAGGGCTCCGGAAATTTCGACCACCTGGGGTGCTTTAACGTGCACTGACATCGCACAGCACACGTGCCTCAACATTTCGCCTCCATCGAAATGCAGCCGCCGCGGCCGGGATTCGATCCCGCGACCCTCGGATCTGCAGCCGAGTACCATAGCCACTAGACCACCGTGGCGGGGCGAACAAATGTAATGTGACGTTGCAGAATGGTACTACGCCACTACGCGTCGCGGAAAGTGGATTGCATAACGAGTGCGAGGAACTATTCGAAAGAACACAGGGGTTCATGCTTTGTAGCTCTGCGCCCATTACAGGGCTATCATCAACAACACACCATTGTGAAACGATCTTCAACTTTTCCGTCATCATTATTATGAAGCGCTGCCTCGTGAAGCAGTTTTGTTGTATCATGCCATGCGTCACGCGACGGGCGAGGTGCGCAGCCCTGACAGCAACCTGACTTGGCTCTTCAATATAACTCATGGCCCAACCACTTCGCAAGATCTCCAAGCGTTTACAATGGCCTCTAAGAAGCTCGCTCCTCCAGCTTACGCTGTCACTGTCCTGCGATGCCGTGCAGGCCTGAGGTTTTTTTTTTTTTTGCAGAAGTTACCACCATCGGAAATATCTAACCATAATTAGCGAAGTTTTTGCTCTATGAAAGCTGTATATACGATTCGGTTAATTTCTGGTGCAGTTTTATCCCAAGTGCCGATATGAGAACTTTGCTGCGTTGAGAGCGAAGCAATTGTAATTTCAATTCAGTTCTTTATTTGCAAACGCCGAACGTACAGAAATACCAAAACAGGTTGGGAACGCGTCAACATCGAAAAGCATTTTTGACAATTTAGAAGATCATCTTTATTGCTACGTTAATTGATTTTCTGTTGCTTTTCGATTATTTCTGCACCTTGCTGGGCTTATATCTGCGTGTCTTCATGAGCCCATGTCACGACAATCCTCGCTGACCGCACCTGATCCGTCCACTATGCACTGGTACAGAAAAAGAGCTTCAAAATAATATTAAAACATACTCGGCACACTTACGTTCTCTCGCTTAAAGGGGTCGTGAAACGTTTTCTGAACATTTTGTACTAAGTGCGTATTCGGGATCCTGACCCTCCAATCAACAATATGCATTGTTCCGTTGCACCGTGTGCGTTGATTTAGAGCGATAAAAAACGCGGTTTCGGTTTCACTGCGCGAGTTCCCCTCAACTCTGCAGATGACGTCATCTTAGTAGCCGTCATACCTCCGAGATTGGCGCGCCCTCGGAGGACATGGGAAAACAAACCGTGCTGCCGCTTATCTTCCAAATGGTGGCACCGCACGGTTTCCAAGTATTTTCTACGTTTCTAGCTTTCAAGTAAATCGATCCCTTTAGAGCAAACGCGAGTTCACTGTGCCTTTGAACTTAAAAGTATCTTAACTCAACGTCACCAAATAGTACCACGCCGGCCGGTAGTGTCGCATAGTCGTTTCGGGAGCGCAAGAAAGCTGAGATTTAAAACGGGCGTTGTTAAATGTGCACTGAATATTTCGCCGAAATATTTCGGAATCGGCTTGTCGAATGTGTATTGAAGCAGTGAAAATTACAAACCGGCATCTCCAAATTCCTTTCACGACCCCTTTAATTAAAATGGGTGTACCTGTCATTTTAGGGCGGTCTAACAAAAATGAAGATTAATTCTTTTTATTGTCAGGGTATGTGCAATGTTACAGTTGTGTGCTACCGCGACATATAAGCTCTACCAGATTACGGCGCATCTTTATCCTCAGTGGGGAGAGCCTATAATTAATTAATTAATTAATTAATTCACTCCTTCTATGTCCCTTACACAGGGTCATAGCAGGAGTGAAAAAAAAATCAACGAAACAACGATTTTGTGCATTGCAAACACAGGACGATGCTAGTAAAACAAATGACACGAAAAGACATGTAAACAGAAAAGGACATCCGCCGTTGTAGATCACAAAGAGGCAAGGAGATATATGTTAAGTGTAACCAAGGGTACGTACAATGTTTTCTTGTAAATGAAGCAGTTAAAGAAGATGAAGCGGCTTCTTCCGACAGAGAATTCTATTCACTGCCAGCTTTTGGAAAGAAGCTATGTATATATATACTTGAAACAATTGATACGAATATTTGTACGCATACTGTCACGTGGTCGTGACGATTTGGAAGCAGCAGAACTCTAGACGACGTCAGGCGAACTTCTTATTGGGCAAACCTGCAGTGTCACCCAGCGAAACCGAGCTTCACGTCGGCTTTTATACGCACGTCATAGCGCGTTCTCGCAATATTCTGAGATTCTAGAAGACACTCAAATGCGCGCCTCAGGCATGCGAAGTTTCAAGAACGGTCGATAGGGTTCCAGACGCGACATGCAAGATAAACGCGGCCTACGCTGCGCGTAACAGAAAGTGATAACGGCGCTCCCCTTAAGCAAACCAAAACAACCGCACGTGTCAATATAAACAAGAAGTCGCTGCTTTTGTTTCTTTTTTTAACACGAGAGTGTTTTAAATAAATAAAGTTGTTACCAACCAACGAGAGTGTTTTATGCCGGTATCCACCACGACCTCACCACGTCATTTCCGCAACAGAAGTGACGCATAAAACATAGAGTAAGAACAGCAAAAAGCACGCAGAAAAATTTTCTTTGATGCGCTGGGAAACGAACTTGCATCCCGCTGCTTCACGACGAAAAGTGGCCAGCAGTTCTGTACCACTGCGCCGTCGGCGCACATTGTACGAACGCGGCTTATAGCTTTTCTTAGTGAAGCACTGCAACTTCACCTCGCCTCTTCTGGGTGGCGGCACCGTTCCAGGCACGTTCCAAAGTGGGCTTCGATGCGAGCGCGCGGGGCCGCACAAGTGCATCAAGGCGCGGCGAACGGAGCGAGATAAAGATTATAAGCCTCGTTCGCACAGCTTCGAGCATGTGCGCCGATAGCGCGGTGGTAGAGAACCGACTGCCCTTCGTCGTGGATGGCGTTATTGGTGCTTTTGTCGCGCGGCATTTACTATCGACTGCGTCCAGTTATTACGTAAAGTACTTCAGTACAAGGGGTTGTCATGCATGTCGTGGAGGCGATGCGTGAACATGGGTTAATCTACGTCACACAGTGCTGTACCAGCAAAACACCCATAGACATCGGCAAGTTCACCTCGATGTAGAATAAACTTTCAACTGCTTATGTGAAGACATATTCCACTTTTGTGGTATACCGACTCTTGTGACAGAGAGAACAGCCACATCTTTTCTATTTTTGACCCATCGCAGACCAAAGAGCGATGATAGCGAGCTTATCGTCACGGGCCGCATCACCTGCTGTGTAGCTGACTTCGAGGAGTTCTGTGATAAGTCGTGAGACAGCGTAAAGTGCATCAAGGCGCTAGACATAGTCTGCTCGCGCGTCACTTCCGGCGGCTTCAGCGGCTTCGTCCGCCATTGCCAGGTACCAGGTTGACGTATACGGACGACCGTTTACGCGCTTCTCTGTGTTCCTTGCTTCGTTCGTAATAATGCGCATATGCCCAATATTTCGATACCGATGAACAAGCAAAAAAAAAAAAAAGTACTATAGTGACGAGCTGATGTCCTTTCTTGGACTGCGTGCGAGGGCATTTGGCAGAGATTCGACGCGCACAAAGCAATGTGTTTCGGTTTACACAAAGCAATGTATACGCTTTTTGTATTTTAACGAGATAGCGTTGCAAGGCTCGTTTCGCAGAAATTCCGGTGTCGGCGTCATTGGTTGTGAGCGAAATAACAGCGTTGTCAGTGAGCGAAAATTCAAGATATACGCAAATAAAATAAATAAGAAAAAAGAAGCCTTCCGCGCAAGGGGAATCGAACTTGGGACCGCTTGCTTCTGTAAACGCGATGCGCTAGGTGGATGCAGCACTACACGAAACGCTGACAAAAAAGAAAAAAAAAGACGCACATGACAGATGCGTCTTCTTTGTCCGTGTTTTGTGTAGCGCTGCACCTTCCTCCAGATGGACCATTACCAATTAGCTCAAGTCTCAGTTATAATGGTATCTTCGATCTTCATCGGCGAGCTTTGATGGCTCATCTATGTCAGATAGCGCAAGACGGAGGACGCGCAAGACAGACGCAGAGAAAGCAAACACCAGAGCTGACAATTACGTGGCTAGGCGACTGAAGAGCATCGCAAGCGGAAGAGAGCGCGATGACCATGGGGCCAGGCATCGCTATCGCGTTCAACTCTTAAGGCGGAGCTTAAGGGTCCCACAATTTTTATTTCTGCTGTGCAAGACTACTCCTCTCTTTTCTTACTTTGTCATTTTCTTTTATGCAATTAAATTAAGCCTGTTATAATTTTTGGAGCTGGTAGGGGCAATTTGTTCACGTGTATTTGTTCTTTAAGACGCCACTGTTGCAAATGCTGCATGTCATGCGCGCGGTGCCGAAACGCAGAGCAAAGCAGTGCGCTCACCCAGGAGAAAAGGCTGAGCCAGGGTGTTACCGGAACACGCAAAAAAATTCACAGCATATCCACGGAGTGAATGATGATGAGTGGGCGAAGCTCCGGAGGTTCATCGTAGATCGTGCCGAGTTCCGGTTTAATTTAGTTAACGCGCACGCTACGAATCCTTATGGTTCAACTACGCACAAGTGAAATCTCCCACCGGCACTTCATTGCAAGTCAAGATCCAGTGCATATATATATATATATATATATATATATATATATATATATATATATATATATATATATATATATATATATATATATATATATATATATATATATGGGTGGCCGGTGAACGGTTCTCCAGCGCGAGCAGTCGGTATTTCTCAATCAAGAAACTCGCTAGAAGACGCTGCCTGCGCCAACGTTGTCTCTCGCGGGTGAGGGCGCGTTCTCCTTCTTTGCGAGCTGGTAGAGCGTTCATCGAAGAAAGAGCGTTTCCATAGTCAACGCGCGCCTTTCGCTCTCTCTCTCACACAAGACAGCAGATGGAAGAGAGAGCTCGCGCGCCGGAGGCACGCGCCGAGGGCGAGCGCGAGCCTCCCGGCGTTGCATGGCGTTGCATGGTGGTGTAGGTTACACGATACGACGATACGTGACAACCGACCCACAGCTTAAGGAGCTTCGCCCCTAAACGATATCGAGGTATAGAAAGCCGTCATTCTTTCCGAAATGCAGACAACTCAGAGCGGCGAAGTCAGTGGTGTGTGATTCGAATTGCGCCATAAACTGGGAAGAAAAGCTATGGACAGGAGACATCTCCGTCTCTTTTCTTTTTTTTTTCTTTTGGAAAGATAAACCGCGCATGAGACGAATCGCTCATGAGGGCGAGCTTTCTAACATGAATCGCCGTTGCTTGCGAAGCACAAGCGTGTGAGAAGGCCTAAGTAGCAACGCAGAAAGGGAAGTAATGTGGGCTACCTGGCACTATGCCTATAGATAGCTGATCACTGCCTGTCGTTGTGAATGCATTCGACTGCCTATTAAGCCAGCACGTCTAACTGACGTAAATATAGACTGGGCCTGCAAGCTCTCTGCCCATGCCGCACTTTAAAAAAAAATAAAGAAAGAAAGAAAATGAAAAGGAAAAAAAAGTCGTACTTTTCCCACATTTTGCTGCCCACTCGCAACTGATATCTAATGAGAAGACTCCGGCGGGGCAGCTGGTGATGATATTCTAGGATAAAAAAAAAACACGAAAGCTTTGTCTACTATGTGCACAGGAGAAAAATCTGCTGGCTTTGCTCGCTGAAAATGACGTGGAAAGATAATAGTCTTCCGTCGCCCATGATACGTAGCACCCTATGTTCTCCCCTTCTCACTCCTCCCATGATGGATGCAACGGAGGTTTTGCTGAATTCGATTCAAATTTCCCACGTTCGCCCTGCTCTCGCGCCGTGTGTTCGGACGTTTTATTACTTTGGCGTCTGTTCGACACCATTTATAACGCGCTGGTGTGTCAGTTACTAATTTAAAACCTAAATGTTTATTAGTAATTAAATGAACGCTGACGTTCACGGTCTTATACAAGTATCTTGCCTGCATAAAGGCAAGATATTTGCGAACGCAAATATCCTTACGCTACATGTATACAGCTGACGTGTCACCAGTGCTAGTAGTTAGGTTGGTTTTAACCACCCGGTTGAATCGGTCTTTGTCAGGCACTTGAACAGACAGACAGACAGACAGACAGACAGACAGACAGACAGACAGACAGACAGACAGACGAAGTTTTTTCACAATTCTGGTAGCCCAAGAAACGCTATTGTCTTAAAAGAAAAGCAACAACCAGGCATGCAGCAAAATGAAAATTTGGCGGGCGTTACCGTGGAAGCCATGAAGGCGAAAGCCGTGCTTCACGATGCTTATAGCTGTGCGCGGTGTCCTCCATTAGCAGGAGCAAGGTTTACGCGTTAGAAATGATGCGCACATATATTAAGATATTTAATTAAAGGTAGTGCAGTAAGTTTTAGACAGCCATCTGTTGACGAAGTTAGTCGGAAGCTTCTCTGGCGGGTCGGTGGAACAGCGAGATGGCAAATGCTCGCCTGGGCATGAAGACTCGAGTTTGCATTTTAGGTGCACGAAAAGGGTGCGGCGTTCTGGCGTCCGCAGAAATGCGAAATGGCAAAGCAAACATATGCATTTCTTAGGTGTGTGTTGTGTCTTTTTTCGAATAACCTCCTGGAGAAAGTGATGCAGTGTTGCCTATTTCATTTCTCGCGCAGAAAACACGTACACAAGTGTGGGACTAGATTATTTAGCTTTAGCACACGCCTAATTTAGCATTGTAGCATTCGGTTCATTGCATGAATCAAATTGTCCGCGAATGTTAGGATGCCTTTACCGACGCGTGTGCCACAGGGCTAGTAGCACAACCAAGGTGTGGGAGATATGCTTCGTGCACGAGTTGTCCTGGCGTTGACCAGCTTGAAAGGCGCATGATGGATACAACTGGAGTCTTGCTGCTCCCTCTGGTTACTGCAGCATGCAGATTCACGTGGGTACTATTCGTAAATGCATCACATTTACATCATAACAAGAACACTTCATTTCGAGTGTATACTTTAGGAAACACCGCGCTCGACAAATGTCATCAAGTAAAATACTTGGGCATCACGTTGAACCTTAACTGGGAACTCCATATCTCCTCTAAATGTCAGACCACCGAAGGCAAACCGCCACATATCAAATTAAGCGCCTACAAAACACTGATTACACCATCACTAGACCATGCTGATTTTTTTTTTCTGGAGTCCTTATCGAAACACATTATTGCTAAAGTAAAGCGCGTACAAAAACTGGCAGTCCGCTTCATATATATTTTGATTATTCAAGGCAGTTTAGTGGTTCCGAACTATTATCAAAAGGTAATTTAGAACATGTTACAGAGAATTTGCGCAACGAAGAATAGTTTCGATGCTTAAGTTCATTTATCTTTTGTTTCGTGGACACATCAAAATTCCATGGTCACGTTACTTACTCGATCCATTCTTACACTCATCAATGACTAACCACAGTAATTCGCCAACCATCAAGCCGCGTTAATACACATAAACTTTCCCTCGTCGCGATGGCAGTCTATTATTGGAACGAGTTACCTAACAGTGCTGTGTGTTGTAGTACTGTGGAATCTTTTGTAATCAAAGTTAAATCCAAATTCATTCTTTTCTGTTCGTAACTGACATTGTTTTACCTGTGATAACCACTCCTGCAAGGGCCGTCAGAGACTGCAGTATCTTCAAATAAATACAAAATAACGGCATTTTCTCTACATGGACATCCACACAACTTCACTAGGCGTAAAGTGTGGATCTTCAAGCGCGACACGGTTAATCGGTAGGACATGGTCCCATCTTCGCCCTGTCATGACCGTTCCGTTCGAGAGCAGATGCAGGGCCAATCTTCCTCGTTCTCTTCGTATGCGTGAGTCAATCATTTGATTTCTTCTGGTCGCCGCTTGTGCGTACTTCATTTGCACAACTTCTTTGAAAGCATTTTAGCGCGAACAGGAAAAAAATACGAAGAAAGTCTTTGTTTTGTCTCCGTTTTCCGTTTTGTGCTAGAATGTATTCCTCAAGGATAAACAGCTCGCCCACCAAAAAGTCCTACTTTATTGCACGACGTCTTCTTGAACGAAACGACACACAATAGCACCTCGGACAATGAAAGAGTGACCGACATATAGCGCGCCAACGTGCAACTCGAGGGTCCATTGATTTGTACACACACCAAGCGCAGGGGCATGTGTAACGCTCTCTATGTTTTCCTGTGCTTGGTTTTATTTTTCGCGGAGCTGTCGTCACCGGTTTCTTCTTTGCTGGCAGGGTTGCAGTGTGGATCTCAATGTAGTTGATGTCCTTGGAGGGAGCTTCCGCGGGCACTGCAGGGTCCGGCGCATGCACGTGGGGCTTCGGCTGCATTGCAAGCAAACAGCACTATAGGTTAGCAAAATCTGTGTGCTTAAAATCCAAGTTTTTCATGCAAAAACAATCAGGACACCAAAAGTCGCCGCTTGCTGAATTTTGAAATCCTCTTAGAAACAATAAAGACAAATCAAAATGCCAAAGTAAGATGCCAAAAATACATTGCAGAATTATAAACGTCTCCATCTGCTCCATCTGCTTGCTCGCAAGCGCACTCTGTCGCAGTGGAGTGACACACATTTCACGAATTCCCGACTGTACTCTCTCGATCCGACGTTAAGCCTTCGAGTACCATCCAACACTTGCCGTGGAGAAGCCACGCTTTTATATCGACCATGGTTGGGCGTTGCGTTCACCAATGCCTATTCATTTCGCATAGGAATGGCCAACAGAGCAGCCTGTGACCAGTGCGGTCACGAAGAATCAATAGGGCACATTTTGTGTGACTGCCCGCAGTACAGTGCGGAGAGGCAATCCCTTTGCTATGTACTCAACGAGCTGGACGACCGACCACGGAAGTCGAAAGAAAGGATTCTGCGACATCGTCTGAACCTCACGTCGCAAAAGAAGGCCATACATGCGCTACTGCGCTTCTTGAGATCTACCGGCCTTCTTGAACGCCTCTAACTAGAAAGTCTTATCGTTCTCTCTCTCTCTCTCTCTCTCTCTCTCTCTCTCTATATATATATATATATATATATATATATATATATATATATATATATATATAACACAAAACATGTCAGCAGCTGGCGACAATGCACCTTTATATGCAGATACTGGAACGTATCATAGCAGAAGAAAAAAACAAGGGGCAGCTTCATTCAGAGGTGCGAAGACTGTGCAAACAGCGAAGCTGGCGATCCAACTTAGCTTCATCTCGGTTGGGCTAAGTTTAACAAAGCCGATAAAATCGTTAGTGCAAAGCTAGAACGCTTACAAAAAACATCTAGATTCATCTGTAATACATATGGCCGCAGTTCAATCACTAACCTTATAGCTCTCAGCGGCCTACCTTCTATAACTCATAAGAATCGTGCTTGTCGCTTGAAATTCTTTTTTCAGGTAATAAAAGGACACTATAAGATCGACACGTCTCACCTTCTCACACATTCTTCAGGTTACGCTACCAGGCACAGACGCTCACTGGCCGAAACCCCCTTCACTACGCGCGTCAACTGCTTCAAGCATTCTTTTTCCTAAGGACGACAGTAGAATGGAACAAACTGCCCGATGAAACGGTAACACAGATTTCACTACAGCAATTTGAACCGCACCTTTGCTGCAAAGCATTTTTTACTGTTTGATTTTGAAATTGATGTATTGGTATATGTATTGATGTATTGGCGCATTGGTGTCGCTTTTCTTTTCTCTTGTATTTTTTTTTCAGACACGTGAGTGAAGCAACTTATTCAGTGTTGTTCCTTTTCGCCACTTTTTCTGTTCTGTGCACCTACACATGTACCACGCTACAAGATCTTGTATAAGATCGCAGTATCTATAAATAAATTAAATAAATAATAAATAAATTTCGCGAGGCTTTTGCGGCCGCGTCACAAGCAACCGCAAGAACTCGCTGTGTGCGAATTCCTGCGGTTGCTTCTGTGTACGGGTACGTGTTGTTTATTTTTTGGGGTTGTCATGCATGTTATGGAGGCGATGCGTGAACGTATGTTCATCCATGTGAAATGGTGCCCTACGAGCGAAACCCCGATGGTAAGTTCACCTCGATGTACAATAAACATTCAACTGCATGCTTATGCGAAGACACGTTTCACTTTCGTGTTATACCGATTCATCTGACAGAGGGATCAGCCAGATTTTTTTTTTTTTTTTTTGCGCATTAAGGGCCAGCGTGGGGGATAGGTTAGCATTACAGTTTTGTTTATCAAAAACCTTGATGCGGATGTGCAGCAGCGGCAGCAAAGGTCGCAAGGTTCACAAGCCGCTAATCTACCAACGCTTCGATTAATTATGTTTCTCCCTTTTTCTAAGTCTACCTTCTGGCTTTTTCTACTTTTCTAATGCTTTTCTAATACTTTATTTTCTAGTACTTTGTTCTAATACTTCTTTTAAGTCTGTGCTTCTGGCTGTCATAGTGCTAAAACATACGTGCACTCTTTTCTCCTCCAAAAGAAGTAAAAGCAAACCGGCACATATACGCTCGTATACATGGATGTTTTTACCCGTGCAATAGCAATACTTGTAATAAAGTTCATCACAAGGAGAAACCTGCTAGATGTTAAATACAACGTTCGGCCATGGTTTCAGCTGTGGACAATGAAGGCAATCCTTGCGATGTCCTTTTGCCTACTAGACAGGACGAGACTGTAACCCTCAGAAGAGATTTATTCTTCAAGGCCTCGCCGGCGGTAGTCGCTCTTGCAATGGATCAAATTGCAGTGAGCGATGTCTACCGATGACGTCTGGAATTTGGCCTGCTGACATTGAACTAAATAAATAAGGTGCACTGCCCTGCGAATAGTAACTGCGGCAATCCAGTTTTGTACGCCTTGAACGCGTCGTTCCAGTGTCGTACGTCAGACAATTGTCCACTTTCATTTTTGTTGCCTTTTTCCGCAGTAGGTCACTGTCAACGTGATGTCCTCTGGAGACATGACAGAAAAGGTCCGAGCAACGTGGGATGTTGGCACTCAACGCACCGCGCTTGCCTGAGGCTCGCGTGCAATTGTATAGGCTTCATTTAGCATCACACGCATACACACTCCGCATTGATATGGAGTCCGCCATTATGGCATAACGATATCGCGATTTTGGTGAAAACATGAATACATAATTTAACATAAAGAATCTCAGCTAGCCAAATCGATCCAAAAGCTCTCCATTGAGGCTTCTGCTAGGCAGGGTTACTTTTTGGAACATAAAGCTCTAAAGTAACAGCAAACCGAAGAGGCGAGGTATAGTTAGTAGTAATTTATTCTTAAAAATGCTTTTTTTTTTCAGGAATGAGTTGTTACCAACTAGCTCCCAGTTCCTGTTTCTTTCAATTTCTTACTAGTTCAGTGAGCTCATTTTCAGTATTACAACTCTCGTGATCCCCCTCCTTGTCCCTGTCGTATAGTAACGCCCAAAGTTTTTGAAGAGCGCTTTTAGGGACACTAAAGTCAATTACTAAAGTGCCTTAGTGCCTTAGACGGGTAAATTATTACTCCATAAATTCTGCTGTCGTTAATTTCGCCATTTTAATTTAGGTATTAGAGAAGAATATGAATGTCCATGTGTAATTTTTGAATTTTGCGCCGACACCTGTAGCACATAATGTCGCAAACTACGCCATTTTTTCACGCTCTGCTCATACTAGCTCAACAAAATTTTCTATAGCACGCCATATTTAGCATCTGGCTTTCTCACAGTACAAAATATATATTTTTTATGCATAAGAAACGTCGTTGGCCGTACAATCTATGCCGTCAAATAATAGAGGCCGTCAATACGTAAGACGTAACGCGCATTATTGCTGGAACCCCAGTGCGGCTGCGTCACCTGCATTTCCCTTTAGCGCATTTTCTAGCTGAAGTCAGAGTGGTGCTTTTGGTATTGGAATGAAACGCAATTTACTAACACAGATGGGAAAAAAATTTTCGCTTTCACAACTGGAAAGATCATTCGTGCAGTAATGAAGGAAATGGCTGTTTATTACAAACAGCAGTTTACGCCTTCGCGATTGAAAACCAGACGTTATATAGAAGTAGAAGAACGCCTGTATCTAGGACAGGAGAACCCACCCATGTAAATGAAATCCATAGTAGAATAAACATGAGATGGCGCACATACGGGAGACATTCCCGACCAATGAACGGAAACCTAGCACTATCACTCAAGCGGAAACTATATAACCACTGCATTTTGCCAGTACTTACATACGGGGCAGTAACCTGGAGAATTACAAAGAAGCCGGAGAGGAAGTTAAGAACCACGCAACCGGCGATGGAACAAAAAATGGTAGGCGCTACATTAAGCGTCAGGAAGACAGCCAAGTGGTTCAGAGAACAGACCGGGGTCGCCGACATAGTAATCGATGTTAAGAAGAAAAAAATGGACATTGGCAGGCCACGTGATGAGAAGGCTAGATAACCTATGGACATTTAGTACGACGGAATGGATACGTAGAGAGGGTAAGCGCAGCCGTGGACGACAGAGAGTAAGATGGGGGTACGAAATTCAGAAACTTGCAGGTATCAAATGAAATCAGCTTGCGCAAGGGCTTCTGAGGCCAGTGGAGCCCTGGACTAGGGGCCCCACCCACCTGCTTCGCCAACCTCGTTTTCTTTTTTTTTTTAACAATAAACGTTTGTCAACTCAACAGCTTGCGCAAGACAGGCAAGGATTGCCTGGTTACCTTCATAAATCGTAACAGCACATTTTCCGCAGAGCAGCTGTGAGCACAGAGCCCTCAGTTGTTCGCCTAGTTAGGACGTGTTCTCGCGATGAAACTGCCAGAAACCTTTTGAGGTAATTCCCGTGTGCCGAAAATAAAGGATTACCCTTTTGTCTTTTAAAACGCCTGCTTTCGCGGTGCCATGTGATGGCGCAGTAGTGTGGCCCGCACGCTTCTTCGAAGTGCCGTTGTTCAGGTAATATAGCAACCGATATTAAGGGGGAAGCCTCATGTGGCTCATAAAAAGCGAAAAACGACCTCCGACGACAACACGAACGTTACCAAATATGACATCGTGCGAAACAACAACGTCCAACAAAAGAACAACAAGGTGTATTTGAAGTACACTTATGAGGAAATAGGAGCGATTCGAGAGACCTGAATAGTGACAGGAAGTAATTGCGAGCAATTTCAGAGACCCAGAGAGTGATCAGGAGTAATTACAATTAATTCAAGAGACCCAAGCAGCAGTTACTAAGTACTTATGAGTAATTCTAGAGACAGAAGTTAGAAGAAATTACGAGTAATCTAGGGGATTCAGATAGTAATTAGCGGTAATTACGAATAAGTGAACAGACCTAAAGAGTAGACGAGTATTTCAATACACACGGAGTACACTAAGAAGTAGTCTGTGAAAGCGTAATGGCTTTCGCCCTTACGTTAGCACGCAATAAGGGAACTTGTGATTATTATTATTATTATTATTATTATTATTATTATTATTATTATTATTATTATTATTATTATTGTTGTTGTTGTTGTTGTTGTTGTTGTTGTTGTTGTTGTTGTTGTTGTTGTTGTTGTTGTTGTTGTTGTTGTTGTTGTTGTTGTTGTTGTATCGATTCATACATTCAGACGATATGAGGAATTTACTATACACGCAGTAGAAAAAGAAGTACGTTGAATAAACGCTGTGGAAACATGCCCTTTGATGGAGGCAAGAGCAATTTTTCCATTGTGTCGTTTAGCAGTGGCACCCCTCTACTTTCACCTCTCTATCTCTCTTTCTCTCTCTCTTTCTCTCTCTCTCGTCTTCTCTTTTTCCAGCACAGTGTGCTCTCGATGCATTCATTGCACTCAGCGGGTCAAGTTCGTTATCACGCGAATTAGAGGTCATATAGGCCTAAAAATTAAAGGTCGGTCCTGCGTCAAAGCTGGATTGTTTTTTCCGAGAGATCTTTCCCTCGGAACCTTGTGTAGACCTACAGAAACATTTCAAGGCCCGCGCGTGACATCTGGCGCGCCGCGAATTGCTTTGCCAGAGAGAGCGGGGAGAAGCCAATTTGTTATCTGTCACTACTGTCCACCTCCGCCTGTATACGCGCAGATGTCAACTGGGGCGAAAACGGTAAAACACGAGAACGAGGGCCCTGTTTGACCCTGCAATGAACGCGCACCGTCGCATGCCAAGTGTACAGCGTTCGAAACAAGTATCACATGCATGCAGCAAGATTGTACGTCGGATTCCAACATTGTAGATTCCACATAATGCAAGCTTGGTTATTTGGAGTCAAAAACGAAAATAAGTGCTGTGGACCACCATGCCTGAATTACGAATTTTTACTGCGCATTGCCGGAGACAAGCTGTCACCACGTAGAAAAAAAAAATTGTGGGGAGCTTGCACTAGGGGCGCAAGGCTAGGTCACAGCGGAGCTGGTGGTCTTCCTCTCCTCCTTTTCCCGCACTCACCTTCACTTCCGTTTCCCACCTCCTTGCTAACTATACACGGATATATGCTACGCTTCACCCTCTCCTCTCTTCATTTCCCTCTTCTTCACTCTGACATCACTTCTCCTCACCCTCTCCTCTATTTGCAACCCCTTTGTTATACTATGCAGCGGCGCTGGTGGTCTTACCCTCCTCCTTTCCCTTTTGCTCACTCTCACTTCCCTTCCGCACCTTCTTGATATACCACACTATAGATGGTATGGTATGGCTTACCCTCTCCTCTCATCATTTCCCTCTTCCTAGCTGGGTTCGAGCGGGAATCGCTCAAACCCCGCTGCAGTTGTTGCGATATGTTAGTATAAAGGACTCGAAGGAATCGTAAATTACGTTTCAGCTAAAGGGTTGTGATCTCGTTGAGGGAAATGTTAACTAGGTGCGAAGAAGAATTGTTTCAGCCCTGAGGCTTTGTTTCCGTGCTACTATGGCACGTACCCGATATGCCGAGCTTTCAGGTCACGGCAAACATTTTGCTTCGAGCTAAAACAGCTTCACTGTTAAGAAAAGATCATTGTCAATATTTTACATCGACGGGTTGATTCCAGTTGTATCACAGCGCAAAATGAGTGACCTTTCACTCAGCACTCGTTTCGGTGGTCCAGTGAACATGGCGTTGTGCTGCGGGGCACAAAGTCGCCAGTTTGTTTCCCGACTATGGCAGCCACGCTCTAATAAAGCGCGGAATGAAAGCTAATGTTTAAGCTAAAATTCAAATGTACATATGGGTTCACTGTTAAAGTGAGCACTGGCGCGCAGGTCGTGTCTGCATTTTGTTCCCCTGCCACGCCTCTGTCACAAATATTTGCGGCACGGAAATTGCCGTTGTCAGTGCTGATTCCCTTCGACACTTCTGTACCGACATTATTTCCGCAGCCACTTGCAGTTAAGGCTCCAGCAATAGGTCGAGTGATCCTTTGTAACATTGGACTGTGCGGTACGTTAACCCTCAACTATGACGGCTCTCAAGGCCCCACTACGTGCGTTGCGGGATAAATTATTCGGTGTCTTAAACTCTTTTGTTGTTTGTCGAACTCATCGGCGCGTGTCGCGACGGGGTCTCAGTGAACACTTCATCATTACCCGAGGCCGGACGCATCTCGAGGAAGTTCTGCCAAGGTCTCTATTTATACACCGTTTGTTTCGCAAAGAAGCGTCCGTCCGTGGCATCTGAGTGCACGCTTGGCAATCGGAGCCGGGCGGGTAATTTCACTGTGTGTTGCGTGCTAGTGCCTCTTCTCAATATGGCAAGCGCAAAAATGGGGTCTAAACGCCTGTTGCCAAAGACGACACAGATATAAACTCGCCAAAGGAAGTTCCGACAAACAAAAAGAAGAAGCAGAGTGTTCCCTAGATTACACGAATGGATGCTGCTGAGAGTTGACGGGGTTTTGCGTGCCAAAACCGGCGACGTGATTACGAGGCACTCCATAGTGGAGGGCACCGGATTAATTTTCACTTCCTGGGGTTTTGTAACGCACATGTGCGCCTCTATAAGTAGGTACGGGGGTGGTATTTGCATTGGACCCCCATCCAAATACGGACCCGAGGCTGGAAATCGAACCCGTGGCCTCTAGCTTAGCAAGCCAACACCCTAACCGCTAAGCTACGAACCACGGCGGGCCACATGAGTGGACGTTGTAATTCATCATGTCATGCTCGGCCCTCTTCGTGCGCATCGCAACGTGCAATACCGTGTAGTAAAACACACGTTTAAAAAAAAAAAACCTTTCTTCAAAATTATGCACCAACTGGCCCAACTGTCGACGATCGACTCGGGAAGGTTGGTACGATTTCGAAAAGCTGACATCATCATAAGATCATATTTTCTAGAGTGCAATATAGTGAAAGCTAATATGAAATGGGCCTTGGCACGTATTCATCGTTTGCTGAATTGTTCAGTCGGTACCTAACCACGTGCCATTGGAACTCATTAGACGTATGGAGCTTTATTGTCACACGTGGCACACCACTACATTTTGTCGTAAACTATAAGTTTGGAAAGAAATTGCGCAGACACAAACACAATAAGACGACTCAAGGCCCGAGATCTCTGATCGAATACCCACGTACCATATTATTTACTCTAAAGGATATTTCTTAAATTCACATCGCAAACACAGATTGTGAATTGACCTCTCCCCTCCTTTCCGCCATCCCGCGCTTCTTTCTAGCAATTTTTCTCAATGACCGTCGAATTACGATCATGCATACTACTATACTTCTATATTGTTTACCTATATGCAAGCATTGCGGGTCGTACGCGCCTACCATAGTTCTGCGTTCTTTCTAGGTATTGTGTGGTATTTGCATGGCTCCCGAATAAGAATTGGTGGGAGGGGGGTATTAGTTCGTTTCCTATATAATTACATTTTGTGCAGCGGTATGTTTCCGGTGGGCGTCACTGGCCGGCAACCTACACGCTGAATATGCGTCCAGTTCGGTATATCACTATTTGTTCTTACACGCACCTATATATAGGTGCGTGTAAGACTTGTTACCACCAAATGTGCAAAGTGTGTAAGGTGCCGCATGAAGGCTGTTTTTATTTTTTAACATTTTTTTTAGTTTATGAACATCAGGAGATAAGATCACATGAGTGTAAGGATGTTTACGGCGTTATGTGCAATCTTTGATATGAAACACAGCGGGCGAGAAAGGCGCGTGACTAGACTATAGCTGGTGGTGGTTTTTCCATCCACGGGGGAATGACCGCGGTGCCCGTGGTTGATACCCGACCACCCAAAACACTGTTCTACCTTCACCACGGTCACCCGTGTCGTTCCTCCTCCGGTATTTCATAACTCCTCCCAAAAGTTAGAATGATGAATAACATCCTGCCTCCTCCTTTTCCAGTACGTTCACACATATTTAGGAACCTATGTGTAGGAAAAAACCTCATGGTTACTGGTTACGTGCCGATGCAATTATTACTTTGGCAGGTTTTATCCTGATTAAGCATACTGACCGGACAGGTCATTTTCTGTTTATACGCGGGGAAGAGTGAACAACACATAAAACATGAACTTCAAGATGTGATCTCTTATATACTTCGTCCGTGCATGCGTGATCAAGACTCTAAGAAAGCTGCCGCAAACAAGAACTATCTCGAGGCGTCTGTCGCAGGCTACACGACTTTCTGGCCGATCGAGACTGCAGATTGTTTTACACTGCGTGATATCGGGACATAAATCGCGAGGAGGACAACGAGCAGTGCCAACTCTATGTAGCGCCTGCTGTGTCCGTCTTGAATTTGCCGTTATATAAAAATGTGATTGATCCCCATGGCATCGGAATCGGTATAACACGAAAGTGAAACCTGTCTTCGAGAAGCTGTGCTATGCATAAGCAGCAATCTGGCGAATCGAGGGGCAGGCGATGGGCAGGCGATGGGTTGGGTACTCTGGACATGCGAACACGTTACGTGTAGACATCAGCGGCACCTCGACATGGCACAAGGATTCTCGACAGTTGTAAACAAGCGAAAGTTCTCGAACGACTCACACTTCTCCGGAGACACTGAACTGCATGCGCCAGAGCGCTGCGCAAACCTGCCATAAACCAGGAGCGACCGCAAACGGTCAACGGCGAAACCGAGTGGGTTGTCAGCGGATCGTTTTGTAAACACCGTTCCATCTCTTTCGGTCCCTTTCGCCTACGCCCACAGGCGCTTAGCCGTGCTCCCGACAGGGGCTGCAGAAATTAGCGTCATTTCCTCAGCCGAACCAAATCAGTCAGTCAGTCAGTCAGTCAGTGAATGGAACGCAGCGAAAGGCGCATCATTTGCTTGTCGACGGCGGTCATTGCGTTGCTGGAGCACTGCGCGTCGCAACTCATCACACATGGCCACACAAATTTTGTGGCGGCCGCGGTTATACTTTGCCCCAGGAACACGCTCACGACACCGCCATGCCCCTAACTTCCGCTACTTCCGCGGCGATCGAGGCGCGAAGACTAGGGAAGCGCTGACTGCCGTCGCACATTAGCACGACAATTTGCCTCTCTCTATCGTTCCTAGATGGCGGCACGACCGCAGCAAACATAGGGACCCTACATGACTGCCTTTTTTCATGTAGGCTCCCTAAGTGAACCTAAGCAAACCAAGAGTGCAGTGGAAGGGAGGCGATAGTCATTTAACACTAATTTCGCTTGCTAAACACCTTTGCTTTAACCGGACGTCAGTTAGATGCAACTTTAAAGCGCTGTAGTGAAGATATGAAATCCGGCTGTTCTCTATACGACCAAAGTTGCGGTGGTGTATCGGTAGAACTTCCACCTGCTATCATTGCATCCCGAGTGGATGTGGGTTCGAGACCGAGCGATTGTGGTGCTTTTTCACTGCAAATGTGTGTTCATTTCTTTCAGACATCCTCGTCCGTTACGGTGGTGCGTAACTGATTTCTTGGTGGACCCCGAATAAAACAATTTCGTGTTAAAAAAATATTAAGCTATGCAAAGAAGCTTACGCAGACGGTTTGATGATGGTCGAATGCGTTCACGCCAGCTGCTGGGAAAATCGCCTTGCGTTTGCACGTAACGAGAGGTCGCCAGTCAGTGACCCTCAAAGAAGCTTGAGATAAATGTTGCGTTGCTCAAGAAATGCGTTATCTTCCAGATAGAGCTTATGACATCAAAGAAAAACGAAGCCCCGCGGAAACGAAACACATGCCACAGAGTTTACCGAGCATTCACCGTGCTCGTGCGCACGAGGGATTTATACAGCCCTCCACCCGTTTTCTTCCGAAAGGAACCGCAGACCGCTCTAAATGTTTTCCAGCCAACCTTATACTCCGCACCCACCCTTCAAAAGAACACTAAAGGGAAATATCAAGTTGAGTAAGATTGAAAGCTTAGGCTTTTTTGGTAACCGTCTCGCCAATCCTGGCCAGAACAGAGCAGTTTTTTTTTTTTATTATTGCGAAATTGAGAATTGCAGTGGCGCACTCTGTCCCTCAATGTTGGCACCTTTTTGAAATGACGTGAGCTCTTCTCTTCTCAGTACTCGATTATTGCTCCAGATTATATATGGCAATTCAGCTAGATAAACTTTGGCAATAAATAAACGTGCAGTAAGCCACAGCTGTTGCCATATGCATAATACGGCCACGTAGCTCACTGCACCGTAGTGTCGGCAGCAGAGACCGTGACATCAAGTCCTCTTTGCGGTGGGGGTGATTCAGATTGAGCGGCTACACCTGGGACTTTGAGCGGCAGTTTTCAACGCAAAAAGAGAGAGAGAAAAAAAAAAAACGTTGCTTGGTGCGCAGAAAGCTGTGCTAGACTCTAAGACAGGTGAAAAGATCTATCTAACCAAACAATATTTTCTTTTGGTGTTCCTTCAAAACAAGGAAGGGCACTGACCACTCTTATTGCTATTGCTACATGTAAATATCGCATGAACCCATTACTGCAACCATGGCTCTCTGTTGTTGCATTGAGCCATGGGTTCAAGTAACATGGAAACCGCTCGCTCCGAACAGCATGCCTGGTCGCGATAATGAGGTTTGCTCCTCCTCCTTTATCTTTCGAAGTTAATTAGTAAAATATGCACCTCATTCATTTTCATTATATTGATTGTACATTTACATATTCAATTACACCGTGCTTCGTTGCTTGGTAAAAAGGAGACCCGCAGTATAGGTTAGTGGTTGTGCGGAATTCTACTACAAGCACAATGCTACGGTTCGATTTGCGGCCGTAGCAACCGCATGTTCGTAATCCACTACGAAAAAGAAAAACAAGAAAAGAACTCTCGCCTCTATACTTATTGAGGCACCCTTCCATAATTCCGCATGGCTAAATTAAATCACGAACCACGAAAGTGCAGCGTCTCTCGCGGCTTTGGTGCCGTTGCCCCCATTCAATTAATTTGTCAGTTCCCCCGATTGCTCTCGATCTCTGAACGATCCGATGTACGCGTGGGTGTGCTGTGGATTATCACGGGAACTGATTTGTTCGAATTTTCGCCTCGAGCGAAACACTCACGTGACGCGCGTGGCCTTGAGACAGAGGCACACCTGCCCGTCTGACGTCGTGTTCTCAAACATTTGTCGGAGCCGCAGAATCGCGCTCACAAGGCCATGACAACGCCGCACTGTCGTCGCGTGTTCTGTCCACACGCTACCCTCTCCCACGTAGCGGTCGTCCGCTGGGAGGCGGCGTACCGGAAACCGCTCTCGTATTTCTGTTGCGTTTGGGGATTGCCCGGCTCAGTCGGCTCAGTAGCGCAACCGGCGCGGGGAGGGGCGCACTGCTTTTTGCACGAGCAGCTTTTCTTGCAAGAGCGTCGGGACGCGCTGAATTGGACTGTGCATCTTTCCTACCGTCGCGGTCTTGGAGAGATCGATTACTGCCCGAGCAAGAGCATTGTTTCAACTGACCAACGGTCATATCCTCGAAAGCGTCGGGTGCCTTCACGAAGTTCATCACTCGTAAATGTTTAATGCACACAGGAGGGTCGCCTACACTGATATATCCGGTGTCAAGGTTGCCCAGAAATTTCTCTTATGAAACAATTCCAGCGCAAAGATCTTGTTTTGCGAATACGTGCCCAGAAGCTTCTCCTGCAAGACTGTGTGATCAGTGGGCTGCAAACGACTTCTAGAAGACCAACCAGAAGAAAAACGGAGCACAAGTCACCCATCGTTGACGCTGTCGTCGGCATCAAGATAAAGCAGAAGCATTTTTCGCGGGCACGCAGACCTGGTTTAGTCTGAGCAAAAACAGCAGAAGGTGTCAGCTTGGCCTCGTATTCCCGAAAGCGAGACTGTCGCGTGATAGTCACAGTGCTCGGCAGTCGACACCGCCACGCGCACTCGAGAAGAGGCTGATAGCGTGTCCACTGCCGTCACAGTACTGCACGTGCGGACGCGGACGACCTTGCTCGCTCTCGCTGAGCCCGTCGTGAGCGGCTTCTCTCTCTCGAGTCACGGTGGCCGCCCATTTTTTGCGTTACAGGTAAACAAGAACGTGTCCAGACACGAGGAGTGTAATCCCTACTGCTGTCCTTAGGCCCTCGTGCTCTCTCTTTTTGCCCCTGAGCATTATCTTCTGGACGGTCTCTATCCCCCCCTCGTGTTGCATACCTACGTGCTCAGCGTGATTTGCCTCATAAGAGAAAGAATAAACCGAGCGAGGCACGGCCGAAGGTAGCGTTTGCCCCGGAGGCCGCACGTGTGGAAGTGTTGTACCCTTCGAGAGAAGCCGGTGTTTGTCCCTTCCCCGCCATTCTTGAGAGACGGCGTTCGGCCTCTCGGCCTGCCCGCACTGCCCTCTCATCCACCGCCCTCGTGGCGACGACCGACCGCACAGAAGGAGAGAAGGGGTTACCTCCGCAGCAAGAGCCACTCCGTGAAACAACTTTCCTTCGCAGAACACGCTCGCGCAGAACGCGCGCCCGGTTCACCCGAAGTTCGCGCCGTGCGAAGCAGGGAGACTGCAGCAGCAGCAGCAGCAGCAGCAGCAGCAGCAGACAGGGCGGCTGCAGGAAGGGCTTCGCTCGACGACACCAGAGTCCACGACCGCCATCGCAGAGGAATCGCCGAGCAGCGAGAGTCATGCGGTGAGAAGAAAAGTGGCGCGCCGGACTCCCGCTTTCTGCCGTCGCGTCTAGCGGGTCCGCAGAGGAAGTCCCGGACAGCTCGCAAGGGCCGTGAAATCGGCACACATTTTCTTGTTTATTCCGTGCTTCGTGCCACAGGCGGCCAGCAGTTGGCCGCCGCCAGTGTGTGCTGCTCTGTGTAAAGACTCGCCTTCCACGACGCCGACTAGGAAGGACTGCGGGTGGACGCCGAACTCGCGCTGCTTGTGGCAGTCGCGCTTGTGGCGCGCGGATCGTTGCCTGCATCGGTGTACCCAACTGACCACTGCTACCTGGCTGGTTCCCGAGAAGGAAAGATGGATTCCGGCGCAGTTCTTCTCAACGTTTCCAAGTTGGAAAGCGACTCGCCGCCGAAGTGCTTCGAAAACATGGCACTGGACGTCCCAAACGGAGGAGTTATCGACGACGTGATCCGTAAGTGTCACAAATCTCCTCACGCGTTCCGAACATGTCGAGAATAACGCTACTTGCGGCACTTTCTAAAAGTACTGGGCGGGCACCTGCAGCTTGTTGCTCCGTGGCTCCACTGCGACGGTGCGTTCACTGTTCGGCGGTGCGAGTGCTGCTTGTCGCAGACATAATTTCAGAGGCTGTACATAAAGGTTCTTGGCACTATAACTAAAGGCACGGGAGCTGCTGCATTGTATTGGTAGTTCTGTCGATGGTATCACTGCAGTGACATAATTTTCGATATGTCCTGGCAACTCGCACTCACCCTGTCGTCAAGGGTCGAGGAAGTGAATACGTATAAAAATGTGCTACAGTAAAACTAGGTTGCTATAAATTGCATTTGAGTCTCCGAGAGCGACTTAAAATTTCGGCAAAGCGTGCAATGTGCAGTACGTGGAAAGACATGGGCTTAGCTGCTGCAAAAGAATCTAGATTCCTTTATGCGTTCTACTTCCTGGCACGTTCCTAGAGTTTTAGGTTTCTCCGCGCGACTGGCGCAAATGTCCTGTTGCACTAGCGAGGTTTGGTTTTACTTTTATAAACATCCGGAGTTATCGCTCGCACTGCGGAAGTCCTGCTTCCTTGACTGCTGATAGAGAAACAGCCCCGCTGCAAGTTACGGCACAACTTGCCGAAGAGCGCCGATAAAACATTCGTGGCACATTTTCTTCTGTCGCAGACTGTCCATAGATTGGATAAAACTTCTGAGGTTTACATAAAATTTGACCAAGAATTCACATGTACCACGACGTAATACCTAGTAGCCTCGAATATTAATTTTCTAATAACGTCTTCGGACGTCCAGGTCTTTCTTTTTTTATTTTCCCCGACGCTTCCTAGAAGCTGGAAGTGGGAGGAAGTCAGCGTTCAGCGCAAACCAGGCACGATATCGGCAGTGCAACGCGAGCGAATTCGCGCGCTGTTTCAGTCTCCAGCTGCACAAATCGCGCGTCAGGGAAGCATCGAAAATGATCTGCATTGCTTTACTTCAGCTTGGCCCCCTTGATAAATATTCCCTTGTGTTGCTGTGATGAAACAAACTCGACGATCGGCACAAGCGTATCTTCTCGCAAGGAACCACAAAGGTTCATGCAGCAGTGGTCATTCCCCGCGGGAACGGGACATTCCGTAAAAGTCCACTAAGTGGTCCGACCTCCGATTCAAGCGTAGCCAGAGGCCGAGGACAGACAATGAAGATTGGTGCCGGTACCAATTCTATTTAACCGACGTGTCGGGAATGAACAGGCCACCTGCTAAAATGACACCACACTAATACTGGTGTCACACGGGCGTTTCGAAGGCCTTCGAACCAACGGTCCATCGACTCAAATGTCAAGTTTGAGCTGCTACACGGTCGATAGTCTATCGAGTCAACGGAGCACCCTACAACTCCTTCGAGACTTCAAAGGCTATTGAACGACGGAAGCGGAAGCGGCGCGAACTCCGAGACTTGGCGCACCGGCAGCTCCCGCGCGCGTTCGTTTCTGAGGCCATGGCTCTATTTATGTCGTTGTATCATTAAGTGGAATCTTACACCTGTGAAAAATATTTGAAACGTGCCGAGAGGCCAACGCTCTCACTTTATTGCATTAGCTCTAGAACGAATACGCCGACACTGGTATAAAAGACAAATGCCATGCAGCTTGTGGATCGATGGATGCTATGAGCGTCCCCTTTGTAACGGGGCGGTGACATGTGCGCCACCAGGCTCGTAAAAAAAAAAAAAAAAAAAGAAATTAAGAACATTTTCTCCCTCTCTCTTTAAGTTGTCCTCATGCCTTTTAAATCTACTTCAATTAAATCGTTCATACTATAACTAAAACGTAAATTCATAGCCCAGCTCTCTGCCCCGTATGGCAGAAAGTCCTTATTTTTTCCCTATAATTATTTTTGTCCGTTCTCCCTGGTTTTCTGCCACCAGTATTCTAACCGACTCTTACTTATTTCAGCTTTCCATTGCTCTCCCTAAAACCCAAGGCTTCGTGTAGGGTAGTGCCCAAACGTACACCCGGGTGAATATTTGCTCATTAAATCAGAACATGCTCCGTCGTTTCTCTATCTTCCTAACAGAATGTGCATTTTTCTTCCTTTTTACTGAATTTCGCTTTATAACTACGCGTTTTAAGGCAGCCCGATCTCGCTTCAAACAGTAAAGCGCTTCCTCTTGAATTATCGTAAAATTCCTCCCTCTTTATTTCGTTTTTGCCCTTTCGGTAGTTATTCAGAGTCGGTTTTTTTCCATCGCTGCCAACCAGTAAATCTGTATGGATGGATGGATGGATGCTATGAGCTTCCCCTTTGTAACGGGGCGGTGACATGTGCGCCACCAGGCTCGTAAGAAGATTTAAGAACTTTTTTTTCTCTTTTAATTTTCCTCATGCCTTTTAAATTTACTTCAATCAAATCGATCATGCCATATCAAAAACGGAATTTCATAGCCCAGTTCCCTGCCCCTTATGGCAGAAATTCCATATTTTTCCCTATAATTATTTTTGTCCGTTCTCTCTAGTTTTCTGCCACCAGTATTCTAACCGTCTCTTACTTATTTCAATCGCGGCTATGTTCAGCTTCCCGTTGTTCGCCCTAAAACCCAAGGCTTCATGTAGGGTGGTGCCCAAACGTACACCTGGGTGGATATTTCCGCATTCAATCAGAACATGCTCTGTCGTTTCCCTATCTTCCTCACAGCATGTGCATTTTTCTTCTTCATTACTGAATTTCGCTTTATAAACACGCGTTATAAGGCAGCCCGATCTCGCTTCAAACAATAAAGCGCTTCCTCTTGAATTATCATAAAATGCCTCCCTCTTTATTTCGTTTTTGCCCTCTCGGTAGTTATTCAGAGTCGGTTTTTTTTCCATCGCTGTCCTCCAGTAAATCTTCTCCGCCTCTCTGACTTTTCCCTTTACGCTCTTTGTTGTCAGTTCTCTTAGAGCCGTATATTTACTGGTGAGCCTCCTAGTTCTCTTTCTCCACTGCGTGTCAACGCTCTTTCTATATAAATAGCGGAACACCTTCACTGCCCACCTAACCTCTTTCATATTCCTTAGCCTTTCTTCAAACCTTATTTTGCTCTGCGCTTCCCTTGCCTCAAAACTCGCCCATCCCATATCGCCCTTTACAGCCTCGTTTGTAGTTTTCCCGTGAGCACCCAACGCGAGGCGTCCCACAGTTCTTTGATTCACATCCATTCCCGATTGTATCTCTGGCCTCATGCACACCACTGAGTTCCCAAATGTAAGCCCCGGTACCATTACCCCTTTCCACAGACCCCTAAGCACCTCGTACCTATTGTGTCCCCATAACGCTCTGTGCTTCATTATTCCTGCGTTCCTCTTTCCCTTTGCTGCCAAGGCTTTTTCCTGTACCTTCATTTATCTATCACCCTCATTTACCCATACGCCAAGGTACTTGTATTCGCTTACTCTCGGTATTTCTTGGCCCTGTATGGATACCGCCTGGTCGTTGGGATCATTGAATACCATCAATCCGCATTTTGTTACACTAAATCCTAGTCCTAGATCCTCGCCTTCCTTCCCGCATATATTCACCAGCCGTTGTATATCATCTCGACTGTCCGCGAATAAGACAATATCATCAGCATAAAATAAACCCGGAAGCATCTGTTCAATCATCACGCCGCCCTGTTTGTGTGACAGATTAAAACCAATGTGGCTATCTCCTAGCGCTTTTTCCATTCTAACCATGTACAGCATGAATAACAGCGGCGACAAAGGACATCCCTGTCTGAGCCCCTTGCTAATATCAACGTTCTCTCTGCTACTTATTCCTTCCCATTCTATGCAAACTGTATTTTCTCGATATATTTCCCTCAAAAGCTGTACACAATCGTCGCCTATGCCCATTCCTTCCAAAATTTCCCACAATATTTCCTGATTAACATTGTCATACGCCCCAGTGATGTCTAGAAAAGCGACATACAACGGCCTCCTTTCTATTTTAGATATTTCTATACATTGAGTAAGAACAAATAGGTTATCGTCTAAACGCCTGTCTACTCGAAATCCATTCTGAAGTTCTCCCAAAATATTGTTACGTTCTGCCCAGGCTTCTATTTTCAATTTTACTGCTTGCATAGCCATCCTGTATAGTACCGATGTTGCGCCATCTGGTGCCTATTAATCAAACTACTCTTGAGGCTCACGCTATGGACTTAGGCTTAGCAGTGTCAAAATCTGCACGTTTTCTGAATAACCACCTTAATACAAGGAATATTGTCGCCCGATTCTTTCACCATGAAGTACATTTTTATTTTTATTTACATATTTACGATACGCTTCAGGCCCATTTGGGCCCAAGCAGGGAACTACAAAGAGTCATACAAATGTTTTTAGAAAACAAAAGTTCGCTTCTCCGGTGTGAAATTAACAGATCAAAACTTAGTAAAGTGAGTGTAGTGTAACAGTGGCAAAGGCAGTGCGTCCCATTCGTCAATAGTGCGGGGAAAAAAAAGGAGGATAGGGGGGGGGGGGGGGTATTTGAGATCGCTAATCTTTGTTCGGTAAACGTTAGGGTGGTGGTTAGCTTTGCAGGTAGGGGATGTACGTAAGAATGGAAGGCAATGGATGTACATTGAAAAATAAAGAAAAGAAATTCAAGTCTTGGAATTTTTTGCCGCAGTTGTAGTGTCTGTATACCATGATCATGAGTAATTGTTGCTAGTGAGTCGGTTGCACGGAACCTAGAAAAGTTAAATGCCTTCCACTGAACAATTTCTAGTGCATTAATTCTAGGGAGTTTTAGCAGCGCCAGCTTACCGTACGGTAATGACGGTAATACCGTACCGTCATCGTCGGCACACGGTACTTTAGTCAGAAAGAGCTGCATTAGTTGCTCGGTGAGTGCGGAAACATCGTGAGATGATAAAACTTGCTGACAAAGCCCTCAGAAGCTCAATTTTCTACGTGCCAAGTACGACGGTACGGCATTACCGTACTTAACGTACGCTAAGCCGCCGCTGCTAAAACTCCCTAATGTTGCGTTCAATGGACGGATCCAAGGCGTTGCATGCGTATACAACCCTTCCAAGCCCCTCTTTCCCTCCTCCTCCTCGTTCTTCCCAAATCGAGATTCCACAAAAACACCCGTGCATGCGTCTCCCATTTTCGGCCTCGTGAGACATTGAGTATCCATGATGCTAAGCTTCCAGAGGCGCTTGTTTTAGTTTCTGTCGCAGACTAGAGTTTACGAAATGAGGCAGCACCTATGAAAAAAAAAAAAAAAAGAAGACGACGACCATCACGATTCATTTACGAATGGAGTCGCGGTATACTCGGACTGAAACACTCGAACAGCCACTGCGCCATTCTTGTTTGACAAACGGTAAAAATACAAGTCGCAGTGCTACCATAAAATGAGCGAACGCGTGTTGACTAGGTCAATCAATCAATCAATCAATCAATCAATCAATCAATCAATCAATCAATATTTATTAGTCGTGTCAAAAAATGTAATACAATGCAGGTAAATATGCAGTTCCCTGCTTGGGCCCAAATGGGCCTGAAGCGTATCGTAAATATGTAAATAAAAATAAAAATGTACTTCATGGTGAAAGAATCGGGCGACAATATTCCTTGTATTAAGGTGGTTATTCAGAAAACGTGCTGATTTTGACACTTCTAAGCCTAAGTCCATAGCGTGAGCCTCAAGAGTAGTGAATTTATTGCATAGCAAGCGCAATGCACAATGAACGCATATGCGCTCTGTCGATATATAGCTCCGCCACGGTGGTCTAGTGGCTATGGTGCTCGGCGTGCTAATCCGAGGGTCGCGGGATCAAATCCCGGCCGCGGCGGCTGCATTTCGATGAAGACGAGATGTTGAGACCCCTGTACTGTGCGATGTCAGTGCACGTTAAAGAATCCTAGGTGGTCGAAATTTCCGGAGACCTCCACTACGGCATCTCATAATCATAGCTGGTTTTGGGATGCAACACCCCTGGAACTCAATCGTCTTTCAATATATACTTTTTGTATTTACATTTGGGCTGGTGTACTCAGCTAACCACCTAACATCCTCCCCATCATGGCCACGTTTCCTTCGTATGCTATGTCGAACAGCAAAGGTTAGATGATATTCGCGAAAACACAGAACGGTGTAAATTCCGAACGAATTCTTTCAATGGCCTTGCGACGTTATATTGATTGATTTCTGGGGTTTTACGTCCCAAATTCACGCTATATGATTATGAGAGACGCCGTAGCGGAAGGCTCCGCAAATTTCGACAACCTGGGATTCTTCAACGTGCACTGATATCGCACAGCGCAAAGGACTCAACATTTCAACTCCGTCGAAATGAAGCCTCCACGGCCGGGATTCGATCCCGCTACCCTCGGATCAGCAGCCGAGTACTATAGCCACTAGACCACCGTGGCGGGGCAACGTGATATTCAAAGGACTTGCGACTATAGCCTTTCGCTGTGGGCCCCACAAGGTGTGGTAACTGTATGTTCTACGTCTAATAAATAAAAAAAAAAATGTGGGCATATGGATTGTTTGCACTCGCACTCAAATACAACGCGTCAGAGACACCTGTGAAAGCACTTTTTTTTTTTTTTTTCAGAACCAGCGTCAAGAGCTGACGCGTCCGACTGTCCGTGAACACATGACATTGATTCTAGATTAAAAAGAAAGTTCAATCTCGACTTCACCGAGTGACATTAGACGCGAACATAATAAACTTTCCGCATTGTACGCATTCCCCCGACTGACGCTATCAATTTACCGGATCGGGTGTACGCTGGAAATGCGTGCGCAGTTCGGCCCTGTAGCACTAGAATGAATCTGCGCATCAAAGGAACCAGTGTGCATTGGGGTTATTGAGGGCATTTTTTTCTCAAAGCGCCAGCATATCTCTGTGACTTTCAGGACTTCTTTATAGCAGTGTGACAGATGAATTCAGTTGATGCAGCAGTAACATTAGGTTGTTGTCAAGAGCCGTCGAGTTGCCGGATGACACCATCGACTGAGCCTGCGTAACGATTTAACCATCGTGTTTGCGGGAAACTCCATTTTACCGAATACCTTACAATTTAGCTAGCGTTAATTTTTGCTCCATATAACTCGTAGCTCGTTTTACATAACCGAAATGACAAAAGTAACAGATAAACGTACTAAAATAAAGAGAAGACGAGCGCTTATACTGTTTTCATACTGGCCCTGAGAGGTGAAGTTCAAACCAGACAATTCAGGTTCCAGAGAACAAAATGAGCCTGAGAAGAATTTCCACGATGAGACTAGTATATATACCGACTGTGGCTCAACACTCGACTGCTCTATGGCTAAAGGTTGCAGTCGAAGCAACGGATGGGTTCACATGTGCAGCCTGTTACTTCTTGCAAAACGCGTCAGCCCTGTGGATTTCTGGCGTATGCCCACACCTGCGTATGGAAATAACTTCGCAGTGATATCAGCAATCACCAGAAAAAAAGCAATAAAATACGAATACCATGAACAGGAGAATTAGTGCAGTGTGAAAAGATTTTTGTACGAGATGCGCACAGAAAGTGAAACTGGCGCAGAAACGAAAACAGGCAAAACAGGTGCTTCAAAAGAAAACGAAAATAGAAAAAAAAATATTGTTTTGGATACCTGACGGTTTCACTGGAGGCGGCTGCTGCAGAAAACACATTGGCGTGATTGTCTCATGAAGATAAGTTTATAATTATAGTTGTTCATACGCTACCGCTGCCAAACACCGTGAGAAAGGGAGAAAGGAGTCCTTGCGTGGCGGCCTGTAGGCGTTATCGTTATGAGTGATCTTTGCGACTGCCGCTGTACACACATAGCTTATGAAGCAGTCCATGAAAAAACATAGAAACGGGTGCGCAGAGTCAAGGACGAATTTGTTTTTTGGGCACGTGTCCCAGTCGTTTCGTGCTGCATTCTCGGCGGGTTTCGTCGTTTCACTCTGTGGTGGCTTTTGCTGGCTACTTGCCATCTCAACCATCCGCAACCACTGTCATGGTCTCCGTCACGATAAGTAGCTCTGCTGCAAGGCTAAAGTTACCCTTGCTCTAGCATAGGTCAAACACCTCTTCAATCCTATGCTAGAGTAAGTGAGCAAGAGAGAGAGAACCATTCTTCGGTGATAACTGGAGTGGCATACTGAACCACAGCTGTGGTTGGCAGCGGTGGATGAGCGACATGATGTATCGATGTCAAGTAAGCGACGGGATGGGTGCAGTTGCCTCAGCGCGAGCTAAAAGCAAAACAAGACAACTACCGCAGAGGTAGATGATCTAACATGACTGCCACAATCAGTGCACATAGCATCGTCGTTTATGAAATGTACTTTTTTCACCCGCATCCGATTGAACGGAGGTTTGACGTCAAGCACTTTGCGAGAGTTGTGAAAACGCGCCCAGCACTTCAACGGGCCAGCTGAAGCGACGGAAGTCCTTAACTATCTGCGCTTTGGGACACGCGCCAAGTCTCTGAGCGCCCGCGTTTGCGCGTGGGCAGTTAGACAAATACACGTAGCGTTAGCGTAGTGGTTGTGACATCGGCCCTCGGTTCTGTGCGGGGAAGGGAGGGCCGCTGTACTGTCATGCGGAATACTGTTCCATGTTGCTTTTCCCTGACTGGTCAGTTCTGTCCGTCAAGGGAGGACTGACCAATTAGGGATTCGGGACCAGTCGAGATTGACGAATTCTGCATGTCAAGGCAGCACCGACCAATCAATGAGGTACGTGCAAGTATTCCTCGTATTCCATGATGTAGTCTAGGTCTATAGGTCTTCAGTTCAAATCCTGCTATGTAAACACTTATTTACGCTTATGAGTGCGTGGTATGTGCACACCTTTGTGTGTGTGTGTGTGTGTGTGTGTGTGTGTGTGTGTGTGTGTGTGTGTGTGTGTGTGTGTGTGTGTGTGTGTGTGTGTGTGTGTGTGTGTGTGTGTGTGTGTGTGTGTGTGTGTGTGTGTGTGTGTGTGTGTGTGTGTGTGTGTGTGTGTGTGTGTGTGTGTGTGTGTGTGTGTGTGAGCGCTTACACAGCTTTATTCTCATCTTTCGCTGGCTATATGGGACAGCATACGAAACGTGCCTGTGGTCGATCCCTGAGCTCTCCTTTTAGCTATACTCACTATCTCACTCGAAATTGTGCGCGCATTTGCGGTGCACGCTGTGGGACTTACCCACACGAGCACCGGCGCAAAGCGGCAGCTGCGTGCAGGCGATGCCGCCTGCTTGACGTTAGTGCGGGAAAGAAAAAAAAATCCGTAACTTAACTCGTTTTCACAACCACGTGTAACAGCAGCTAAACCAGCGCACAGCGAAACGTAAATGTGTTTGCTAAATTTCGAATCCGACTGCTCCCGACGTGGGCACTACAGAGCGGCGAATCGGAACAACGTCCACCAGCCTATCGACTGAGTTGTGGCACATATCTTGCTAGCCAAAAATTAAAAAAATAATAATAATAATAACAATAAGAGAGAGAGAGAGAAGCACGGGCCGCATTATAACTGTTACCAGGATTGAGACTCAGACGGACGTCAAAAGTAGATTTTCTGTTAAAAAGTAAGTTGGAGCGGCGTCCAATGTAAGCGTACATCGCAAAAAAAGAGAGAGAGAGAGAGAGAGAGAGAGAGAGAGAGAGAAAGAAAACAGGAACAGTTCGCGTGTGCTCATAAAGATTAAGATACATATACGAAGAGTTACCCTGTGACAAAATAATACAGTACACATTATACGCATCTCTCATCCGCAGGCGTGTCTGAAATAGAAAGAAAAAATGATACGCTTTGAATTCCGTAATTATCACATTGAAGCCGAAACTACAGTTTATTGCTTTGCATAAAACTAGATGTGTGAGCTTTTATTGCGCCCCTCGTTGCCCGGGATAGTTCAACTTATGGTTCTAAGTTTATTCCTCTCAATTTAGCTGTTGTATGACTTGTCATTCGCAACCTAAAGCCCGGGTTGGTTGCAGTATCTCGTAAGACGCATTATTCAGTGATTATCTGTGATTCAGTGAGGAGCATATAGAATGGATAGAGTGTTATATGTGCAAGTTTATAGGCCAAAAGTTGTTCTGAAGACTGGCAGTGTAAGCAAATAGTGAGCATGCGTGAGCCGTTGCCGCTCTTGGCTTTGGCCAGGTTGGCTTCGATGATTCATTGCTGTCCTTGTTCCTTGCTAAGGTTACTAAGGAGGTTGCTAAGGAGGAACCAAGTGAATTTGTAACACGATTTCGTACATTCGACTCACAAAACTTCGTCTCGAAATAGCGAACATAAGGGTAAAGCTTTAAATTATTCGGCCTCGAAAGAGACGAGATACCATCGTCTACGCGTACGTGAAGAGCCGCCCGCGGCTTTGAAAACGAATTAATGCGTGTTACGGAAAGACAAGAAAACCGGAAGCGTTCCTTCTTTTATTGTGTGTCCCATATTACTGCAGTGTGGTCGCCACGCTCCTAAAAGAATACGAATAGTAGAAAGTAAAAAAAAAAAAAAACTGGCGTAGCACGCACGGTGACATGCTCAAGTAATTAAAACTCGTTGCTGACTGCACAATGAAGAAAAGTGAACGTACTCAACATAAGTTATCAGGCATAATAGTCGCTAAAGTGTTACGCGCCAAAACCACGATATGACTGTGAGGCACGGAGTAGTGGAAGGCACCGGAAATTTTGACCGTCTTGGGTCCTTTAACGTGCACTAATATCGTATAGCGCACAGGTTTCTGCTGTTTCGGCTCCATCTAAACTTGACCACCGAGCACATTTCGATGGAGGTTAGCAACCGAGCACCACAACATAACCACTGAACCACTGCGGCGGGTATAAGCGAGCAACCGTAAAGACTAAGACACATGAGTGCTGTACGTGCTGCACGAGCGTCTCGTCCACTTGTCTCAAGCGCGTTTACATGACCACGGGGATTCACCAACTCGCTGATGTATCTGTGATTGATAAGATCAGAGATTGTACGAAGTTATGAGAACAAAGAAGTGCTGTTGTCGTAGATGTAGAAAAATAGGAAGGGAGCCCCCTTTAGGCCAAGCCGTTTCTGAATTAAAGCAAGAATAAAGTAAGAATAATGAAGGCGAAAAGGAAAAAGAAACGCTGAAGAAAACCCTAACACACGCGGGACACGCCCGACAACAAGAACGACAACTAGAATAGCGAGGGACGTGACGTTCTGTTGCTCTGCACGCGTTCAAATTCACATAAATTCTGAACTTGACGGTCGAGTGTTTAGAGACCGTTCGTATAAAATATTAACATCACTAATTATCTGCACTATATAAACATGTCCCCATAAAAGTAAGAATACTGGAGTTCAGTTAATCGCTGTTTATCAAGGGGACACTTGAACAAAGAGCATCATTCATGCATAATCATGCAAGTAACGGTGACTTGTTCTAGAACATGTTTTCCAGTGATGAAAGGTAAAAACGCCAATTGCGTGGATTATTACTATCAGTACGTACGCGAGAACTCATTATTTATCTTCTAGTAGTAAAAATGTGGCAAAGTGAGCAACGCTAGATTTGGCTATCCCAGGATACCAAAACGATGACGTGAGTGATACCAACAAAGTTTTTAAAATGCTTGGAAGACCACTACACACACGCGAACGTATGCACACGATGTTTTTACGGGCTAGTCGAGAACTATATACTAGTCACGAAGGCACATCGCTACCACCAAAGGAGGGTGCTTGAGAGAAGAAAAAAAAAAGAAAAAGAAACTGTTTACAACGTAATCTATCGTGACATGCACGTATGAATGCAATATGTATTCCTACGCAACGTGTCACGATTGTCCTACGTCATAACAAAAGTGCACGGAGCATGCCGTTGGAACTGTCATTTACCGAGGCTTTTTTATTCGTCAGCAAGTTTACGTTCAGTGAAGACAGGCTTTGTAATCATCTGTAAGTTTGCCCTTGGTGAGCCGCCTCAGGCAAGCACCCTTAAATTTGTCGCTGGACCTATTTACGGTCGAAGAAATCGAAAGTCTACGTTCCTCGATGTCGACTGATACCATAGCCTCCTGTGCTAATACGTGACGTGCTCGCGCGCGAGAATGCACGCCCTGCAGGTGTGGATAATAAGCGCAGAGCCCGACTCGCACGTTTTCTCTATTGTGATGACAGTGACGCGAGGGGCTTTTTTTCCCATAAGACCAAAATAAATAGTTCACGGGGCGACAAGGCCACACAAATGGGGGTCTCAACCACTCCAGCTGGGAAAGCTTGTGGAAGCTTGGGCCCCCACAGTGCTCCCGGTTCCGGAGACATTGTTTCGTTGCGCTAACAATTGAAATTGCACGCGAACACATGCGTGACATATCGTTGCGTGCTACATCAAAACAATGTTCTCTGGCACACCATGGGGTCGCTGCGAACGCAACAGCCAAAAACCCGAGTTGGTGTTTGCTGTGCGTTTTTCGCATGGTGCAGTTTGTCATAAACATATTCCCACGTTGAGAGACGCCCTTCATAAGTGGATAGGTTTTACGAAGAGCTACCTCGTTTGAGCCCCATCGACAGACGCATCCATCCTACTGTACGCATTATCAACAAATGCGTGCCGCGTACAAGACGTTCGCACGGGATTGTGATTAAGAGCGCATGCGCTGGCTACAGGCGCCCAGCAGAATCACCATGCAATGATTTAGTCAAGGTGGCGTTGCTCTACCAGCCAGAGGCAGATGACCTCACCGATTGGGCCGCTACACTGGCACATGTTTCTCTTTGCGTCCTTGGAAACCTGACACGTAACAACAACGTATAACGACTGTAAGGTGTCGCCTAGAGAAACCCCCGAGTTCTGCAAGTTCAACGGGCCATTGTGTGCTTAGACCTGTTTTCTCCGCGGAACTGCCCTGTCCGTGGCCGGTGTCGTTGACCGCAGGCAAGCCGATGGCATTCCAGGCTTCCTGATGTCACCCTATCAGTAAGGTGGCTGACTGTTAGCATCAGGTCCAATAAATACGATGTGTAAAATGGTGAGGTTGCGCAGGTCTGCAAAAACATCGTCGCGTAGATCGGTCTTTTTAAATGCGAAGCATTTCTTAGCGAACTTCGGCGACTTTGAGCGTCTATCTATCTATCTATCTATCTATCTATCTATCTATCTATCTGTAGCATATTCGCGGCCCGCGAGCCGGAGCAGTTACGAGGCCCAGACTGCTCGAACACAAAAAGCCTTTTATTTGGGGGCGTGTGTTTGCTTTTATCCCCGAGGTAGAAAGAAGGGGGAAGGGGAGAGGAGGACAGAAGAACCATACTGCGCATGCACAGTACTCAGGTGTGGCGCAGCCACAACACTGCCCTTTCCTCAAAAATGAAATCGCTGCACTGGCTTGCGCTGCCTTGTCGACCGACGCAGGACTTGCTGCGGAGCTTCGGCCGGACTGGAGGTAGTTGGGAGAGGAGAGTGGTGTAGTTGTGTGTTGTCTTCCGCAACTTGATCAGTAGATGGAGGATTCTCCGGGGTGACCGTTTCCGAAGGCAGAGTTTCATTAAGGGCCGTGCTTGGAGCTGGCGTCTGGGTAGGCCCTGGCCCACGAGCAGTCGTATCGGCGACCGGGAACATTGATGACGAATCCAGGCGGCGGCGCACTTGATCGACGTGCCGCCGAACGATGGCACCGGGAGTCTCTACGGTTGCCATCCGCGCTCCCGTCGCCGACTTGACACGACCTGGAATCCATTTCTCCCCTTGTCCGTAATTGCGGACGTATACGCTGCTGTCCGGTGGATGTGTCCAGTCGTCGTTTTCCCGATTTTGACCTGCAACATTCACAGGAAAGCAGGTGTCAAGACGCGATCTTATTTGATACCCGAGTAGCATTTCTGAGGGAGATTTCCCAGTCTTCGTAGGCGTTCTTCTGTAATTTAGCAGTAGCCTTGCTATCTTTTCATCCAGATCTGCGCCCTTTATTTTCCGAAGACCATCCTTTATAGTTCTCACCGCCCTTTCCGCAGCTCCGTTGGATTGTGGATGGAAAGGCGCCGTGAAGAGATGAGCAATGTTGTTATTAGCTGTAAATGTGGCCAACTCTTTACTCGTGAACTGTGCTCCGTTGTCCGAGACCATTGTACGCGGCACACCAAAGCGGGAAAATATGCTTCTGAGAGCCCTTATTGTGCTTTCCACGTTTGCATGCTTCATGGGAATCGCTTCGATCCATTTGGAGTACGCGTCTACTACCACTAATAGCATCTTCCCGGCGATAGGTCCTGCGAAATCAGTATGGATCCGAGACCACTTCTCCTGTGTCTCAGGCCAGTTTACCGGAGGTGCAGCAGGTGGCATAGGGAAATTGGCTACGCAAATGCCACAGTTAGCCGCGTGCTGCTCTATGTCGCGGTCAAGTCCTGGCCACCAAAATAAGGAGCGTGCTACTGTTTTCATAGCCGATGAACCTTGGTGCGTTTCGTGAAGGAGTTGCAAGAACCGCTCTCTAGCACCTCTTGGTATTACGACTCGATTTCCCCAGTATACGAGATCGTGGGCCAAGGACAATTCTAGCCTACGTTCATAATAGGGTGCGAAATCGGGCTGCACTTTTGTATTGCTTTGTGGCCAACCGCGCAAAACGTAACGTTGCACCACCCCCAATGTCGGATCGACGGCTGTCAGATCTTTCAGTTCCCGTGTTGAAACCACACCTTCATCCAAACTTTCGAGTGCGAGGACATATTCAGGAGGCTCACCTTCCGTCGTGTCTCCGGTGGCCTGCTGTGGCAGTCTACTGAGAGCATCAGAGTTGAGAAGCTGTTTGCCAGGAACATACTGCAGCTTGTATTTGTAGCCTCCAAGATACAGTGCCCAGCGCTGAATTCGTGCAGCTGCCATGGTCGGTGTCTGCCGGTCAGGTCTCAGTAGGCCCAGAAGTGGTTGATGATCCGTGACCAACGTGAATTCACGACCTAGAAGATAGTCCCGAAATTTGGTTACGCCGAAGATCAGTGCCAACGCTTCACGTTCTAACTGCGAGTAGTTCCTCTCCGCTTGGGTCAGCGTCCTTGAACGAAAACCAATAGGTCTATGAACATTGTTGACAGAGTGAAAAAGAACTGCTCCGACTCCGAGCGAAGATGCATCGCACTCAAGCTTGAGTTCGTTTGTGGGGTCAAAATGCACAAGAATTTCCGCATTTTTCAGACGTTCTTTAGCTTCATTAAAGGCAGCCTCTTGCGGTGCTTTCCACTGCCACCGTGCGTTCTTTTCCAATAGCCGATACAGCGGCGCTAGCTGCGTTGACATGTTTGGCAAAAATTTCGCGTAAAATGTCAACATTCCAATAAATGACCGCAGTTCTGTCACATTCCGCGGGTCAGGTGTGCGCATGATAGCTTCAACGTTTTTCTCTATTGGATGGAGGCCCTCACTATCAATGCGATGTCCGAGGTATATTACTGCTGATTGCCGAAATTTGCATTTGTCGTATCGCAACTTGACACCGTGCTCCTGGAAACGCTCTAAAACTACTTTCAATCGCTCTCCGTTATCGCCTTTCTTCTCAGACACGATTACATCGTCAAGGTAGGCCTGAACACCGGGCAAATCGCCGATAATCATGTCAATCTTTCTCTGGAAAATCGACGGGGCAGACGATATTCCGAACGGAAGCCGATTATAGCAAAATAGGCCTTTGTGCGTATTGATTACGCACAGCTTGCGTGAGGCTTCGTCTAGAGGCACCTGACTATAAGCGTCTCGCAAGTCGAGAGTGCTGAAACATTCACCACCGCTTAAAACGGCGAACATATCCTCGATTACGGGAATCGGATACTGCTCGACTGTACACACAGGATTCAATGTAACTTTAAAGTCGCCACAAATGCGCACCGAGCCGTCTTTCTTCAGTACGGGCACTATGGGCGTGGCCCAATCCGAATAACTGACTGGCGATAAAACGCCAAGGGACACGAGTCGGTCGAGTTCTAAAGATCGCGTAGAGCATAAGGAAGAGATCTCGCCTTACAAAACTTGGGTACCGCTCCATCTTTGAGATGCAGGCTCGCTGGGGGACCCTTCATTAGGCCAAGTTCTGTAGTGAAGATGTCCTTGTAATCCGTGAATATTGCTTGAACCTTGTCGGGGTCCACCTCGCTGGTCTTTTTGGCTTCGTCGGCTGGCGTCACGTGAAGCACCGGAGCGCCCGCATTGTCCAGCAGCATAAGCAAGTCCCTTCCGCATAAGCTTGGTCCTTCGCAGTCGAGAACGGTGAGGGAGCACTCCCCGAGCACGTGTTTGAATCCCACAGGTAGTGTCAGGTCACCCAATACAGGTAACCGGCCTGCGTAGCAAGACAACTTCACTCGGGACGGCTTCAGAGAAGGCCAATGGTTCCGGTTCTTCATGTACAGCGTCCGAGATATGACACACACTGGGGATCCGGTGTCGACTTCCATGGGTATTTGAACCCCACCCCATATAAATGAGCGGCGGATTGGGGGTGCGAGAAAATTTTTCCGCTGCGACACCAAATTCCAAAGATTGACTTCGTCCCCGCATTCGTCCTCTGGTGGAGTTTCCGTTATAGCCAGTGTGTTGGCGTGCATAGCTCTGGTATTTAGATTTCCGCGGTAAGAGCGGCTTCCACATTTCTTAGCAATGTGTCCCCGACGTCCACAACGATAGCACCGCGCATTTGCCCATCCGCAACAGGCATCATTGTGCTTTGAGCTACCACATCTTCCGCATTCCATATTCTCTTCGGCCTTTCTGTTTCCCTCTGAAGGCATTTTTCGAGCCGCCTGCAACTTAAACAGAGACTTCGGCTCGGCGGACATCTTCATAGCGTCTTTTTCGGCAGTTTCAGCTGAAATAGCCAGCGCTTCAGCCTCCGCTAGCATGAGGTCAGCTTTCGCCAGCAGTTGTTTCTGAAGGGCCGTTGACCGAACACCGCACACAATTCTGTCCCTGAGCATCCGATCTAAGGCGTTGCCAAAGTTGCAGTTATCGGCTATGCGGCGTATTTCTACTAGAAACTGCGTGACAGGCTCCCCTTCCATCTGGCAACGATGAAAAAACTTAAAGCTCTCCATTATTTCATGCCGCTTCGGATCATAGTACTCGTTCAGCACCTCGACGACTTCCTCGAAGCTCAAAGCATTTGGGGCTCGTGGTGCGATCTTCCCAGCTAATATTTGAACGGTTTGTGTGCTTAACGCTGCAACGAGCAGTGCTCTCTTCCTGGCCGAATCGGTGATTTCGTTAGCTTCAAAGTAGGCGTCTGCCTTAATGAGGTACGGCTTCCACTTATCTGTATCTTCGTTGAAGGCAGGGAGCATATGATGAGTCATGCTTATTGTCGGCGAGGTTCCTTCCGTGGCTGTAGATTCCGGGTCTTTCTTCACCGAGTGGGTTGTAACCTGGCTCGTCGCCACTGTAGCATATTCGCGGCCCGCGAGCCGGAGCAGTTACGAGGCCCAGACTGCTCGAACACAAAAAGCCTTTATTTGGGGGCGTGTGTTTGCTTTTATCCCCGAGGTAGAAAGAAGGGGGAAGGGGAGAGGAGGACAGAAGAACCATACTGCGCATGCACAGTACTCAGGTGTGACGCAGCCACAACACTATCTATCTATCTATCTAGCCGCCTACGATTTTGTGCTGCTGTCCGTTAACGAGATGCATACGAAAATTGCTATGGCACAACACGACTTCATGACGAATGTAAATGACAGGCCATAACATCAGAATCATGACATGCGTGTATGAGCGGAATGGTTTACATGCCGCAGTCTTGATGCTCTTGCGGCCGTTTTGTTAACTTCATATGTAACAAAATCGGTATGGCGAGACAGTAATGCAGATCCATTTTACATTCCTGATGCATGCTTCACATTTCCTTGATTGCCACTGCACGTGGGATCTGCCATTCCTTTTTTTCTTCTTCTTTTTGCCTCCGGCTGCTTTTGAGACCGATCTCCCACGTCCTGCTTGCTGGCCAGACACCAGCCCTCGGGTCTCTCTTTCTGTCTACAATACACTACTTTAAAGGGGCTGTCTACCGCTCGACAAATTTTTTTCAGTAGTGGTGAAAATGGGGAGATCTTTCCTTACACTGACGGACACGAGCATGTCTGTACCTCCTAAGAAAGGAACAATATTTTAAACTTGGCCTTGAGAGTCATGAAATAAATGACTGGTGGCGCCATCCTCGGTGATGAGCGTCAATCTCCAAGTGTAACGAAAAACCAAGAAACACAAACGCAAGCTCAATGATCCTGCTTAAAAGCGAGAAATTATTACTTACAATTGTATTTTACATACACGTTCTGGCGTTCTTTCACGACAGAGAGTAACTTTCACTTTTATATTGCAAAAACCCAGTAACCAGTGTTTGCCGGGCGGCCACGAAGATTAAAAGAAAAGATGTTTGAAAATTTTCGCTGACTTCTAAGCGAGACCACAGGAATCTTGTACCCTTCGAATGGCACGCTTTCAATTTCGATAAAAATAACAGGAGATCGACAAAGGACGGTAGACAGCCCCTTTAACTCTTTGTAAACTTGTACGTTGGAAAGCCTGTACTTTCAAACGTCCAATGATCGACATTGTCTTTCTCCAAAGCCACTCACGACGGCGGCTTCATCAGCAGACTTCTGCCTTTTAGGCGCGAAATTTACTCCGTTGACGTGGTATATTGCGAATCGTATAGACATCATCACACAGAGAAGGAATACGACTCATGACGTTTCTGCAGACAGTTGAGAGTCGTCTACGTGTGCCCGTGTAATCACAGCAAGTAATTATTGTCCGTTTTAGAAACTGCTCAAACAAATAATACGATGGTTGTATTCTTTCTTGCGCTTGGCCACTTACGAAGTGTTATCAATCAAACTGGTGAGCCTTGAGCGGCGGATGACAAGAGAGGAGCGTAATCAAGCGAAGGGCATATTTACATTATCTCGAGACAGAGAGAAAGGTCATGATCTTAATTAAGCTTTTAAGTTCTTATTTATGAATGGCATGATAGGATCTTCTGCAGCACAAGTGTATAGGTCGGCTCGATCTTGTCAAATGTTGCCAAGTAGTTATTATTACAGCGGTGTGTGTGTATTATTACAAGAGATCAACGTAATCAAGCAAAGGGTATGCTTACTCTATCATCTCGCGACAGAGAGACGGGTCATGATCTTAATTAAGCTCTTAAGTTCTTATTTATGAATGGCATGTTAGGAGTTTTTACAGCACAACTGTCTAGGTCGTCTAGATCTCCATCTTGTCAAATGTTGACAAGTAGTTATTATTACTCGACTTCCACGCAGCTTACTATATGCTTTGCATTCGGCGATAGATTCCAGGCAAACAATTTCTGAATGTATTCCGGAAAGCACCGGAGGCTACATAGGACAGTGCATATCTCACGAGATATCCCGGAAAGTTAAGCCAGCTGTCATTAGTCATGTGAAATTGCGAGTAGTTTCATGTGTACGGTTGGCATGGCTGGCTTGATAGTTAAACTAAAAAAGAACTATTTTGCGATCTGTGTTAACTTGGCATGTAGGTAAATTAACGATGAAAAATTGTTCTCAGTTGTGAATTTCAATGAGCATCCCATGGTTGGAATAATTGGCTTGATATTTAAACTAAAGAAAGTATTTTGCGACATTTGTTAATTAGGCGGGTAAATGAATTATAGGAATTGTTCCTTTTTCAGCACCGGTTGTGAATAATGGTCAGCATTCCGGCCGCGGCGATCATATTTTCGATGGAAGCCAAGATGGCAGAGGCCCGTGTAGTGTGCGTTGTCAGTGCACGTAAAAGGACAACAGGTGGTCAAAATTTCCACAGCCCTGCACTACGGCGCGCCTCATCATTTTGTGTGGTTTTGACACGCAAAACCCCATCAGTTATTGTAATGCTGGTGAGCAAAAGCTGCCACAGCGCCTAGAATCCGCGTTGTGCGTATTAGTTGTTGTGTGTGGTTTAACGTCCCAAAACCAGCTCTGATTATGAGAGACGCCGTAGTGGAGGGCTCCGGAAATTTTGACCACCTGAGGTGCTTTAACGTGCACTGACATCGCACACGGGCCTCAACATTTCGCCTCCATCGAAATGCAGCCGCCGCGGCCGGGATTCGATCCCGCGACCCTCGCATCAGCAGCCGAGTACCATAGCCACTAGACCACCGTGGCAGGGCGTACGTATTAGTTCAAGAAAGTGGCCGGTGAGAACAAGCATGCATACTTTCACTGGCCACTTTCTTGAACTAACACGTACAAAGCGTGCGTATGTATGTATGTATGTATGTATGTATGTATGTATGTATGTATGTATGTATGTATGTATGTATGTATGTATGTATGTATGTATGTATGTATGTATGTATGTATGTATGTATGTATGTATGTATGTATGTATGTATGTATGTATGTATGTATGTATGTATGTATGTATTGATTGGTGGGGTTTAACGTCCCAAAACCAGCTCTGATTATGAGAGACTATGTATGTATGTATGTATGTAAAAAAACGTTCATAAAATTTTTTATACGCTCGACTGTAGTCGTACTGTTAGCATAAACGCTTTTTCAGGCCTGACAGACACTCTCTTAGTCTACCATTCCTCCGCAGGACGGTCTCACAAGTTCCAGCCACTTGGTACTCCGTAATCACGTGATGTTAGGCGCAAAATACTATATAGACGAAAGGCATGACATAAAAGGACGTACGTAAGGACAGCGCGTAATCTTTTTCGTCGCTTTGCAATTTTAAGAGATTGTACGTGTTTGTTCGGCGTATGGTTACCAACCTGTGTGCGTGGTTTTTAAGTTTCCGATGTTTGATTTGTGAACGTTCAACGCGGGACATTAGACGTTGCGCAAAGAGCGCGGTTCTGAAGGCCGAAGGACACGTTGCGTCCAGTGTACATGTAAGGAGAACTTAGCACAGAGGCTTCCCGTCGCGAACTCAAGCAGTCGTTGTCAAGGCCAAGGTCACAGCACGCGTCATCGATACCGAGTAAAAAGCACGCTCTTGTCAAGTAGCCGTTGCTTTTTTAATTAAGTCTCGTAGCGAGTGGATAGTGGTCGGACGCCGACCGCAAGAAAGCGCAAGAATAAGAGATGGTTTTCCCCTTCCCGTCGATTAGTCTTCTCTTTTTTATTCTTTATTTTTTGTAGTCGGCGAATAATATTAAATTCACTTACAATCTTACCTCGCGCGGAATGTTGCGTTGATATGTGTGCTGTGTAGAGCTCAGTTAGTACTGATGTTCGTCACCGCACGATAATAAAATGCGCATACTCTTTAGATGTTCATTTAACTATATGTATATATCCCCGCCGACCATATATGTTGTAGGCGCAAGAGCCAGACGAAAAAAGAATCGCCGATATATTTTGGCGGTAAAGGCCTTTGCAGTCACAGATGTAAAGAGGGAGAAGAGAACCACAATCGAATGAAGATATACCGTAGGGTCCTTCGACGGGCCCTGGGTATGGGTTGAGTCCTCAGACCTGGAACCCACGAGTCGCGGCATCCCGGCGAGCTCTTACAATCAGATTTTGCGTTCATGTTAGACAGCGAGAGAGAGAAAAAGAGGAATGGTGGAGAGGGAAAGGCAGGAAGGTTAACCAGTTACGGATAACTGGTTTGCTAACCCATGGGAACGGGATGGAGGAGATTGAAAGATGGGGAGAAAAGAGAGACAGCGAGGCCTCCCATTCTCTCGTATGGGATGGGGCAATCGCGGGCCGACGTTTTCGAGGCTGGCTCCTTGTGCAACCCGATTATCATATGAAGCGTGATAGTTTTATTTCTTTTTCTTGGGCGCATTCTGTTGAAGGTCGTGTTAGATAAGCGCGCACAACGTCAACACAATTTTAATAACGACTGTGACGTTCTTTTTACCCAGGCATAGATGGAGGCGAACGAAGTGTTTGGTCAACAATATGTGAAGCAGCATTGAAGCATGCTAGATGCATTGAAGCATTGAAGCATGCTAGGGAAACCGCTTCTACCCTTCCATTCGGCACATTCGAAACTGGTCAAAAGGGGAATTGCCAACGTGTGACTCATCAACGCCCTTAGGAGGTCATGCCCCCACTCGGTAGAAAAGAGTTTCCAAGCGCAGGTCGAGCGCCTTTTAAACGCCGGTTACCCTAAGGCCCTGTTAGCTGCTGTAGCTGAAAAGCTTCTTAAGCAGTTCAGGCAGGGTGCGCAAGACCAACCTCAGGATGCGGCGTTCCCTCGGAACCGTGTTGCCGTGCTCCCATATTTGCACAACGTGTCTCACAGGCTGAAGAAAATTGGGCAACGCGCTGGCGTCAAAGTCGTCTCTTCAGCTCCGGAGAAGCTTTCCAAGCTTTGTAAGCTTGCGAATGGCCCTCCTTCAGGTCGACCTGAATGCCCTGTTCAGCACAGAGACCCCTTTTTGTCCTGCACCACCAAAGTGGTCTATATGATTCCCCTATCTTGCGGGAAAGAATACGTAGGGCAAATTGGACGCTGCTTAAACGAAAGGTTAATGGAGCACGATAATAATGTGCATGGCACGGTTCAGGGTCACCTTGGGATCCATTGCCGAGACTGCGGATGTGTGCCTCTCTTTAGGCGTTGCACAGTGCTGAGCAAGCACCGATCGCAGCTGACACGCGAAATTATCGAGGCGTACCACATAACAAAATTAGGCAGCTCGTGTGTGAGTTCCCCTTCAGTAGCACTATCACCGAAAGAAATATCTTATTTGAACGGGTATCAGTAATAGGTTGTCTTTGCTTGCATTGTATCAGCATATTAAAAAAATAATAAAAAAAATGAACTGTCATCCCTTTGTTACCCACACGTGTTTGCTATCAACCCGTGTACGTATGTCGCCTCACTACTTATACATGGGCCGCGCTTCCGCAAATAAAAGCTGTTGAAAGTCAGCGCTGTGTGTGTCCTCTTCTCTGGTCCTTGTGTCGTGCGCGCTGTAGTTACTTCAGTCTTAAAATAATGTTTTCTGGTTTCGGACACGCCGTCGAGGCGACAATGTATATAAAACCATTCTTTTTTCCGCTTCACCATATTTTGTGAGGCAGTGTTTGTTGCGGAACGAAAAAAATTACATGCTCGCGCCAAATGCATAACAGCGAGACACACCGATGTACAAAGAGCGATACGACTGAGATGGAAAGGAATAGGTATGAAATTCCTGTAGCTTCTTGTAATAATATGACACAACGCAGACTCGTTTAGAACTTTGGTTCTCGAAGAAGGAAGAAAGGAAATGTGCTGAATACGCACGTCTCCTAGCAACATATGAAGGCGAAGAACAGTTGACCGAAGCCAATAAAACCTTAGAGAATGTAGCGGAGGCCCGCTTTCAATAATGCCCGGAGTAATGGATTGAAAGGACACTAATGCGAGACAGTGCATCAGTTTATACTGACAGATCGTGCATTAAGATTTCTATTGCCATTGTATTTTGTGATAATGGGTTTAATATCAGAAGAGGAAATTAAAATCCAATCTTCATTCTTTAAAAATTTCGCGCCGAAACTTGTGCACCTCAGCGCAAGCATGACGTCATGGATTTCATTTTCTTTTCTTTTTTTTTTCGTATTTTGGCCACCTCGGCTCGATCGAGTTTCATGAAGATGGACACGTTAAGTGTCTGGTCACCTAAGAACACGATGCAGTTAATTTTTGCAGGTAACTAATTATAGAGATCCTAGCAGGCGGCTTCCGAATCTATGACGTCACAGCGAGTTGGTGCAGGAACTACGGGGCGGCGTCGGCACGTGTATTTGTTTTTTGCGCGTTTTCTCGCTTACTCGCAGCAACAGCGGTGCTTTTTGTATTGTGAAACAGCGATTTACTGATACGAGAAAAATCGTATTTCTCTTTGGTGTTCCTCTATGTCAGACAGGAAGAAGAAGAAATGAAGCACTGTCGAATGTGCCTCTTACAACCGCTGAAGAACGGCAGAGTAGCGTATTATGCGGATGGGTGCACGTGCGACAAGGCCATTAGAGGTTTCACTTTAGGCGTGCTCCGTGAACAACGACAAACGCAGCCAGGCGCTGCGAGCACTGCCGCTGTCTCAACGCTATGCGGAACAGTGGAAAAAGGAGCCTCTATTGTGTGCGTGCAGCGACATCGTTCGTGCAGTGAATAATAAAGTCGAAACGCTTGTCAGAAGACATACATATGAATGGGTGCACGTCGTACGCTGCAATCAGCGGAACGCAAGTGAGGCAAACGCATTGTTAACTCCTTGAGTAAATACGCTTATCGGAGGCAAACGCAGGTGCCTCGCCTCTTTCCGAATGGCTTCGTGAGACGAAGTAGAGAGTAAACGGTGTGGACATGGACAATAGTAGCGGTGCAGAGAATACGAACGCCATCGACTGGAAGACCGCACAGTGATGAAAACAAAGATGTACTACATACATAAAACTTGTGCAAGCATGTCGCAGGAACGTCAGCGCCTCCCGACAGTCTGGCTCTAAGCAAGGAATGACCCTTCAAATGGACCCCATTTGAAAAAAGCGCGTACTTTTTTCTTTCATAAACGTGCGGTTTTCCAATGCCAAAAATACCGCTTATGTAGCGAAAATAACTTGTCGTAGACAAAACAACATTTAGAAAGCGAATACCGGCGACGGCGCCACTTTCGAGGTTTCCGCAGCAACTCGCAATGACGTCACCGACTTTGACGGTGTCTTCAAGGATATGCGTAATAATTTATGTCTAGAAATAGATCACAACGCGCGCTAATGGAGACGTGCACATCACTTTTATTGAGCGAATGTGACCGAAACACGAAAAGAGTGTCACTGCCGTGCCGTAGTTTCACCGCGCAATTTAAACAGCAAATTTTGACCTTCAGTTTCTATCCTAATTACGAACTCATGATGACAAAATTAGCGGCAGCAGAGTTTCCAAATAATAATGCACCGGTCTAAGCCGATTTATTGTTTCATTGTAGTGTTCCTCCAAGTGTTACATTTCATCTTATGCAAGGTCGCCGAGTGCTCTATCATGCATATACTCCAACTCATACTTTATGGGCCCCGCCACGGTGGTCTAGTGGCTAAGGTACTCGGCTGCTGAACCGAGGGTCGCGGGATCGAATCCCGGCCGCGGCGGCTGCATTTCGATGGAGGCGAAATGTTGAGGCCCGTGTGCTGTGCGATGTCAGTGCACGTTAAAGAACCCCAGGTGGTCGAAATTTCCGGAGCCCTCCACTACGGCGTCTCTCATATTCAGAGCTGGTTTTGGGACGTCAAACCCCACAAAACAAACAAACAATCATACTTTATGGGGGCAAAATGCGAAGAACCACAATAACACGTGTGGTTACGATATAGGTGCACGTCAAAGAGCCCCAGGAGGCCAGATTTACTCCTGCGCCCTCCGCTATACGGGGCGTGCCTTACAGTTACTGCTGGCTTTAGCAACCTAAGCCCGACCAATTATCATTAATTCCACTCATATTTAATACCACGCCCACGGAGTAGCCACGCCTTAAGCATGAAACCTTTCTTTGTACCTGTATCTGCATAGCAGGGCGCTGTGTCTGCTAGAATTTCGACATTGCAATGAAAGATTACGCCATGGCCCCTGCTTAACGGCCTTGCATATTTAATTAAGATCTTATTACGATAAGGGCCGGTATTTATGCTGCGCGGAATCCTACCAACCAGTTCAGCTTACTGTCGTTGTATGCGTTATGCTTCCGAGCCGACAAGCAGTTTCATTTATTTAGGGCTTTTTCAGGAAGTTCGCCCATCAAAACGCCTTGCGTCAGTCTAGCAGAGGATGTGCATTATCCTAGCTTAGCAGGAACTCGGCGCCGTTCGTATACGAAACGGGCTTAACGAGCGCCTTCCTCTCTGCGGGTGTGCATACCGGCACTGAAAAAGTTGTTGCCACATACGTCCCTACAGGAATACTTTTAGCGTGGGTGACGCATGTGTGCCTCAGTTATTACGTCATTTATTCGTAGGATGGCTTTTCTGAAGAGCTCGCGACGTCGATGATTGACGTGGAAGTGTTCAATAGACATTCGGCCGGCAAGAACTTTTCCTGGTTGGCAGCAACCGTGCTATGTGCGCTTGCTATCACACGTATGTGCGGTTCTTTTGCTTGTTTTGTTCTTTCCTTGTCGTGGACTGGGGACTTCACCCACACCAAGGGCCCGTCGAAGGAGCTTCTGGTCTACCATGATTTTAATACATTCTTTATCGCTCTCTTTCTTGATTATTTGTTAGCTGAGTATCATTGTCATTGTTTTGTCATAGCTGCCTGTAACGCGGCCTATCTCCCCATGCTTTGACGTCGGAAAAGAAGTGCAAAAAAAAATGAAAAGGAAGAAAATTAAGCGAGAGAAGGAAAGAAAAAATGAAAACGGCCATCGTTTCTGTTTTGCAAACAACACCGACACCAATTGGTGTCATTCCTGTACGTGACCTTTGTTATGTGATATGCCATATGCCAACTAAAGGAAAGTAGCCCGCTGACATATATGTTCGCTATTGAAGCTTGGCGTTCGAAGTTCATTTGTATCACACAAAAAAAAAAAGAAGAAGAAAAAGGAAAGGTAATATATTTTTAAGCACTGCATTGGGAGGCTATTAAGGAACCTTTTTTTTTTTTTTCAGAGGTATTTGCGAATCATAGCATGCACAAACTATCTCACTGCCGCAACTGTTCACGGATGCTTTTAACAATGCACAGCGACGGTCGACTTCAAGACCGAGATGAACGGCAACGGCCGCCACAATGGGTTCCGGAACTTCGAGAGCATCGACCTGACCTGGAGGAACCTCGTATACAAGGTCAAGAAAGGCAAAGGTATACGCACTGCACATCGCGGCCACCATATGAAAGTTTGGCATAAACAAGGGCTGAACAAGGTCAATGTTAGGTTAGAGGAAGTACAAAGAACACTGCCTCGCCTTCCTTTGCTCCTCCTTCCAGTAGCGCTCTCTCTCTCTTCTTATTTGCGAGATACTTTCACGCTAGCGTTGCCCGTATGAGAATTTTCCAGCCAATCCTAAGCATGGACAAAATATTGTTAGAGAAGCGGTCCAGCAATGGCAAAAAAGTCTCACAAACCACAACATTTATATGCGGCCTCAGATCAGTTTTCGCAGACCTTCTGACTGCACTTTTTTTTTGTCTCTACAAAGTGACAGCGCACCTCGTGAGTGTTGTTGAATGCCCCCTAAGAACTCGCCTCATTGAACTCGCTATTCACGGAGCGAAAGCATTTACTCTCCATCTCTTCTCCTCCACCGTGTACGAGTGTCTCACAGTTCGTGAAATACCCTACATCTAGGTTTATTAAGGTTCCAGCTCCATCTTCTAAAAATGATGCAATATATACTGGAATCTGGAAGCACGGAGAGTTAATTGTTGACACACAATGCTGCAGGCTCCACGAAAGCGAAGAGAACTAATGGAAAGAGAAATACTGGCTCAGAAGTTGCATTGAGACTATACTGTGCACGAGATCCTTAAATTCCTTTTTTTTCCTGGCGTCTTTCAGCCCGCAAGTACTTAGTCAACAACATGAGCGGTGAAGCACGGTCCGGCACACTGACTGCCATCATGGGTCCCTCTGGGGCAGGCAAGACGACGCTACTCAATTTGCTCACGGGCTTCTAGTGAGTAGAGCCTCTCTTCGGAATTACTCTTTCTTGCTTCTGGTTCAGATATATTTCGAGTTGTTGGAGGCAAAGTTTATGCTCAATCCTCCTTACACAGTCTATTCAATAATGAATCATACAGTAATGCATAAGTTAGACACAACCCGACCGAGTGTATCAGCTCACAAAAGGTGAAGAGCCAAGAAAGGCGCCACCTTGAATGTGTTCGGTATGATCAATGTTACAGACTTTCGGTGCTTTGAGGCACTGTGATGGTGAACTTGTGAGCGCTCTTAAATGTGTTTCATTTCCCTTTGTACTTAAGATTCCCCTACACTTAAGGCTCTTGTGGCTCAAATATTTCGAATGTGAAGTGCCAGACTGCGCTGTGTGACTTGTATACTTTGTGCGGTTGCTCGTAGAGTTGAGCTTCTTATAATAGACACCGGGATAAGGCTGATAGCACAAACCCGAAGTGCACTCGCGCTTTAAATAACTAATTTCATGCGAAAACATGGAGGAGCTACACTTGCACACAGAAAATTGAGACGTATGAGAAAATTCCACGTCGTCACCGCGCGAAGCAGTTAACCGAACAGGCTTCATCACCTGGAGGGGGAAACGCTAAATTTGCGGCATTTGTTAGGAGGCGGCCCTGCACACCTTTAAGCCCACCTCTTTTCACCTAGGTACTCTATGACCTTTCAGCTTAGAGTCGGCGTTCGTGTCGTCTCTTTCTCTTCTGTTGTGTCCGTATCTGCACGCCTTGCTTTTAAATGCGAAGCATTTCTTGGCAACTTTGACCGTATCTATGCCTATCTGTCGATCTATCTAGCCGCCTGCTTTCGAGGTGTGCATTCACATGGTACATATCAAGGCTGGGATTGTAGGATATAAATGTATGACGAACATGAAGTCATGATAAAAGCATGGCTCAAACGATATACTCGGCACGTCGTCACTTACATCACGATTAACTATAATGCGATCACATGCGGCTCATTTACGCAGTGCTCGGCCCGGGTTATGCATGCATGCGCCACAGCTGACTGAATGTCAAGAGCGCAGCTTACGTTAATCAAGAATCAACCGCAATAGACATTAAAAATGTCGTGAAAACGCACATTGCGTGGCTTGAAAACACACACACACCGTTATAGCTTACTGTATACATAACAAGTGGGAATAGACAGCAGAACGTCAAGCTACCACGTATTAGGGGGGTAGGAATCAAACCCGGGTCAACGAAGTGCCAAGCAAGCACTCTACCCACGCGTCCACGGCGCAATTTCTGCCGTTCTAAGCGCTGTGCGCGCCACCTTGCAGAAATGCGCAGGCCTTAGCTAGTAGACGATTCCCGCCGTTGTTTCAAGGAGCGTTTAAGCGCATTCCCTCTCGTTTGCGCTTCGAGAGAAAAACTTGTTTCGCCACGGCTCGCGACTTGGAAGTAGTTTTTGTGTCACTTCCGCAAACTTTTGTCCCACCTGCTTTTGTACCGCCGCCGTCGACGTGCGGTCCCCTTTTCGCTCGGCACGTCTTCATTATAGGTTGCGCAAGCCGGGTGACCTCGGCTCGCTCACGTATCGCCGCCTCCTCAAGTTCGGCCGGTAGAAGTATACTATGCGTGACCGCGCGTGCGGCGCCCACGACGATGTGCACGCGTTCGCACTTAAAGAACCGGCTGGCGATCTCCGCCTCGCGACGGGGATAACGCTGTGGCTCCTTTGCCCGGGAACCGCCAGAAAGCACATCTGTGTCAATCACGGAAAGAAATACGGCTAATGCTTTCCAATGGATTCGCCACGATGATCGTTGTCGATGCGGTGGGCAGCGTAATGGCATTAGCGATGAATCCGCATTCTATTCGTATCATTTGTCTGGCGGGTACAATACTTGCACGTGCTCATGATTTAGTTATATTAAGAATTCTACACCGTCTATAGATCGCGATCGCTCTATTACTGAAGTACTACTACTGCAAGCACTATTGCTTTGGGGAAAAGAGTACCCAGGTCGGTGGTGACTTGGGCTACTCAGGCTTGGGCTAGACGGAACAGCGCTGTCGCTTGTCAGGTTTGTAGTACGCCTGTGCGCGCTGTTTCTTTTTGAAGTAACCGGGTCCACGCCGACATCGCTAAGGTCATGCAAGTGCATAATGTATAAATCAGCAAGTGTCTGCCCAGCTGTTCGTGTGCAGTGTGATATACTTCCTTGTGGCACTACCTCGTTTCAAGCATGAACCAACTAACCCAAGATTTCATTCTGTTGTTTTGCCCGCCACCAGGCCAGATAAAGACAAAATTTAGCACTGCGCAATGCAAACAGGCGATAGAATTACGTAAATGTTCTGTACGACACAAAGGCATGACTGCTTCCCACATTATAAATATTGTGTGTGCACGGTCAAAGATAACAGTGAAGCTGAAGCAAACAAAGCCGGACAGTGCAGTACGGGTTCGCGTCTTCGCGAAAGCAAGAAAAGCACAACAAAATGAATAGCTGAATAGCCCGTAAAAATACACGCGAACACCTATTACAAGATCCTCTCATGTAAAAACGAAGGAGACACGTAGCTCTGACAAGCGCATGACTAGCTACGTTGTCCTGCTGTACACAACTTCAAATGTTTGATTAATTCTCTCTTGCCGATGAAACTTATGGTTTCGCAAAGCTTCTCTATTTGCATTTCTGCGATAGTGTATGCGGAGCAATAACTGAACCGAAGTGACACGGACAAGCAACATGGATTCACATCCGTGAACTATAGCGGATAGAAGCATTAAAAAAAAAAAAAGAATCAAAGCAGGCGAATGTGCGTGGAACTGCCGCAGCCGACCCAGCTTATGCCAAAGGACGACACCAAACAACGCCTGCAAAAGAGCTGCGGGAGACTGATCGCAGAGTGCGCCACCGCATGTCATGTCGTTGCCCTAGGTAGCTGCATGTATCACTTACAGAACAACGTACCAGTCTTGTGCTACACGCACTAAATGGGATCCTCTTCTCTGGTTGTCCTGCTCATAGCGACAAGGGCTACAAAGGCGAAGTCCAGATCAACGGCTTCGTGCGCGACCAGGCGCTGTTCAACAAGCAGAGCTGCTACGTCATGCAGGAGGACCGCCTACTCCCCGCCCTCACCGTTTACGAGGCCATCTTCATGAGCGTCGAACTGCGCATGCCCAACATGGAAGCAAAAGACAAAGCGAAGAAGGTGAGCCGGGGATATGGGCACGCGGCTGTCAGTTATGAGGCTGCTATCATACTCGAGGACATACTCAGGATGGTGGACTTGCATGCAGACGTTGTAGCTGGCCACGAGCATAATCATCAATGAGTTTCGCTTTCGCTGCGTATTTAACTCTTTCCTCTAAATGCAAGTAATACACTTGAAAAATCGTTTGCCCTCCCTGACCATCAGTCACATCGATTAATAAAATTCGACATATTTACAAGACAAAGCAAAATTCGAGGGACTGTTAAAATGAAATAAATGCTTCAGCAAGTTATTTTTCCCCTCTAGCCGCAACTGTTTCAGCGGCTTATGCCTGTTTAAGTAAAATAAATTAAATCAGGGTGGCCACACTCGTGTGAAAAATGCAGCAGTCGCCTGGCGAGCCTCTACAAGCCAAATTACGTCGATAAACATCTCTTTAGTCGTAGCTTAGATTTACAAACCTCGGAATTTTTTTTGTTTTTTTCCTCAAGCAGCATTATTTCTTCACCAAAGCCGCAAAACGTGGTCGCACATCTGCCGTGCATGCTGTGGAACCTAAATTTGTGCTTCCAAGTACATATTCTTGTTTAATTTCTAGCGTTTTTCGTCAGGAAATGAGACAGTGAGGAGGAGAAACGAAAGAACGTTCGTTTTGCGGCCATAGAGAATAAAGGGAGTCAGGGGACAAGAAAGAATATAGCGGCTGGAAACAGCGCTGTTTGACCCGGAAATGTGTGCGTTATGCCTAACTTAGTCACTGAGATCTGTAGAGATCGTTTCCTGAGGTTGTGGCCTTGTGTTCTTGACATGGGACCTTACCGAACGGAAGGATGAGAGAAAAGGTTGAATTGGCTAAATTTCTTTTTTTAAAAAACTTGGCACTGATAACAGCGCAGTGCTGACATCAGAATCAATGCTTTCGCGGCATTTTACACGTGTCTCAGATCATTCCCCTCTTCCTTACGACAGCCCGTAAAAACTTGTCACACCGCGCATGGGCTCACTTTTTGTTTTTGTGGGGTTTTACGTCCCAAAACCAGCTCTGATTATGAGAGACGCCGTAGTGGAGGTCTCCGGAAATTTCGACCACCTGGGGTTCTTTAACGTGCACTGACATCGCACAGCACACGGGCCTCAACATTTCGCCTCCACCGAAATGCAGCCGCCGCGGCCGGGATTCGATCCCGCGACCCTCGGATCAGCAGCCGAGTACCTTAGCCACTAGACCACCGTGGCGGGGCGCATGGGCTCACTCGCGAGTGTGAAAGATCGGTGCCAGCAAGCATGCTCGTGCTTCACAACCTCGGAGCAAGCAGAGAGACCTCGAAAGAAAATGAACGATTTTTATGGGAAAACGCGGCAATTATATTTATGTGAAGCTGGTCATATGTGTACAGTTTTTATGTCATACATGCCTCACGAAGGGTAACATCCCAGTGACATTGGCGTGTTTCGTACTTCAAGTGCAATTTGGTGCAGCAGTTAATGTGCACAGCAATATAGCGCATTTTTACATCGTATGCTTTTTTAAAGCCACGCAGCTGTATACTTATCGACGTCGCCACTGTAACACCAACTTATCACCTTATATTTTAATTCAGGTCTCAGCTTATTGGGCGAACGACATGGCTAATATTAACGAAAGCAAAACAAGGATCATAGCCCATATGAACTTCTCAGTTTGTACAGTATTCTCTAATTAACTGTGTATACCTTAAGTCGATGACCCTTCGACAGCTTCATAAGTTATTACTTCAGAGGAAATTTTAGTACGTGGACATAAACTCGTTTCTCATTCTCAGCTGTAACGCTGGCGAATAAAGATCACCAGAGTGCAGCATTTGCAAAATTGCACGTTAGCAGTGCCTACAAGGATCACCATAACATACAAAAAATAATTGTCCCGAAAACATGACGCGTTAGGATACTGGGTTCCGTTTAACAATCCTCAAGAATGTTTTCACAGAGCAAGGTGTAATTAACACTGTTTGTCCTGAAGCTGTGTCTTTTAACATAAAATATTTTAACATAGCAGATGTATGTCTGAGGGCCACGTGTTGTTTCTTTTCTTGTGCTTGAAAGTAACACAGACGGTGGCATCTATTGCTGCGTACAGGAGATTTACGTGAGTACATGTTTAAATATTTGCCTCCTAAGCTCTGCCAGCGCTTGAGCATCTCCGCAGGGGCTTCAGACGCTTCGAGCACACAGCGAGACAAAAACATGTGATTGATCGGTGCACGTGCGCGTGGTCGTGTTTTTAATTCGCTTTTCCGGGTGTTCGAATACACTGTGCGATAGACACGGCATTGAGCGGAATGTCACAGCTGCTTGGTTGTCGTAGTGTCAACAAAAGGAAGACAGGGAGGTGAAGACAGGGAGGTGAAGAGAGCCACCACATTTTTTTTCCTTTCTTTGTTTTATTTTTTTTATCTTTCAAAGAAATGTACTCGCTTAGCATCTGTACTTCCGATCAGTTATCCGCCATTTTTACGAAACGTCTTTTTTCAGAAATGAAAAAAAGTTTTATGCATCCGTTATTAAATAACGAAATGCGTTACCCCGCCCCCGCATTCTTAGAAGTGCGTTCTGCAACGCAAGCAGGAAGATTTAAAACTTGCAGGATGAGTCATCCCTGTATCCGGTTGTAAACGCGTTGGCAAAATCCACGCTGAAACGCCACTATCTATGAAAGCTCAGAAAATAAAATAAAACTCTCACAAACTCCCACACCCTCGCGAATTCGTGCAAAATGGATTTCTCAAGCCTTATGTCGCTGGGGAACTAAAATAGCTCAAGGGGCAATCGTTAAGCTTCGCAATGCACTGCAAAACACTGCTCTTCACAACGCTGCCTTGTACAGCACTGGCACGACAACATTGCACAATGCACATCCCGTGTAGAGAAAACTCTGGAGATATACTGTATATCACATCATTTGTCTGCATAATGCAGATGTATACACTTGATTTCTGATATAATTTCGGCTGATATTGATTTTATTGGTTTCTCGTGACCGTGTAACCGCAGCTCTTTATATAGCCTCTGATACACCACAATGTGCATGGATTTAGGCAGGTAACTTTTGTTTTCGTTGCCGCTGCAGCGTACATTCCGCGAAGACGATTTCTCAGATGAATGGGTTGCCGATGCAGAAGCCGCACTTTGCACATTTCGATAGGAGGAGAACGCGCAGGACTAAAAAATAAAAAGGGAAAACTCATGGGTACATAGCTTCGAGAGAGGACTGATAAGCTCAGATCGCTGAAATTACTAGAATTGCTCGCCACTGTATGCTGCTTTATAACTACCACAAGTCTCGGAAACCCATCGCCAATAGCGGACCTTGGCGGCGGACCGCTGTTACGCTAAGCAGGGTGAAAATTTTGCACAGGAGGCTATTTTCTGCTGCGTCATTTCTACAACATTTCCAGTGAATGCGCGTAAATTTTAGAATTATAATTTACGTTACATCCTGCTTCCCTAATACATTTTTTTTTTTCTGCTCTTAGGGCGGCGCTTCCCAGGACCTCAATAAAGTTCCTTGCTTGTCTGTCATAGGTTGAACGATCGATCGAAGAGTGGGGCCTGGAGGTTTGCCGGAACACTCGCACAGAAAACCTCTCCGGCGGCCAGCGCAAGCGTCTGGCCATCGCCCAAGAGTTGGTGAACAACCCGCCTGTTCTTTTCCTCGACGAACCCACCAGGTAAGCGCACTATCTTGAAGAAACTCACTCGAGTGGAGAAGAAGAGCCACCTTTCGCAAGGAAAAAGGAGCTCCTCGATTGAAACTGACTAGTGGTAACATCGTTAGGGCCAGGATATTAAGTGCGAGTAAAGGAAGCTCGAGTTATTTTTTTCTTTATTCAAATTCACGAAGAGTGATCGCCAAAATTGTTCAGAATCAAACTTGTAATACGCGAATTGTTCAGCACCACACCTCGGAGATACGCGGAAAAAGTTCTTGCATGCAACTATGTCGTAGCTGTCAGCGCTTCGCCATTCACGCGAAACTGCGATTGTTTTGCTAGGGTAAAAAATGATCGTGCCGGGATCTATAAGCAAGTATACATGGGAATAACAGAGAAAAACAGGTGAGACTTTGGTAAAACTGTAGCACGTAAGCACGTTCAGACCGGATGTATGACTATGCCACAGGTCCATCGTGAAAGATGTCAGCGCGCACAAATACAGACACGAGAGAACAGAACCAGGTGATGCGCATGCCGACTATTAAAGCGACTGTCTACCGCTCGGAAAATTTTTTAAGATTGTGGTAAAATTGGGCAGATCGTGCGTCACATTTGCGGGAACGAGCACGCTTTCACCCCACAAAAAGGAATTCGGTTATTCCTCCAAGGTTTCCAGGGAGACGACGACACATCATGCGCGGTAACCATTGTTGCTGGCATGCCTACACTAAGAAAGGAGCGACTTCGTAGATAAAAAAATTGTGTTTTAATAATTTCTATTCAGTTTCTGGAGAAACCACTGCACGCTGGGACACTTTGAAAGGTACGCTTTCTATTGAGCCAAAATACGGGAGAGCGATGAAGGACGGTAGACGGTCCCTTTAAACGAAAGGGCGAGCTGTGAGCCTGTTACGAAGACGAAGGCATGCACACTGGTTCTGCGCATACTCAGGAATTGCAGCGCTACCTCACAATCATGCACACGTACGGGTTCATGCTCATCTTATAGCTGACTAGGTGACTGTTTAGTCATTCATTCCTTTCTCTATGCCATTTAATCCAAGGCTGGTTCACGCATGCATTTCCACTATTATCGACACAACAAGCCTCGATCATTAGCCAAAAATTTTGCGTATTCACAAAACGTCGTTTCACGTGTATAATTCCTACAACACAAGGAATGATTCGACAGCGATCATCGAGTTAAATACCTTTATTCTCAATTAATTCCTGATTAGAGCTAGTCGTATATGTCCGCCTTACGTAAAAGCGGCTGCAGCTTAGTGAACAGCATGCATGCTCCGCACTAGCACGACAGTCTGCAGAGCAGTTTGTGCGTTTTGCGAAACAAATCTCTATCCGCCTTTTGCTTATTACATGCTCATTTTCTCTTTGCACGGCGAGGCATATATTTCTTTGTTTACTGGCCCAAACAAATGTGAGCGATGTAATTGCCTACCGCCTGTGACATGCGCGATAAGATGACCGTGTGCGGTGTACTCATGGTCTTTTTATTTAGCTTAATGATTTCATAATTTGCGCTAGCTTTTATGGGTAGGCTACGCCTTTGGAAGTTTTCGGGCACAGCGCGGCCGCAGTTAGCAGAGAAGTAGGTTAATTGGGGGAAAATATAGCAATAATTGCTGGAGATTTGCGTGCGATAACTATGCCATGATTATGAGCCATGGACGTGCCGTAGCGGAGGGCTCCGGAAATTTTAACCACCTTGGGTTCTTTAATGTGCACTGGGCCTCGAACATTTCACCTCCATCGAAACTCGACCGCCGCGGCCGGGATCGAACTAGGTTCTTTCGGTTCGGTAGCCGAGCACCGCAACCGCTGTACGTATCACCGCGGCGGCCGACTGGAGAAATATATGAGGGTGCTCTGCCCTGACACGGGTTTAGACAGGCTGACGACGACAATAATGATACTGTCGTTGTTGTTGATAAGATTATTATTATTATTATTATTATTATTATTATTATTATTATTATTACATTGCAAAAGTCACTGTCACTGAACGCTTAAAAATGCGCCTCAATTTGGTAAGCCGGAGCACCTAATATACTACATAAATGAGAAACCACTCAATTTTTGCTAGCGCAGAACTCACATTTAAACACCATTTTGAGAACTCCCGGCTTTAGCAAAGATTACTTGGCAAGCTGCAAACATCGCGGTCGCTAGTTAGAATTGGATTATGTGGGCATAACGAAACGCGATTTTACTCTTCAGTGCATAACATGTAATTATGCATAGCGTGTCATCTAGCGCCATTCAATTATAGCACGGCTACACAGGAAGTTGCGCATAATCGGCTGTAACTATGCAAATGTCACATGTGTGAGCACTTCTTTATATTTGTTTGACTGAATAAATTATTCCGTGCACTTAAATTTCACGTGAAGCACATTTGAGTCCGTACCCTTCGATGCTTGCCACCGTTCAAAAATAAATGCTGCCCCCCCACCCCTCGGCACAAACTTGTTTCCTTAATCAGATCGCTGGTGGAATTTATCTTTCGCAGCGGTGTGGAATGCGCTGGTAATACTGCTCTCCTTTAAAAATGACAGAACTCATTTCCATCTGACAGTATGGGCTCGACCTATAGTAATTATATTCTTATATTTTGATTTAGTTCCGTTCCTGCGGGTGTACGAAGCTGTCCTACTAACTCCCTTTCTGCCTAATTGTAAGATATTTCTGCGTGTGACTGTCGCAGCATTCTCATCTGGATAGCATATGTGGCGCCCATCTGTGTGGAATAGCTAGCCTTTTTAGAACAGCATTGGTTTTTTTTGTTTTTTTTTGTTTTTTTTTGCTTAGCGTGACGCATCTTGTAACGCACCGAAGCACTCCATTTCGTTCTAACTGCTCATGTGTATAGGGGCTGTCAGTTGCCACAGCTGTTATGCTTTGTTTTCTTTATAACTTGCCCGTGGATGCGCTCGTCTGCTTTACATGTTTTCGACGCACAGGACGACTCGAATCGATCAGAATAAATTGGTGGACGCCTCGGCAAAGAATATTCTAGAAATTATCATGTTTACTGCGCGCTACTTTAAGAATGGTGTGTACAGAAGGCAACCCAATATTAGCAGAAGTGCTGGTGCGATAACAGACATTTTTAGTTTATCGGGCTTAGCGGAATAGCGGGATCGAAGTGCATATGCGTTTGCCCTAAGCACACCCTTTCTCAGATTTATCGTTACTGTGTTTTCGTGGTTATTATAGCGTATAAAACACGCGCCGACGGTTTCGGACACACGCATCGAACTAAATCTGGCGTCGGTGTTCCAGGATTAACTTCGTTCGCAGCAAACGACTGTGTAAAATGGTATCGCTTGCCTTCAGGTAGCTTCGAACACGTAGTATTACGGACAACTTAGCCAAGTCTTTGAGATCGCTTCCCATTTCGAACGTTGCTAGGCCTAGCAAGAGGACAGTCGTGAAGAATTTTGCAACATATCAATTTTTGCTCTTGAAGTGCATCATGTATACTTATTTTTATTCTTATAAAGCTGGACCGATATCTTATAATGGTTCCAAAAGTGGGCCGGTCCACTTCCTCACATGGTTAGACAGAGTCGCGCTCGCGTCAGCAGTACGATCGATCCTTACTAATTACGTACTGCCAAGTGAACCTGTCCACTTTTAAAACCGTTATGAAATTTCGACCCTGCAATACCGCTGCATGCAGCGGTATTGCACAGTAGAAAATGCTCTCCTTAGGCTCTCCTTAAGGAGAGCTCAAGGAGAGCATTTTAAGTTCTAAGAAAACTTAAAGTTTATAAGTTCTAAGAAAACTTAAAGCTTAAGTTTTAAGAAAACTTAAATGCTCTCCTTAAGGAGAGCATTTTAAGTTTTCTTTATTCCATCTCTTTCGTCAGGGGACGCCACGGTCACAATTACGGGGACGTAAACGCTATCTTGCTAAACTAACAGTCGCTTTGCGCAAGAAACGTTTGCGGTGCGGTAACGATATTCCCTTAGCCCCCGTTACCAACACTAGGCATATTTAGTTTAGCGTGTTAGCGTGATGGAGTGGGGTTATGGGAATAACAGCGTTACCACACCGCAAACATTCGCCGAGGAAACGAGCTTTAATTTAGCAGGATACCGTTTACAGCCCGGTAGTTGTGATTGCGGCGCCCCCTAGCTTCGGATACATTCGTTAAAAAAGTGAAAAGAAATAAAACTTATAATGTTCATTTACACTCCCCTGTGCAGCGGCATTCTAACTTTTCGAGAATAAAGATAAATAAATATATATATATACATATATGAACCAAGCTCCAAGAGCATGAATTGACATGCTGCAGAAATGTAAACACATGTTCTCTCGCTAGGCATAGCAACGTTCGAAATGGAAAGCGATCTCGAAAACTTCAGTAAAACTTCATTCGGGCCTAGTTGGTACATGTGCTTAGAGGGAAAATTTCCAGCGCAAACACAAAGACACACCACAGAAAGGAAATGACACTCACAAGCGCTTGTGAGTGTCATTTCCTTTCTGTGGTGTGTCTGTGTTTGCGCTGGAAATTTTCCCTCTCGAAAACTTGGCTAAGCTATTCGTAATACTACATGGTTGAAGCTACCTGAAGGCAAGCGAAGCCATGTGAGTGTCAGCTATCTGAAGGCAAGCGAAGCTTGTGAGTGTCATTTCCTTTCTGTGGTGTGTCTTTGTGTTTGCGCTGGAAATTTTCCCTCTCGAAAACTTGGCTAAGCTATTCGTAATACTACATGGTTGAAGCTACCTGAAGGCAAGCGAAGCCATTTTACACAGTCATTTGCTGCGAACTTAGTGAATCATGTCACAGCAACGCCAAATTAAGTCCGAAGGGGCCGTCCGAGACCGCCGCCAATATTTTACGTATTACTACGATAACCACGCAAACACGGTAACGTTACCTCTGCGAATACAGTAGGCACGCTAAACGGTATAAACGGTACATGCCGTTTACGTTACTGCGCATGCGCATTTCCATCCCGTTATTCCAATAACTACGCTATAGCGCTAAGCCAGCTAAACTAAAAACGTCACTAAAGGGTCCCTGAAACGTCTTTTTGACATTGCGTCACTGATTAAGCAACACAATAGTGAAATCATTCACGCCATTAATAAAGCGAAGCACCGTGCGCTAAGGCAGCTATGAGCTTATTTCTGTCGCCTTCCTCCTTACCACTGCTGTTCCTCCTCAACTCGATCAGCTGCGGAGTGCGCGCTAGCGACGACTGCGCCTCCCTCGTCAGCCGCCCTGCGGAGCCTTCCGCAGCGTCATAGCGCCCCGATATCTTTACTGAGGTGCCCGGCCTCGGCAGTGCAGACTGTGTAATAGAGCGCCGGCGACTCGTGTGTACGCCGCCAGATGCCGCGACGATACCGTTGGCTGAAACGAAGGAGCACGTTGTAGGAGCACGTTTCTGCAGTTAGAATGGGAAAATTACGTGCACGTCACTTGTTAGGTGGCCAATCAGCGGCCTCCAATTCCATCGTTCGATCGGCGGGGGCGCTTGAAAACGCATTTCGACGAGCCGCTGCGATCTTTTGCTATGCGCGTGTTCAAAGCCTTATTGTAAATTACACACTTTAAGCAGAGCGCTGAAATATGTCCTCTAATGATCCTAATGACTCGCTCTACCGGATCACCATGTTTTTACAAAATCGTCAAAACCGTTTCAGGGTCCCTTAACGCTAATCTAAATATGTCTAATAGGCATATACGCACAACTCGCATGCCGCACGTACCAGCAATGGATAGCGCTGCTGTAGCTCCACCGCCGAGCAGTTTGAGCAAAGCGTCGGGGATGCGTCCGCTTCGCTGTCGTTAGACGACTGTACCTCACGTGGCAATCTAATCTACCGCGCGAGTGGCGCATGCACTGTCAGTATCGGTACTGAATGACAACGCCAACGGCACGGACACGCACCGAACGTAAGCAGCAAAGAGGGCTAAAATAGTAATGGGACACAATAAAACAAAATTAAAGCCCGTTCCACGTCTGTGAAATCTGAGTGTAAACAGCGGAATTGGCAATTAAAGGAGTACTGACACGAATTTTTGACATTCTCGTATTGTTGCTGAAAATGAAAGCAGTGGCGTGGAAAACCCCAAAAACAGTGTCATGGTGGCCCGCAACACAATGAATATATTTTTAATACGGCTCCCTTAAAAGCTGACTTTCGGTTTCGATTTCGAGGGGGCGGTTTCCTAGTGACATATCAACATAGTCGGACGACGTCTGAGCCACGTAGGGACAGAAATTCTTCATAGCGTCGCTGCAACTGTGTCGTCTTTGGTCAATTACACCTGGGGCACGCAAACAACGGCAATTTCACGGTCGTCCAGTGACTCTGACCGCGATTTCGGCGATTTTTAAGAGCCCGTGTTCATACGTCATCGTAGTGTCCATTGCAATGGGGCTGGCTTACTGTGCTGGGCGACGCGAACTTTAAAACCAAATTAAAATATTTTGTACGTGTTTCCTGGCTTCCGTGTGCGGAGGGCGTTAACAATACATGGCTAGGAAACGAAAAATGTATATTTTGCGCCGCCGCAAAATCGTGTCAGTACTCCTTTAAGAAAGCACCACCGCCTGGCGAACGCAGATTTAGTTTTCTTTCTTTCTTCCTTCCTTCCTTCCTTTCTTTCTTTCTTTCTACACCTTCTTCGTTTTAGCGTTAGCCCTTGGTCCTTTATATCCCTTTTCCCCCCTCTCCCCTGCGACTGAACCGGTCGAGGTGTTCTCTGTGGATGATGATGATGATGACAATGATGATCGTGGTTCAGTTAAGGAAAGGGCGGTAATTTCCGCGGCCCATACCGGGAGTATGGCTTAGTGCCCATGGCAGGGAACGGGACTGAAAGGAGAAAAAAGCCGTAGTGGAGGGCTCCGGAAATTTTGAGAACCCCAATAAAGAGACCTTGAAACGGTTTTGGTGATTTAGTACAAATGCGTTGCACCGATATCCCGAGTCCTGCTCATCATTAGCGTAACAATATCAGCACTCTGCGTTAAGTGTGTAATTTACTACGAAGTTTTAAATACGCACATCGTGAGAGATCAACGCGGTTCGAAGCGTTTTCAACCGCCCCTTCCGACGAAGCGGAACCCACGTGACGTCACGAGCACCGAAAGGCAGCCAACGGTATCGTCGCGGCATCTGGCCGCGCACACACGAGTCGCCGGCGCACTATTACAGAGGCTAGCACTACCGAGGCCGGCGACATCGCGGTGCTATGTCGCTACGGAGGGCTCTGCACAGCAGCTGACGTGGGAGGCGCAGTCGTCGCTAGCGCGCCCTCCACAGCTGTTCGAATTGAGGAGGAACAGCAGTGGTAAGGAGGAAGGCGACAGAAATAAGCCCGTAGCTACCTTAGCGCGGCGGTCGCATTTTCGATGGAGGCGAAAATGCCAGTGCACGTCAAAGAACCCCAGGTGGTCTAAATTTCCGGAGCCCTCCACTACGGCCTTTCTCTCTCTTTCACTCCTTTCCCCCCACCCCCACGGACGCTTAGCCGTGCTCCCTACATGGGCCGCAGAAATTAGCGTCCTTTCCTAACCGAACCACAATCATCATCATCATCATCGCAGGGGGCTTCGCTTTATTTATGGTGTGAACGATTTCACAATTGTGTTACCTAATCAAACACAATGTCCAAAAAACGTTTCAGGGACCCTTTAACGTGCGCTGCTGACGCACAGTAAATGGGCATCTTGCATTTTAATCTCCATCGAAAATTCGACCCCCGCAGCTAGGATGGAACCTGCGTTTTCAGTTACCCGTGCGCTCAACAACCCTACTTTCTAAACTTTCAAGAATCACCTCTGGTTATAACATGGTTTACCCTATCACCTTCTCCTTTCTCTCCTCCTCGCCTTTACATCAGTACTCCTCCCTTTCGCTTCCCTTTCCTCCTCCCTTTCTAAATTATACTGCACAAGACTATATCATGCTTTGCCCGCTCCCTCTCCCTTTCCTTCCTCCGCATTTTGACTTCTCTTTCCCGCTCCCTTGCTGTACTATACCATGCATGACTATGCCATGTTTTTAGGAGCTGCTTTGCACACACATCCTTTCCTTCCTTCTCACCCTCACCCCCCCCCCCCCCCTTAATACTATAGTATGTATGGCATCCCTTCCCTTTTCCACCCCTTGCTATACTATACTATGCATGGCTGTGCTAGGAGTTGCTTGGTGCATTCCCGCATATATTTTTTTTGGGGGGGGGGGGGGGCATGCTCGCCTAGTTTCTCGACACGGCGCCAGAATTATGCCAAGCTTAAACAGCTCCACTGTTAAGATGCCAATAAAATGATAATAAAGACAAGAAGTTAAATATGACGGCGAGTTTCAAGTTCTTGCAATATTTCTTCAATATATTATGAAGTATTGCTCACACAGCACAACGTTTACTAACGAGACCGTAGTTACAAGTCAATCATCGCTGAAGCTTTCGTAGCAGCGTAACGAATTGTCTCAAGCAAGCGCTCGCCATTGTATATGCAGTGGACTGGACAATGTGTCAAGCCTGATGTGCGTACAGATATTGAAACGATTGGCTTCCATGGGACACACCGTCATCTGCTCCATTCATGCGCCTAGTGCCAAGATCTTCTCTTACTTCGACATGGTGAGATGACTTGACAAACATCGTTCACTGTTGCAGCGCTCGTTATATTCGTCTATACTGAATGACATGTTATTGTAATATCATGCAAACGTTGCTTTGAAAACTAGCGTGCTACGTAGTTATCTCATACACAAACATATCGTCTGTAGTTTCGTGACTGAGAGGTTGTCACCAAGACAGTCGCAAACAATTTCAACACGTGAGAAAAAGACAAAAGTTAACTGAAGGAGGACTCTGAATTCCGCAGTGTCTTGCATAACCTGCATTTCGTGCGCCCTTCCTTTCATGCGCTGTTCGTGCGCCCAGAGGTGCTGTAAATGTAAATCAAATGCATAAATTTCAAGTAGCCCAGACTTGTGCTATAACTTCCATGATCGACCAGATTTGCTGGAAGCGGAGAAGGAAGTAGAACAGTGCGTTCTCAGCATTCACGGTTGCGATGATTTATATGTACAGGCTTCGTAAAATGATTTGGCAGATGGTACATCTACTGACCACTTGTAGCTGGACGCTTCAAAGTGCTATGCGTTGTGCAAAGCTCTGGGGGACATTTTAGTTTAATTAAACTGGACGCTTACTCATAGTCATACAGTTTTTATGCACTGAAACTGATTTGCAGGGTACCAACTAACATGAAGATAGACCATGCCCTTGTATTTAACGAAATCCGGAAAGAATAGGGCACGAGTTATCCTGCTGATTATTAATAGGACATGCATATGCAATAAAAGAGCGTTGAGTCATATGCTGTTTTGTAGTTCTTGTACTGTTGCTGATGTCTTTGTTCTAGGGTGCCAGATTAACACAAATGAATGTCTACCTTGACACAAAAAATTCTGGCACAAAGAACTGCTTTATGTACATAATGTTCGACCAAAGAGGTAGACGTACTGTGGTGTCACTAATTACCCATGCCTTTCTCTGTGCAGTTGTACATGGTTTCTGCAGGACGTTGTATCTACAACGGCAAGGTGGATGATCTGCTGGGCTTTCTGAACAGGCACAGTCTACAGTGTCCACAGTTCCACAACCCCGCTGACTACAGTGAGTTGCACAAAAGAATGGAAAAAGCTTGGTTTGTGATACAGTCACAATGTACGGTAGCAGTCACACTTCATGTTTCTAGCTCCAGTTTCCAGAGGCAAACAATTAAGTGCTACACACAGTTTCTACCACAGAGCCACAAGATTGCCTAAAGGATCGCTCCGTGGGCAATATTTAATTTCATAACCATTACTTCACCTTGCGGGATGTCATAGAACTGATGTGCCATGCATAGTGTCAATGTGCTTCGAGTTGTCAATTGATTTGCCCTCGTACATAGGGTTGCTATTGCCTCCTAGTTAGCACCTAGTAAAGTGATCACTCCGAAAAGCACTGGCCATGGGTTTGAACCCAAGACAAGGACCAACTGTCATGCTTTTAAATGCGAACCATTTCTTGGCAAACGTGAGCAACTTTGACCCCATCTTTCTATCTAGCTATAATCCATCTATCTGACGCTTACGTCTAGCCGCTCTCCTCGTCGTCTCGTTCACTTGGTTCAAGCCAAAACAGGCGTGGTAGGATATAAATGTATGGCGAACATTAATAATTGATCTAAGCGTTACTAACATTACATACTTCTCATGTATATCAGGATAAAGAAAATACGATCAGATGTGACTCATACTCATAAAGCCGCGCCTGCGGTAGACAGGCATGCGACACACGTGATTTAATGCCGACACTTCAGTTTATGTTAATCAAGGACCAACCAAAATTAGTATTGAAAATTTCATCAGAGCACAATTTGCATAGTTTGAACAATAGAAAGGCGTGCTGTTTGTTGTAGCATGCTATTAAAATGTGCCCGTAACAAGTGCACAAACACACACAAGCATGCTGTACCGTTCAAAGGCAATCTACAAACATTAGGAATCGAACCTGTGTCTCCAAGGTGGTAAGCAAGCACGCTATCTCACCATAGCCGCTCCTCCTAGGCCAAGTCATTTGCAGTTTTGGTGTGTATTAGCTGCTCTTACAGTAATGTGAGGAACAGTGCACGCGTGCTACTATCACTCAACATTCTTTCGTGCAGCTCAGCTCGACCGCGAAGGAATACTCCGACAAAAGGCGCTTATAGTGTGCACATAAGCGTGCCAGAGTGTGCATTTCTCTTCTACAATACGAATGACTGTGCACCAACGTAACTGCCAATGTTACAATATGGCATGAGTTGTCGACTTGCCTTGTAAACCTAGTTGCACACATAGCGGCTCGATTTGTACGGAGACGGTAATCCTTCTAGTAAAATTTGGCTGAATTCCAAGTAAATCGGCATAGTCAATTGGCAATTTTCACGCTGACTACTTCGCATGACATCGATGCCCACAATGCAGGGATATATATATATTTGTTATGTGAAGTTCATGGGGATTTCCATGCAACTTTTTCCTAGTATCATGTTGATGGCAATTACCCCTTCATAAGACAAGTAATAACAGAAAAGTCAAATAAAGAACAAGGGCTTAACGATAAATATGCCCGAAACATTTGCCCTCAGGTTATTCTGAGTAGATCTGCATGAGAACGGAGTGAACAGCATATCTGTGGGTGGTTGAAATTAAGACACACAATAACGAGTGTACTCCGTTCACTGAATACGGATCCTGCGTTACCACTGTCTCTACAGCGGCTTGCGCATGGAGGACAGCGTCATCTAGTGATGTTGAAAAGAAAGGAGCGGCTAATTGCATGTGATGACATGCGAATGATGTACGGGAGATGTGATAATGTGCGGCACTGACGTAATGACGGCGTACAATGTGAAAGGCGAAATCAGGAAAACGAGCACAGCAAGTGGCGAAAGTTGCTGGATCAGCTATACATAATCTAGATATTGTATCCAAGGGCCGATAACCCCATTAATGAAGTGCAAGATACATCTCCGAGTCATTTTTAGATGATACTTGCACTCTTACAATGATGCAGTTGGAGCAGCTATATCAGTATAAGATAAATGGCCTTTCCTTTTGGTCAGGATTTGTTTTTCTTAAAATGAGGTCTAACAAATACAAAAACTCACATTACGATGCGAGTAACTGATTACCTAAATTACAAGTTCATATGTTTCATTGTAATAATCGCAATACCTTTGATGCAAAGAAAGAATTTTTGTGTTTGCTTTCGACACCACGGACTGACATTTCTTAGCGTGCGCTTCATCAGGTGCAGAGGCACATGTCTATTAGAGTGCGAAACTATATTGTTGATTCTTTCCCACAGTCAGCGAAGTGGCGTCTGGAGACTACGGTGACTACAGGGATGTACTGAGCCGCGAGTTTGAGCTGCCAGTGCCGGACAGCAGTGTGGCCGCTAAAGGCACGATGACTAAGTACGGAGGGCTCATCATGACCAGCGAGGTGCGTAGAGCAGTTCTAATGCTTTCCTTGTTCAGCAGAGGCCACTCCTTCTGAACGGCTGCACGACTCGTAGTGTATACGTAACGCCCAGAACATAATCGTAGTTGTGTCATTGATGCTGATGTTATAGCCAATTAGTCGTACGTGCTGAGCATGCAAATTTAAAAAAGGAGCTTTCACAGGCACCGGTATACACGGTTGCTGCGTCATGTTGAATGAGTCTGCTTGTACGTAGCACACATTTAAGATGAAGCGTTAGCCCGTGGTTTGACATCCATATACTAAAATGTACGCAAAAAGCAGCAATCATGTTTTTAGTCGACTGGCATATGTTCATAAAGTATGTTGTGCTTGAGAGAGGTGTTAATTTTTACAGACTATTAGACGCATAATTTTCATTTAGCTGCTCAAGGTTTTCATGGTGTTTGTCACTGTTTTTCAAAAGCAAAGCTGGCAACTAATAAAAGCATGCTGCTCGCTAATAGTGAGTGTATGGGGTCTGTCATCAGAATTAATGGCTTGAGAGCACAGGCATGAGAAACATTCTTTAAGCTATTGTGCAAATGGTTTTCTGTTGATCAGATGTGAAAGTGAGTTCGAGAAATACTGAAAATTGTTAGAAGACTGTCGAAGATGAACAAGGAACTGTCGGAGGCAGGACTAGCGTTGTTGACGGCATGATACAGGATACAATATCTGTGACATGTATACGGTTTTGATCAGTCCAGTTTACTGTTGACGGAACAAACAGGATCTGCATTTTGCCTTTAGTGGCACATATAACTGCTTCCAAAATATCTTCGAATAAGCAGGAAAACAGTAAATAAAGCACTGGACACATCTAATAAATTATCTCTTCTTATTTATCACAATAGAACAGCTTTTACTACTGTTTCTTTTTATCACATAGGGGAAGCATTTACATTACATTTACAACAACGGCTGTCAATTACGTGTTTAGGTAACAATTCCTCATGCGATATTATATTCGCTAGTGCTAAAGCGTTGATGTTCTTCAAGTGTACAAATGAGAAAAAAAATTGGAGGTTAATTTTCCTGATGCAGGAATAAATGTTCACTGCAAGCAAACGGTCGTCACAGAATAACTTGAACAACGTTCACTTTCTTGTCCAAGCTTTCCAGAAGTGAGTAATGGGCAAAAGATAATTGAGTTGAGCACTTTCTTGCATAATATTCTTTAAGTTGTTGTGGGCAACGCTATATTTATTTCTCCCCTATAAACTTCTTTTTTTTTACCAACAGCAAAAAGCCGAGGCCAATCGGATGTACTCTTTCAAAGTCAACCAGTTTCACCAGTTCCAGATTCTTCTGAAGAGGTGCTGGCTTTCGGTATTCCGTAATAGGGTCAGTATTTTATATTCTTACTGTATGTGTTCCATTGTTTGTTCATATATGGGGAGTGTGATATTTCTTCGTGCTATGGCAAATGATCCGTTAGTGTATCGATTCGTTAACGCAGGATCAACACTCATGGAAACAATAGTATGTACTAGCATTGTTATAAAATGAGTTCTTAATTTTTTTTGGACATGTACTCGGTGGTATTGAAATGTAAATATGATAGTTTAGGCATTCCTGTGTTTGCAACAAGGCCTATAAAATTTTATTCGTCGCTCTTTGACAGTCTGATTATATTTCTGCTGTATATACAAGTGGTGAAGTGGCGCACTAACGAATTTCGCTGAAAGCGATGCGCACATGTGTGCCATGAACAACGCACCATGGCACGGAAGCATCATAGCCCAATTCTTTCTCATAGCCCAAATTTACTTGTGATTAATACCCGTGCCACACGGGCACAAAAAATGGCATTAGCTTCGTAATGCCTTAGAACTTCATGCCATTTGTGCGGTGCCATATGGACATATGAAATGCCATTGGCCTTCTTGCTATTTGTCACCTAATGCCTTCGCCAGAGCGCATTTGAGTGCATACCCTCGACGACATGTCCAGAAATGCCTACTCTCGATGGATAAATTGCTCATTGAAATTTATCCGTAGTATTTCAAACAACATGCTACTTAGCTGGAAACGCTTTTCGGCTGTTTCGGCTGTACAACAGACATAAAACATTGCAGTGCTGTAGCGAACAACTGCGCTCGGCGAACATAAGGTAGCCGATGTTGTAATGCGGTTGACGCCATTTTGTCTTTAGGCTTCAACTCCAATTTGCATTAAGCTGTCTTGTTATGATTGGCTGCAGCACTATAAAGAAAAAAGAAACATGAACTCAAGTCAAAGGCACCATACAATGCTTATTTCTACATTTCATTACCTTGAAGTCAGGTACAACTTGTAAATTCATGTTTATTTTTGTGATATTACGCTGAAATTGCCCGCTTTAGAAGTCATTACTATTGTCATTATCGAGTCAAATGTCATTCGCCTACCTAAGGCCTTAACTACTAAATGCCTTTTTTTGTGCCCATACGTCACAGGTTTAGCAAGAGACGCTAAGGTACACAGTACGCATGATTGGGTACAGAGCTGCCTCATGTGTTCATACATGGCTGGCACAATCGCGTGTGCACGCAGGTGGCCACTCCCCTTCGTATTGTGGCCTACGTGGGTTTTGCCCTGATGCTGGTTATCCTGTACTACGACATCGGCAACAAGGCAAGCACGGTGACCCATAATGCTACAATGTTCTTCTCCATGTGCTGCATCTGCGTCTTCCAGACAATCCTTCCCGCCGTCATTGTCTGTGAGTTTTTAAATGTGTTCAGAACTTGATATCATACAGCATCTTCCGTCACACTGTGCATTTGTCAGGCCTACTGCTTCAGAGAAGCAAGGAGGAAAGATATGTTGCGCGTTTTGAAGTTTACATGTTTTATCAGACGACTGGTGACACCTGTTTGCTAATTTCACTCGTTGACATTTTTGCAGTTCCGGTAAACATCTCAGTACTGATGAGAGAGCAACGAAATTGTTGGTACAGCCTCAAAGTTTTCTACCTGGCGAATTATGTCACGGAGATTCCATTCCTGGTGAGTGCTGGTATACAACGTGCTACATCGTCTGCGTAGTTGTTTTTCTTTGCAGCTTCGGCTGCTGATGAGTGTTAATTACAACGAAAAGTACTAAAGGTACACACCCCCCTCCCTCCCCACTTCCCCTCCTGCACTAGATCTGTGCGCATTCGTACCGAAATCGAAAAGCATTAGACTGTACGTTGCTTTCCTATAGAGTATGAAAACTAGTTTTTCTGTAATTCTGCATTACATGCAATTGTGCAGCCCAATTTAGTTTACAAAATCATAGTATTGTTGCATGAAGCTCTGAATCAGCCTAGTTTATGTATGCATATCTATATAGAAATATAAATCTTATCTGGTTCGCGCCCTGCAGAAGCATGAAAGTAAATGACTACTGAGAAAATTTCTATAGCTTGAAGCATGACCGCGTATTGCTTGAACATATAAAAATTTCCAAGATCATGTATGCAGCTGGTAGGAAAGTGCAGTGGAGTGTCTTGCAGCGTCAGACACAAACGCTCCGTGGGATGCTCAGCGGAGACTATCAAAGTCGTAATGTAACCTGTGGCGTAAGGAGACGTATGTGGAAGCAGCCGGTGGTAAGCAGGTTGCTTATACGTCCAGAATAAAGTGCTAGAGGTAGCCATAGGAATCTAGGAAAGGTGCAGTTTCCTGGCCGCATCCATCATTTGACAAAAGAAGTGATTAAGCTCAAAAGGACAGAAAGTTGAGCGAGTTGGTAAGTCCATAGTCAAAAGAAGAGGCGTGCAAGACACGGACACAAGAGGAGAAGTGAACAATAGAAGAGGCGTGCAAGACACGGACACAAGAGGAGAAGTGAACAACACGAACGCCGTCGTTCGTGTTGTTCACTTCTCCTCTTGTGTCTGTGTCTTGCACGCCTCTTCTTTTGACTATGGACGTGATTAAGGGTGTATATGTGACAAGATACTTGCGAGGTCGGTCCATTTCCCCCTGATAGATAACATCGCTGTGCACTTTTCATCTCTTACCGAGCGCAGGTTATACCAAACGCTGTGCTGATCGCCATCGTTTACTACCCGACGGGACAACCTAGGGAGCTGTGGCGTGTAGCAGGCGTCATGCTCTTCTGTGTCCAGATATGCGCTGTGTCTCAGGCAATGGGGCTCATCGTGTCTGCCGTGTCCAAGCTGCAGGTGAGATGGCTGGTTGCTCAGCAAACAATCTGTCAAAACGAGAACAGTTTAAAGCAGGAACACCTATTGATGCGTTCACTGGGTTCATGGCGTGAGCCTTCACTGACCATGCCTTTGTGCAGGGAAGGCAGCTGGAGTTTTTCATCCGAATCGCTTTTGAGAATGTCACTACAGGTCAATGGAGCTACAGAAGACGTACAAAGGCAATGAGCCGTAGCCTATGGCGAAATAGAATTAGAGGGTGTTAAATGCAATCTTGAGTGTATCAGTGCAAAACGTGTATGAGTTGCCATTGAATGAACCTCGATGATGATGGTGACCGCATAAAATAGGGGCCGTCACTGCTGCATTGTCGCTTTATACTGATCATTAGTTTTATTTCGCTCTCTTGTACGCTGATATACATTTATCACAATCACGCAGACGGCGGTGTTCCTGGCCCTGCCTATCGTGTCGCCGGCGTTTTTCTTCTGCGGTTTCTTCGTGCCGGCCCACCTGCTGACGCGGTACGCGCGGTGGCTAACGGACATCTCGTACATCTACTATGGCTACAATGGCCTACTGCTGTCAGTGTACGGCTACGGCCGCCCTCCTCTCGAGTGCGACCAGTTCATATGCCTCTACGAGGACCCGGCACAGTTCCTTGAGTTCGTCGGTGCAGCGGACAAGAAGTTCTATGTGCTGGTGCTCGCGCTGCTCGCTTATGAGGCCATATGCAGGACCATCGCCTTTATCCTGCTCAAGATCAGGCTAGCTAGGAAAGAGTGATGCGCTTCACCATGTGCGGCTGCGAGGTGACCTTTCATGTGTGTGCGCGCCCTCGTATATGTACATCATTGTGTGTGAACGTTGGGCATTTGGCTTTGTTTTTGTTTTGGATGGAACCACTTTGGCAGGCCGCCCTACCATTTCGCTCAAGGCGGCGTGCGCACCGCGAACGACAGAGAGGGAGACAGTTGAGGTGGATGTATTGCTCTCCCTCTCCGAATCACGAATGGAGTGGGCGCCGCACATTGCGGGGTGGCATGGCGACTGAGGAGCAGCCCATAGTGGTTGGTGCGGAAGCGCTACATTTACAGTGCATTCCGCTGGAAAAGAACTGACGGCAAGGAAGGAAAGCGAGCCGACAGGCCGGAGAGGATGGCGTCGACCGTTGAAAGTTGATTATCAAGACTACGAGTACAACAATGCCGCTTTAAATGGCTCTTCATCATATTGGAGCTGAGATTGCCATTGTCGTTTTGGCACTACTGCACAGATGCCTTCGTAGCTAGTGCCTGTGTGTGTGCGAATGACCTTTTATGGGCCTGGGTATTTCGTTGTTTCCTTGAGCTGCTTCAGTTTTACGGCAGTCTGTGTGAGTAACATAAATCTTCGAGACACGAGAAAATGTTGTTAGTTTTTCTGGTAAAACTGCATCACAGATCCTTATGCGTGGATTTTAGTATAAGGCGCATGGCATACCCATGCATATTTTTTCTTTGAATTTTGATGTTTAAGATTGGTTTAAACGCAAATGTCACAGGATTTTATTTTTTTAAGAAACAACACACTCTTTGTGAATGGAGAACGCAGCAGCAGCAGCATCAACGTCACCATTTTACCTTGGAATACACTTGCGAGCTACATGGCACCCTTTCACCTTGGAATGTATTTGCCAGCGACGCAGCTTAATATATAGGGTTCATGCCAGTTTACCTAGCCTGGCTCATTCGACGTCTCATATCGGCTTTCTACGGGTCTGTGGGTACAGCGAAAAGATGCCATATCTAAAGGGTTGTGAAACGATTTATGAAGATGTTGTACGAAGTGTGTGTTCAGAATTCTGGCCAATAATATACACTGTTTCGTTGCATAGTCTGGGCTGACTCAAAGCGATAAAAACGCAGTTTCGATTTCACTGCGCGCGTTCCCTTGAACTCTGCGGTTGACGTCATCTCAGACGCTGCCATGGCCTCTGAGATTGGCGCGCCCTCGGAGGCGACTGGAAAACAAACCGTGCCCCAGCCTTGCTTTCGATCGGCGGCAACACACGGTATCCAATTATTTTCTTACATTGTAGCTTTCATATAAATATATTATTTTAGAGCGAAGGCGAGTTCTCTATATCTTTAAACTTTTCAATGTCTTCAACTGACGTCATCGAAACGTCACCAATAGTACCTATTCCGGGCTGTAGTGTCGCATGGTCCTTTTATGAATGCACGAACGCTAGGGTTTCAAACAGGCGTTATTAAATGTACGCAGAATATTGCACCGAAATATTTCGGGATCGGCACGTAGGGGCTTCAGACTTCTCTGTCTAGCGTAACTGTTGCTGAGCGTCGCGTGAAAGCGCTACAGCTAACTATGAGAAAACAATTTTGACAAAATTTCGCTAAGAACGAGCGAACCACTTTTATGTGCTGGAGATGTGTCCAATATACCTTATCGCTGGAGCGGTGAGAAACTGAAGTTTAAATGCGACATTTAGGCATACTACGTATAGATCTAGTCGTGCACTGTGTGTTCATATTGGAAACGCCATTAAATGAACTAAAGCTTATTCGAATGACGGAGATTAAAGAACGGAGAAGATTTTATATCAGTGTCGTCACAGAAACTCTGCGAACCTTATCTTGCACCGTGGCTGAGCATATGAGCTCATGCGACTGCACGTGCCCAGAGAGGACAGCCAAGCCGGCGAATGTTTGCCCCAGCACGCGCAATAAACAGCAGATCTGCGCTCTTGTACAGAACATCTGTGTAGTGATTTTTGTCGACATCTCTGCCTTCTGCAAGCTGCCTGAACGGCATGGAGATTATGCTTCAACTTCGTACCTATCAGTCCTTTCTACGTTACTACGACAAAGCGTAATTCTATGGAGATAAGCTAGCCGCTAGTAATAACCAAATGAACATTTTTCTCATTTTAAATACGAAGCATGCCGCAGGAATCAAACCAGGATTTCATTGGATGGGTTTTCAGACACCATACAAATTTCAATTTTTTTTTTTCCGAGCTGTGAAAAGCCTTCTGGTTATATGAAGTAGGACTTGAGTCTACCATAAACTCGAGAACGGTTATACTATATTGATTTCTTTATTGCCATAGTTTCTTAGTTTTCCCTTTTCCTTTTTTTTTTCTCATACTCTTGCTCCTAGTAATTCTCCTATCGCCTTCCCTATGCAAAGTAACGTGCAGACGTTCACTTATACGACACCAAAACACATTGTGTTTCAATTAAGAGCTTTCTCTATTAATTATTTTTAATTTTTGGGAAAATGTGGCAGATCCAGCAATGCATTGAAATCTAAAGGATGTGAAGCTCGACTTGAAAGCAAACATATGCTTTTATCTCTTTTTTCTTTAGGCTGGAGGCATGCCGCTAGGTGTACGCAAAAACTATCATAATCATGAAACAAGTGCGCGTGCACTTCTATGAAATGCCGAGTGTGCGGCATCTACACGCGCACTTCTTTCTTCTCTTGCGCTCATGCCTTCAGCCCACTATACTACATAAAGGTGGTGGCGTTTCATCAGACGCAATAGGAAACTGGCAGCGCCACAGCTATCTAGCTTAACCGAGCCGCTGCGCCGATGCCTGCCGCGCGGTAAAGGCCTAATTGCGCGCAGTGTCGTCACGGCTGCGGAAGTGACGTCACCGCGCCGGTTCTCGTAGTGATGTCCGCGCCGCCGGCGCAGTCTGAGAGCACTTATACTGCTTATACCAATTGTCACGGTGACAGAATGCGCCGCTTCTCCGCGCCGAGCACATCGCTGTGAATATGTACGCGGCGACTAAAGAAACGCGTTGCCCCCTAAAAGAAGTGGAAGTGCGGCGCAAAAGCCGCAGCACCTCTACTCGAGAGCGTGTGAGGCGGCTTCAGATCGACCTCGAGCATCGTGCCGGTGAAGCGGCGGCGAAACGTCGGTGATGCGCAGATCCGGAGCTCGAGCCCGTGAAACGATCCGGGCCTGCGAGACGCACCACCGGACGACTACGAAGGGGATGGCTGGGAAATAAATAAATAAATAAATAAATAAATAAATAAATAAATAAATAAATAAATAAATCAGCAACACCGTACATACTTTAATAACTGAATGTTCCTCGCGGTTGCTTGTGATGCCGCGCAAAAGCCTCGCGAAAGCTTAGCCCTACCGAGGTGTAGGTGGGACCGTGAGCTTCGCCGTTTGCAAAGTCTTCTCTCTTCAGAGTGAAGCTGCCTTCTGATTTTTCATGATCTTAATACTGTTTAATTTCCTCTTCAAGCGGTTGTGCATGGTGTCCCTTTCCCTTTCAACTGACAATAGCTATTTGTGGTGCGTGATGTGTTCCACTCTGAGTGTAACACTGTGCATAGCTGTGTCAGATGAGTGGAAGAGAACACCCCTTATCGTCATTCCTGGAAGAAACCCTTCTCAAGCGGGGCTTTTATTGCGTAGTCTGCGTCGGGGTAGTAGTGCACGTAGGCGTCACGCCAAAATCAGTTGGTCCAAAAGTGGAACAGCTGGCGCCCGCTATGAAATGGTGGAAGAGTTCCTTTGAGTATAGAAAAATTCGTCACCGGTTCTGCGGTTTTAACCCATGCCCCAACCCAGCGAAGGTCACTAGACCACTTGTCCACTAGACATCTCACCGGCGCTTGCGAGATGTGAGTATATATGAATCATATGAATATGCCTTGGATTTTCTACCACCGTACAGAGGACATTCCAAGAGCAACAAAGAAACAACACGGTGTCGTGTCCGCTGGCGGAGCGGTGATGCGAGCGAAAGACTGACCTTGTTTATTAGCCGCCTTTTATCCCTTTTCCTCAGCGACGTCACAGCTGTCTGTGCACACGAGTGCTTGGTCACATCGGAGATAACCTATAAGACTGCATTTCATTCTTTTTAAATGCGAAGCATTTCTTAGCGGACTCGGCGAGTTTGAGCGTATCTATCTATCTATCTATCTATCTATCTATCTATCTATCTATCTATCTATCTATCTATCTATCTATCTATCTATCTATCTATCTATCTATCTATCTATCTATCTAGCCGCCTACGATTTTGTGCTCTCCTGGCCGTTTCGCTAATCGGATGTTTACGAAAATTGGTATGCCACATCATGACTACACGACGAACATAAATGACAGGTCACAACATGAAAATCATGACATGCATGTCATGAGCGGCATGATTTACATGCCACGGTCTTGGTGCTCTCCTGGCCGTTTCGCTAATGGGATGTATGCGAAAATTGGTATGGCACAACATGACTGCCTGACGAACATAAATGGCAGGTCATAACATGAAAATCGTGACATGCATGTCATGGGCGGCATGATCTACATGCCACTCGTTTCCTTAATGGGATGTATACCAAAACTGCTATGGCACAACATGACTGCATGACGAACGTAAATGACAGGTCATAACGTTAGAATCATGACATGCGTGTGTGAGCGGCATGGTTTACATGCCACAGTCATGGTGCTCTTGGGGCCATTTCGTTAATTGCGTATGTACCAAACTCGGTATAGCGAGACAACAATGCAAATCCATTTTACGTTCCTGATGCGTGCTTCGCATTTCCTTGATTCCCACTGCACGTGGGATATGCCAATTCTTTTTTACAACACATAGAAAACAAATGAATCACAAAACAACCAAACAGTATGAAGTCGAGGTTCTGACGGAAGCCTGTCTGGTTGAGGAGTAACATGATAGAATTGAAATATTAACAAGGCTTCCCATCAGGGGAGCCGAAACGTCTTTTATCGTATCATTTTTCATGGTCCATGTCCTTTTCCCGTCCTCCCGTCCAAACAGTATGAGTCATACAAACAGAATCAGTATGAATCGCAAGAGCACCGAACGCAGGTCTCAACTGTAGCCATATCGCTGTGGCAGCCTTACTTTTCGACCGTAACGTGTCGTAGGAGGACTGGGTCTCCCGTCCTCCTATGAAGCCTCATATTACCATTGTCCCTTAAGAGGAAAGTGTATAACAGCTGCATCTTACTGGTACTAACCTACGGGGCAGAAACTTGGAGGCTCACTATAAGGGTTCAACTTAAACTGAGGACGACGCAGCGAGCAATGGAACGGAAAATGGTAGGCGTAACCTTAAGAGATAAGAGAGCGGAGTGGGTTAGGGAACAAACGGGTGTTAAGCACATATTAATAGAAATTAAGAAGAAGAAGGCATGTAATGCGAAGGCAAGAGAACCGTTCGTCGTTAAGGGTAACAGAGCGGATCCCTAGAGAAGGCAAGCGTGGTAGGTGGCGGCAGAATATTAGGTGGGCAGATGAGATCAAGAAGCCTTTAGTCCTCGCTGCCCTCCTGATTGCTCAAGGAATAAAGGCATTGCTCAAGGACTAAATGCGCGGCGGAGAAGTATGAAAAGATAAAGTGGTCGCAGTGACTGGGATAATCGGAATCTTTGGGAGAGGCCCCTGCCCTGCAGTGGGCGTAGACAGGCTGATGATGATGATGATGATGTCTGAAGCTACGCAAGACAAGAACAACATTCCTCCTGGAAATTATAGATAAACTAAGGCAAATACTGGTTCTCAAAATAGTGATTGAAATTTCAACGCCGATTTTGTCACATATACATTTTCATAGACATGGGATAAATATGCACGTCTGGTTTTGTTACCTAAGAAGAAAAAGAAAACACGAAAATCGCGCGAACCACTACTAAGACGAGAGCGGCGGATTTATGCTTGTTCACAGGATATCTCGACACGATATTCATCGCATTGCAGAAGGTTCGCTTGCAGTGATTCGTTGCATACTTTCTATGGTGTCTTTACGCGTTGCAAGACGACCTTGGTAGGCCGAACACGTGCACTTCGTTTTCACAAATGGGCTGAAGGTCCTGCAACGTCGGTAAGCCGCGTCACGAGAGCAATTTGTGATTTCTTAGAATGATTAATTCAGCAAGCGGACGATCGTACTTCGTAACTCGGGGATCATTCACTTTGCAAAGGAATGAACTTCAAGTCGGTTAAAACGACGAGAAGTAACATTTTTATGCACCTAATGTCTGGAGACTTAAATATTCTGCTCATTATCAAAACATTGGCAGCAATCAGGGCCGGCCTTGCAGCAACGGCGACCTGTACGAACTCCTGCCAAATAGCCCCCGCTTCCCGGCCGTAATTCTCGTTTTTCTCTTGCATTGACTTTTCGCGCTTGATATCTTTTTGGCTTCTATTTTCATTAGGACGCCTAATGGCAAAACAAAATCGTGGTTGAAAGTTTTTCGTTTATTCGGGCGGTTAGCCCTTGGCGTAAAATTTACATAATTTTGAAAAACGCGTCGCACGTACACGGTTTACAGTTTATGAACGCAATCTGCGTATTTCAGCGGCTGAACGCCTCAACAGAAACAACGAATCAATAGCGCCTGCCAGAAGTTCTCACCTTGACGCCGCGAAATGTCCCAGTGGTTCGCAGACCATGCAACATTGAAATAGAAAGGTTTATAATGCGCATACGCGAAGATACTTGCCAATCAAAAATAAATTTAGCCTCAATAGCCAAAATGCGGATAACTAGTTATTATGCAGGAAGCTAGAACGCACAAGGAAAGAGCCAATATTGGCTGTTTGACTTGAACCTTTTATAGGCAACCAGCAAGTGCAAGAGGCACGAATAAGATGGGCATTAAGGAGGCACAAGTAGTAGTACCATAGCCATTCTAGCGTTTCGAGAGGATGGAGACACCGCTATGGCAGTGATGGTTTTGCTGAAGACGTGAGGTTCGATGGTAGTACTGCAAGATGAGCACCAACCATACCGCTGAAACGCAGTGTGGCCTAGAAGCAGGAAGTGGTGATATGGTGCGATGGCATTCGGGCGAAAAGCTTTATGTTCATTCGGAAAGCGTCGACACGAATGTACGCTGTGATTGGGCGATCACGCGCCACAACGACAGTCGCTGTTATGCACACCTCGGAAGGCCAAGGCATATCCTCAGAAGTTGAGCTTGAATCAATTAGAGCGAACGTGCGTCAGTTCGCCAGGTCCCTTGCAGCACAGGTAAGCTGTAGCGCATGAATCCGAGGAACAGTATACGGCCGTAAAGTTTCAGCATCGTTCGTACAGACGAGCCCCACAGTTTCGCCGCAAGAGGTTTAGCACGTGAGTGTGTGGTGTGCTTTTTTATTTATGTGGACTACGCAAGTGTTCTAGGACACGTCGCGTTCGCTTACTACTTCAAGAATCGTTGAGTCTTCTCATATCTGATAGCATGATCATTAATTATGACGACGGACAGCTCCATTTCCTTGCGTGTGAAAGCAACCAGTGAGCGCTTCTCAGATGGCATCTCCGGTTCCGTCCTTGACGATAATTCGAGGTTAGTTGGACCGATCCTTGAAGCCAGGCCCTTACGCGTAGACACGCCACTCCTGAAACTTAGACGCAGTATGCATGCTTTGAGATATAAACAGACGAAGGAATGGCACCCAGAAATACTGGTGCGAAATATTGTGTCAGGCAGTTCAAGAGAGGCGTCGTAGGGCTAATCTATAGCTAAAGAACGTGCTTACTATTTGAATCCTACACTCCCAGCGGGTGTCGCAAAGGAGTTTTAACGTGAGTCCTCGAACATGTAGGGAAATCTTTCAACGGTGAATTTATCATTTGCAGAAGGCCAGGAAGAGTGAGACTTTCGACCATGTCGCAGCACGCCTATTGACAAGATTTATGTAACAATTGAATACTCTGGGATTCAGCTCGCACCCCTTGTTTTTCCCTTGCATGTTAATGCCATTGTCGTAGCCTAGGCTATGACAATTTTGAACTTTGGTTCCGAACGCTCTCTAGCTGAAGATTTCCAGTAAGGCCTGCTCCATTGGCATCACTCACCGAATTTAACTCAATAAAGTGCTGTTGTATATAGGCCACGCCATTAGTTGCTTCCAGGAAGAAAAATGTAGTAGACATAAAATTGTACGCTGATGCCAGGCATATACAGTCCAACATCATGGAGCATAACTTTGCATATTTCCACTTTCCGCTGGTGTGCTTGAGAAAATTCTTCGACATAATGTCAGTTATTTCCTTCTCAATTGTTTTTCCGCAACAGTGGCTTGCCACATCTCGACATAGCACACGTCCTAAGTGCTCTTTCATGACCTTCTCATATTCACCAACCAGCTCGACAAATCCCAGAAAGTTTGCATCGTCAGCCGAGAAAGTTTCTATCTCAGAAAGTTTCCATCGTCAGCCCTGAAGAAATGATGAAGAGGTCGTAGAAGACGACCTCTTCATCATTTCACGATCTCATTTTCCCCCGACCTTCTGTTCTTGTTTTATCCATCCGATCTACCTCGCGGAGCTATAGCGCGATGAGCGTCGCGCAAACGCCTCATTAGGCGGTTTGTATGTTTGAGGTATACCACTCGACGCACGTGCTTTGCCCTCACATCAGAGGAGGGGGAAGGGGGGGAGTGCTAACGTGCTAACGCAATGGTCGCCGACCCCTAATAGCGGCACTGGCTGCCGCAAGAAAGTTGAAGTCACAACAGGTGATATTATCGCGCAAGACCTCAGTAATGTGCTGAAAATTTTCCTCCCTTGTGGAGAATACATGCACTATTATAATCATTCATCGCATTAGTATGCATTAGTACGCAGTGCAAGTGCCTGTGATGGCTGCTAGTGGATTTCGAAGATTGCAGGCGCTCCAGTGCAGAAATATAAAGCGCACAGAACGAGACGTGCGTAAATTATCAGTGTTCGCCCGTCTCGCCATCCATGCGTCACAAAATTTCCCCCCGACATCCTCAGAGTCGATTGGCGAGCTTCATACGTGCTCTCAGCAGCCATAAACCGCAAATAAACAAAGCTGCAGGCGAAGTAAAAGCGCTGGGCGGGGCGAGAATGCATTCCAGGCCGACTTCCCCGCATGGAGTGACAAACGAGTCCCACTTGCGACCTTCTTGACCACAGTTATGTGGAGAGGGATACAGTTACTCTAGTACAGCAGCAACAGCACAACCACTGGTGGTGAAACCAATGTCGATAACATTTTAAAAAGAGGAAAACTTAAGAGAGACGAAAGTTAAACCCTTGGAAGAGTGAAGAGTAGGTTACGTACATACAAGCCCTCTTTTTCAATTGTTCTATTTTCGTAGAAATGAAAGCCATCGGTGTCGAACTTAGAGCTGATTATGACGTTTATAGTGACACGTGCAGTTGTCTTGGTTTGTTTGCGGGGAGCGCCGTCATAACTATCATGTACGCGAATTGCAGGCGGCGTTTATCTTGCATGTCGCTTCGGCACCTGTTTCGATTGTTCTACAGACTTTGCATGCCCGACGCACATATTTGAATGCCACCTAGAATCTCAGAGATAATTCGGGAACGCGTCTCGCCGACGCATCTCGCCACTTGTCAGTTTTTCCGTGAACCGATGACTCTTCACGCCGCTATCGTCTTTCAGTGTGACTTGCTTTACTTTGCTGGGCACAGGTCGGCCCAGTAAACGGTTGGGCTGGCAACGTCTTGGGTTCTGCTGCGTGCTTCAGAGTCACGACCACGTGGCATCTGGTGGAGGTGCTTCTCGGTCCATGAACCGTACGCTCCCGTCTAGCCGTGAGCCAAGCCCACAAGGACGACTCCGATCCGCTCCTTCGAGCTAGCCACAGAGAGCAAGGAAAGAGCAGCATCAATGCCAAATACGGGTGCAGCTCCCGAATTAAAACGTAGCGATATTTACGGAGAAGATTACGTGACTATTCCGCCACGCCGATGCCGAAATGTCTGAGGAGAAGGTTCGCCTGCTAATGAGAGGAATAAAGCTGGAGCTGTTTGCTGGGCTGACAAGGAACCCACCCAAAACAGTTCAAGAATTCCTTTATGAGGCAACAGAGATCGAGAATACGCTGGACATGCGCAACAGCCAATACAATCGCCGTTCGACGCCACACTAGGCCGAAGTGCAAGGGCTCTGCTCCGACGAACTGCGCGAGGCCATCAGGGCTATTGTTCGCGAACAGCTGCGCCGAATGTTCCCGTCATCTCAACCCCAGGTAACCGCACTCGAATACATTATTCACGAGGAAGTCTAGCGATTGCTGCCAGTTACCTAACCACCGCAAAACCAACCGGAGGCGATCACCTACGCCGCTACTGCGCGTCGAGCTGCCGCCTCTCCTTGCCCGCGCCAGGAACATACGCCTGCGCAGTTTCGTCGCCAACCAACACCGGCCTTTCTCCCGCCTGTCGACCAGCGTTACCGTGCAAGAAAAATCGACGTGTGGCGCACCCCCAACAACCGTGCAAGAAACGACGCAGCTGACGCCATACAAGCTTGTCTACGGACGAAGCCCCCAACGACGCTTGGCACCATACTACCTACAGGTCGTCACCGAAGAATAGGACCTCGTCACCGAAGAATAGGCTAGTTTAAGCACACCGAAGAAGCTCGCCCGCCTGCGTATCAAGAACCAGCAGAGGGTTGAAGCCGCCACTAGAATATTTGATGACGCCACACAGAATACCAGCCCGGCGACCGTATATGTGTCTGGACGCACGTAAGACGACGCGAACTTAGTGAAACGCTCCTGCGGTGCTACATTGGACCCTACAAGGCACTCCGAAGTTTTGATGCACCGGTGTATGAGCTCGTGCCCGATGGACTAACGTCATCGCAGCGTCGCCGCGCACGACCCGTAAGTTGTACACGCGGTACGACTAACCTTTACGACTTAAACCTTATTACGCGCGCTCATGGACTGTGACGCATGTTGACTCAATTTATTGCGTATGCTATCACTTTCATGTTCTGTTTTCAGCATCGGGACGATGTTTTAGATGCGAAGCAGGCGTATGGTCGAGCGTGCTCCGTCCCTGCGCCGTCCACACCACCACTGCGCATGCGCAACAGCTGGCCCAAGCTGGCAAGGAACGAGAACGCGCCCTCGCCCGAGATAGAGTACTAGAAAAAGGTTTTTCTAGTACGCTCTACCCGAGACAACGCTGACGCGGGCAGCGTTTGCTAGCGACTTTCTTGATTTAAAAAAGAAAAAGAAAGAAGGAACGACTGCTCGCGCGGCACGACCGTTCACCGGGCACCCCATATATATATATATATATATATATATATATATATATATATATATATATATATATATATATATATATATATATATATATATATATCTTGACGTGCAATGTAGTGCCGGTGGGATATTTCTCTTGTGCGTAGTTGAACCATAAGGATTGGTAGCGTGCGCGTTAACTAAAAAATTACAGCATATCCACCGAGTGAGTGATGATGAGTGGGCGAAGCTCGGGAGGTTCATCGTAGATCGTGCCGAGTTCTGGATTAATTTAGTTAACGCGCACGCTACGAATCCTCATGGTTCAACTATGGTATGGTATGGTATGGTAAAACTTTGTTGTAGAAGCCAACGAGCCCGTTGGCCCGGGCTAAACCACCGGGTGGTCCATAGCGCACAAGTGAAATCTGCCACCGGCACTTCATTGCACTTCATTGCAAGTCAAGATCCAGTGCATATATATATATATATATATATATATATATATATATATATATATATATATATATATATATATATGGGTTGCCGGTGAACGCTTCTCCAACGCGAGCAGTCGGTATTTCTCAATCAAGAAACTCGCTTGGAGACGCTGCCTGCGCCAACGTTGCCTCTCGCGGGTGAGGGCGCGTTCTTCTTTGCGAGCTGGTAGAGCGTTCCTCTAAGAAAGAGCGTTTCCATAGCCAACGCGCGCCTTTCGTTCTCTCTCTCTCTCTCTCTCTCACAAGACAGCAGAGGCACGCGCCGGGAGGCACGCGCAGAGGGCGAGCGCGTGCCTCCCGGCACGCGGGTTACGCCTGACGACTGACACGTGACAAGGTTAGACTAAGAGGAGCTTCGCCCCTAAAAGTAATCCGGAACACGACACGATCTATGACGTGGGAGCGCAGGAACCTCATAATGACCAGGAGCATAAGTGAGTGACAACGCGTGTCTAAATATATACACACGTTGTCACTCATTTACGTGCATGAGTGGGCAATGTCACGGGTGATTTAAGGTAACACCGAACGATCCCCAGTGCTTCGCCCACTCGTCATGGTTCACTTCGTAGAGATGCGTGAATTTTTTTCGGAGGGGTGTGGTGACACGTGCGGTTGTCTTGGTTTGTTTGCGGGAAGCGCCGTTATCGCTTACCTGTTACGCGCAGTGCATGTCGTGCTTATCTTGCATATCGCTTCAGCAACTGTGTCGACCGTTTTAAAAACTTTGCATACTCGACGCGCACATTTGAGTGTTTTCTAGAATATTGAAAATAATTCGAGGACGCGTGATTACGTGTGTATAAAAGCCGACGTATCTCGCCGCTTGTCAGTTTTTCCGTCGACCGATGACTGTTCACGCCGTCTTCATACTGCAGTGTGATTTGCTTTACTCTGCTGGGCACAGGTTCTCCCAATAAACAGTTGGGCTGACAACGTCTTGAGTTCTGCTTCGTGCTTCAGCGTCACGACCACGTGACAATAGCTAACACAGAAATTCAATAATAATTTAGACATTACCGAGAAATGTAATGCGATGTTCGTTGTCACTTTAACTGAACTCTCCTAAATTGTAAGTCATACGAAACATATAATTTATTACGTTTCTGCCTATGTTCCTGTCGTGAACGGACTACAGGTGTTAGCAGTAAAGTAAGCAATGTTACCTGGAGACAGAAAATGCTGAATTCGTCGCCGTCTGCTGTTTGAAATAGGGTTATTCTTACTCGCCAAAGATCTTTCGACATCCGAAGACGGTGGCATTCGCTTTCCAAGTCGCTAGCAACTGGACGGCGTGTTGCAAACGTTGCCATCGTTCAGCTGTAACATGAACATCACCGTGCATTCAGACAAAGCAACAATATCTTTACTTGCATTATGGCAAAGGTCACCTTTTCTTCATGAGAACATGAGAGTAACATTTAACAACGTGTGAGAATTCTGACGTTATGTGGTGTCTGGGGTATCCACGTCATCCTATTATCGTTGTCGTCACCAGCGGCCTAGATGGATGATATCATGTCCATGATAATCAGCATGACAAAGCGGAAAAATGAGTCGAAAACCGCCAAGTGTCGAAGGATCAAGAATTTATCATTGTAATGGGCACAAATAAGGTCATCACAATGATGACAGCAGAATGTGGTAGACTCGAAAAAAATATGACTATGACTCAAAAATGACAATGACTCAGCGAAAAGCGAATAACGCCTAAAAATGGTGGAACGGGCTCAGACGAGATTATGAAGTTAACGCCAAAGAATTATCGTAGAAATAATCGTGATGAGCGCGACTAAACTTTTTCTTTCGCAGTTCTGTGGTTGTATCGAGATATGAGCGTACGACTCCTGGTCAGTATACGCTGTATGACACGTGGCAATTGGAAATACTGATATGAAATAAACAAACGGTGATGGGGCAAGTCGAAGTATTGTGGGCTTTCGACCAGTATGTAACAAGCTTAATTTATCACATAGTGCACCAGTGAGTTGCCTCCATTGACAGGCGTCCCCCCTTAGCCATGGTGCGTCTGCACTTCCTTGCCTAACCGCATCGCCACCCGAGCATTACGAGCGTCAGCCGCCCTTAATGCACATGCGCAGTTAGTCAGCTTGAATAAACCACTGACGTAGCACCGTTACTCAGGGTCGTCTTTATATAGCACGTTGTCAGGTCACACATCAGAGGCGTAGTGGAGTCGGTTGTACTTCATGGATATTGAGACAAACTTTTTTGGAGCGTAAAACAAATAAGTGGTTTAATTAGACATGAGAAAAAAAGACGGAGCCGCTAAAGACAGGCTACACGGAAAATTTACAGAGCTAAGAGGTAAAATATCCAGAGACCATTTCATGTCCGGGAAGCGTCTTGCCGAGCACTGAGACGGTGGCGACGTTGAGCTATTCGGGACACAAGAATGCGACGCAGTATTACGGTCTTGGAAATAAGCATTTAGAGCTAAGCTTGCGGAAACAAATGTGCCTCTATTTCAATCTGTTGTGTTTGTTTTAAAAATCAAACAGAAGGTGACAGTAATCTTCAACGGTATAGATCCTATCGCAAACGAACTGTAGTAACTTTCCGCGCAAAATTATGAACGTCAAAGAGAACACATGGTGTCAGCTGTGGTAAACAAAGTAAATAGGGCAGGTACATGCACAGCAAATCACAAGTGTATATCAAGCTATTTTATTGTGAGCTTTGTGCTGCTGCTCGGTTTACCTTATTCTTTTTTTTTTTCGCTTGGTGTTGTCAACTGAAATGAGCAGTATGTGCCGAGACAGGGTGAAATAGCCGATGACAACGACGCCAGCTCTACGAGAAACCTATACCACGGTCCCCGACGTCTTTAATTATCGCCTAAACTTGCCACACTCAAGATATGCAACTATAACCAGACGTTTCCACAGACTGTACGAAACATACCAGGAGTGACAACAACAGCTTTCAATTATTCCAAAAGACTCACTAATAATAAACCATAGGTAGCGCCGGGAGCTCGTAATATGTAATTCTGCGAAAAGACGAACTCTTCAGAATCACTGAGAAATGGTTTGCGCCGAGAGTGCGGCATATACTCGAAACTAGCTGGCGGCGCACCGACCGGTCTGGGTCCATGTAGGCCATGTGAATGGGCGGCATCATAAGCAACAGGCAAAGAATACAAACAATGAAGCGCATGCCCTCTCGCTCAAACTTACATGGTTGAACACTGACACGAGAGAGTTGCAAGGCGGCTAGTCCCTATGTCGCGCAAAAGAAAGTGAACGTTGCGTTTCAGTCGCAGTGACCGTGAACTCGCAGGGGTTGACGACTCCTCGCCCTTCTCAGGCCACTCGTGTGCATATGGACAACGTCTGGTGGCCTTCTAACGGCACCTCTTGCGGCATCCCACGTTGTGTGTCAGCCACCTGATCCGCGTCGGAAAAATAAAAGTGCCCCGCAGGCGGCGGCCATGGCGCATTCCTACACGGGCGCAGCTTGGTACGCGCTGTGTTTCTGCGTATCCCGACGAAGTTGCTCCGTTGGGTTTTCCGTCGCTGTTCTCGACGCAGGCACCTGCGCTACCTTTAGACTCTCTTTCCTTGACCAAGGCAGAGAGGGAGCGAAAGCCATTCGAGGCAGCGAGAGCATCATTTGGTCTGGAGCAACGCCCCTTCTCATAACAAAGCGGCACATTCCAAAAGTACCGGCCCGAAAGGCGACCCCTTCTGGTTTCACATCCGGAAAGGCCAACCGTTTTCAGGGTTGTTACATCTGCGACGCGGCTAGCGAGCGCGTAACGAAGCCCTACGAAATAGTACAGCACGCGTGAATTCCTGCTTCGCTCGCAACGCATGCGGTGAAAGTGCGGCAGCGTCGTGCATGTTGACGCTGTTTGCTGGCCATGTCGGAGGAAGAGTTCGGACGCTGTAAGCGAGGACGTAAGCGACCCTTTCCTCTTGCCTGTGAAAGGAGGCGCTCCGCGGCGCTGTTTGCGCCACCGGTACGTGAGCCGCAGATTAACTGTGTTCGCGAGTTGACTGCTGCATCTTGGCATTGACTGTTGCCTCCCTTTGTTGTCTTCGCTTTTGTGTGCGTGGTTGAGTCAAGAGCGTACACAATATGGATTCCGGAGCAGTTTTACTGAACGTTTCGCGGTTGGGAAACGAGTCATCAGTGAATGGCTATGATAACCCGGCGTTGGACCTGGAGACCAAGAAGGCCACACTGTACGGAACGCGTGAGTTGAGCGCAGCTATGTGGCTGTGCGTTGGTGCATGCAGCTATAGTGAACAAAATGACGGCGTAAGTGGCTACGTCACCTTTGTGCATGCTTTAAGTGCGAAGCTTTCGAAGCATGCAAATTAATTAATGATTAGCTTATCGAAATCATATGTCATATGCTCTGCTGGGCAGAATACATAACACTTAGGCAAAATTTGACGATATAGTGTATGGTAAAATAACGTTTCGATAAATGGCTGTTACAATTGGCGCACGAAAAACAATGTTTATGTTGTGGAAGCTGAAAAAAGTAGCAAACAAAGCATGACTGATACTGATCTGAGTGACTAGCGTAATCGATAATGTTGAGATTTTTTTAAAACGTTGTAATCTATAGGAGTCCAAGGTTCGGACATTGCTGAAATAGTTAATTTTAATAAGGAAATGTTGACTGCAGTTTGATACCGGCCGCGGCGGTCGCATTTTCGATGGAGGCGAAAATACCAGAGGCCGGTGTACTGTATGTACGTTGTCAGTGCACGTTAAACCACCCCAGGTGGTCAAAATTTCCAGAGCCCGCCACTACGCGTTCCTCTTCTATCTCCTCCAGTCCCTTTCCCCTACTCCTGCGGAAGCCGAGCCGTGCTTCCAACATGGCCTGCAGAAAATGGCGTCCTTTCCTTAACTGAATCACAATTTCACATCCGCCCAAGCATGGGGATTTCTCTCTCTCTCTCTCTCTCATTGTGAGCGATAGCGGCTACGGAAACGGGTGGCGGCGGCTGACGCCATCGCTAACATTTTCGGGCATTGCAACGAGCCCACCCACAATTGCTTAAGCTGTAAAATGCGAGTCAAGCCCAAAGCAAACTTGATGTTGAATTTGGCGTCCTCAAGCAATAGTCTATTCTGAGGTTTAAGGCGCGTAGACGCGTATAGACAGCACACACACACACACACACACACACACACACACACACACACACACACACACACACACACACACACACACACACACACACACACACACACACACACACACACACACACACACACACCACCTATGGGAGGCAAAACACCCACACACTATATGCACATCGCGTGTCGCAGTTTCATAAGCGGTTGGTAAGCGAGCTGCAGTAAAGTTTGTCTGCCCCGTTCAAAGGTTATTTTCTTTGCAAAATGATTAATGCTTGGCTCCGCAGAGCACCGGCCACGTACACGTCGAGTGTCAGGGACGGGTGCGGTTGCGAAAGGAGATGTACGAGTCAAACTGAAAGCGCCCTGCGTATATGTGTGTGCACGTTGCTTTTGTCTGGCGTCGTTTTCGCGCCTTACAACTCCATGTTAGAGCTCAGAATATGCAAAACCAAAATGCCCAGTGATCCATCCAAAAAGTTTTAGTCTTTTACGCAGTAGCGCGTTTTAAGAGGGTAACCGTCATTCACTGCGTAAATGTGGGATCCGATAGATGGAAACATAATGTGCCGTATAGTGGACGTAAGAACAGAGGGCCGAGGAATTTTACACTGTAGGCAACGGGAAACAGAACCGAAATACGCGAATCATAAATTTCATGTCAACGAGACCAATGAAAGCGCTGAAGGAAAAACTGTGACGCACTAAGGTCTGATTAATGCGTAGTCCAGACACATTGACTTCTGAATAAATCCGAACGATAACCCATTAAAGTACACTTTTGGCTAATTGGTACACACTTTTTTGTTCACACCTTCACCACTTTACCTACCCCGGTCCTTCTTATGAACACAGCATCAGGTGTCGCCTCGCGAAAGAAAATTCCTATATAAGGTTCCTTGGCTACCGTCTAAGAGGCGTAAAGGCGAACGCATTATGGCTTGCATGAAGACACCTTGGTTTGTTTTTGCATTCCTATACTTGATGACACACTTCGGCACTATGACAATTTTCCAACGCCGTTGGGAGTCGAATCCAGGAGCTTTTGCAGAAAAACTCGGAAATTTTAGAAGTCGAACTCGGACCTTCCGAAGTCCAACTTCATTTCGCATTGTTGTAGAGGGATGCGGGTACATGTGATTGTATTATCGTTAATCTCGACGCATATGGCAAACGTGCCACGTAACCGATAACATAACCTGTAGTCCGTGTTAATTATACATTCGCGCTCTACCACGCCAATTTTAGTGTATACCAACGGAATGAGACGCTAGTTTTACATTTTTAACGCTTCAAATCAAATCAAATCAAATTCATTGGTATAAATACAGAAACATTGCATGTGTTTAGTATACATAAGGAGGTCCGAAAGTCGAAGACTGTTTCGGGGCCTCCTGTTGATGGCAGATTAAGGTAATATACAATATCTGAAGCAACAGTAGCACTCTTAGAAGTATGGATTACAGTAGAACACGATTACAGTAGAACAGTACAAGCACGTTGTCACGTTTTTTTTTTGTTTTGTTTTTTACGTTTCGCAGCCTCAATTTTCAAGGTCACCTTCCAAGGAGACATGTAATGCGTTCGCCTTCATAGAAATTTGGTAGGGTTACACACACAGAAATAACAAAATAGTAGGAGTGGGAAACGACTGCAACAGTAGCTCAGTGTGTAGGCGATCGCACGCGTAATGCGAAGGTGTTGGATTCAGTCTCAACTGGTACCGTGTTCTCCATCGTCCACTTCAATTCACGTTCTGCTAACGTGATAACTGCCACACTTCAGCTATATAGACTAAATATGACACCTTCCGTGTTCTTCTTGGTTTTCTATGGTTGTGTGTAACAAGAAAATAAGTCGTTCGTTATTGACAGGCGGTCGGCTAGCAAGGCACAGGAAAATGATGAGATCATCAAGGCTATAACGAAAGGAGCGGAAAAAACAATAATTACATATAATAAAGCGACACTTTGACGCCGTGCATTCTAAACGACAGGGCATTGTCAAGGATCCCGCGGCTGTCCTATAGTTGGAGTCGGTGAAGCGAGAAAAGCCACTTTCACGCTCGGAAGGAGACGCATCCACATACACGATGAAACAGCCAAGCCCTGCTAATGATCTAGGAAGAGAACATGACCGGTTCATTCTGCTGCGGCATTGAACGTAAAACAAAGACCGGAAATTGTACGAAAAAAAAAAAAAAAGGAGTTGCTACTGACAACTCCAGAAAACGTTCCTTCATCTGACAACACTGCTCAAATAAACCAAGATGGCTACGATATCTAGGCTCACGGCGGGTCTTTCGCTAGCGCTGTTCTGAGTTTTCTGGATTGCGGCAGTAAATGGTGGTTTGTTTTTCCGAAGGCGACAATGTGCGCGCTTCACATCACCTCGCATTAAATCGGTCTGATGTATTTCAGAGACCAAACGGTATAGACGGCTTTCAAACGTCTGGCCCGTTCAGTGAGCAAGTTCAGATATGCTTTGAACATCGGGATGTTTCAAGCGAGCCGGGGGATTAGGTAAGCTACCGCTCGTGTGCAGCAGGCCTCAAGGAGAGATGCGTTTCTTTGGAACTGATTTATTACCACGGACTCCAGTCGCGTGTCCGGCGTCGGAAAGCGATATTCCGGTGCGGTGCATAGGCCGAATGCCCCAAAACCCAAAACAAGCAATATCTGCGTTGCTCTTGTTTCTTGCGAACAGGTGAACCGCCAGCGCGCCGCTTTGAGTGAACACAACATTGTCCGCATACATCGCCCAACGAAAGTTGCCACGAATAACGTATGTGTGTCCGTCATCCGTCTGCTTCCCGCGTGGCTACGCTGTATGCATCGAAAAGTATAAGTCGGCGAGAATATTTCTGCCACTTAATTTGAGCGTCGGTAACGCGATGGCTGGTGCAGAAAACGAGCGAGCCAAAATTTCGCGTACATCAATACATGAAAGTGCTTGCCTAAAACAGGAATACACATCCATTCTTTGAGAGCCCCATCTAGTATTAAAGTAATACAAGCGTAAATAATGATCAGTTCAACGGAGAGAATGGAGTTGTCGTGAGTGAAGTATTCGGAACAATACAGAAGTGTCTATTAATTTCTTGCCTATGCGCGCGCCCCTTATCCACGTCGCTCATCGTAGCGCGTCGGCTGCTTCTCTCGGGAAACAATGCGTTGCAGCCATTCCTGCGGGATGACACATATTTAGGTACACAACTATAGCTTTTATTTTTTTGCTTGACTTTTATCTTTTTCTAGCCGGTGCGCGGACACATTGCGACGATTAAACTTTACAGCTGTTTCTTTGGCGCGCGGTAATGCGATAACACGTGTTCCCATTACCTGGATCGCCTTTACTTGGAGCGCCCGCTAAGCGGTGAGCATTTAGTTGGAACCGCGAATAGCTACGTTGATTTTGGTCTCTGAGTAGATCACATATACCTCACAACAACAACAACAGCAGCAGCAACAACAAAGGGAAATACCCGAATGTTCACATAAAATATCTCCTAGCTTTCTCTTCCCGTCCGAAGTTTTATTGCGGGTTCTTCTTGTAGATATGGGGAATAAGATACGCCTTTGGAGAAAAACAGCGTTGTGCTACATGCCGCAGCTGGAACAGTGTTGCCTATCCACACCGAAGTGAACGGAAACGGCCGCCTGAACGGGTACAGAAACTTCGAGAGCATCGACCTCGCCTGGAAGAACCTCACCTACAAGATCAAAAGCGGCAAAAGTGCGTATACTTGATGTAATATCGCTTGTCTTGGAATTCTTGCAATATCAGTGGTGCATATAGATATTCGTGGAGAGAAGATACTTGTCAGGCAGCGTACGTTCAATTTGAAGGTTAGATTACTATTCAACTTTCACTTGTGTGCGCTCTGCAAACGGCACGTGAGCTCTTAATAAGCTATATATTGATAATGGAACAAGGAAATTGTAGCTTAACCAGTGAAAAAGTACCTTTGTGTCTTGAGGGGACGAAGACAGGATGCTGCAAATTTGCCAAAGCTTAGTTGAGTAAATTATACAAGTTAAGTAATTAGACTACAGCTTACTCAAAGAAACAAAAACGAAATTTAATAAGTGCACCTTTCCTTTTTTTTTTTTTTTTGCAGCAGTAATATCGAACCCTTCATTCGTGCCGCCTTCATGGCGCGCATGCCTGTGTCTGCGGTAATGCAATTCCAACGGTATCGTTGGAAGCACAGACTAACTTGTTGTATGATTCATGTGCAAGGATGCCCTCGGCACGTCCGCGGGTGGGTTAAATTGCTGACAACTTAGACGTTGAAGGAGAAGCAAAACTTTTTTTCAAAATTACGTCCGTACGGACTGCTCTTAGTGCCAGGACTTTACGTCAACTCGCGTCTTCACGAGCCTGAACATAAACAGAATGATTTTGTCGCATGTTCGGTCAAAAGGCACATGATTATCAAGCATATTTGACCATCAACATAAAAGTACACATTCTTCTTTCATCTAAAAAATCCTATCACGGTTCCTTTATTCCCAGTACGTGGAATGAGTGCAACCGCCTGCCCGCCACTATTGCCAAACTCACTGATGTCACTGCGTTTAAGGTTTCTGTTGAATACTACGTATACTCTTAGCAGTCCTATTGTTCACTGTTACCCGCTCACTTCAGTAACGCTTTTGGGCGCTGAAGGAACTGATATACCTAAAATAAATAAATAAATAAATAAATAAACAAATAAATAAATAAATATCACAAACATATGAACAGTTTTTTTGCGTTTTGCTTTAAGTGTTACATCGTATCCCGTAGAAATGGCTAGTCGGTTTCAAGTTCGAGTAATCAGAGGCCTTTCGGCAAAGAAAATGGGCCCAGATATTTCGTCTCGAAGTATGAGCTGGTCTACAGTTGCCATTGTGGTGTTCTAATCTGGTGGTCATTTGCACGTTACTGTATGCGAGAACGCTAAGGCGCCTGAAAAAAAAAAAAAGGTACGGCGTTTTCTACATGTAAGTGGTGCGGTTATCTTCTGACGTATTCCAGCGAGTAAGAGCCTGGTGGAGAACATGAGCGGTGAGGTGCGTTCCGGCACACTGACGGCAGTCATGGGGCCTTCAGGTGCTGGCAAGACGACGTTGCTCAACTTGCTTACGGGTTTCTAGTGAGTACGGTCTTTCACTTTATTTTCCAAAGTCGTTCAGGAAGCTGGAGTCACTAGCACTGCTTTAAGCTTCTCAAACTATTCATATGGTATGCTTTAGCCAGACAGAAAAATGTCACCCGCAGAGGACCTCCCTTCCGGGGGAGTAGAGGTCAACGCTACAGCGACATCGCACCTCTAAATCTGCAGCTGGGCTGAGTGCACTGAATAAACGGAGCGTCTACGACAGCTCCAAGTTATACATCGTCGTGCATGCGCCTCAGTGAACCCTGAGAAATATACCGCGCCTGCCATGACGTTCCGATATTAAATGCGAAGCATTTCTTAACGAACTTCGGCGACATTGAGCGTATCTATCTATCTATCTATCTATCTATCTATCTATCTATCTATCTATCTATCTATCTATCTATCTATCTATCTATCTATCTATCTATCTATCTATCTATCTATCTATCTATCTATCTATCCGCCTACGACTTTGTGCTCTCCTGGTCGTTTCGTTAACAGTATGTATACGAAAATTGGTATGCCACAACATGACTGCATGACGAACAAAAATGGCAGGTCATAACATGAAAGTCATGACGTGCATGCCATGAGCGGCATGATTTACGTGCCACGGTCTTGGTGCTCTCCTGGCCTTTTCGATAATGGGACGCATGCGAAAATTGGTATGGCGCAACATGACTGCATGACGACCATAAATGACAGGTCGTAACTCGAAAATCATGACACGGATGTCATGAGCGGCATGACTTACATGCCACGGTCTTGGTGCTCTCCTGGCTGTTTCGTTAATGAGATGTATACGAAAATTGGTGTGGCACAGCATAACTGCATGACGATCATAAATGACAGGTCATAACATTAGAATCATGACATGCGTGTCATTAGCGCCATGGTTTTCATGCCACAGTCTTGGTGCTCTTGCAGCCGTTTTGTTAATTTCATATGTATGAAAATTGGTATAGCGAGACAACAATGCATATCCATTTCACGTTCCTGATGCTTGCTTAGCAATTCCTTGATTCCCACTGCACGGGGGATCTGCCATTTTTTTTTTTTAACATCGGGTTGCATGCCTCGTTCCTAAAGTGACAGGTAAGGCTTAAGATCGAGTGCATGTGTGCCAGCCAAGAGTAAGGCAGGACGTGAATAAGATATTCTACACAGGTACAGTGGCTCGGTAGAGAAATCTTTCCCTGGTTGACGGGGGAGCTTTACAGAAAATAGTCAAAGAGTGGGTGAGATGTCTTTTCTTTCCCATTGCTATAGTTTACGCTGAGCAAGAAGAGTAGTTCAGGGGTAGATAGACAAATGGACGGAAACAACCTTATTTATAATCCGGATGGAGACATGAAGCGACGAAAGAACTGCTAGACAAAGAACGTCTCTGGAGCCATAGTCTCCACAAGCAGGTTTGCTGCCCTGACGAAGGTAAGCCCATGTGTCGAAACTCTTCCCTGGCGAAGACAAGCCCACGCGTCGAAGTTTTGGCTTCATAAACTTTCGTTTTCAGCAATTTCTTACAGCTTGCCCCAAAACATTCGAGAACTATAGAGTCCAACTGAAATGCCGGGTCACGCTCTTGTAAATGCGTCTCAACACGAAGGTGTTTTATGCCCGGGTACACCAAGTATTGACCGACGTCATTTCGTCACAGAAATGATGTCAGCAAGAAAGCACAAATACATTGCGAGAAGAACAATGGTTTGCGAAATACATTATCATATTACATAAGCGATATTACAGGGCGATTCATGTTGACAAAAGTTCTGGATATGAAAAGTCACGAAAAACATTCGGAGGATCCCGCGTATTGTGGGAATCGATGCCATGCGAAGCATGCAGAGACGAATTTGCCTATGCCGAACTGTTTGGCACTCAGCCAAGTGTTACGAGTAGATCAACGTCTGTGTGCAAACTGACCACGAGCACAATTACAGAAACTGCTGATGCGGCAGCTTTATTTGCGATACGTATACCGAGCGTAAAGAGCTGCCACGGACAGGCGGTAGCGTACTTGCCTGGCACCTCAGGGCCCAGGTTCGAATTATGCCCTCGTAACGCAGAGTTGGTTTAAGCTTGTCGGCGTTTGTCCGCTGTCTACATTTTAATCGCAAGTTACGACGAACTGATGTCTTTCTGCTATTTAACCAACGCAAAGTGCGCTCTCATGAAATTTTGGTTCGCTCTTGATTAACATAGGCTGCAGTGTCAACAAGCGCAGCTGAGCACTGCGTGTGTGAGCCCCACGTGATCGTATTATCAGTAATCCTGACGTCAGCGACGACTATATTTCATTGTTGTCTAGGGTTAATAATTAATGCTTGTCATACGCTGATACCCTACAATCCCAGTTTTGGTATGTACCAAGCGAACGAGACGACCAGAAGAGCGCCGAGACGTAGGCGGCGAGATAGATATATACAGTCAAAGTTTCTCAAGCTCGCCAAGAAATGCTTCACGTTTAACATTTTGTGTGGCAAGGTGAAATCCCAACTTCATGGCGGTGATCCATGCGTGCTGACATATAAGGTAGTCCTTGTTAGAAATACTGTTTTCAGATAGCTGCATCAGTAAATTCTATGGCAAAAAAAAAAAAAAGTGAAGCTAGTGACATGCAATGAGAGAAAAGAGAAAGGGACGAACTTAAGGTCATTGTACTTACACTGCTTGATCGATAATAGTAAAAAATCATAAAACGATAGGCATTGTGCTAAGCAGCTTCCAAGTCGGAAACGAGTGAATGAATACCAGGGCTGCAGACAAGTGCAGAATATATCAATTTTGAGCGTGCCAGTGTCTTTAAATCAACGAATATAAGAACAAACAATAATTTAAGAGGCAGAACACTTGGTTGGCGCCAACCACGGTCAGCCTACGTGAGGAAGAGATGCGGAGTATATTGACTAATGGAACTCGTTGCTGGGCTAGTTGGTGCATACGTAATGAAAGAAAAGTGGCGCAACACAGGACAAGGACGAGACGAGGGAACGGGTACAAGCGCTCTTGTACCCGTTCCCTCGTCTCGTCCTTGTCCTTTGTTGCGCCGCTTTTCTTTCATTGAGTATATTGACCCTTTAAGGCCCAATGATTTTATTTGCAATAATCGGCCTTATAGGTCAGTAAGCGACTTCGTAGTAAAATAAAGAGGTTGTTCTTGGTCTACAATTCATATTCAGCATATGCACTACATAATCTGGCAATTTGGTGGAGTTGCGAAATGCGGCCACGTGCGAACCAAAAAACAAAAGAATCACCTGCACTGTGCTCGCTATTCCCTGAGGTGAGTCTTGTTTGACATTGCACACTGTACAGTTCCTTGCAAAGGAAGTGCACTTCTCTCGGTTTAATGTTGAATATGTATTGCCTTTTATGTTATCCCCTCGAATTACGTAATAAGATAGCGAACTAATTATAATAACATCAATTACTATTAGTTAATACATCACTTCGGTGACTAATAATAGCTGATTAAAAGTTGGAGGCCATTTTTTTCTAACTATAATGGTCAGGCGCATCTCAAATCGTAAAGACCAGCTGTTCACATTAAAACAATTGTATCATGGGCCTGAAAAGGTGAAGTTGCGTTGTGCTCGAGCTATAATTTTCAATACGGCAGGCCCGTGTGCTGAGCGACGTCATTTCACGTTAATGAACCCCAGGTAGACAATACTTCCGCAGCCCTCCCCTACTTCTTTCGTCTCCTTTCCGCGCTTTCATTCATTCTTCCTAACCCTTACGGACGCTGAGCCGCGCTCCCGACAGGTAATTGCGCGATCCCTTCAGAGATGTTTCACAGGACTGGACGCTGCGTGTCCATTACACGACTGGGCACAGGTGGGCTTGGCACATCGCCAACACCGCATGCGTCCGATGCGCGTCCTATGTAAAGAAAAAGTGCAGAGTCGTAACAGCCATATCTCCTGAAGTTGCAGAGAACTGTAATCGTGATTCGGTTACAGAAAGGACGCTATTTTTCTCGACTCACTGAGTAACCATATAGTTTTCGCACGTTCCTCTTTATTTTTCTCGCTATAATCGGATTGGTTCAGTTCACTATAAAAACGAGCAAGACTGCAATTGCTGAACTTCCCTGCGGTCAGCTTGCCTCTTTGTGCAGCATCGTGTCAGGCGCACTGTATGCTCGCACGTGCCAGTTTAGATAAATCCAGTCGTAAATTATTCTTGAATGCAGTTGCATTACGCCTGAGCAATATCAGCCGCTATACGGAATAGTTGCGCGATGCGAAGCAGTGTCTCACTGAGGCGGAAAACGTTTATTACGCAGGGCACGTTCTTGGCCGCGTCGTCAAAACAGTTCGGAGAACTCGTTTCGACCGTTGATTTTGCAAACGACTGCTATCTGCAGGCGCCCACATGAAATGAAACATTACTGTTTGTGACCGGCGTGGTAGAACGGGCCAGATCAGCTGCTCGTACAGATTAGGGAAGGAGTGCTTTATCATTGGAGGCTGTTGATAATAAAACTACACAAGCTCAAAGTACCTATACCTTAGTATTTCCGAAAACGCTAATTTGACTGCCGTCATTATTTCATTGAATTGGGAGATAAAATAGGTTACTGCTCATTGCAAGCTGATTCATTTTATTTTCATTTTCATCCGTGGTAAAACTGTGTGACTCCCTGGAGCAGTGTGGCCTCGCGCTGTTGTCCTTGACGTAACAGTACCGGTGTGCAGTATCGGGTGACAAACTTTCTCGGGGAACGCGCTACAAGAACGAAGTGTGTGACTTTATGCTCTTTCATTTATATGTGTATTCCCCTCTATAATCGTCCTCATCCCCCTGTATTTTACTCCCCCTCCACTCCCTTACTTATTGCTGACCGCCGTTAGGAGTCAACTGCTCGAGCTAGACGGTTACTGCGGTCTCCATAATAACCCTGCCCACCTTTTGTACATGCATTTCACAAATAAACAAGTATACTTGCTGCTACTCATAGCGCAGTTCTGCGAAAGTATAAGATTACCTGCGCATGAAGAGATAAATTGCGCGGTAAACCTACAATGCCTAGTCAATGCCAGAAATGGCCGTATTTGCAACAATTCGTTCCACGCATCGCTACTGTAGCCTAAAACGAATTGCTTAATAAAGCTGCAACTTCTTAGCAGAAATAGTTTCTCGACACCGATTTCTTGGCACTGCAAAGTGCACATTTCTCCTGGTGATGAGATGTCGCGTCTTTCTGAATTAGCGACATCTTTTCACTTTAGCTTATGCGAAGTTTTTCCCGACGTAAACATTCAAACTTTAGGTTGGCTGGCTATGGGTAGCAATGGACACTTTCAGCTCTTACCCTGCAAGATTTTCGTTGCGGGCTACTGGAGCAATCACGGTTGGTTCGCGAGAGAGGAGGTGTACATGTGTAGCGGTTGAGGAAGGCAGAAATGTTTACAAGCGGCGAGTGCGGCCGTCGCAGGATCGGTGACCGAGCAGGGCGAGTCCCTGCCAGCCACATCGCCGTGAGTGCAGCGACGCCACGGTTTGCTCTCGTGGCTTATAACGCTTGGTAACAGAACACTCGGCAAACTGTCTTAGCTGCATCGAGAATGGAGTTTAAATGCGTAGTTGCAGCTTTTATAGTGCGCCTTCTGGTTCGCTTACAGTGGTGATCGATCAAAATCGCCGCGTGCGTTAAAGCGTCGCAGAAACAAAGTCATGTGGGCAGGAGAATGTCCAAGAAAGTAGCCGCGCCGGACCAGCGAGAGAGACACTAGACAAAAGCACAACGAACCTCGAATAGCGATGCGTGCGTGCGTGTGTGTCAATAGTCCTCGGCTTCTGTGTTTGTTGAAATTCGTCAACGCCGTCGCCACTACCACGGCCGGACTCGAGTCCGGCCGTGCCACTACATGAGTCCCCGTCCACAGGGATACCTAATCAATAGCATTTCGTTCAGGCGTCTCTTCGCGCTGTTGTTCTGTGTTCACGCTACAGCTCGTGCGTAAAAGCATTTGGTGAGAGCAGGCCCCACAAACGCTACATCCGTCAGCAAGATGATGACTTGAATGATAGCCGTAGAAATAATGAAAAACAGTCTAGTTCAACTGCAGTGAAAGCTGCACGAAGTGTGAAACAGTGATTCGCTTGTGCCTCCCTTCTGTTACTGCTATACTTATCGTCCACATTTTCATATTATTGATATCATGTGATTATTTACCCTGTATGTGTACTATCTGGTTTGCTTTAACCATTCTTAATCTGGATCCATTCCAACCGGTTCGGGTTACTAATTACCACGTTCTGGCACGCTTTTGAACTGCTGTTTTTCCGAGCGTAAGCACATATGCGACCACAGAAAACGTCGTCAGGCCGAGCCCCTATAGGGCTACGCACTCAAAAGAAAAAGACGACATTAGTGAAATATTGCAACTAGCATTAAAGTGTGCCATACTGTGAAGCCTCGAATCCCACGCTCGCCCATCTTGTGTATGTTGCTTGAGCAAGAGAGAGAGAGCGTAGGTTGTTGTTATTGTTGTTTTTACCAATCAAGTGTTGCAAGACGCGACGATGGCGCTTTCGCAAGCCGCTTAAGAGAGCTTCCTCCTATTTGTTCTGTGCCGACACGAGGCCATCCCTCGCCCTGCGCAGCCGATTACAAGGTGTCTCCTCCCTCTCTCATACGGCGTGGTTGTTTTCATATAGAGCTGGCCGTGACCTTGCACCGCTCAAGGTCTCCGCAATTTTCTTCCAGCGCACCTTGCGTGGCCGAGGCGCCACGTTACCGAAATGAAAGCGCTCGTGGCCCTACAGACTTGTTGATGACAATGATACTGCTGGAAAGGAATCTAGCGCTATTGCCTTTTCGCAAGCTATTTTATTTATTTATTTATTTCATACCTGCATCGCCCCAGTGGGCATTACAGCAGGGGGGTTACAATACAAATTATGTACAAATTGATCACACACACAAAGCGCGGTAAAATACATCATTGTCCAAAATGTTTACAATGTCAGGCGCTACAGCATTCCATTCTCTTATGGTTCGTGCAAAAAAAGAATACCTGAAAACGTCACCTCTGAAAGGACACTCTTGGACTTTCAGTGCATGGTCGCGTCTCGACGACACATAGGTAGGCAACTTGATATATCTTTCTCGATCAATGCCGGTTTTAGAATGGTATACAGAGTGAAAAAAATTTGAGTCTTAGGTTTTTCCGACGGCCTTGTAGTGGCTGCCACGATAATTTATGTTTACTGTGCGTCATGCTTAATGGACACAGCGCGGCGATCTTCGCTAGAAATAAATTTTGTCGAAGCTTCCTCGTTCTAGGTATCGCCTAATATCGGATGACACTGCGGGAATACGGCCCCGACTGAAACATTGCGAATATTGGGAGCTCACGACGAAATCACTCCACTTGGAGTTGCGAGGACAACTGGCCTTCTTCCCTGCTGTAACACACGACATTCAAATTTTACAACATTTAGTTAGTTTGTTCTCTCTTTGCATTTGCAGCCTCCTTATTCCTGCGTATGGTCGCAAACCGGACATGCTTCTGGTTGACATAAATATTCTCCGTTTCGCTTCTGTTCCTGTTTGACATTCATTCTTTTTTTCTGCTGCGTATAGTATACACACTTTTGCGTGCTGTGTTATCCATGTGAAAATATATTCTCGCATTGCCCATGTGCGCATGACACTTTTTTTTTTTTTTTGTATTTATGACGAAAAACCAAGGTTAATCGCAACGGAAGAGACACTTGTATCAGTCTACTTTCAATGAGATACAGGGCCCGAGGAAAAGATCTGCGATAAATCTCGTACAAATGCTTTGATACCAACGAATTCACGCACTTTTCAAGTTGATGTATGCGACTCAGTGCGTATTTGTCTCAACCTCGTGTGGTCTTCAGCGCTATTTCGCTTTATTTGACGTAAGCAAAGTTCGGCTGAAAGCGCTTGTGACTTGTAAAAGTAATGAAGCGCACTTAACTCTCTCCTATATATATAGTGAAAAGAAATCGAGTAATATACATGCGGGAACGTTTCATCGTCAATGCGTCAGTTTGGCTAGCAATACGGCCTAAACTTCGGCAGTATTATTCATGGCTCTGTCTCCCTTTGTAGTGCTATTCGGGCTTTTAGGGAATTCGGATAAAAAAGATAAAGGAAAATGTTAACATCGCACTTACATCCGAGTCTTGTCCAAGAGCATAAAGAATCCACTGGCGTCTAGTTAAGACGACGGATTACAACATCTCTTCGTTTTAATGCAAGTGCATGCAATTTGTCGAAGACCATACTCTCTTTGGTGGTCCACGCATAAGTTCTGCCCTATGCGACGCACAGTCATGAGTACTTAGTTTGTCATTAAGATGCGTGGGCAAAAGAAGAAAAATGTAAATAAAATAATAAGAAGAAAAATCTGAGGACGTCTAAGCACTTCTCACGAGTCGTGAATTCGAAAGCATTAAGGCCCGTTTGAACGCCTGAGTCGTCAAGCAGCAGCAAGCTGCATCGCAGTCAATGGAAGTTTAGGTACTGCTTTTGCTATGGCAGAGGCTGCATTTTTTTGCTCAAGGACCCGGCTAATGCTTTCGAACCGGTAATGTTTGTCTTAACCGAAAAACAATCGCACTGACCTCACACAATGCGCGAATCGACGTCGTGCAAAGCAGTCATCAAGGAAATCGGCTGCACCGAGTTGTTTGCAATGAAACCAAGTGTTACGAGTATAGCGTCAACGTATTCGTGCAAATTTAGCAGTTGTGTACGTAACGGGGGCTTAACGGGCTCCTTGGAAGCCCTGTGGTGCGCAATGCACGTCAATGCACTGGGGTCAGTTTTGTCGAAGCAAACTGACAGGCTACGGTCCGCTGGTGTGCACATCATAAGCTCATTGGAGTATTCCTACGATGTCGTGCAAAGGTGGCGATAGCCTGCTGAGTGATGGTAGCACATCTGTATTGTTTATTGCATTGACATAGCAGAGCTTAACAAACATTACAACCGCGTGCGAACAGCCTACTTGCGGTACTTGCGGTAGCACGCTCGCGTATATGGCACCGCGGTGATACTCACCCCTACCCGCGTGGTTAGGTTACCTTCGGTCTTTACAGAAAGTTTGTCTGTCTCAGTGTAGTTGTCATCAGTAGGTTTAAATCGCATACTGGTATAAATGGTATCTCTTTCTCTTATCTGATGCACGCAAAGTGTGTTCCCGTCAAATTTTCAGTGCCCACTTTTGTTGGTCGTTGAGCGACATAGCTTGTAATGTTAACCATCAGTCACCTGTGACGCATACCCGTGTTGACCGGGCGGGTACGAGCCACACGTGATCGTGTTATCGTAAGCCGTGACGTGAAGTCAAGTACATCATGTTAGTGACGTCAAAAGTACGGTCGTCATACAATCATACTCTACCGCGCCGACTGTGGTGGATAGCAAATGAACGAGACGCCCTGAAGAGCACCGAGACGCGGATGGCTAGATAGATAGATATATAGATACGGTCAAAGGTGCTGAAGTTCATGAAGATGCTTCGCGTTTGATAATACGCAAAATATACTGGCGTTTGAGCAACATTCAAATACGTTATAACTAACTATAGCCCAGGCTGTCTGTTCATACCTCTGCTTTGTTGAATTATACATTGGTCGTTACAGCAAACAATACATTTTGACCTATTTTGACGCATTATGTGCACGGGCACGCATATTTCTTCTCTCCCAGCATACATAGATATATAGACGCGCACACATAGGTATATAGCAAGAACGATCCTGACACCGCTGCATGCGCTCACAATTGTCACCGCGATCAATCCTGAAATTTCTTTTCTCGCAGCGACAAGGGCTACTCGGGAGAAGTTCAAATCAACGGCTACGTGCGCGATCGGGACCTGTTCAACAAGCAGAGCTGCTACGTCATGCAGGAGGATCGCCTACTGCCGGTTCTGACGGTATTCGAAGCCATTTCCATGAGCGTCGAACTGCGAATGCCTAACATTGAAGTAAAGGACAAGGCCAAAAAGGTACACTCGTGTGACGTGCGCCGCACAACACCTTCACCTTGCATATGGTGCTCTTCTTGTACGATAATGTGAATATTGAATAGTTATTGCAGTAGTTATAGAGCGTCATCGCATGATACTCCCGACTTGTTGTACTTGCTCACGAGAATATTCAAGGAAACAAGCGTTCGCAGGTTTGCTACACCTTCTGCAAGATACGAAATTCGTTTTTGTGATGAATCTGTAGACGACAGAGAGTAGGCATATAAATATGCATTTTTTCTATCTTCTTCATCAATTCGAATTTCTGGCGCCCACTGACTTCGGGGCTACTCTTTTGTTTTTCTGCCGTGAAAGAGATCGACGAACTCCGCTTGCAGAAAAGGCCGCTTCCTAAAAATGAGGTCGCTCTCTATCGTGTGTCTGCGGACGAACCTTTTTCAGATGTTTTCTTTCTCGAAAGACGTTCAAGCGCCCGTGTGGCAGGTGTATCATATGTATTTAGTTCCCTCCTAAGCAATTAAGAAACATCCACGAGAAAAAAAAAAAAGCAAGAAACGTCATCTTCTTACGTTACCTCCTGCAGGTTGAGCAATCAATACATGAATGGGGCCTCGAGGAGTGCCGTAACACTATCACGGAGAACCTGTCCGGCGGCCAACGGAAGCGGCTGGCCATCGCCCAAGAGCTGGTCAACAACCCACCCGTGCTCTTCCTCGACGAACCCACCAGGTAGCCTGATGTTGTGACTAAGCCATATAACACAGCGGCCAGCTTAACGACGAGTATCTTAAAGAAGCGGGCGCAAGATAAAGAAAAGCAAGGCACGTGCATGGAAAAGGGATAAAAAAAAAAACAGAACGAATGCTTCAAGAAAACGACACATTAGCACCAACACGCCCTGCTCACCACGTCAATCACGCCCTCTGTTCCTTCTGCGATAGTGGTATGGCCTGGTTAGGTTTCTTTCTTTTCTTTCTTTCCCTCTTTCTTTCTTTCTCTTTTTTTTTTGCAAAAGCCCTATATTTCTTTCGTTTCTCGAGCGTCGTATTACACCACGGTCAGTTCAACCGCCTGCTGCAGAATTCCTTGTAGTCACATGAAGCCTACAGGCAAAAAATTAAGGCCAGTAAATTACAGAGAGTGAATGTGAATTAAGAGGATTAAGAAATCTATTAACGCATGTCAGCTTTGTGCATAAGGTAAATCAAACAGAATTAAGGGTGAATTAAGGATGAATTAAGTAAATTGAACATCCATACCCTTATTGTTGAAAATGTAATTAATATGGCATGGCGAATATTCATGACAATGCATAACAGTCTTTCGCCGTCGGGACGTGTAGCATGCGTTAACTGATCCTATAAAATTTTTCCCTTATTTTCTTCGAACATGCTGTTCTTTCCTTTACCGCACCTGGTGTGTCGTCTTTTTAAGAACACGCATTGGATGATGCAAAGTAAAAAGAAAGCGACTCTTCGTATGAGGTATGAGGCAGGAAAACGCCGTTTACGGCAGCGCGAATGCTCCGACGGTGACTTACAGGAAGGATTGAGCACATAAGGGGAAGGAAAAAAGAGAAACGATGAAACTGAACACGGTGCAACGCAAGACTTTCACGGGATGCAAGTCGCAAGCCGCGGCTTGACCAAGAAAGCGAACAGGCACACGCTCGCAGCACGAAAGAAGCAATAAGAGATTGAAAATGACCGCAGTGACGCAAGTTTAGCGGAAATTCCCCTCCCCCAACCCTCCCCCCCCCCCTTTTTTTTTTTCTTATGCACCAAGAAAGTGCAGTCTTTCATCGCGCTTAGATTCACAGGGTCGGCTTTGAACAGTATAAGAAGATGAGCAAACAAAATACACAAAGGTTAACCAGAAAATTGTTCCCAACGAGAGAACCGTCGCAGGACTTTTTTTTTTTATTGTTATTGTTTCATTAGCTCCAGGAAGTTCATGCGTTCGGTAATCTAGCTGCTCATGGCTTCTTTTTTTTTTTTTCGCTATAGCTTCATCTTCGAATTCTAGGCACTCAATTCATTCCACAATCAAAGGAAATGCACACTTTAAACGCAAATTTCAGATGCACTGTGTTAAAACTTGGCTACACTTTGGGCAAAGAATTCACAATCACACTGGGTGTCGCCACGGAGAACGAAGGCGAAATTCCTATGCAGGGCAGCAGGCGATTAAACCTTAACCCATGTTAATCCAGCATGATTTTAATACGTGTATTAATAATGGCACCTAATCCACCTCGATTCACAGGTAAGTTATGCCATAATCCGCTTTATTTCAGCACAAACTTAAAGGGACTGTCTACCGTCCTTCATCGCTCTTGGACTCACGAAGATTCTTGGACTCACGAAGCCCTTAAAAAAGACCACGCTATTATTAATGTGCACGCTGAATGATAACTAGAGGTTCTTGAACAATCATAATTCTGACAATTGTCCTTCTTTTTTCTTTTTGCAACGCAGTGGTCTGGACAACGTATCTAGTCTCATGTGCATACAGATTCTGAAGCGCATGGCATCCATGGGGCACACGGTTGTTTGCTCCATACATGCGCCCAGTGCAACGATATTCTCTTATTTCGATATGGTAAGAATACTTGTCATCTGTTCCCGTGTTACACCGCATTGCCTTCCGCAATGTACGGATTGTCTGTTCATCAGCGCAATAACCAATATTTGCAGTATTTGGGTGACGTGTGCTTTCCTAATTTTAACCGCGTCTCGCGACTCGTGAGTTTTTATATAAGCATGCTCGTCTGAGCTAATGTGACTGTGCTACAGACGATTTTGTCAGACTCGCCGTATAATGCCAAATGTCCAATTGATAATGCCTGCCCTACCGAGAGGAAAGCATAACTTGCGCACTTCTTTCTTATCTTGCGCACGTGACGGAGAGCACGCGTTCCTAAGCTTTCTGCTCTAGCTGCTGTCTCTGCAAGCAAAAGCCGCTATGCGCGTTACGGCGAGGTGGACGCCACCCTTCCGTGGTTTCCAAAGCGAGCGTATCACGGTAACGCTGTAACGTTCCTATTCTTAAGGCGAAAGCCAAACATACTGCAACTTTTTTTTTTGTTTCTTTCTGTTTTATACAGCTTTATATGGTCTCAAGAGGGAGGTGCATCTATAACGGTGAAGTGGACAACCTTTTGGGATACCTTTCAAGGCATGGCCTGGAGTGCCCACAGTATCACAATCCAGCCGACTACAGTAGGTCGATTCAAACAAACGACATTCAGACATCAGTGCGATTCGTATATCAGAGTTCACTCACTTTTAAATTAGTTCACCAGTCTATTGCTAGTGCGGAACTCATTACAACTAGGCGGAGTAATCTCAGATGGCTTTTTCTAGAGGTAGAGGTATCGCTGCTAATTAAACTTGTTACGCGTCTCTTCCCTGCCACAGTATGCGAAATAGCGTCCGGCGACTACGGCGACTCCTGCGACAGGCTGATCCGTGAGTGCGAGATCCCGGAGCCGGATAAAAATGCGGCCGCCCAAGGAACACGTACAAAGTACGGTGGAGTCATCATGACTAGTGAGGTACGAAATAGAATAGAAAAGCCAATAAAACATTATGTCGCATCATATCTGTCTTTTTTTCTCCTGTAATTATCGATCAAATGAAACAAGTAGGCTTAATCAGCATGATTCGCCTGGGCTTTCTAGCTTTTTCAAGCTGCTCAGGATTCTTGTTAAGCAGTGACTAAATAAAATGTTCAATATTATGCTGTTTATTTCGCTCTTCAGCAACTTCTTTTTATTTTTGTCTTACAGCAAAAAGCTGAAGCATACAGAATGTATAGCTTCAAGGTCAACCAATTTCACCAGTTTGGAGTCCTGCTGAAACGGTGCTGGCTTTCAGTTTTCCGTAACAAGGTCTGTATTCCCAGCTAGTCATGTTGCTCCTTGAGTTAAAGACCAAACCAACGCTTAGTGACGTTAATTGTACCTTTACTTTTAACGCAAAGCGCCGATGAAACATGTTTTAGGCTTAAAGAATAGATTTTTCGTTCACTGATAGTACTTATCGCTCCACTGCGTAAAAATTAATCAGGAGCAACTTGTTTGACATTAGTACCTAATTCGTATTGCTGGCCACTAACCGATATAAAAGATGTCCGTTTTTTTAAGTGCAAGAGATATTTGAGACTATAACTAGGAATTTCGCATCCTTAAAATACTACGACTAATGCGAAACCAGCGACACACAACGCGGCCCAGAGTCCTTTCGCTTTACGACGTCTTATGCAAGAAATAGCAGGCTCGAAAGCAGTGACATGATTGTAGGCTCAATGATCAGCTTAAGGTTTCTAGGCACTATCGAAGAGGAAGAGAGCAACAGTTTTTCGTCGATGTCTGCCTAAGGGTGAAGCGATAGACAAAACAGGCAGTGCGCGATGTTATGAATAAACTCCCGAAGTAGCGCATAAGTACGTACCGCGCTTGCGGATAGAAACACCGACAATTTATAGCTATACTCCGGTACAGCTCAAGAAAAAAGTACGCAGCTTCCGCTAGGTCGCGCAAAAATAGATCACAGTGAAGCTGGCTGATTGTTTACTGAAACAGGTCACTCGGATCGTCATGTAATACCCCTGTCACACGAGGCAACTTAAGTGCAACTTGAGAGAGTGCACTTCGCCGCTAGTGTCGTTCGCACGCTGTCACACGGGAACGTTTAGTGACACTCCCTGCAAAGCGCACTTGTAGGCGAGTGCGTTCGCCGAACTCACTTCGCTGGCTTCGCGGCGACGAAGTGTGTAGCCTCGGTAGCAGTGGCTTGCAAACAAATACGCTAATACATGACGCGGTGCCAGTAGTATCTTTAAAACACTGTTTTCGTCATTAGAAATGTTCCTTTGTATTAAAACCAATCATATTTCAACAACAACAAAAAAAAAATCGCTATTCTCACCTTCGGGCAGTTTGCGGCCACGTCCGCTAGGGGAATGCGCATTTACAAAGCACACTTCTCTTCCTCGTGTAGCAGCGCGTGAGCGTAAGTGCACTCGCTCAAAGTGCACTCAAGTTGCCTCGTGTGACAGGGGTATAATATTCTGGCGAGAACAAGTCACGTGATCACCCAAAATCACGTTACCCAATGCCACGTGGCATGTTTCTGCCAAAATCACGTAACGCAATGTCACGTGACATTTTTCCGCCACCATCACGGAACGCGATGTCATGTGACAGGTTTCCGCCAAAATCACGTAATGCAATGTGACATGGTATTGCATGACGCTTACAAATTACAGCTATAGCTTAAACAGCTTGGCTGTTAAAACTGGCACGCCTGACAAATTACGGCTAGCTTAAGCAGCTTCGCTGCTAAGAAAGCGGCGTCAGCGAATGGTGCCGCTCTGTCAACGTGACGTCGCTGCTTGGTGGGTCGCGTGTCTGCCTGTCTTATGTTTGTTTCACTCGCAGGCCACCACAAACAGTGTGCCTTTATTATTCTTAAGCGTGTTAAATGTCTGTTTTATGTGGTCTTTTTCTGACATAGACTGCACAGAATTCAAACACGTGTGGTGCATACTGGCACACCGCAGCCCGAGCACTATGGGTAGTAGCAACGCATGATTGCAGTACCGTTAGTCGGGACGTACATGACGAGTGTGTCATCTTAGTGGTTTAAAGATCAGTCATGCATGTTCGTCATACATGTCTACCCTACCATGCAAATATTCAGGCGAACGAGACGGCCAGGACAGCACCGAGACGTAGATAGATAGATAGATAGATAGATAGATAGATAGATAGATAGATAGATAGATAGATAGATAGATAGATAGATAGATAGACTGTTTGAGCTACCTCGTGAGTGATGACTCATTTCGCACGGCGATGGCATATTTTGGCACATTGTGAGTGATGAGTGCCACGCACATCTATTCAGGTGGCCACACCACTTCGGCTCCTGGCCTACGTAGGCTTCGCGATATTCATGGTGATGCTCTTCTACGACATCGGTCGCAAGGCAAGCACGGTGACGAACAACGTCACAATGTTTTTCGCCATTTGCTGCATCTGCGTCTTCCAGTCAGTCCTGCCCGCCGCCATTGTATGTGAGTACCTGGATGTTCTTCGAACAACGGCTCAGCTTCTCAGTAATCATGTCGTCAGAAAAATGAGAAAATTTTCTTTAAAGCCATCTTGCATTTTCACTACAGAGTAATGTTAGATGGTCTAGGTTGGATTAGTGTACACGAAGTCCTTTGCATCCGCCGTACCAGTGTACGCTTTGCTTTCTAAGACGTACAGGAACGCTTGAGATGAGAACTATGTTGAAACAATGCTGACAACAGTGGATGCACGTGATACTGCGTTATACAAAAAAAAAATGTGTTGTCATACCAAAATGTGTTTTTGCGGGAAAGATGGATCGAGTTAGGGAGCCACGGACGAATGCAAGTATCTGACTTGCGTTGACGGCGTGGTACGAATGGGGGATGCACGATAAAACCTTTAAGATTGGTGAAGTCCTACGCTATGTATCAACGCAGATGAAGGGTCGAAGCGCGAAGGCCAGTTTCTGCTCATTGCATAGCTCGAAACAGAAGTAGAAGCCGCGTGCTGCTCTCGAGAGGTCCACATCTCACAGAAGCTGACGTATATGTATTCCCTCATGCAACGTCCTATCACTGCTACTTTTGCGCTCGATAAGCGTTTTGGTTAGGTCAAAAATAACACCTGAGCTTTCCCTTTTTTTAAATCTTTTGAAACGTTTCCGTCACTGGCTAGGATCACTGCACTCAGAGTTCTGTGCGTTTTCATTTGCACCTGTAGTGTCGTCTGATGCGTTCACCTATTTTTTTGCCAAGTGTCCTGCACCAGTGTTTGGTACTTTCGTCAGAAGTTGCGAGCGTACATCAGGACAAATGTACTGGATGTTACCGACTAATTGTGCACCTAAGTTCAAAACGCGCGTAGTGTTCTTCAAGCACGTCTAGATGGATTTGGTTCACTTGTTGTTATTGAGCTCAGGAGTCGGGCCCCCGCCACGGGTCTGGTGGCCATGGCACTCGGCAGCTGATCGCGGGAAGGAATCCTGACCGCGGCAGCTGTATTTCGATGGAAGCGAAATGTTGAGGCCCGTGTACTGTACATAGTCAGTGCACCGTAAAGAACCCCAGGTGGTCGAAATTTCCAGCGCTCTCCACTACGGCGTCTTTCAAAATCATATCGTGGTCTTGGGACGTAAAACACCAGAAATTATTCTTAGTGAGCACGGGCGTTTCACAAAGTCGCCCTCACTTCATGTCTGTTGTAACCGTGCTGGGTCTGATTTGGCGCATGAGCGTATATATGTTCCAATTCTGAAATAGTGGACACAATGAGCGCACGTCACTTACCACGGGCCGTGGCATGCAGGTTGACGCCACCTCGGTGTGCAGGTATAAATTAAAGTGAATCTACATGAATGACAGATGAATATCAAGTGTATTATGGTGAATCAAGGATGAATGTAAGTGAATCAATGTGCATGAACGTAATTTTACTAGAGAGCAAGAGAAATTAAAAGAAAAGGCAGGATGCCTAACTAAGAACGTGCTTGGTTCGTTACCCTACAAGTGGGGAGGGGGAACAATAATTAAGATAGAGGAAAGAGGGCTTGGAAAAAAAAAAGGAGGATAGTTCATGAGAACTCGGGCACAATGCGCTAAAGCACAAGCGCGGGTGTATGGTTCACAGTCATTCGTGAAGTCCCATCAACTTGAGGATGCACAGTAGCACCTGTAGATGTAGGCGAGCGTAGACCAAGGACGCAGAATCTCGTCCGCTGAAGGTTGTGGTTCTATTAAGGCGGCGAATCTTAGAGTAATCCTTCTAAGTGTCTCGTGAGAGCATAGGCTTTCGCCTGTGCCCTCCTTCATCATCATCATCATCATCATCATCATCATCATCATCGTCGTCGTCGTCGTCGTCGTCGTCGTCGTCTTCATCGTCATCAGCCTGTCTACGCAAACTGCAGGGCAAAGGCTTCTCCAACAGATCTCAACTTATCCCGCTCCCGAGCTAAGTGCGACTAATTTATTCCCGAATACTTCTGCGGCCCCTTCTTACCCTTCTAATTATCTCGGCCTCAAGGTCCGGATCAAGGGTCACCATCTGGCCTAACTAGATATATTCGCTTACTACTCCCAGTGCCTCGCCATCTCAAACCGCTTTGCTCTCCCAAGGCTATTGAACATTGCTTTAGTTTTCTGCATGTTAATTTTCAAACCCACCGTTCTACTCTGCCTTTCCAGCTCGGTAATCATGCTTGCTATTCGTTCCGCAAGTTACTTAGCAAGGCAACGTCATCAGCAAATCTGAGGTTACTGAGATATTCTCCATTAATCCTTACACCCTCCTGTCCCCAATCCAATGTTCTGAAGACCTCTTGTAGACAGGCTGTGGATAACATTGGAGAGATTTTGTCTAGTTGTCTTACGCCCCTCCTTGTAGGTAGTTTACTGCTCTGAGGGGGACAATTGTGGCTTTGGAGCCATCGTAGATATCCGCTAATATTCGTACGTTATGCTTGTCTACACCGTTATTACAAAATGCCTGCATAACTGCTGGGGTTTCGACCGAGTCAAACGCTTTCTTGTAATCTATGACGGCTATACATAGAGGTTGCTTATGCTCTTTAGATTTCTTTATTGCCCGACTAATCGTGTGAATATGGTCTATTGTTGACAGCCTTTCCGAAAGCCCACTTGTTCGCTAGCCTTTACTTAAATCTAGGGTAGCACAAATTATGTGCCCTCCTTAGCGCTAGCTAAACGGTCCGTCAAGCCGCCCATCACTTTCGTCGGAAAAAAGCCCTTTGCTTTAAAAAGAACAACACTGCATGCTTGAAGGCCGCCAAGGGACCTTGAAAGCTTTTTACATGCAGCGCACAAGAAAGGGGATAACATCCACATACCTGCGCGTAAAGAGCGCTTACCGAGAGATACTTCATTGTTATTTTTTTGTTCGTTAGAAAGCAAACGTAGTTTATGGCTAACTTTTTTTACAGGTTTAACCGAAATGTAATTGGTTTCCGCCTGTATTTTTTTTTTTTCGACTCGGGAGGTTGATTAATTTAAGGAGTTTTACGTCTAGTCAACGTCTGATAAGTGTACATCAAAAACCGTTCTGATCGCTATGAACAAGTACGAATAAGTGGTTGGAGTTAGTAATAGCATGTGTCTTTCTAGCATAGGCAAGCGTCAGGAAAGCCTTTTAATATTTCATGTATTTAATGGGAGTATGTGAACTCCTCGTAATGCGTTTTGTTTGACGCAAGGGCGCCATTAGGGAGCGAGTCGGCTGTTTTGAGGCAGAGATAGAATTCAAGCCCACCCGCCGTGGTAGCTTACCGATGGAGTGTCGAGTTCCTACGCTCGAGGGTGTTTTGTACATTTCACCCGCATCAAAATGCGAGTGAAATGTAGAACATACCCATGTAGTTAGGTTTAGATACACGTTAAAGAACCGCAGGTGGTCAAAACTACTCCGGAGCTCCCCACGAGTGCCTCATAATCATTCCTGATTTTGGAACGTAAAATTCCAACAATTATTATTAGCATTCAAGCTCCGACACTAACACGCGCTGTCTTTCCGTCTCATTACAGTTCCAATGGAAGTATTAGTCCTGGGAAGAGAACAGCGAAACTGCTGGTACAGTCTCCACGTTTATTACCTGGCAAACTACATAGCTGAAATTCCTTTCCTGGTGAGTACTAAAACATTTTTACTGTGCTTGCTAAATTTCATACAGCGCCCTTCTACAGTGCATTTAGGCATTGCGAAGTGCGTCTTGCAGTTTGTGGTTTCTATAGGCCTGTCCTGGGGTACGTCACGAAAGGGCCGTGACGTCAGCCACGTGACCCTAGCGCGCACGTGCGAACGGACTGGTTGGCAAAACATTGCAGCGTTCGTCGTAGTTGCATGCTGCCGTACGGCAGCATGCAAAATACAATTTTATAAGAAATAAGGCTAGCCTATTATCCAAGTAACTAAACTGCTAGAAGCTAAAAAATTATAAACGCATGGCTGCAAATACCTATACAAGACAACCAGCTACAGCGGTTTGTAATAAACGACTTTTCCGGTGTATCGTTTTATTTTGTTACCTGTATATACGCATCTGAATGAACAGTTGCAATGCGTGTTAGGTATCGTAAACGTAGTAAATTATCGCTCTCAATTATAGTTACAGTTTTACCAAGACATTTATGTTGTTTTATTTGCTCTGTGTCTTAATTTATATTACATAAAACGTAAGGAAGCCGATTTACCGTAACTTTCGTCCACGCCTTCTACTGTATTTGAATGTACGTGAAAGAATTTGTTCTTTTTCTTATATAAAGCCAGCAGCATAATTCTCACTGCACTGCCTCAGATTTTTAAATGTCACTAAACAGGCATGAGCATAATATGAACAAATTTCATGTTAACCCTTACATGACAATAGCTGTGGCGGGTGACATCACTGCTATAGTGTTTACGCCGGCGTAGTAACAAAGTCGACACAGATTATAATACTCCCAACCATAACTCAGATTCCCGCAGATATAAAAAACTCATGCTAAATTCTCCTGCAAGTGGTGGGTTATATGATATCGTCACAGCATAGCTACGAAGACGACGAAGACAGAGGTCTGGCGCAGATGCTTGAGCTGCCCTGACAGCCTGTGCATTGTGCGCAACTTTGCCTGGACAAGCGTAGGCCGTCTCCCCCGTAATAAATACTCCCCCTAATATCATCTTGGTGCAGATGCGGAGTATCAGTCCCCGTATCTCTCGTGCCTCCCCGTAACTACATGGTCTAATACCATATTGAAGTGAAGAGATTAGGAGCCGCGCGACTGCGACTCACAAAATCAAAGCTAAATACACGAAAAGTGTGCGCTGCGTCTCAAAAGCGTTTCTTCGCAACTGGCTTCTTGATCAGGTGTTGCCCATAGCTCTGCTGATCGGCATCGTCTACTACCCGACGGGGCAGCCGTTGGTGCTCTGGCGCATTGCTAGCCTGCTGCTGTTCAGCGTCCAGATCTGCTCCGTGTCGCAGGCCATGGCCCTCATCGTGTCAGCAGTCTCCAAACTTCAGGTGAGACAGAAGTCGGAAGAATGTGCCCGAGGCGGCGAATGCAGCACTTAAACCACGGTACCATAATTAAGCATGTTTGCATGCTAGAAAAATTAGAAAAATGAATGACAGGCTGCGATGGTGTGTGGTAGTCTAACTAGAAAACCACATACCTGTATACCTCGCTTTCCTAGCAACGGTGGTCAAAGTGAACAAACACTACGAGCTACGCGACATGAGCAAACGTACTTGTTCACTACTTTCTTTTTTTTTTTACCCTCTCTCGCTGTCATCTTTCTAACCCCCTCCCCTTCTCCCCAGTGCAGGGTAGCAAACCGGAGTCTAATATCTGGTTAACCTCCCTGCCTTTCTCCTCTTTTCTCTCTCTCTCTTTTTGACGACAAAGTATTACTGCAAAAATGTGGCAGGGGTAGAAGCAGAAAAATGCACAAGCGGTTTTTGTCTTGTTATGAGAGATTTAGAGGAAAGGCGAACATCACTATTGTTTTCGAGTCAGTGCGATGCCCCGTATGATATGCTGTTGTAACATCGATAAATGTTTTCATGACTTGTTCTCAGCATGCATGCTCGCTGTAATTAGCTCCGAGAAGTCGTCATTCCGACAATTTCTAGACTTCATGGCTTTGGTAAATGCAATTGTTTTAGTGTTACCTCAGCTTCAATGTATTCGCTCTCTTTGCGTTTGTAGCATTATTCATTCCAAGTTAGCTACATATTTTACGCAACGAAGTGTGACACAATTGATACGTTGAGCCCCAACCAACTTCCTTTTTTTTCCAAGAGTAATATCCATCTTCTCACTTTTTCCACGTCCAGACTGCAGTGTTCATGGTCCTGCCCGTGGTGTCGCCAGCGTTTTTCTTCTGCGGCTTCTTTGTGCCGGCACATCTGCTCAGCCCGTACATACGATGGATGTCGGATGCGTCGTACATGAACTATGCGTTCAACGGATTGCTCCTGTCGATATACGGGTACGGTCGTGAGCACCTCGAGTGCGAAGAGTTCATCTGCCTCTACGAGGACCCCGAGCACTTCTTGGAGGTCGTAGGCGCTACGGGCTTGAAAATCCATGTGTTGTCTTTACTTCTGCTCGCCTACGAGCTGGTCGCTCGGCTGACAGCGTTCGGGCTGCTCAAAATGAGGCTGTCCAGGAAGGAGTGAAGCTCGGGGCAGGGTTCTGGCCAAGTTCCCCTTGCGTGCGTTCACGTGCTTTGTGACTGTGTGCCAAGACAGAGCGGGTAAATGTGGAATGCGTAGGCCCACGGACGACGATAAGAAGCAGCCCACGTTGTTATGTGCCTATGTGTTGGACTCGCCCTGCGAGAAGATTAACCAGCTGGGTTAGTAGGTTTTCGTAAGTTTTCTTGCCGGCTAGCGCCATAAAAGGAAAAGCAGTTTCAGAGAGGACAAAAGCTATGGTCAGTTGTACTCGTTTACTTTCGCTCATATTCATGTTTGCTAGTGCCAAAACGTCAAGACGGTACAAATAAGAGGGGGGTTCATGTGGGACCAGATATGGCGCAACACTAGTTTGACTTGGCTCACACTGCAGAGAACGATACCAGAAGAAAAATCTTTGTCGGCAGCTGACTCAGAGTTATCGAACATTCAAGTGTCGTTCATACTATCTCTAATACGTGCGCTGTGCTGCTTGTTAATTTGTAATAGGACGCTCAGGTACATTTCCATATAAAGAAATCTCTGTTTCGACAGCCGTCCCATGTCGGTACAAAGTTTCATGCAGCATGTGCAACGCACCGATAAGCTAGACAGCATCAAGCGAAGACGGATATTGCCCACTAAGGGATGAATGGCTGGTCGGCTTGGAATGCATGTTCAGTGTCAGTGAACACAAGCAATATTTTTGCCTGGATACGGTACAAGGACTTAAATTGTTTTTACATCGTTTTCTTTTTTTTTTGTGCAATGCGTGCTTTTCCCCATGTCGACTGTACAGCGGAGAACAGGAGAATAAAGCATGACGCGCAATACTGCTAACAAGGTCCAATGTACGAATGCATTATAACTGGCGGGGCTGTATATTACGTGCCAGCGGCACAACATGATTCTAAGGCAATCCAGGGCGGAGGGCTCCGGAAATTTCTACCAGCTGTGGTTGTTTAATGCGCCCCGACATCGCACGGTACGCGAACGGAGATTTCGTCTCCATTGAAATGCGACCGCCATGGATTGAGCCCGCGTCTTTCGGCACAGCAGACGCAAACCGTTATCACCACGGTGGTGCTTATGTATGTATGTATGTATGTATGTATGTATGTATGTATGTATGTATGTATGTATGTATGTATGTATGTATGTATGTATGTATGTATGTATGTATGTATGTATGTATGTATGTATGTATGTATGTATGTATGTATGTATGTAGTGCTTCTCGTCATTTATTTATATTACAGTGAAGGGGGTGATTACTTTGTGTTTGTAGCCTCTTCTTATAATACCAAGTCCACAGAAGATGCAGGCCAGTTTCGTAGACCAGGCCGGAAGGTAAAAGTCAGCTGGATTCCCGCTGTCAATGCTTGTAGCTGATTTGATTGATTCCTGGGGTTTTGCGTCCCAAGATCACGATATGATTATGAGAGACGCCGTAGTGGAGGGCTCCGGAAATTTCGACCACGTGGGGTTCTTTAACGTGCACTGACATCGCAGAGCACACGGGTCTCAACATTTCTCCTCGATGGAAATCCAGCCGCCGCGGCTGCGATTCGATCCTGCCACACTCGGATAAGCAGCCGAGTGCCATAACCACTAGACCACCGTGGCGGAGCAGTGCTTGCAGCTGTAGTTGAGGCCCTGTACTGCAGGAATTTGAAGGGCGCTCCCAAAAGCAGCTACAAGGGGAGTCAGGCGTCCATTGTGGAAAAAGGAAAGATGTTCCCTCTGTCATAGGAATCGGTATAACACGAACGTGAAACCTGTCTTCGAGAAACTGTGGAATGCATAGGCGGCAGTCTGGCGAATCGAAGGGTTGGGTTGGGTAATTTGGACATGTGAACCTATTGCATGTAGACATCAGCGGCACCTCAACACTACAGAAGGAAGCACTTTATGCGCTCGGTCTCTCAGCGTCTCTTGTCGGCGTGTCCTGTCATCGTCGTCGTCACGGTGAAGCCAGCGGTCAAACTATGCCCAAAAACAAGTCTATAATTAGTGAAAAACCGGCTTAGGATGAGCTAATATAACTTAAACTACTTTGAAATACATGAATAATAAGGAATTGCGTTAATTAACGGAAATTCGTTAACATCGCTTATGACACGACAACCGTACACATGCACTGACTTCACTGTCTCCAGGATCGGCCCACGATTCCTCTCGACAGCGCAAAACAAGCCCGTATCTTATCAAAACCGGCTCAGCGCAGCGATCGATGTGTTCATGCAGGAAGCACCGGCGTATCGCTGCTTCGCACCTCCCCACTTTTCACGTTATTGGAGCTGCAAAAGTTAATTAAATAAGTGTTGCGCATTTATGCTTTTTTTTTTTTGGTCTTCTACCCCTTGTTCAGTTTCAGCAGCAGTAGGCTCTCGAAGTCTGAATCAGTTACTTCCCTGCGTTTCCTCATGAAGACGTCAGCTGCAATGCTGAAGACACTCTCTATGTGCGCACTAGAGTGAAGTGCGGTGCTCTACCGTACGAACATCTTGCGCACCAGCTCTTGATTGCGCAGCGCTTCGACGCATGCCTCTGATCCGATTGTTACTTGTACTTTTGCAAGCAGTCAAAGGAATTAAGTAGTTGAATTACAAGGATCATTACTCTTTAAAAGAGTTGAAGCGTTATAAACTTAGAGTAAAAGGCAACTGATTACATGTAATCAATTTACATGTAATCCATTACTTGTAACGCGTAATTTATGATACTCACGGAAGACCTGTGCCCTGGCCGTTAAATATTGCCGGACTTTCCAGTAAAGATGTTTCCGTCCATATGTACAAGTCTGTATTGGAAGCCAAAGGAATCTTTGTTCCCTGATGTATGTAGTATTTGCAAGAGACCAGGAATGACAGACCATATCTGTTGATTGGCGAGATGTATCTTTATGAGACATTATCAAGCGTACCTTAAAAAAAAATGCTAGCTAGTTCGCACAGTATTCGCTTTCTTCACACAGATAAAATAGAAGGCTTCCGCTATGATATGCATATACTGTTATGCATGCGCATAATATGATTGATTGATTTATTTGTGGGGTTTAACGTCCCAAAACCAGCTCTGATTATGAGAGACGCCGTAGTGGAGGTCTCCGGAAATTTCGGCCACCTGGGGTTCTTTAACGTGCACTGACATCGCACAACACACGGGCCTCAACATTTCACCTCCACCGAAATGCAGCCGCTGCGGCCGTGATGCGCATAATATTGTCACGGTGCAAGAACACGGCGTATCCCTGTGCCCGTTTCAATATGAAAAACAACGGCTCTTTGAAATTTTGACCTTGATTCCCACTGTATAAAATTTCATAGATTATGAAAATACACGAGAGAAGTCTATAAAGTTAAAGATTACCCACGAATACGGAGGAGTTGGATGTTGGATTGTAGGCATGTTGGATGATCTCGTGTTATTGAAGCGTTTTCAAAAAACGCTTCAATAACACGAGGCGTTCCATCCTCTTACCTGGCTCCGAACAGGCCAGCTAAAGTCTATCGCGTAGACCGGCACGTGTAACCGTATAACAGGTGGCGCTACCATTCCGAGCATGCGCAGATAAGCTGTGTGTCTTCTTTCTTTTTCGCCTCTGTGCTGTGCATCAGTTGTTAGTCGGCGTTCGTGTTGTTCACTGCTCACATTGTGTCCGTGTCTTGCACGCCTCTTCTTTTGACTATGGACAGTTACCAACTCGCTCAACTTTCTGTCCTTTTGAGCTAAAATAGACATTTGCCAGAAAAGATTTTTTTTTCTTTTGTCGTGGTTATTTCTGTGTAGTTACCCGCCTTACGTGGCAGACGGACACACACGTTTGTCGCTGAGTACGCATAGAAACACCTGAGCGTTTAAATTGTGATGGCGCCAAATGGAATCGTTTCGCGCAGGACTAAGTAAATTGGAGAGCACTGGAAAACGCCGCTCTGCCACCGTAACTCGTTGAGAATCCGTTTTGGCCGCATTTGAACTTCACCGTGACAAAACCGCTACGACCTCTTTAGATCCTAAGGCAAGGTGGATAGCTAGAAGTGTCTCAATCGAAAGCGAGTTAACTTTTGTTATTGCTAATGCTTCACCTCTTCTAACGGCGTGACGTCTGTACTGCTCGTACCACTATATATAGGAAACAGCAGCAAGAACCCTTCTCCTCCACCGACCTAACTTTTGTCGCAGACACCGCCACACGGGAATCCTCTTCGCTTCTGCCCAATCCGAGTTTTTCGTTTCTTGCTTAGATAAAGAAAACCTGTCCCGTACGGCAATAGGGCCAGTTAGAAAAATTACTTTCATTAAACGAGCACATTGCCGACAGTTCCTCCCTGAAGATGTTAACATTGCTGGTCACCTGATATATGCATCTTCCGGTGATTTGTGATAAGGATGAAATAAGCAGTAACACGATCCTACTGCTGCGATCTGCGCCTCATGTCGCCGCTGCCGGTGATTACATAAAACTGCCAAGGCTTCAATTTGTGCCCCGATGTTAACCATGGCCTTGATTCTGTTCCCCTTCGAACCGGTTATATTTCATCCTGCACTAGATAAGATAGGCTTACGACGACCACGCTGACAATGATGATAAACGTCGAATCTCTTGCGCCAATTCTCATAATTATTTCTGAGCATATTTCACTATTCTATAACATGCAGCTCAGTGATACGGTAGGTAGGCTTTAAAAAAAGCAAGAAAACGTCGCAGCACCCCTCTGAGTGTCAAAACGTTTTTGACACACAACATGGTGGTTCCCACACAACATGGTGGGCTTCAGACCGGGCCTCTCCACTCAGGACGTTATGCTCCTCCTTAAAAAGCACATAATCGACGGCATCACCAGAGACACCAGAGGCATATTGGCCCTAGACCTAGCGAAAGCGTTCGACACTGTCAAACACAGATTTCTGCTGGAAAGGATCTCGGTGATGGGGCTCGGCCGAAAATTCCACTCATGTATAGGCTCCTTTCTCAGGGATAGGAAGGTCACGATCAAAATAGGACAGGCCAAGTCCGACAAGTATACGCTCGGCGCGAAGGGCACCCCACAAGGGGCGGTACTCTCTCCGCTCTTATTCAATTTAGCAATGGCCGTGCTCTCCGACCGACTGAGGAGAGTGACCAACGTCCATCACGCCCTGTACGCAGACGACATAACGGTGTGGTGCACGGGAGGGTCCGACGCGGAGGTCGAGTGGGCGCTGCAAGAGGCGTTGGACACGACGGAGGATTACCTCAAGGACGAGGAACTCCACCTGTCACCGAGCAAATCGGAACTGTTGCTCTACAGGCCCTCGAAACAAGGCATGAGGAATTTGACCCCAATTGGTCAGATCCCTATCAAATTATACGCGAGCGACGACGGCCAGCCGATCCCCAGAGTGGACACTATAAGAATCCTAGGGCTGCTTATTGAGGCCAAAGGCGGTAATACGAAAACCTTAGTTAAACTGACGTACAAAACTGAGAACATGCTCCGATTGATCCTGAGAGTGACCAACCGCAGGAGAGGGCCGAGCGAGAGCAATCTCATGAGACTTTACCACGCCTTTATCATGAGTCACGTATATTACGTAGCCTCGGCGCTGAAATGGACCAAGAGAGATGCGGCCAAGATAGAGACGCTAATCTGCAAGAGCGTTAAACAGGTGCTAGGTCTCCCGATCACGACGAGTACGGAAAAGCTTGAAAAATTAGGGGTCCACAACTCGTTGTCGGAAATCATCGAAGCACAGGCCAAGGCACAGGTCCTGAGGCTGTTCACCACCAGCGCCGGCAGACGCATCCTTGAAGGAGCTGGCATATATGCCGAGACAGAGTGCAACGCACGCCAGGTCGCGCTCAGCGCAGCGGTCAGGGGCACTTTCAAAGTAGAACCGCTGCCGCGCAACGTCCACCCGCAATTCAATGAGGGGCGCCGCAAGGCGAGGGCACGAACATTATTGAAAGCGACCGCCAACAGCCCCGGACTGGCGGCATTTGTTGACGCGGCCCAGTACGGACGCAGCGACCGGTACGCGGCCGTCTCGGTAGGCTGGGACGGGACGGTCATTAATGCGGCATCAGTCAAGGGAGTAAAGGCTGAAGTGGCCGAACAGGTGGCAATAGCCTTGGCGATGAGGGACCCCGAACGTTCTTATGTTTATACGGATTCGCGATCGGCGGCCAGAGCATTCGCCTCGGGCTCTATATCGCGGGAAGCGGCGGCCGTCCTCGCCAACGAGGGAGCCGGCGGTCATCACACCATCAAGTGGTTTCCGGCCCACATGGGGGCCCACGTGCACCCAGACTTTCCCAACGCCAACGAGCTGGCGCACGAGCGCGCGCGAGGACTCGCACACCGCGGCGACCGTGGCGAGCAAAGTGGCGGGGAGGGAGGGGAGCACCGAGACCCGCTGCTTACCTTCAACGAACGCTTCAATAACACGAGGCGTTCCATCCTCTTACCTGGCCCCGAACAGGCCAGCTAAAGTCTATCGCGTAGACCGGCACGTGTAACCGTATAACAGGTGGCGCTACCATTCCGAGCATGCGCAGATAAGCTGTGTGTCTTCTTTCTTTTTCGCCTCTGTGCTGTGCATCAGTTGTTAGTCGGCGTTCGTGTTGTTCACTGCTCACATTGTGTCCGTGTCTTGCACGCCTCTTCTTTTGACTATGGACAGTTACCAACTCGCTCAACTTTCTGTCCTTTTGAGCTAAAATAGACATTTGCCAGAAAAGATTTTTTTTTCTTTTGTCGTGGTTATTTCTGTGTAGTTACCCGCCTTACGTGGCAGACGGACACACACGTTTGTCGCTGAGTACGCATAGAAACACCTGAGCGTTTAAATTGTGATGGCGCCAAATGGAATCGTTTCGCGCAGGACTAAGTAAATTGGAGAGCACTGGAAAACGCCGCTCTGCCACCGTAACTCGTTGAGAATCCGTTTTGGCCGCATTTGAACTTCACCGTGACAAAACCGCTACGACCTCTTTAGATCCTAAGGCAAGGTGGATAGCTAGAAGTGTCTCAATCGAAAGCGAGTTAACTTTTGTTATTGCTAATGCTTCACCTCTTCTAACGGCGTGACGTCTGTACTGTTCGTACCACTATATATAGGAAACAGCAGCAAGAACCCTTCTCCTCCACCGACCTAACTTTTGTCGCAGACACCGCCACACGGGAATCCTCTTCGCTTCTGCCCAATCCGAGTTTTTCGTTTCTTGCTTAGATAAAGAAAACCTGTCCCGTACGGCAATAGGGCCAGTTAGAAAAATTACTTTCATTAAACGAGCACATTGCCGACAGTTCCTCCCTGAAGATGTTAACATTGCTGGTCACCTGATATATGCATCTTCCGGTGATTTGTGATAAGGATGAAATAAGCAGTAACAACACGATCCTACTGCTGCGATCTGCGCCTCATGTCGCCGCTGCCGGTGATTACATAAAACTGCCAAGGCTTCAATTTGTGCCCCGATGTTAACCATGGCCTTGATTCTGTTCCCCTTCGAACCGGTTATATTTCATCCTGCACTAGATAATATAGGCTTACGACGGCCACGCTGACAATGATGATAAACGTCGGATCTCTTGCGCCAATTCTCATAATTATTTCTGAGCATATTTCACTATTCTATAACATGCAGCTCAGTGATACGGTAGGTAGGCTTTCAAAAAAGCAAGGAAACGTCGCAGCACCCCTCTGAGTGTCGAAACGTTTTTGTAGGAAAAACAAAAATGTCTTGCTGGACTACTTGATAGTGACTATTTCTAGGCTATCGATGGTTAGTATACAACATTGACACAGCTGATCCCGCACGTTATCAAGAAAATGCTTCTTGAAGTACTTGTCGCTGGCAGCAGCATGAACAGGTCGACTATGACCTGACGCTAGGCTGCACGGCGCTGTGCGCTCAACTTCATCGCCTGGTCGTGTCGTTGCTGTAGTTTTAAAATGCAAACTTGGAGTCACTATGTTTCAAGGTCGCTTTGCGAAGTACACAGACGCAGAGGACGATGATGAAAAACATTTATTATCAAAAATGTGGCTGATCCCTCTGTCAACGGAATCGGCATAAGACGAAAGTGAAATGCTTCTTTGCATAAGCAGTGGAATGTTCATTGTTACATCGAGGTGAACTTGCCCATCGCTATCGGTGTTTCGCTGGTGCGGCACTGTTTGACGTGTATGAACCCACGTTCACGCATCGCCTCGATAACTTCAAGGACCAAACCCTTGTGGTAATTGAAGTAGTTTGCATGATAACTGGGCACAGTTGATCGTAAATTCTGCGCGACAAAGGTATTAATCATATTTACTTGTACCACATTTTCCGTCAACATCATTACCGTGCTTGGGCGTCTAACGTAGCAGTGTTCCTGTTGCCATTGCGCTGGAAGAGTGGTCGGCGGGGGAATGCCACCCACGACGAAAGCATGACCGGCGCTCTACGACTGCGCTGTCGGCGCACATGCCCTCGAAGCTGTACGAACGCGGTATGTTCTTTCCTATCACCCTTTCTTACCGATGCCCGCGCGGCTCCGCACGCGTGCATCGAGGCAGATTTTGTAACGAGCCTGGAATGGTGTCGCCATCTAGGAGAGGCGAAGTAAAGTTGCAGTGATTCACTTTGCTTCTCCTGGATGGCAGCCCCGTTCCAGGCAATGTGCTGGATGCGCACACGCTGAGCCGGACGAAAGCGTCGAAGAACAAATATAAGGCGCGTTCGTACAGCTGCGAGCATGTGCGGCGTTAGCAGTGGTAGAGCACCGGCGACCTCTCGTACTGGAGCGAGGGGCTACGAGTTCGATTCCCAGTGCATTAACAGAATTTTTCTGAGTGTGCTCTCACATGTTTACTTTCCTGTATCATATCCGTTACGGTAGTGACGTATGGGGTTGTGGGGGACCCCGGCATAAAACACTTTCGTGTGAAAAAGAAAAGAGAGGTAGGGGGCCAAAGCATGACCCCGCTACATGGTCGGCGTCCCTAGTCCGGGACACAGCATGGCGAGGCCCCGTCTCATGCCGGCCTCAGCAGAGCCCGCTGAGACTCTAGCGAGGAGAAGTTGAGGAGGGCAGTCTCCCATGCCTCTTGGGAAGGGGGCAGGTGGGGAAAATGCCTACATCACTTGGAAGATATCACAGGTCTCCCAACAGTGTGGGCACCGTCCATCCGCGTTCGTATTAGAGTGCTTTAGGGTTGCAGGACAGAGTTGAGTACCTGTCTGCAGGCGCCTTGGAGATCGCTCCTCCGCCTTACTCAACACCTTTGCAGGAGGCGGGAAAAGGCGGTGAGTGTAGCGATAATAGCACCATGCTCGCACGCCACGACGGAAAAGGCTAGCGCAGCTTGCAATCCCGCTCGTTGTTGTGAATACGCGGCTCCAGGTGAAACTGCAGCAGCGGCCTGGCGAGAGCAGTCCACAAACAGAAGGTCCAAGAAGGCTTTCGTCTTCACGTTCTTAGAAAGCTTCAAGCCATTCCCTGTAATCTTTATGTAAGTGTAGTGCATCAGTGAGGTAAAATAACTCGGAATAAGAGGAAATATTTTATGTTTAGTTAATTTGTACGTCTCCTGCCAACACAACGTTGTTGGTCTTTTTGATCAGAGGCACGGCGTTGTCCTGCCAGGGAATCTCGTTGAGTGCCCGTTCTGGTTTCAAAGCGCTGTTACACAAAACCATGACAATTTTTAGGTTCTAACGCAAGCTCAATAAATAGGAGTTGCGCAGTCGAAGACCTCGCTTCTATCGCGTTTATCGAAAATGGGACCACCGCGGCCCGGTTAGAAAACGCGTCTTTTGGGACCGCAGTCAAGCACCATAACCACCACACCACCGCGGCGAACTATCTTCTTATCAACCCTTGACCTCTATACCACTCGACAACGAAATGATCAATGTTGTTGCTGTGAATAGTTGGCAGTGCTTAGCTAGCCGATTTATTTGGCTAAATATATATCCCCGTGTAGCAGCATCACTCGCTGCTGTGATAACATGGGTGGGAAATTCGTGCTTGTTCTTCCCAGCCGTGAAAAAAAAACGGTACAACCGAATACCTACCGTTTGTTCAGATTTCACGGACAATGCTTGCTAAAAGCGGGTGCGGTCAGACCTTTCTTGAGAGCCTCAGCCTTAGTAGAAAGTACCCGAGCACACGAATGACAACCTCCATGGAGAGCAGAATAAGTGAGAACTCGTGTATCGTCCTGTCCTCGACTCCGGCAGCCCGGAGGAACTCCGCAGGGTCGTCGTACACGCATATGAAGTCGTCGCACGGAAACTTGGCGCGGCCGTAGCCATACGCCGAGACGAGAAGGCCGTTGTACGCATGGTTGACGAACGACACCTCCGTGAGCCAGCTCACGTACGGCGTCAGCATCTGACGAGGTGCGAAAGCGCCGCAGAACACGAACGCCGGTGACACGATGGGGAAGGCCACTGTTGCAGCGGACTGCGGGAAGAAAATACAGGGAGAACACGAGTGTTCCCGAGTTCAAACGTAATCCGTGTAACTTGAGTGGCACGCCTACACTTTAACGTGAATTTGGCAGAGCAGTTGCAAATGAGTTCAAAGCAAGTCGCGAAGGAAAATTCAAAGTAATACGGATATATTTTTACGTAATTATAAGATGATTCTGGTAAAGCGCGGTAATTTGCCCTTTCGTGAAGTAATATAAAAACAGGGAGATTCTAAAAGAAACTGGTTTGTAATTATGATGGACCGCTGATGGCATGCGTTCAGTCTTGCCATGTTGTGCTTGCTTGCTATCTTTCAATTTGTGCCCGTTGCAACCTCAATTGGCGATTTGGGTCTATATTCTCTTTTTCTTATTTCTTTAACGTTACGTCAGTAACTGTCACCCATTTCGGCTTGCAGGAAGGAGAACAAAGGCTAAATCTCTATGCTGTGTTAGAGGCAACTATGCCTTAATCCACCTTAATTCCCCATGCATGGTTCTTATGTTAACCTTAAGCCACACCTAATTACTCTCAACGTACTCGAAGTGCCTTAATCCACCTTAGTCCACCATTAATCTAGGCTGTCTGTTGTTTACCTTTGTTCTGGCTAAGTACGTGCGTTTGTGAAGAGACTGACCCTTACCTGGGCGGTGCAGAGTGCTGATGCCGCGAGTGCAATCGCTTGTGAAACGCCACACAGCTGGATGGTGAAAAGCAGCATGGCGGCAAAGCGCCAGAGTTCCCGTGGTTGCCCCGTCGGGTAATAGATGGCGCCCATATACAGTGATATGGAAACTACCTGCAGGTACCGAACCGACATGAACAAACAAACAAAGAAGAAGAAACAAACATCATTGTTGGGGAAATTACGAAGCAAGGTCAATATATATTTCTAACAGCGCACGAGTGCAAGGAATAGGTTTGGTTCAGCATGGGTGACTTTGAGCCCCTTTACAAGTATATAATATATTAGCAGCGTGACAGTACCAGGCCAAAAAAAAGAAGAAATACGCCCGGCAAGGTCATGCACTTAATCCTGTAGCTATTTCCCTGGACAGTATATAAACGACAGAACAGGGCATTTCGGGTCATCTGTTATTTTTCTTTTTCTGTCCAGGCGTGACCATGCTACCAAAATACCACCTGTTACTGACTCAAGGTTACTAATAGGTTGCGGAAACGCCTGTGGCCAGTCTATTTCTTCACGCCACGTGGATCGTTTCACTCCTTTAAATGACTGCGAAATACAGTATTGCGCAGGTGCAAGGTTAGCCTTTTCTTTTTAATTCGTAGTTTCGCCCAAGGTGAAGAGCAGCAGTTAAAGTGATAGGTTGTGTAGTCCAGGACGTGGATATATTGCTGTTTATTCCGCTATTTACAGACGCCTTATTTTTGTTATGGGCTTTTTCGGCTAAGATAGTGAGGTGCACTATCGTTAGAGGGAACTCGGCATTGCGCCGAACGCTGATGGTCATCGTTCAGGAGCGGGGGAAGGACGAGGGGAGGGGAGGGCGGGGGGCGCTGCCCTCCTAAATAATCGTTCCCCCCCTCCCCTTGTCCTTCCCCAAGAGCGCCGAAAATGTTTCACAACGCACAAATCCCCCCCCCCCCCCCCTTCCTCCACCCCACCTATTTATGTTTATCCCCTAAAAGAACTCACTCGCGACTGGTTTGATGCCAAGGTTCGTTCATTATTCATATCATAATTATCTTACAGGTACGTTATAATGCCATGGCGCCAGCAACGTTGTGCATATGAGCGAGAACATGTCGGGAGTTATATAAATTTAGTGGACCAATGAATGTGTCGGCAAAACACTAGCTAGGCTGACTTTGCAATTTCCCCAAGGAATCAGACTAACTGTAGCCGAAGTACCGGAGAGTGTGCTTGTTTATCTGTTTTAAAACGGGCAGTCGAGAGTTGATGAACGTTCGTTAGATACAGGCGGTAAAAAAAAAAAAAAACAGCGGTCATGCGTAGAGTGCTTATTACTCACAATAAACGGCAGTTCTGCGAAGTAGTACGCCAGGTAGTACATCTTGAGGCCGTACCAACAATTCCGCTGCTCCCTGACCAACACGGAAACCTCCACTGGAACTGTATAGAAAATAAAGAAAATACACAATTCCTCATGAAACTAAGGTTGTTAAATCAACGATTAAGAATTCTGACAGCCTGAGGTGAAGCTGCTTTGATTACTGATATTCAATAAAGTTCTTTTGACGACAACGCAATGCGTCGATTGACAAGAGCAGCAGTGCACTGTACCGCCCTTCCCTCCATCCCTTCCTCCTTTCCTTTTTTTTTTTCTCCTGCGCGCTCAGTAAAGAAGAAAGAGCATATGAATGTTTTAAGGGCATACTACTGTAGTGCTGCCTTATTTTTTTTCCTCTCTCTCTTTCTTGCCACTGAGTAGGCCAGTCACCATAGAGGAATAATTCTAGATGTGCTGATTTATCCTGTTTTCTTCTTAAGTCGATAATTAAATGCGCTATGACAGCGGGCACTCGCTTAAACATATACGGGCCTGCGCGCAACCCTGGCGCGTACGCAGACTAAATACACTTGAACAGGTGTTTACAATCGCAGTGAGTCACACGAAACGAAAGTACAGCCTGAATAACGTCAGGTCATCTCATACGTTTACTCTTATAGCATTGGCAACAATTATGAGGCTGCCAACTATCATAACTCAATTTTTACTAGCCCATACCTCAATGTGGAGGACAAGACGGATTATGTGAGAACACAGCGTCACCAGAAAGAGAGCAGGGTGTTTAGGTATTTCATGGCTGTTTTTCTTTTTCCCTGTGCTGCCTTTCCGTACTTGGGAGACATAAAATTATGTGTAATGCAGTCGAGATCTCGACACAATGGGACTCTCGGCCTGTTAAAAGATGACTATGCACACTATACCTATTTGTCCTATTCAGTATCGAAACTGATTCGCGTCATTGCCTTTCACGGCTTGTGAAAAGTGCTGACTTAAGCAGTGTGCGCTAGCGTCTGTTTGAAAAGTACACAGCGCAGCCCTCCCCCACCCTCCCCTCGTCCCTTCTCCGTTTCCTTGGTCACATACATACGACGCTTTGCACTGACAGACTACCTCCCCCACCGTTGCTCGTAAAGAGTATATTCCCTAAATATCGGATGTGCTATATGATGTGGGTGGATCCACAGTTGCATGCTTGTGTATACGCACACACGATTGTCGAAGGGAACACGGTCTGTACCACACAGATGCAGGCAACGACGAAGTAGATCTTCACTCCGTGCACCACCGTGGTGGCGCGGCTTCCGGTGTCGTAGAAAAGAATGATGGACATCGCCGCAAACGCTGCGTACGCTAGCACCCGCAGCACAGTCGCCACCTGTGAGAAGATTATCGTGAGAACAGATGTACATCATCCGCGCTATCTATACTTATCACTTTAATGTTCCCCCGAGCCCGCACTTCAAAGCTTTTATACGTATGCCACCATTTGTAGCGCCGACCTCATTAAACGCATGATAACCTTCAGAAGAAGGCATACGCGTACGTTTCGCATCGGAATGGCTGACGCATACCTACATTAGATTCTAGCGGCACAAAGTAGAACTCTGAACACGTCCTGTAAAACCACCAGCAATACCTTATGTTTGCGGGAGCCTGTTTCCCGAAATAAAGATGATTAGGTCATGCCATATGCATTAATGATGCAGAAAGACATGGACACGTGGCTATAATGCCACTTAGCGCCTGTAGATTCACCGCCTGTACATTTGATGTGGTCAGGGGTTCGTGCCATTACACTGCTCAATCTGTCCTGCATCCTACTTCTCGCATGCCTTGCCTCATTGGAAAGTAACGAAGTGGACGTGCGTCTGGTTAAATTTCCTGTCTTTCCTCGCTTCTCTTTCTCTTAAATTTCGCTCTGTACTTGCAATCATTGACCTCCTGCCTTTGTGTTATTTCGACAATGGCCGGCTTTTAAGCGATTCTTTTAAGCTTGCTGGTATGACTGCACCAGCCGAGTTGACAGTGGCACACTCACACACCTGTTATAGTGACACAGAAAACATGGCAGATCGCTAACGTTTGATAACGTCGCTAACGTAGGCCAACAATGTGTAATGACTACTATTCTTTAATATTTAGCCCTTAATTAAAATACTTTCCTAGAAAATATTTGCTATCGTCCTCGTACACTGAATAACAAAAAATTATGATATCAATAACATAGCTAAAGGGGGGAAGAAAACACCTTGCCCCAGATTGCATATTCTGCAATTTCTACAAAATAAAGCTTCGCAGTAAAAAAAAAAAAATCACCCTGGCGCAGAGGAAAGCCAAGGACATGGGAATTTGAGAACTTGCAAGCAGTTACAATTTGCAAAACAGTTCCACAAAAACGTACAGAACTGACGTTTCGTCAGCTATGAAACGTTTCGATGAGGAATACTTTATCGATTTCCTTTGTTCCTTCGTTCTATATACATACCAGTGCATGACAAGTTTTCCCCTGTACTCCTGTTTAAGGCGGTGCCGGTCGGAGAAGTAGGCGTTTAAGGTTGTTCCAAATCGTTTAAGTGCAAAGATGCTGCCATGCTTTCAAATTATCCATCACTTTATTAGGTAAAAAAAAAACAACAATAACAACAAGAACACTGCTTCTGAACGCCGGTTTCCTGACATTGCTCCAAATCAAAGCCAGTCCAACTGCAGCGAAAGCTGTACGAAGTGCAGAGCATGATTCAGCTGTTTTTCCCTTGTGTTTCTATTGTGTTTACGGTCTTCGTTTCCGAATTATTTTTGCTTAATTTGACCTAGCGTGAGTAATTAACCTTAATGCGTACCGTTATCTTATCATACTGATCTGGTGTACCTTAAGCAATCTTATTCTGGACCTATCTTAACCGGTTTCGCTTAGTTATTAACATTTCTTGGCCCTGTGTTCAACCGCTGTTTTCCGAGCACGACACGAGTAGAAGTCGACACCCCAGGCCCCTGTGCTCTACAATTAAGAAAAGCTGTCGTTCCTTCCGCACAGTGTCGGGAAGAGCTCGTGTCTCAGAATATTTGTTGTCGGCAGCGTTCACGTCCGCGACAAATGGCGGCGACACTGAACGCGAGTGAAACATCCCGAGGGACGCAAACAGTCGCGAGGGACGAGAGAATGCTCCGATAGGCGCCAATGTCTTAGGACAGCGCCTGAAAACAAGGTGAAGGCATTCAGCAGAAATGCTGGCTCGGGAAGAGAAACAACCCCAGGCCTTCCAGGTGCGAGGCGTAGCGCGCTCCCAAGAATACCACGTGTCTTCAGCACCACGTGGATTCAGTATCCAGCTTGAATTCAAGCTGAATACTGAATAATGGAGGTATACAGCCATCGCGCGCTGCGACGCTTGCTGTCGTATATAGAGGCGGCCTGCACAAGCAGAAGCCTGGCGCAACACTTGTACGACTACAGGTGCGAGCGTACCACAGTAGCGCTATCGCTTTCCGCTTTTAAAGACGAAGCACACGCATCCTCAGATTTATATTTTCTTGTGGGATGAAGAAGTGCTGGCTTTATTTTTGTTGTAAATGAAGATTAAAACGATCCTGCAACGCCTTTTGAACGCAGCCAGAAAACGGTGCCATACAGTCGTGGGGGCTTCTGTGAACATGTCAGACGAATATTATTGCAATACACGCGGCAGGGAATTCGTAATTTAGTTTCAGGTACAGCTCGAAATTATCTGCTCTTTCAACAAATGGCTTCACTGGCAGCACTGACTAGACCGCCTGACATTTTGCCGGTCCTCTTGACAATACATGCACATATTTTCTTTATTTTTCGAACTCAAAACGATCAAATAAAGCATTTCAGAGGACCTTTCCGCGACCATGAGATCAATCAGTGCAATTTATGCCTCAAGCGACGTATTTGGTGTCCCTGGCGGCAGGTTTTAAGTGCCAAAAGCGCTATATAATTACGAGGCACGCTCTGTAATTAAGGGTTGTTGTTGTTGTTTTGTAGGGTTTTACGTCCCAAAACCAGTTCTGATTATGAGAGACGCCGTAGTGGAGGTCTCCGGAAATTTCGACCACCTGGGGTTCTTTAACGTGCACTGACATCGCACAGCACACGGGCCTCAACATTTCGCCTCCATCGAAATGCAGCCGCCGCGGCCGGGATTCGATCCCGCGACCCTCGGATCAGCAGCCGAGTACCTTAGCCACTAGACCACCATGGCAGGGCTGTAATTAAGGGTTCCGGGGCAGTTTTGGCCCCCTGGGATTCCTTAACATGCACCTCAATACACATTGTTTTTTTTTTCTTTTTTAATTTTCACTTTGATCTAAATGCTACAGCCGCGGCCGGGACTCGATTGTGCGACCTCCAGCTTCTAATTAGAAAGCCAACACCCTACCCGCTAACCTACAGCACTGCGGGTCAAATTACAAATTTCGTGTTGCGTGCACTGCAATAACATTTCGCTCACATCAGAACCGTGTATCCATGAAGCTCTAGCTCACATGTTCACAAAAGCCTGCACCACTGATCGGCATCGTTTTCGAACTAGGCCGCAAAAGTGCTGCAGCATGTCTTTAAAAACTGATAGTGCCTCTAATATTCAGTTCGGTGCATCAGAAGACCGACACGCTAAAACGGGGGAAGGAAAGCCATTTAACATTTACAACCAGCACAACATGTACGACATGTAATACGCAATCTACGCGGACATGAACGTTGCCTGCGGATCTGAGATTTCTAAATACGCACCTTGTTTCGGACGATGGATAACCAGCACCTCTTGAGTAATGTCCGGAACTGCTGGAACTGGTTCACTTTAAAAGAGTACAGGCGGTACTGCTCTGCTCTTTCCTAAGGAAAAAGCGCGATGAACTCAACTTAAAGGAACTCCATATACAACATGCAGACATACTTTCATCATGCGCTTTTGCTTCGCCTGCGTAACACTACTCCACTAAAAATATTTAACCCACTGTGCGTTCGCTCCGCTCAAGTAATAAGTGAAACGGAAAACATTTTCTTCAGGAACGTAATGATACACATAGCAAAATATACTAGTCAGCCAAAGGTAGCGCACTCTGTCAGCATATAAGGCACTGAAAGCGATATGAAAGGTATTACCACATTAAACAAGTAGTGCAAAAGGTGCAATGTGTTTTGGGGAAGGCAAGCAATTTAATTAGTCGCAGCACGACGGCTCTGGCAGCATCACGGTCTCTCTGTTGTTCTCATCGTGGTGCTCAAAACTGCACAAAACATTCGCTTGTTAAAAGTAAATGCACAGTCTCCTGAGCCCAAATGCACAAAGCACACATGAAGATATCATGGCGCCAAAAAATCCTACTCACTGTGGGAATCGGTGACATGCGAAGCAGACAGCGAGGAAATTGCCTATGGGGGATTGTGGGGCATTCAGCGAAGTGTTACGAACAGTATCGACGTCCTTGTGCAAAGTGCATGAGTAGGTGTAAGCTTGTCGTCCTTGGGCTAACCAAGATACTCGACAGGATTGCGGTGACTGAACTGCAGCTCATGGTACGACGTAACGTTGGCACTGAGTTCGTGAAGAGAAATGCACGCTACGACGCAGTGATGTGCTCATTATGAGTGTAGTTCTTAGAATTATTCCCAAGGGATCGCGCATAGTTCGACAAAAACGTGCCGAGTGCTGTTAGAGCATGTGTATCATTTATTACATTGCGAAGCAGCGCAAGTGACGTTACACAAACACCTTCATCAGAACTACCAGTGCATTAGGTTTCTTTAATATATTTAGGGGCGCGGGGGGAGCCGCCGTAGCTCAGTGGTAGCGTGCTTGCTTGGTACCTTGGTGGCCCGGGTTCGATACCCCCTTACAGCTTGGTATAGGTTGCCTTCGGAAAATACAGCGCGTTCGTGTCTGTGTGTTTGTTATGTCTAATACCGCTAATACTCCCACAATTCAAGATGAACACACTTACTGAAAAAAAGAAAAACAAAGAACTATCGATGAGGTACCTCGATTACCGCAATCATTTGCGTTTACAGGGCTGACAGTTACTTTTGTAATACTATGGCTTACAGTGATTGCAGTGAGAACCCCCGGCGAGGGAGAATGTATCTGCTTGTCTCAAAGTGAACGTTCCTCGCAGCTGGTTTTCTTATCTCAATGCGCCAGCCAACGCCTCCTGCCGGCCGCGCCTCAGTATACTGAACCAACTGAACAGACTACGTGAACTAGAACCGAGTTGCGCAGAAAAGGCACCTGTTCCGTTGCACAGGCTGCAGCGGCCTATCGCGCACCGTGTACTTGTGCAAATGCTACAGAACAAAAAAAAAATGAAGTTTTAAACTTCGAGTGGATGGTGCGCATGAATTGGTCGTTGCGGTATATTGACCTACGAAATTATTATCCCATTTACTTGCATAATCGAGTAGTGATCGTTCCTTGTATATGCCAATCGCAGAAGAACCGTCGGTTCGTGGCGACGTCACTACCTCGACCACGCTAATAAAATGAAAGCTACGGAGGCCGCTGTCGACGCCGGCACTACTTAGTACTCCATCAATAAAATTCGCTGCAACGCATTCAGTCGCTACGAGTGCCTGGCAGGCAGTAGCGAAGCCAGATGTCAAATGCGATGGATTGATACGTTCTTTGGAATGCTGATAATATGACTGATAATATACTGATAATATGGCGTAAAATTTGATGTAAGTGTAGGAATACGCATGTTACCAAGCGTAGTACTGAGTGACTCACTTGCTCCGTCATGACTTTGCCACCATAAATAGTCGTGTTGCTGTAATCGATGCCCTGCTCGGCGCAAGGAAATGGAATCCGAAATTCGGAGCTTAGTCTTTCGCAGTGGTCGCTGCGCTCCTCCGAAGCTAGCTCAGAGACTGCGAAAGCGAAAGCATAAGCATATCATAGAAGCGTTAGGACACAGGGTAGTTCGTATGCGACCATAATACAGGCGCAAAGGCAGATGGTGCAAAGGGAAGAAAACGACATGCCGAGCGCTGATATTCAACCGAACAATTTTGTTATAACGACAAAAAACAAACACTAACAAAGAGAACTCTGCAGCCGCGTAACTGGTACAAAGCCAGTTAACCAAACTACGCAAACTGTGAATCAAGCAAGGTCATTGACGGCACGCTAATACACCTGTAAGCCCCTTTCTCTAAAAGCTACGCTTCCATCATATAGTCACATGATCCGCTTCCATGAACAACGTCGCAGCACCTTGGAAGGCCAGGGCGCAGCCACATTTCCCACACTGCATTCAAAAATGGCTCGACGGCCGACCTCTGAGCTTGCAGCAACGTTCTTTCAGGTGAACATCCACTTATCGTCCCGTTCGGTCAACAGAGCCGTGACCGCGAGAGAGTGGGATGCTGTAAATAACATTAGACTTACAAGGCAAGGACAGTTTTGCATATTCGATTCCGATATTATCTGTAGTTTAGTTCTCGTCAGAATAACCGCGTTCACACCCCCCCCCCCCCCGCCCCCCGCCCGCCCTGTCCTCCAATCCCTAGCTATATTCACTTACGTCAGGCTTTTTTAAACTGCTTATAGAAGAATTATAGGCATATAGTATGCAGTGATGGTAAGTAATGATTTCTACTCACTGTAATCGGCGGGATTGTGATATTCGGGACAATACAAGCCACGTTGTGCTAGGAACGGAAGAAGCTGGTCGACCCTGCCGTTGTAGATGCATCGACCACCGGACACCATGTACAGCTGCATGAAAAGTCATGCAGAGTGAGAGTTGTGATGGCTGTAGAAAGGGAGAGAAAGAAAGTTTAATGACATTTGGAGAAGTTAGCCTGTTCATACGGCTGGCACGCAACTTCGCGAGATATGGTCAGAAGTGTGAAAGGAATGAAATAAAGGAACCACGGTTAGCACCGCGGACACGTTAGCACCACGGACACAAGAACACAGTAACACTGGCGTTAAATAACACGCGTCGATTTATCTTCGGTCATGCTGGCAAAGCCACGGGCCCTTCTTGCATGCACCTGGTCGCCTCGTGTGGTTCTGCTTTCGAAGCACTTTTGCGAACAAGGGTGGCCGATTCGGGCTTGTGTAACTTCGCATGCGTACAGAACTTATCCCCTATGTTTAGGGCCGCTCCTTTGGCACGTCCTTTTTTGTGTCCGTCCCGTCTGCGCGCTGTTTTACATAATGCATCAGTACAAAAAGCCCGAAGCACTAGCATTGTGAACACGTTAAGCTTGCCTACTTTCAGCTATATCAAACATTATTCAATCAATCAATCAATCAATCAATCAATGAGTAGCAGGCGACATAATGAAGATCATCACCGGTTCACTTCTAAAACGCTGTGGCACGACGTGAATAAGGCGGCATTAACAGCAGCGTGAACACAGCAGTAGCCTTCGTTTAAGTTCACCATAAGTACTCACTGTGTCAAAATAGGAGAATATCTTGGCGCTAGGAGCGTGTATGGAACAGATGACAGTGTGCCCTGCGGAGGCCATCTTTTTAAGGACTTCAACACACCTGAGGCTTGACACGTTGTCCAGTCCACTACAAAGGTAAATCAGCCACACAGTGAGACACACTTACCCACCGTGGATACCAATGGAAATTTTGAAATCGAGACATTTCTTAAATGGCACCGATAATGTATCCCATGAACGTTTAATATGTAGAAAGTGCACATCTAGGGTGTACCTGTGGTATGTATATTTAATTTTCTCTCATTCTCATAGCACCGAAGTGGGGAATAGAAAAGTCATTGAAAATGGGGAATGTAGAAAAGGTGAACAACTTAAGTAGATAAAGTGATAGCTTGGGCGAGTTGGTGATACTAAATCTGCATGGTACACAGCGCAGAAAAGACGAGGACAGAGACAAGAAGACACAATACAGGCGCCGACTTCAACTGAATTTTATTATCCAAACCGCCTGAAATATATGCGCGAGAAATTACCATGTCATGAACAGAACTTGACGTGAACAGAATATTGTTCACATCAAGTGCCCCATCGCATCTCAGTGAGATAATCGATTTCCTTTTTGGTGAGGGCAATCGACCGTATGCTGATACAGAGGTCACCGAGCTGCTGGATCTTCTCCGCTTTTATAATTGTTCAGGTGAGTTGCTCGCGATGTTTTATTACAACAGTTCCTTTTTTGAAATCCGGCTTACAGCCACAATCCCTTCGATGGATGCCTAGGTGCCCCTGAACGCTAAATCACACTCAGTCAAGTGACAGAGTGTAAGGAAAATCGCACTCTTAAGAAACATCAACCTCTGGAACAGGGACGAACCAAACATGAACGAACATGGCCGTACACATATTTGCTTTAAGGCGCCATAAAACACAAATCACGAGAGAGCGAACGGGGCAGAGCGCCACTAACAAGTGCACACAAACAACTGCACAACCGTACACAAAGAGAGGGAGAGAGAGATAGATGTAAAGGAAAGGCACGGAGGTTAACCAAATATTAGTCTACGGTTTGCTGCGCTGCACTGGGAACAAGGGGGGGAGGGGTTGGGCACAGTGAGAGGGTACAAAATTCCATACAAGCACAGAAAACAAAACACGAACACACACACAAAGGACGTTCCACTTAGATGAGTTCACGAAGGCCGGTAGACCTCAAGAAGCGCAGTAGCGCTTGCGTGGCCTTCTGCTATGCGAGGTCGTCGTAGAATTCCTTCTTCCTACAGTGGTCGGTCGTCCAGCTTGTCCAGGTCGTCCGGCGAAGGGATTGTCTCTCTGTACTGTACTCTGGGCGGTCACATAAAATGTGCCCTATTGATTCTTCTTGACCGCAGTGGTCACAGGCTGCGGTGTCGGTCATTCCTATGCGGGACGCATAGGCATTTGTGAACGCAACGCCCAACCATAGTCTATATAGAAGCGTGGCTTCTCCTCGGCAAGTCTTGGGTAGGACTAGAAATGCGTGCCGCCCCATTGCGACATAGTGCACTTGCGAGCAAGCAGATGGAGCATCCGTGCCGCGTCCGTACACAAAAAACTGTGCATCTGGCAATGAAACTGCACGAACCACTGCACTAACGTGGAGTGCCTGTACATACAAATAATGTTCCGGGACAAACCTGACATCATCAGCCTAAAGAGTACACAGCTTGGGCAACATTACCGTGTTACCTTCAATCAAACGCGGGGAGAAAGGGCCCGGTCGCCTCAACATTGTTAACACCGAGTCCTAACGGCCATCCAACATGAAATAGAAGACACAGCAGCAGACCACACACCATTAGGAGTTCTACACCGCAGAACAGGCGGCAGTAGTATCTGCATATTAAACGTCTACTGTCCACCAAACGCAAGGACAAAGGATCACAAGTGAAGAATCTATTCAGAAAAGTGGCAGAAGATTTTTAATCAAAGCTCGGGAATACCCCCAGGCCGCAAGCAAAGGTACGAAACTATGAATGGTCACAAAGGCCTATAGGCCTCACAATGCTAGTAACCCGCAAATGAAGATGAGGATCAGTCTCGGTGTAGCTACCATGCCAGACCTTACGTTAAGCAAATTTATCAAGAAGGCGAAGTGGCAGGCCATCATCCAAGCGGCAGGAAGTGACGATTGCATTAATCGCCACAAAGTTCACCACAGCACCACGCACATATCATGCAGTCAAAATGAAAATAATTGGGCCCGCTTCGAACAAATCACGGAAAGCACTGCATCGGCATCCACCCCAAGTTTGCAATGGACAGAAACACTCAAAGGGGACATCGCCAAGATGACCCAAGAAAGTGATCCCCCGCCCCCAGAACATCACCACACACCATATTACTTTTTGCAAAACTAAAAAACTAAAATATCCCTTCTCCCATCCCAAGCATAAAGGGACAAACGAGTTTCTAAAGTGGATACGATGAGGCTAAGCACATGGCAACGAACAAATTTAGGTAGACTCACTCATGCCTTTGTCATTAGACGCCTCACACATGCTCTGCTTACTTATGTACCGCCCAATCCGACAAGCGTGCAAGATAACCCAAGGACTACCACGCAGAAGCCCCACAGAGAAACTCGTGCAACACGGCCGACACGACACCACAGGCGAGTTAATTGATGTGCACACAATGGCCCAAATCCACCAGCTAAACTTAAAATAAAACAGGACAGTGGATGTCGCCGACTATGAGAGAACGTATGCCGGGACGTGAACAGATCCACAATACTGCGAGAATTAAGGAAAATGATCGTTATCGAATAACTATCCAAATACACGCTGCCCGGCCGCAACAAATGCACAAAAGCAAGAGTAAGAAAACTTTACAAAGCCTCGGGGGAAATTCCACCACCCGTCGACAAGGACCCAAAACAAAACTCCTATGAACAGGAAGCACATGCCATCTGAGCCATAAAAAGCCCAACCTTGGTGCAACGCTGAAAATCGCGGAGGCAGCGACGGTGCGAACCAAAAGGACAGAAGCGGCAGAGGAGGCGGCTATAGACTTAACCATTGTGTCAACAAGCTCTCGGATGATATTGGCTCCAAAGCAGCTGGCCATACGCAACTTTACGAAACACCTAATAACGACACCAACAATGCAAATCCTCCGAGGAAAACATTCCCACACGAAAGGAAGAACAATAGAATTGGCGTAGGTCTCAGCACACACTCGGAGTACCGTGGCAAGGAAGCGGCGCGTCAACATCTCGAGGAATCGTCGGCCAAACGGTGAGCCCCTCAGACCCTGGACAACCGAGCGAAGATCTATCTATACACGTACCGCGACACCACAAAACATTGTCGTCCAAGCAGGCAAACAACACTCTTATCACGCGGGTCGATTACCAAACACAAAGAAATCTCATGGAAGCGACTACAGACCCGCCCCTGCCCAAGCTCGAACATATGCAAACATTTATATGGTTGTTCGTTTTTGAATAAAACCCGATTCTTACACCCCGAAGCTGTTTTAGAAAGACCTTGGCGGACCCCGGCGTAAAGCACTTTCGTGTTAAAACAATCAAGCTTAAGGCTTCATCATTTTTACATTTCTCGCTGAAGCCCCAGCGCCCTGAATTCGTGACGTCACGAATTTCAACTAACCTTTGTCGAATTCTGTCCTCATCGGCTCGTGAAACGAGCCTTAAGTCTGTGGCTCCATTAACACACAATTTAATTAAGCTTCATCGATAGATAATCATGCAGGCCCTAGTGGGTTTCATCAAAACACGGGACGTCACTGCTACATGGTGTGTGAATCAATAAAGGGTGTGTATTTGCTTCTTTACGCGTAGAACTACGATAAGATTATAAGACACGCCGTAGCGGCGTACTCTGGATCAATTTGGAGCATCTGCTGTTATTTAACGTGAACGTCGGCCTAAACAAAGGAATATTTCTTGCATTTTGTTTCTTTTTTGTTCTCGTAGAAGTTCAGCAGCCGAGGCTGGGAATCGGGCCCCCGTCCACCAGTTTGGCAGCGTAACATCTCATCCACTAAGATGGGATGGAGACACAGGGATAACTGGCGGTGGCGTCTTATGCACGCGCGCTTACTTTGGGAACAGCAGCACGGCCTCGGCAACTGCTCACCTGGTGGGTTCGTCGAGGAACAGCACAGGAGGGTTGTTGACCAGTTCTTGGGCGATAGCCAATCGTTTCCTTTGGCCTCCCGACAAATTTTCTGTCCGAGTGTTCCGGCACTCGTCCAGTCCCCACTCTGCGATTGACCGTTGCACCTGTCCGAGCAGCAACGAGGAACACACCAATGTATCACTTTTGCTCGTCTGAATGTGTGTCACGTGTTTAAAAAGACCAAATGGTAGAACTTTCAGAATAGCCCGTGTAAAAAATATACGCCTACCTATACCAACGGATAATTCTGACATGTGCACATATAAAACAATGCATCATGCCATCGGGACGAGGTGAAAGGAAGTACGCACAAAACGTGTGTCTTGACTTGGCCGACATCCCGAGTCGTAAGCAAACTGGACAGAAGTGCGATCAGAAAGTATAAAAAGAAAATACGATCAAGAAAGAAAGCAGCACTATCATGGCCGCTACATCGAACCAAAAACATCTGCCAATGACACAAACGTATGTAATAAAAGTAATAGAGGTTAACGATTTCACATTGATATTTTATGTTGCTATTGTCAATAAATGTAAGAAATCAAAAAGGTAAATACCAACAAGAACTGAAGTAAATCTAACAATACTCATGAAGGTAAAACTGGAATCTAGTGAAATAAGTTCACTTAAACATGGGAATTTCGTACCGTATATAATACACACAACACTGAATTATTCCTCCTGAATGAGAAAGTATAAATTACCTGGAATGTTTAACTGATTTCATGGCGCTGGCATTGACACCCTAAACGTACCATTTCCTCTTTGGCTGTTTTCGACAACGTAGGCATGCGCAGCTCGACGCTCATGGAGATGGCTTCGTAAACGGTCAGGGCAGGTAGAAGACGATCCTCCTGCATGACGTAGCAGCTCTGCTTGTTAAACAGCGCCTGGTCGCGCACGCGGCCGTTGATCTGGACTTCGCCTTCGTAGCTTCTGTCGCTGCAAATATAGAGGTCATTTTCTTCTCGTGAGCACCACGCCACACCTTAGAGTGCCACGCGTAGAGAGGTATGCACTTAATCACGCATACAATCTCTTAAATTCTCCCGCATTTACAAAAACCTCTTACACTAGAATTTTTCGCCACAGAAGGCCACTGTTGCTGCCGGAAAATAGCGCAGGTGACTGCCACTGGTGAAGAGCCATTAATCTTTGTTAACTAGGACACTGATTAGCGTTCTCCTAAAGACTGCCGTAAAACAAAAAGTCACAGTTTCGCCGCGAGGGCGAAGCAATGAATGCAATAGCAAGAAACTGTAATGCTATACGAAGTGAGGCTCGTAGCTTCAGGAGCAATATTAATTGTAACAAACATGCACTTGCTAAGTGAGCGCCTCCCGTGGGCAGCGCGTGCTCGTACGAAGAGCTTTATACGTTGTGTATCACAAAGCTACCCATACAAAGCTAGGGGAGGCCGCTGAATGAACAAACAGAAGATGAGAGCGAACTATCAAGTGAAGCACGCACGAAACGAACGCACAGATATAGACCGAACGAGCGCGAATAAGCTGTCACAATGGATACTCTCAGTTTGAACAGCGCTCCTGTCACAAAGGCGGCCGAAGCAGCGAAGGAAACTAGTGTGCTTCAAGTGTCGAGCTGTGACACTTGATAGTTCGCGCTCATCTTCTGTTTGTTCGCTTAGCGGCGTCCCTTGAGCTCGAGTGACTTTCGTACGCTCCCGTGCGCTCCTCGCGCCATCTCGCTGGTAATGAAGAAACGCTTATAAGCGCCTGCCGTCTCTGAGTCCTGCTAGCGGTAAAGGGTGTGTATATAAGACTCGCCATTAGCATCTGCAGAACCTGCTCTTTGTGGCATAGCGGTTAGCGCCACCCGCTGCGGAGCGAGAAGTTCCTGGTTCGATTCCGCGCTTCGGAAGCATTTATCCGAATAGCCGAGACTGTCCATATAATTGCTATCGCAATAAAAAGCTGTATATATGTCTAGAACTATCAAACACCTTGCCATTACAATATATGGAGTAAGTCTTTCTTAACCTACTCGCCAAACCTGGAAACAAATTTTTGGGACCATGTTCCACGTGGTGGTTTGAGCTGTCAACTTGAGCAATAAAAATATGCCGCAAACCATTCAAAACATCAACAGATTGGTTGATTGATATGTGGGGTTTAACGTCCCAAAACCAGCTCTAATTATGAGAGGCGCCGTAGTAGAGGTCTTCTGAAATTTCCACCACCTGGGGTTCTCTAACCTGCACTGACATCGCACAGCACACGGGATCAACAGATGGGTGCAAAACAACGAAAAAAAGAATTTCAAGCCAGTTCCACGCCGTGAACACCGTCGGAACACCGAAGCTGTTCTTTTATCGTTAATCGTGACGTACGTATCAGTATTAATCATGACGTATCAGTTATATTAGCCATACCACCCTTCATCACCATCTACTGACTGCGTGACGTTCACCATGCACTCACGCACTTCTTTCTTTCTTTCTTTCTTTCTTTCTTTCTTTCTTTCTTTCTTTCTTTCTTTCTTTCTTTCTTTCTTTCTTTCTTTCTTTCTTTATCGCTATCACATCACTATCATATAGCAACGGATTGAGGGCAAGAGCGTGTCCGCCTTTCCCTCCTGCGTGACAACAACGGACAGACAGACGGACACACAGCGCGCCATCGGCCTACAGGAGCTCCGCTGTTGGAGTAGTGAGTGTCGCTGGAACTAAGGTCTTCGCCAGGGAGTGCAATTTAGCATACGTAAATGGCTTTGCAACGTTTGTTCTGTTTGAAAACCACACAGCAGTCTCCGGTACAGGTGCACTACACTTTAGCCTAATGGCACAGAGCAAATCTTATAGTTCCTCATTGATGTTGCTTAAACACGCCATCAGAAGACACCTCCCCTAAATGACAGGTCCTTTCTCCATGACTGATAGAATAAGGGCCTAATGGTTTTCAACACCGTATGTGAATGGCCGCTGACAATTCATCAAATAGGCCACGTGCGGCGTATGCCTTCCTTGAAATACGCACGTTCGCCTAGCGGCAGTACGGTGCCGGCATGTCCCAATAAGGGTCTGTCGAGTGAAGCAACGGTTATCATTGAGCGTGTGACCAAGTTTGTTTAACGACGTAAATATAAAAAAAGGAAAGACAAAGAAGTGTCGATATATTGGTAGCGAAAGGGGCGTTGCGTCCGTTCAGCTCTGGCTCGCCCTTGTATTTTGAAAGACAGTTTCACCAGTCTCCCGTCTGTCGATACCGAGCACAAGGTCCCTGCGGGACGGCTGCGCAACATTTATTTTCCAGCATTAAGCATCGACCTATGTTAGCACGTGTCCGGCTTGGGCAAACCTTCATAACGCGTTACCACTCGATTATGTACGGACAAGGTTTTCCTCCACGGGTGCAATGCAATGCTGGACGCCGAAATGGCCGGCTCGCCTTCCGGCGATGTAAATTGAAGGTAAACCTTCTGAACTGGTCTAAATCTGGCATTGCAATGCAAAATTCAATCCTAAGTTTCGAAGTGTTTATAGAAAGGTGTGCGTTTCTATTTATTTGTTTATTTAGACATATTGCGGGCCCACATTTCGGTCCGAGCAAGAGAGGCAAGAGAAACATCAAGTTAATTGTAACAGCAGTAATGATAAAAGATAAATTCGTTGCATAAAACACTCATCGATGCAATAAAAGAAACAACATCTCTTTGAAACAGCAACAACATTCCAACACATTTGAACAATGAACACCAAACAGATAAATTTTCCGGGGATGTAATAAAATTTTCAGTCGCGAAAATCTCCTGAGGCAGAGAATTCCAGTCTTCAACTGTTCTGGGAAAATAACTGTGTTTGTAAGCATTAGTTCGTGCAAATGTGGGTGCCAATGACCGATCATGCTTACGACGGGTTATTCTAGCAGTGGCGGGTTGGACACAAGGTACATATAATGCAACTTTTCCCGGCACAATTTTACACAAAAACGTTAAACGACCCACCTTTATTCTTGTTTCTAACAAAGGAATGTTGTGTAATAGTATTACTATACTAGGTTAATCGAGTCAACGATACTTAAAAATAAATCTGATTGCCTTATGTTGCACTTTTTCAAGAAGCGTAATATCTTTGCAGGTTGCTTTTCCGTAACTTAGTCTTAATTATGCGAAACGCAAGAAACACAAGGACAGGTCTTAAAACGCAGTCCTTCGAAGAGAGGCAGCGCTTCTTTAAAGGGTCCCCTGAAACCAAATTCTAATCGCCGAGTTCACTTTGTAACGCATTTCTTGTATTGACCTGAAATAATACTAAAAACAAATTTTCAAGATTGAAGCCAGCAAACAAACAATAGTTAAATTCAAAATAAAAGCAGACGACAGATATTGGCAGCGCCTTTCGCATTTCACTCACTCAGGGGCGTGTTATGCTGCTTTCAATCTAAAACACGTCTTACATGTTGCGGTACCGGAACTGTGCTGCCCCTTATGGCATTCCTACCTCAAGTGGTCACCGCGCCTTAGACGACGTCTTTGTAATGGGCTACAGCAACCACGTGGGCCGCACAGAACTCCATGTGTCAGCTGTGCACAAATTTTGTGTCTTTTAGTAGCTTTAGCAAGCATAAAGGATGTTTTAATTTTTAAATCTCTTGTAAGCACATTGTAAGCACGTGTGATATGCACGACGCTGCACTCGGCGGCGCGGAAGCCGATTTCATGTACGAATGAAAATATAATGCACTTTGATTTCGCCGGTTTCACTGGTGTTGCAGTCATCACTGAGTGCCACGTCAAGTAAACGTACGATCAATCAATATGCACGTGATGTGCGTTTAAGGACACCTTTGAAATGAATTATTAGAGGTGCGATTTAAGGTGGCCCGAATAAATCAGCCTGTTCGGGACGTTCTGGCTGCCCCTAAGAACATAGGCGACGAACTGATTTGAGCGTGTAATTCATCATGCCATTACATCAGGAGCGTTTCTTGGCGAACTTCTGCAACTTCGACCGCGCCTGTCTGTCTGTCTGTCTGTCTGTCTGTCTGTCTGTCTGTCTGTCTGTCTGTCTGTCTGTCTGTCTGTCTGTCCGCCTAGTATCGGTGCTGTCATGGTCGTTTCGCTCGTCTGATATACCCAAATATTCGCATGGTAGGGTATAAATGTGTGACGAACATGGATGACTGATCTTCACACCACTAACATCATGCACTCGTTATGCACACCACGATTAACGATACCGCAATTATGTGCGACTCATACGCGTAGTGCTAGGCCAGCGGAATGTGGGTATGTGAAAACGGTTTCTGAAGTTTATACAGTCCTACATCGATCACGGACCAACTAAAGTAGACATCTAACCTAGAATTCTAAGACACTTAAACATAAGAAAGCCATACCGTTCGTCGCATCTTACTATTGGGATATGAACATAAGAACATCACAGGCATACGCAACCTACGAAGCGGTATGGGGGCATCGAACCCGGGCCCATCAGATGCTGAGCAAGCCCGTTACCACTAGGCTACGGCTCCTCCCACACGTCATATATGCTAAGTAAACCTATTACACGACGATGGCGCTTGTGTAGCGTGAATTTCGCTTATAATGAGTGTTAATTGCTACCGTAGCAGTGTGGAAAAACAGTACATATGTTTTACGATCACTCGGAATGCTTTTGTCCAACTTTGCTCGGTCACGTATAGTAAATACTCCTACAAACGGCGCTTATGATCCGCAGCGCCCTGTAGTGTGCATTTTACTTCTACAAAAAAAAAAAAAAATCAAAAATCTCTGCGGTGCACGAACATGCATGCCAACGTTACGTCGCACCATCAGCTACCATTCGGTCGCCACGGTGCTGTCGACGTTCCTGGTTGGTCGACGTTAAGCATACACCCACTCATTCTCTTTGCACAAAGACCTTAATCCTACTCGTAGGACTTGGCTTAATGTCAAGCAATCTGTCTTAGACAATTTCGTCGCTGACTGCTTCGCATGACACCGATTACCACAATGCGTGGGATCTGCAGGATTTTGATCTCATAAATAAAAGGCAGTGTGTAACTTTCCTATGCAGTAACAGAAAAACATCGAAATTAGCAACGTATACTGACATATACCTGTGAAATGAAGTGAACTTCCTAGATCAAACTGTTTGGGCTGATTAATTTGTAGGGTCCCAGAACCAGCTAAACTGTTTGTGTTCCCGCCTGAAGGTATCCTAATTAATACACATGTAACAGCCCCGCGGTACTTACTAGAACCCGGTAAGAAGGTTTAGCAGAGTCGTCTTGCCAGCACCCGAAGGGCCCATGATGGCCGTGAGTGTCCCCGGCAACGCCTCGCCGCTTAAGTTGTCCACGAGAGATTTCGCATCTGGAAAGACCATCGACCATTAAAAATTTCAAAAACGAAACAAATGTTCTTTGCCTATGAGAGGAGATCATCAACTTAGCGTCCTCTAAGCAAACTCGGTAAGATTCCACTACAGAGGGTTTTTCATACCGCAGTTACAGAACGTTGAGCTGTAGCGCCTGGATTTCAATGCTCGCGTTAAAGGTAAAGCGACAGTCAGGGCAACAATTTTGGTTCTGCATCGTCAAGCATTTTCTATGCAACTGGTTCCTGACAGCGCAATAAGTGCTCGGAGGCCTGTAGCGCGTGAACAATTTTTATTATTAATTATTCTTGATAAAGAACGTTCAGGGTGATATAAAGCGAGCTTTCGTCGACAAACAAAATATCTGTGCCGAGCACTAGCTGGCTCTAGGTTCCTAATTTTTAACGTACATACGTTCGACAATGCATGCATATGCAGCAATAAATGTTAAGTTGATCTCAAGAAAGAAAAATGTTCTCAAATACTCCTTCCAAACTGCTCTAACGGCAGCGCTTCTCCGGACCTCATTAAAAGGTCTGTCTGTCTGTCTGTCTGTCTGTCTGTCTGTCTGTCTGTCTGTCTGTCTGTCTGTCTGTCTGTCTGTCTGTCTCAAATACTCGAGCGCGTATAGGTTTCTCCAGCATTGTTCCACTATAGCTCAGTAGGTATTACGCTCGCATCCACTTTTCTGACCGAATGCTTTTTGCCTTTATTACACGCAGCATGAGCCTGCACGTCGAGCCCGCTGCAACGAAAGGCCAGCACGGTACACGGCATACTCACAGATGTAGCCGCTATAACTATTCATTGATTCGAGTAGACTAGAGATGTTTAAGTACAATTTATTAGTACTGTTGTAAGAAATGATACGAAACAGAGGCAAGGTCATTTGGCCCCATAGCCAGCGAGTGCGGTGAAAAGTTCCTTTGACTAAAGGCAACTGGCAGCATCGTGTAAAGGATTGGAAAGGTTAATAGCCCCCGAAAAAAAAAAAGACTTTTTATATAAGTTTCTCGTTAAGTTTACGGTAAGGGAGAGTCGAATACTGTGCAGTTAAAATTAAATATCCACTAATTTAAAAGCTTACATAATATGTTGACGATCCTGTACATAAATTTCAGCAAATCGATTTCACAATGAACGAGAGTGGTGACATATGTATATAAGAAAAAGCAGGGAAGTATCTGTGCTATTCCTGCAACATATAAAGTCCACAAATGTGCACAAAAAACAAAACGTGCAGTAGGCATTCGATATTTGCGAGATTCGCTTACGAAAGCGAGCGTTTGCTGTCTTTCGCTGTCGCATACGAAGCTGCTAGGTACCGGTTTCATAAACTCACTCGTCGCTGAGTAGGCTTGGCAAAGCGAAATACAGAGCTGTGAAATGATAAGGTCTTGGTGTAAGAGGTATAAAAAGTTAGCCGGCGACGTGAAAAACAGACTGTCCTTTTTTAACTGCCAGTAGTGTACAAGTGCAACCAAGAGGCATTAGCAAGCACAAAATGAGCGAACTTACTCTTTCCAGATTTTACCGCGTAGCTCAGGTTCTTCCATGTAATGCGGATGCTTTCAAAGTTGCGCAGCCCGTTTCTTCGGTCACTGTTCCATTGTGCTGCTGCTATGCAGATGCTTGCTGAGCCTGTTGGACAGAGCAAAAAAAAAAAAAAAGGTTAAATGTCGGTGAGCTTGTCTCCTGCGTCACCACGCAGTGATGCCTAACGTTTCTCGTCGTATGTACACCAATGCTGTTGCCTCGTGATCTCACTTTAGTACGGAACCGTAACTCAAAAGCTGCAGTAGCGGTTTTGTACGATGTATTGAAGCAATGATTGCGGGTATCGAATACCAATTACTATTTATTTCATTATTACGAATTATATTTCTGTGCAAATATCACTGTCTTCTTCGTTTTTACGAGCATTCTCCGCAACTGGTTTAAATTGGATGCGAATATGCACTAATATTGGCCCTTCTTTCATGTTCCCTCGTTTATCTTTTGTAGTTTAAAACTCTTCCACCACTGTAGGGTGGAAAACCGGACTTCGCCAATACGTACGAGGCCGGAACAGGCTGGAATTTGCCTGCTCCTGCGATACATTTTAGAGCAATAAGGGCTTGTGTGTGTGTGTGTGGGGGGGGGGGGGGGGGGGAGGGGGGGGGAGGGGTTAAAGGATCCCAGTTGTTGCACTCTCACAGGTTCCACGAAAGAACAAGAACCTACCAAAGATAACGTTTCCGACTGTCTGACTGACCGACTGCAGCTTTAACATGACATCTTCGAAGTCTAGATATATATTTTTTTCAACGTGACGTAACAGCAAGCAGCCTGAAGCGCCGCTTAAGACGAATCAAATCTACAATGTAAAATGTATTTTAGGAGCAGGCAAATGCCAGCCTGTTCGGGCCACGTACGCATTGGCGAATCAAATCCGTATGGCGAATCTTTCTAGCCCCGAAAAGGTCGAGGGCATTTCCTCATCATAGCCATTGCAAAATACGGAACACGTCAAGTGAGCACAACTGCTGTTGACCACCTGACTCCGGAAATTCGCACTCCTCTGACACACATTTGCGTGTACTGAGGGCTTAGGAAGGTAAGAATGTGTAGCAAACAGGCAGTAGCAAGCCTCTTTATCTTTTATCTGGTATCCCTGCGTAGCACTTCATAATCATTGGCTGCATCAAGTCCACCACCAAGACGAAGCTGCCTCATAATGTTCGCCAATTGGCCATCATCAACACTACAGCTTAACGACCTCCGACACTGTATTGACGCCGACAGCTTGAATACCTCTTGCGAGCATGCGATGCTTTAGTGGTCAGCTTCTAGCTCTATAGGAGATCCTGTTCTACGTAGCGTCATCGGGCACTTCGGAACTAACTTAAAAATGACTCGTACACTATACATTATGCCTGTGCCGTATGGGATCCATCGCAAGTTACACTGACTGAGGAAATAGAGGAGATCCAAAACCGGGGCGGCAATGTTCGTCTTGGGACGGCACAATATTGGGGAGAGCTGCATTATAATGAAAAATAAACTTGAGCGGGAACTGCTCACCTCGTGCCGACGAAAATTACGATTGAAGTTCTTTTTTCAAATATTTAATAATAAAAGACGAATTAACAAAGAAAAATACCTTAAAGAACTTCACTACCATTCATACAGAACTGACCATGTATTCAAAATGCGGAAATTGCGTGCCAGGACGGACCTATTTTCAAAATCATTTTTTTTTTCCTTAAAATCATCAAGGAGCGGATCAAGCTGTCTCAAGTGCAAGTGTTGTGCAAAAATGAAGATTTATTTATGCCATTGTTGTGAGCCCCCTGCTATAACACCTCCGGTAAATGCGGAGTAATCTCTGAAGAAAGAAAGAAAGAAAGAAAGAAAGAAAGAAAGAAAGAAAGAAAGAAAGAAAGAAAGAAAGAAAGAAAGAAAGAAAGAAAGAAAGAAAGAAAGAAAGAAAGAAAGAAAGAAAGAAAGAAAGAAAGAAAACGATAGCTCCACGCTAGTCGCCGCGGCTATACGATATACACGTATACATGTATACACCAGACTGTGTACGAAGGAACTCCTACCGCCGTAGAACAACCGGTTGCGAGGCTGTAGGTTTGTATCCCATTGAAAGTAACTTCGTTACTTTCGTTTCGTTACTTTCGTTATTTTCGTTTTACATTGAACTCGTAATTAGTCCATGAAAATTAAAAAGTAACGCCCAATATGTATGCCCTGACTCCGACTGATTTGTTCGTTCTGTTGGTTGTTCATGCGAGAGACACGTCGTGAATTAACCAGGTACTTGGACATTCAGCTTATACTTTATGCGATGAAATGGTGCAAGTTGATAATATAATATAGGGGTGTACAGAATAATTACATATGCAAAGCGTATTCAACGTAGCATTCCAGCGGGCGACATCCGAGTCACCAGTGTAGCACTCGAGCGTCATGTCCTCACGGCTCGCGCCTTGAGCCACTCGCATTAGCTCCGCGACATACGCGGAACGGTGGTGAAATAGTACAGGCTTTGCATATGTGGCTCCCCCCTGACGGATGATGATGCCCGCGACAGTGGTGATCATGATATCGATTACCTTCTTGGAATTAATTTCGAAGCCGTAGTACACTGCGAATTCTAGCCATAAGCGTACATACTTCCTGTAGATTAGAAGACGATGATACTGCGCTAATTACGAGCGAAACATTTTTATCGGGCCTATTTATGAAAATGTCCGTACGCGCGAGCAACTTTACCATTGCACACGAGTTGCTCATTTCAGAACCCCCTCCCCCCCGCACACACACACAAAGGGGGGAGGCAATCGAAGTTTTCCCAAAGAAGTTCGAAGTGGTAATAAAAACAAAACAGAAAAACAGCACTTATAATAAGACGAAGAAGGAAAGCGGTAACTGCCAACAGATTACATTTTTGGAAGACAAGAGAATGAATGGAGCATGAGGTGAAAGAGACGCACAGATGGCACATGTGCACGTGCTAACCGACCGATGAAGTACGCATCGGAAGCATCGAATCAGGCGATGTAGCATATTCTATCGATGGCACGCTCACTCATTCTCGACGCATATGGGAGATTACACCGGCTTTATTGGTGACGCGGGACGGTGTGCATCCTTGATCTTTACTTTTTTGTCTTGTTCCTAGCACTGTCTTTGTTAATTTCAAAATGTCCACGAACCAACCCGCTTTACACCGCGCGTGTTCGATTACAGAAAATGTTTTTGTTAAGTGAAGATTGCAAATATGGGATATTGGCAAAGTTGAGAGAGAAAGAAAGATTAGTCAAGGAGATAAGAGATGCTAGCGCAATCGTGCTCGCTGCTCCACTATATTGCACTTATATACGAGCTAAGGCGCTATAAGCGAAGAAGGTTGCTTTTAAAATCACAGAGATTAATACGAAAGATATGAAAAATAACTAAACTGTTGAATACATAATTCTCTTTTTACATGGGATGTAGAAAAGAATGCGGCAGAAAAGCTCGCTGCTCGAATAATGGGAGAAGCAACTGTAACGCGCCTATAGGAAAGGCTCATAAAACCTGCGTCGCTCTACAGCGGCCTCTTCGTCACGTTGCAAAAGAAAGCGAGCTCTTGTACAAAATTGGTAACAGCCCGAAAAACACATGCTTCGATAGAGGTAAGGGAACTGTTTCTACGGACCGTTTGTGAAGCCGGTTGCTTCAACGCCGAGATAAGTGCCAGCCAGGGGACTGTCGGCCACGCATGCGTCGGAGAGTCGGTAGGACCTCATCGCAGAAAGCATCTCACCGGACACCATCTCAATCACACGGGCGCCAGAACATCACCGCAGCGACTAGTCACACATAAACTGAAGACACGCGCCAAGAAGCACGTGCTCTCTTCTCGGCAGACGCCGAAGGTGCGACGGCGACTCGCCGAACGACTTCTCCCCGCGCACTGCTCTTCGGCGACCGGGGCAGTTCGCGCTGTGGTTCGGCAGTGACCACGAATGAAGGCTGAAACAATCACTCGAAAGGAATCGAAAATACTGCGTACGCGAATTCGACCGGTGGGACTCGGGGCAGTGAAAGCGGAATCGTTTCAACACTTTTTTGGCTTCGTCCCAACGCCGGTAATAAGTGCGCATAAAAATATGAAGCGAGTATAAAGTAGAGGTCGCCCGAGAGCGTGCACATACAACCGGCGCCAATGAGAAGGCACGCGATACCACGTGTTCCCGACGGAGGCAAACGGGGTGTCATGGCCTTCGCGCTGACGTCACTTCAGCGACGCGAAGGAGAGCGAAGCGTTTCGCTCTTGGTCCAGTAGGTTTCTGAACTCTGCCAGCGGGCGGGCGGCAGGGAGAGGAGTATCCAAGGCAACGGGTGGGCCACAGGCGTTTGTACGCGCAGTTCACGGCCTACCTTAGGCGAAGTTTGTTGCGAGCACCGGGATGGATGCTCAGTCTCCTTACTGACTCGCACGTATGCGCATTCATTGCTGCTCGCCCCCCCTGGACGCCGTCAGCTAGCTCCTCCTCTCTTGTTTTTCTCCGAGTTGGGCTATACTACGCGGGTCGCATTTGAACTCGTGCGAAAGCCTGAGGACATCCCGGCTTTTTTTCTTTCCTCTTTCGCCACTGCTCACCAGTTTTCGCGTGACGACATATTTGGACGAGTAGCCAGCATCACTCAACGGGTGCCACCTGTACGTATTGCAAACTTGTTTGCTGCCAAGTAGGTGCAAACCTACTTGATTTCATTGATTGATTTGTGGGGCTTAACGTCCCAAGACCAGCTGTGATTATGAGAGACGCCGTAGTGAAGGCATCCGGAAGGAAGGAAGGAAAAACTTCACTGAAAAGTTTGACCACCTGGGGATCTTTAACGTGCACAGCACACGGGCCTCAACATTTCCCCTCCATCGAAATGCAGCCGCCGCGGCCGGGATCAAACCTACTTGAACGTAGCCTGCATTATAGCCGCCTATCTCAATACAAAGGTAAACAAGAAAAATTCAGCTGCTCATTTCTACACTAGTCCACATGAATACAGCGCGAACCAGCTACACTCAGACTACAAAAAGACAAACAAAGGAAACTGCGGAATAATAATAATAATAATAATAATAATAATAATAATAATAATAATAATAATAATAATAATAATAATAATAATAATAATAATAATAATAATAATAAAACAGGCATAGAGAAGTGGTCAATGCACAAACGCGGTAAGGTTCGTGTCAAAGTCCAATCCAGACAGTAATATACGTGAAACGTGCGAATGTCACTTTCTAAGAAGTCATTGCAGTTTGCGTCTGCCGATCACGCTTCGCGAACGCAAATATGCATTAGCGGCGTGTTTACTTGGTCTGGTTGATACATCCTGTCAAGTAGCGTAAGAACAAAATGACCACAGAAGGCGCCGTACCTTGTGTTTGCGCTGCTCAACGAGCGAAAGAAACAGGAGACAGGGGAAAGGGCACGGAGGCCAACAAAAATTCCCATGCCTGCGCGGAGGATGCAGTGCAGAGGCAGGGTAAGCTAGATTTGGCTACGCACTGCGTCAATCTTTCAGTTTTACTTTATCCCTGCTCCTCCCCCCTGTTTCTTCTTCCATTGTCTCCTTTTGCTGCTTCATCGTCTTTTTTTTTTTGTCGTCATCCTCTTCGTCTTTTTCTTCGTTGTCATAGCCGCCTTCTTCCTCATGGATCATGAAAGAACAGCCGGCGGCTGGAAAGAAATAATGGGTGGATACCACTACCTCTCCTCCCATATTAGAACCGTAGCTGGGAATGCAAGAAGCCCAACCAAATGGTGAAAGTCCGTGATGATTGTAATGGCACCACCTCTGTTGAGCTGGGTTCAACTAACAAACAGCAATGGAGTTCTCTTTTTTTTTTCTTTTTTCCGCTTGACGGTGGCAGCGGTCACGGACACTGGCGGCGGCTGCGGCGGCGGCGGACGCCGTTGCCACCATTTTCAGTCGCTGAAACGAGACCATAACAGCTTGCGCCGTAAAATTGCGCTGTTTGCATATGTGGCCAACGGACTCTAGATGATAGCGAATGAAGTGTTGCTTTATTAAGCTCAGGGATACAGGTTCTATTCCCGACTACGGACGCCACATTCCGATGCGAAAACACCTGTGAGCAATTAGATTTACGTGCACACCGAAGAAATAACCCCAACCGCTGGAGTTCTCAAGTTAGGCGCGCTTCATGCACGCCTAAAGTGTGGTTCTTGCATGAAAAACCACGAAACTTATTTATTTGTTTGTTTTTTTCCTACGTTGGTCGACCATTGCGAAGGTTACCTCGCGAGTAATCACGGTACTGCAGCTGGGACAACAGCCAATCGTTAGCAGAGCTGTCAAGCACGGAAACCTTGCTGAACTCGTCCGCCAATTATAGCTGTACAGCTTCCATGATGCTGCACGCTTTTTTACGGCACTGGAACTCGTGCCGTAAGCAATAATATAGTGCGTGTCTCGATCAAGGCTGTTCGGTCAATACGAAGCGGGCAACTAGTAAACAAGCAGAGTCGGTTTTATTTTTATGCACGTCGAACAAAATTACATACCACGCAGCCTGTGCCCCAAGGACTCTCTCCAGCGCTACGAGCGAGGTACGAATGCTTTGCTCTGCATAATTTTCCCAGCCGTAGTGGAGCACTTGCACCGTTACCGACAGAAGCACGAGGTCACTGGCAGTTGCAGCATTAATAATTCACCGCGCTTATACCTGGCGACCGCTACGTGGCTCTCTATAAAGCTGAAAATCAACCTTTGAGAGGTCCAGAGAGAATTTCAGCGGTGAGATTAAGGCGGTGCTCCCGGAATTGAAGTGCTTATTTAATGGATGTCTTCAAAAGAAAACCAAGAGGTTATAACGTTCAACTTATTTTCATATATATATATATATATATATATATATATATATATATCTGTGTGCGTGTTCACCAACAGCACATAAATATATGCCCAAGATTTTAAAGGATGATCCTACGGATCCGGGAGATTTCTGTCTAGTGAATATGCAGGCAGCACGCCTTTACTAGCATTTCGGCAATATAATATTTCGTATAATAAAAAATTTTCCTACTGTGCCGCAATGCATGGACACACTAATCTTAAAAGATTTGTGTGTCATCGGAGCGACGTGTGATATCCACATGAATCCACAATCTCAGTTTAAAACATCTGATACGCGCTTTTGGTCGCTGTGGCATACAAAATGTCAACAAGAAAAGAAATAACGAAGAAATGACTTGCAGAAAACCGCAATAATAAATGTCGAATAAAAAATATAAACAACCACAGTTATTCCGTGATCCTTATTTTTAAACAATGCTGTCCATTTTTTAATTGTTATGTACACGTGTGTAGTTCATTTTAAGCATGGATATACACCTAACGTTCTTTTTATGAGCGGTCAGCGTCTATAACTCCCATAAGTGCAGGCGTTGCAAGTTGAACTTGTCCAGCGAACATGTATTTTCTCCGCCTTTGAACATAAATAACAGGTCGATACAGATCTCTGCCTATACGAATGGCTAGCGGTGTATTTTTTAGCGCTCGCGGTTGCTAAATACGATGGATGGATGGATGGATGGATGGATGGATGGATGGATGGATGGATATTAGGAGCGTCCCCTTTATAACGGGGCGGTAGCCGGGCCACCAAGCTCTAGGTTTATTTCCGTTTCCTCTACAAACAATTCTTTTCCCGAATCACACATATTTTCACAACTAATTTTTCTCCTCGTCTATTTATTTTATCTATTATCGTTCCGCTGTGATGTAACAATCTTACCCGAACTACCTTGCGCTTTTGTTTGCTCCATACTTTTGCGCCACCAATGCTCTAAGCGCCTTTTACTTATCTCTATCGCCGGCATGTTCAGCTTTCCCCTGTTACTCCTGAAACCCATGGCCTCCTGTAGGGTAGTGCCCACAGCTACACCTGGGTGGACATCTGTACATTCAATCAAAATATGATCTGTCGTTTCCCTAGCTTTTCCACAGCACGTGCATGTGTCCCCTTCTTTATTGAATTTCGCTCTGTAACTTCGGGTTCTCAGGCAACCGGACCTTGCCTCAAACAGTAAAGCGCTTCCCTTTGAACTATCGTAAAATTTCTCCCACGACAGCGCCACCCACTGAGAGACACGGAAATCACTCACTCGTCGTGGTCAAGCACTTGCTCGAAAGGTGGCGCAACCAGGAACCAACACGTAAACCGACACGCAAAGACATCAAGGGGCTTTACCGACACGCCCATTCAGCTCGCGCTTAATTCGCTTTACTTCCCCCTCCTTTCTTTTGTGCAATTAATTACGTTTCCCCCTTTTCATCTTCAGTCTCTTCAGCAAGACTCGCAGAAGGCAACAACCCTTCAGCGACTGAAATTCAACGCGGATGGAGGTATTGACTCCAGAAAGTGTAAAGGTCACTCCCCTTACATAGAAGAAGGTTTACCAATCTGATCTTTTTTTTTCTGATTGTGGAAAATACAAACATATCGGTACGATGGGATCTCACGTTGGCCGCTAGATATGTGGATGTCGAGCAACAACAACAACAACGAAACAACGACAACAAGAGCGATAATAATAATAATAATAATAATAATAATAATAATAATAATAATAATAATAATAATAATAATAATAATAATAATAATAATAATAACTTATGGGCCACAGATCCATTGGATGGCGACATATTGGCGCTTAACAAAACAATGAATAAAGGTAACAATACAAAGCAGCTGGCTCAATAATTATGATATGAAAGCAATGTAAACGGTAAAGGATGAACACGTAACATAAAAGACAAGGTACACTCAGTCATAGCAAAACTACGGGATGCAATCTCGGAAGCAGCTTGATGTAGTTGAACAATCTAGCAGAACAAAATATGGGAAACAAAGACTAGCAGCGCAAATTCCTAAACATCTCCAAGAGATTACTCCTAGCATTAGACCTCCTAAATACTGGAATCTGAAAGGAAACTTTTGTGAAAACGGTAAAAGAATTGTGGCTATCAGAAGACTAACTCTAAAGGCCTAATATTTTTGCTATATGTATATGTTTTGTGCTTCAAGTGCTTAGCCAACTGTATAAGGGCAAGTTTTTTAGGGGCGAAGCTCCTTAGGCTGTGGATCGGTTGTCACGCGTCGTATCGTGTAACCTGCACCACCCACAATACCATGCAACGCCATGCAACGCCGGGAGGCTCGCGCTCGCCCTCGGCGCGTGCCTACCGGCGCGCGAGCTCTCTCACTCTTCCATCTGCTGTCTTGTGAGAGAGAGAGAGAGCGAAAGGCGCGCGTTGACTATGGAAACGCTCTTTCTTAGATGAACGCTCTACTAGCTCGCAAAGAAGGAGAACGCGCCCTCACCCGCGAGAGACAACGTTGGCGCAGGCAGCGTCTTCTAGCGAATTTCTTGACTGAGAAATACCGACTGCTCGCCGCTGGAGAACCGTTCACCGGCCACCCATATATATATATATATATATATATATATATATATATATATATATATATATATATATATATATATATATATATATATATATATATATAGGCACTGGATCTTGACTTGCAATGAAGTGCCGGTGGGAGATTTCACTTGTGCGCGTAGTTGAACCATAAGGATTCGTAGCGTGCGCGTTAACTAAATTAATCCGGAACTCGGCACAACCTACGATGGACCTCCCGAGCTTCCCACTCATCATCATTCACTCCGTGGATATGCTGTGAATTTTTTATATTTTTTTTGTGAACTGTGTACTGAAGTGTTTAAAAGTGTGCCTAGTGGCTACATTCCATGCGTGACTTTTGGATTAGCTGAAATTTTACGAGTGCAACTGCAATTTTACGAGTGGCACAGCTTAGCCGAGTCTTTAGACGAGCCACCCAAGAGAAGTCCTGCATTGTATTAAGCAAATCAATAAAGAGAAGACAGTACCAGGAGGAACCCACCAGATGGTAGAAGACGAGTACATTTATAAAATGAATTCACAGGAGAAACGACAAAGGTACGAAATAAAGAAGACACGTTCTGAAAGATATCGAAATGAGGAAGTTCGCCTGTATATAGACTTCACATCATGCGCAGAGGAGCGTCTGCTGAATAAGTCAGGATTGTAAAAAGGTGCATATGTTCCCTCACTAACCAGTATTGACGTCATTTATAATGATGGCTTCTGCTCAGATGTAGTTAATTAGTTATCGGTAAACATTGATCCTAGTCTGCAGGAGCCACAAGCTAAGGCTCATCACTTGCAGTAACGTTTAGTGATCCACAACGGCGACAATAACAAATGAGACTGATTCTACAACGTACCGTTAATGTATTTGCTCTGTTGTGCCATTAAAAAAGTTACTGAAAATGTGACCTTCATAGCCAGTCTCAGTTATGCAAACGAAACTAGAGTTTTACAACAGTGCCTTATCAGAGTAGACTGATGAAGTGTTTCCGGCTTGAACCCTGCTTAGCGAAGTGCTGCGATGGCCATTGTGAGGTACGGGCAGTGCCTTCAAGTCTAAGAGAGCTTCCTTCACTGTTATCTCACTGGAAGAGTGTAAGGGAATCCATGAGTGGATGTCGGGGGAAGCCCGTTTTAAACAAGGCATCCTTCGGGCTTTGCAAGCACATCACGCGATCAGGGCGCTGGCCATCGGCGAGACTTGTTTCGAACCGGAAATTGAAACGCCAAAGAACGTTTACGCTCCTCGTTGCCACGTGACTCGCATTCGACGTTGTGCTTGCTATACTGGCCGGACATTTCATTCATTTGTGACGACAGTGTTGTTAGCTCTCCTCCACATAATTGCGAATGAAAAACTCTTGCATAAGCAAAAGAAGGTGCTCCTCAAATTCCCATTTGTGCACCGCCCCGCCGCGGTAGTCTAGTGACTATGGTACTCGGCTGCTGATCCGAGGGTCGCGGGATTGAATCCCGGCTGTGGCGGCTGCATTTCGATGGAGGCGAAATGTTGAGGCCCATGTGCTGTGCGATGTCAGTGCACGTTAAAGAACCCCAGGGGTCAAAATTTCTAGAGACCTCCACTACGGCGTCTCTCATAATCAGAACTGGTTTTGGGACGTTAACCCCCACATAACAACAGCTTAAATAAATAAATAAATAAATAAATAAATCCGTGTGTGCGTGCGTGCATCCGTCTGTCTGTCTGTCTGTCTGTCTGTCTGTCTGTCTGTCTGTCTGTCTGTCCAAAACTGCTGTTTATGGTCAACGTAATACACTAACACTTCTTTGTTACGTCGTATGTTATGTTTGCGCGCGCCGGCTCCGCGCGAAAGACGATTGCATCATGCAAAGCCAAAGTGAAACAAATACACGTCTTGGTGTCGTTGTTGGTTCATGTCTTGTCAAGCGTTAAAGCATCCTGTTTTCTACACCGCGCTACCTAGTTCGATCGAAATAAAACTATTCACCTCTGCTGGTGCTACAGCCGCCGTTCAACGTATTTTCAATGCTTTCCGTACCATGAATAGCGCGCAGGCGAAAACTTGTTTATTGGTGGAAAATAAGCAGTTTCGAAAGGCGACTCGACACGCACACTATTCCATCGGGAAAGATGTTTGCGCTGGCCGAAACTGCTCAGCCGGACTCCTGAATAAGCTAACACCACTTGAAGTGCAGAGTTATAGCGATACTGTGTTGCAGTATAGCCCATTATAGTGTCACGCTGCCTAAGGGAGAAAAGTACATGGTCATGCGGTCCTGCAAGCGGCAGCCTGCGCTCCCCCTCGAGTAGCAGATTGTCAGTGAGTGTGCAGACTGCTTTCGCCCGACCGGCTTCGTGGTATTGGATCGAGCAAGCCGTCAACCGAGGAACGGGCCTGTTCGCTGCCGATGTTTACACCGCTGCTGCATTGGGAATGAAACGGGACGGCAAGCAGTGAACGCGGTCAAACGTAGCTACGGACGACGAAACAAGCAGATTCTCTCCGCGCCTACAAGCCACCCTTTTCTGGGAAGTTTCTCCCCCCTCCAATCCCTTATTCCGCCTCCTATAGCTCCGCACACACGCACACGCCGCTGCAATGTGCTCCCGCCCTTCACTACCGATTTGCTTCTGTTCGAATTCGACTGTCCTTACACCAGCGCAAGCTTCCTCGAGTTATAGTGTTTCCTATAACAAAATCAATGCGCAAGCTACGCGTGCCGCTGTATTTCACAAACTTCCTTCCTTGTCGTTGTCGGTGAAAAACTAACGCGTTTTCCTCATGGGGCTAAGCAAGAGCAAGCGTTCGTTTGTGTCTGCGAATCTTCCTTTGGCTTTCTGCAATGGGTTAACGAACCAACGGATGTGGATCGGGATGCCTGTTCCTCTTTGAGGCATAACATAATGAACACAACAGGTAATGAAGCCGGAGAAAGCGCGAAGGCGTTATTTGTTATATTTAATCTCAGTTAAGTATTTATGACATAAATGTGAAGAAACTACAAAGGATGACAAGAACACCTTCAATCTTAAATTGACTTTTCATTGCAAAAATTCGACCAGGACGACAAATAAACACACATGAACAGCGCTGTCCCTGTGTGCTTATTTGACGTCCATGTTGTATTTTTGCGCTGCAAAAGTCAATTCAAGATCAATTAATACTAATAGCCCTAATTACTAATAGCCCTAATTAGGAGGTTGCGAGTTCTGTCACAGTTGCGGCAAGCTTCCTTTCTCCACTTTAAGTTCACTTCTCCTAATGTCGTAATTACTGCGTTTAAAGTTAAGACTGCAAACTATGTTCGCTATGTTTTCCTTGGCTTCATTGAAATTGGTTGAGGCAGATACTGTTAGCTTAATCTTCCAGCCATGGTACGTAACTCTCCTTGTATCAAACAAGTGCCTCGAATAAGATGTAGGTTCAAATTCTTCTTCGATGTTCTGATATGTGCAAGGTCGCTACATCGAGAGACAAATGCAAATAGATTTGGCAGTTAAACTTTGCCAAATATTGCGGCCGGCACACATGAAACAAAGCAAAACAAAACAAAACCACGCCAAGGCCGGACAATTTGGAAACGCGTCAGGCAGTATTGCGTGGACGAATGAAAAATTGCTTTGAACTACGCTCTTCACGAGACAAACAAATATTCAGTGAAGTGCAAGTATTTTTCTGTAGGCATTTGACTATCGCGCACAAGCGAAAATACTGGCCCGAAAATAATGGCCCTATTTTGGCTAATGCAGTTTTCACCAAAACTATAGACGAATCGGTGAAACATAATAAGTCACTTCCTGGAGGATTCACGTCTCTTCAAAGTGGCGTCACTAAGTGCACGGTGCCGGGCATGCATGTGTATTGCCATTCGCTTCTCATCATTACAACGCAACGCTTCTCTTTCCCGTGTTATTTAGCGCAAAGCAGTTCAGTCCCATCCGTTCAATACTAAATGTTTCTAAGACAAAAACTATAGGTGCGGCCTAGACTCCGATTTTTGGCGGAGCTTCGTGATATAATTACGCGCCGACTCAGCGAGACAGCACGGTTCGCTTTCTATATTGCATACTCGCCCTTTCGAAACACATAAAACGGTACAACTGGGAGCAGCAAAGCAATTTTGAGAGATTTAGTTGGCATAGGAGTTCGTTTGGTTAAGCAGCTGTCTAAGTAACGCAAGAAGTGAAGTGTACATGAGTTAGAGCGCAGTGCACGTGCGTCGAGTGCACTGCTATCGATCAACGCCATCGCGGCTCAGCGTGGTTGTCTTTGGGGAACACTGCGGTTGCAAAGTGCGGAGCTTGCCCCGCATAAGTTTCGTAACTCTGAAACCTACGCTTTGATAAACGATGGTCTGGATATTGTTTAACTTGAGGTATAGTGGCTCTCTCTGGAACCACACAGCCGCACGGGGCCTGCATCTGCTTCCATAATGCACAGAACACAGGGATGCCTAATTAGAGAGGACGCAGGTTCCTTTTTGTTAACCTAACGCATAATCGCCTCGGCGTAAGCAACCTAGACATTTCCTGCTGCGATCTTGGTTTAGTGGGAGCACGCGGTGGAACCCTTTCCAGTTGAAGAAGAGCGCTAATCTTAATATAACACTCACGCCACGTGCCTCAATGGAGCCTTGCAGACTCAAATGAGACCTAACGCGAGGGATTCTTCAGCAATTTAATGTGTTCGCGGCTTACGGCTGCAAAGTACCGCAAATCGGTAAAAAGAAAAAAGTTAACGTTCAAAAAAGAAGAAGAGAAGGAAGACCAGGTGAAATGTACTCTTTCGGAAAGTCGGAGTGGCATGTTGGGGAAGTTCAGACGGCGCGAAAAGCGGAGCACATAGTATGTACATGCGGGGGCTAAACCTGCAAGATGGTTCTTTCGATTACACGAATGCGAAAAGATTAACACTTGATACACTGGAATAGTACCACAACTTGGGAATAGGTTTTCAGGACAAAAATAAAGTTCTGTGCCTGCCTGCCTGGGAATAGGTGTGTACGCTTCAGAAGTGAAAACGGGCTTTCATATAGTGAGAAAGTGTGGAGGTATTGCAGAACAATTGACGTTACACAAAAGATGCGAAAATTGAACACTTGCAACCTGCTCAAAAAGCGTCACGAATGCTACAGTTCATTTCTTTGTAGCATACTAAAATATTTTCGACACTATAGTTTATGGGGATCACCGCCAAGGGACGCTGCGAGGAGACGACGACGATGACGAACTGCGCGCGTGTGGTGCTGGGGCGCGCGCTGGCGCTAGCCTGGGCCGGAGCTCGGCTGGACGCCGGCGGACGCTGCTGGGCGCGACGGCCGTGAACTGGCCAGCTGGCCGGGACTGAGGACTGCGGGCCGAGACGCGGCCAACTCTCCCACAATGGCGCCACAACGTGGGGTCCCGGCTGCGTTCCGGGAAGGACCGTGTGTTCGTGGGAGACGCCGCATCGCCCGTTCCGTCGCACAAACGATCACAGCCCCATCTGCCTGGTGACCTCTGCGAACAATGGAGCGCAGCAGACGTAAAAAGGCGAGTGGCTGCGTCGGCTCTCGAGTTCCGCGGACAAGGAGGCTGACGTCGCGACACAGCAGGCCGCAATGTCCTCTCGGCTAAGGGAAAAGGGCGCCCGCGACGACAAGATGGAGAAGTTGCGAAGTTGCCACAGAACCAAGCTTCAGCTGACGTGTTGGAAGAGGACAACGTGAAGAGGTCCAGTAGACGGACCACAAAGACAAGAAATAAATCGGGGAGTCCGAGGACAAGTACAAGGAGGGCGCCGGTGAAGACGATGTTGATGCAGTTCTGGATTTGGGGGACTACGACAAGGAAGGGGACGACCCCGGAGATGACGGTCTTGAGGACGGTGATGTGGATGATGCGTGAAGTAGCAAGGCAGACGACGGTCCGGAGAGCCGGGCTGGGCTAACTTCAAGGGGTTTATGGGCGGCACCCTCGATGTCCCGATGCGGCTTCTGACACCCTCCCACGTGCTCATCTGTGATGGCTGGCCGGCGTCTCTGCAATCGACTCCACGATCGAACGAAGCGACTTCACCCACCGGCTGCCTGCTGGGGGCACTACTCAGAGAGAGGTTGGCGATGACGATCGGTCGTGCTACAGCGCCCGGGTTTGGTTTAATCCTGCAAGACCTTCGGAGGTTTAGGACCGCGGGATCTTGCAAGACCTTATGCCCGGCGCTGCGCTACCTGGCTTCCTTCGCCACCTCGCTCGGTGCCCCAGCTTCCGAGGCTCTACCGCTGGTGGGGCGTCGACCATCGTGCGGGCCGTTGTGGACCAGTGCCATCACAACCACGGAGGGGGGGAGAGTGTGGGGATCACCGCCAAGGGACGCTGCGAGGAGACGACGACGATGACGAACTGCGCGCGTGTGGTGCTGGGGCGCGCGCTGGCGCTAGCCTGGGCCGGAGCTCGGCTGGACGCCGGCGGACGCTGCTGGGCGCGACGGCCGTGAACTGGCCAGCTGGCCGGGACTGAGGACTGCGGGCCGAGACGCGGCCAACTCTCCCACAAGTTATAATGGCTAGCAACTGCATCAGGCAGTCCAAGTTATTCTGTAGAGTCAATATTAGAAAGAGAGAGCCACCAAAAAGGAAGATAATGCAACCACGTTCGTGTACACAAAAGCATTTCAATTACAGCATGAGTCTTATTCTACTTTGAACCACCGCTTGAATGAAAGGGAAGAGGGGAGAGAAAGGACGAGATGCATACATTAAAGGCCATTTGGACCTACCAAACATATATCTACCGACGCAAGAGTATATAGCATAGGTCGAAGGAGCATAAACGCTAAGATCCCCGTAGATTGTTGATAAGCAAGATGACTATGGTATAACCATATTTCAATCTGTTGGTGCTGCCTTAAATTAGGTCCCCATAATATCAGCCATCCCACCCCCAAATCTACGCACAACCCGTGCCAAAATAAAATGCGCTCTTCATGTGTCAATGTCCTTTTTTGTGATTCACGTTCATCGAGGTTCTACTGCAGTTGGATTATTATTATTATTATTATTATTATTATTATTATTATTATTATTATTATTATTATTATTATTATTATTATTATTATTATGTTGTTGTTGTTGTTGTTGTTGTTGTCGTCGTCGTCGTCGTCTCTACGTCAAACACTATCAGTTATCAGTTTCTCTTTTAGTTGCAGGTGAAATCATATAGGCGATAGCTAGACTCACGTGTAGCGCGCTACGTATAATGGATTACTTTTAATCGATTACACTTTACTGTAATTTTGTAGCACTTCTATAACTTCCTTTAAGGAGTAACGATCCTTGTAAATCAATTACACTTGCTTGTAATCGATTTCAAGATTACAGATAACAGTTCGCTCGGAGGCATGCATCGAAGCGCTGCGTAAGCACTAACTTGTGCGCGACGTGTCCGTGCGTCGCGCATCTGGCTATGTGACATGTGTTGACACAGTGCGCAGTTGTGTTCATTGTCCTATTCAGAGACTACACAAGTAAGACTATCCAGGTTACGTGGCCACTAGATCCTGTGACAAGGTGGCACGATGGATCAAGCAGTCTGGCAAGCGTTAGGTCCAAGAAACAGACAAGAGAAGCCATATCGTATCACTCCCTTATGTTCACAAGCTTGCGCTTGACATTAAAAATGTCGCATCTTGTTATGAAGTAAAATTTTTTTTTAATTCGGAGCATTTCTTGGCCAAATTGAGCAATTTTGACCGCATCTATCTATCATCTAGATGCCTACGTCTCGGTGCTGTCCTGGTCGTCTCGTTCACCTTAGATACACCAAAACTTAGATGGTAGAGTGCGGATGTATGACGAACGTGAATGATTGATCTTTGCATCACTGGCATAATATACTCATCATGTACGTCACTGCAGTGCAGTCGAAAAGGATGACCGATTTCAAAACTTCGAAAGAGAAGACCGATTATCAAGCCTGGCAGTGAATCGCTCGAAGCATCAGTGCAAGACATTGTTTCATCATGTGCAGGTGTTTGACACACGGTCACGAACAAGACACTTATCCTTTTTTTTTTTCCCTTTCATGGACTTATCCTATAGAGACCAACGACATTAACAAAAACAGCACGAAGTGCATCAGCCAGCCGTCTATGTTCTCAAGCGACAAAGAAATTGAATTCCTCGGTGGCACGATCAAGCGGTAAGCAGATCGTGGTACCTTTGGTGTTCTCCTTTATTGCTTGTGATCAAAATTTTCTTGCGCATGCGTGTACACGTTCGAGTATATATCGTATGCAAAAAAGCTTCACCTGAGAGTCAGTTCTGTCTGTGCATGCTTCTTTGTCGTATGTGCTGCAATTTTGCGCTGTACATCGTAGATTCAAAATGTCAGCGTGTGCTACTAAAGAAACACTACCAAAATTCCAGGGAGGTATAGATGCGCGTGCAGGCGCCAAATTTTTCCCCCTAGATTTCTAGGCGGTTTTGCTATTTAGACATGCTGCATGTGTAAATATGCCCTGCAGTATGATAAAATGTTCTATGGAAAGTAAAGTAGGGAAGTAATCGCTTACTCTCGAGTAATTTTTCAGTTTCTTGTTTACAATGTGCTCTTTTTTTTTCTTTGTATTATTGTTTTTGGTATGGGGTACGACGACATATACGAATCTTGAAAGACTTCATATACTGCAGAAAGAATTTGTACGAGCACTTTTCAACGTACCCTACAATTCCCATACTTCAGATTTATTCTTGAAAGGAAATATCATCCGCGTCTTTAACCTTTACAGTTATAAGTTAAGTCTAGCGTTTAAACGAGAGATAAAAGAAAATTTAAAGTTTTTCCATGTGTTATCTGATCTTGCCAAAAACACTCATTCATATGGCACTCGTTACATAGAACAGTGGAAGGTGGTCACTCCGCGGGCAAACTATTCTATGCAGGAACTATCATACACGCTACCAACCCTTTTAAATTCATTTCATAAATTACCCATTGAATTGCAAATAACTTCTGCCCGAACACTGCGAGAGCATTCTATCCATCCATGCTCACATAGTAAATGAGTCTAAAATATTGCTTTCTTCTTTCTTTCTTATAAACGTAGCTGTTGTTTTTTGTATGGAATTGTATAAATTTTTTCGACATATTTGTATTTCTTAATATATGTTTCGATACGATCTTTTCTTTTGTGAATGTGTGCCATCGCTGCCTGCACTGTAGAGGTGGCAGCGGGCCTCTGTCAAGTTGCTTGTTTCAAGCAACTTTTACCCGCAGTCTCCTCCATCGTTGATGGAAATAAAGAAGTTATTATTATTATTATTATTATTATTATTATTATTATTATTATTATTATTATTATTATTATTATTATTATTATTATTCATTACACTTCTCGAGCCTGTAATTATAACCGTAATCAGTTGCCCTTTAGAGTGAAGTAATGCTGTGATCGGTAACATTTTTCCAGATACGTGCGCAAGTCTGGCCGACCACGCACGCTCACCTAAAGCACCAAAGAATACTTCGTGTGCGATGTCAGTGCACGTTAAAGAACCCTAGGTGGTCGAAATTTCCGGAGCCCTCCACTACGGCGTCTCTCATAATCAGAGCTGGTTTTGGGACGTTAAACCCCACAAAACAACAACAAAGAATACTTCGGCAACAAAAACGGACAAAGTTCGTTTCGCATTACGAAATTCAAACATCAAAACGAAAAAGAAAAAAGGAAAATTCTACGAGAGAGGACATGCGAAAAAATGTACATTTTACCTGTAAAGAAAGAGCATGGTTTTTTTATGCTAAAGTGGCAATTAACCATCAGGATAAGTAATAATAATTATTTATTGTACGTTCGAGAAACACGTATTTTCGATATCCGCGTTGCATATGCGGGTAAGAAAGAAAGAAAGAAAGAAAGAAAGAAAGAAAGAAAGAAAGAAAGAAAGAAAGAAAGAAAGAAAGAAAGAAAGAAAGAAAGAAAGAAAGAAAGAAAGAAAAATCACGTGTAGCTCACATTCGCACTGCATGTTGCGTGTAGTCAACATAAGTGACACAGGGTTCACACCACTGCGAGTGCCGCTCACACACACCTAAGGATTAGGGTCGCCAACAAGTCTGTGCAGCAGTGGTACTGCTTGACCTTGGTCCTAATCAGTCTTTCTGTTAAAACCCCTAGATGTATTACTGAAATTCTGTCTCGGTTTTCCAGTCACACCTTTCTTGTGTTCTGTTCAATATAGCGTCATTTTCTCATTCTGTCAATCTTTCTACCGCCTAACGAAACACTTGCCCTGGCCTCGTTTCTTGGCTTCCTAGAGGACGTGCAGTATTCACAAACATTCATTTTCCGTATATACACGTGACACGCGCTTTTAAAGCAACTGCCTCTTATTTGAACAAAGATGCCGCTGGTTCGCAATATTTCCTTTGTTCGAATTGTTTATTCCTTAGAGCGTCACTCCTGTGTAGTGTACGTGCGATGTCAGTGCACGTTAAAGAACACCTGGTAGCCAAAACTTCCGGAGCCCTCTACTACGGCGTCGCTCATAATAAAATCGTGGTTTTGGGACGTAAAACCCCAGAAATGAAATCAATTGGAGCGTCAGTAAGTGTTATGCACACTTTCCCAATTAGGTCTACTTATGCGGTTCGTGCGATAGTAAGAAACGCGCCTCGGGAGTTTCAGTTCCTCCTTGGCTATAGCCACCCATTCGTTTTAGCCGTCTTCAGTCGCTGAACATATTTGTGCAATGTGAATCGGTTCTGCTAAGTAGGAAAGACTTTTTCTACAAGAAATTCTCGATAGAAAGACTTTCCTTCATTGCACTTATTCAGGCGCACCTTGTCGCGTTTCACGCACCACTGGAGACACCCTGGACATTTCTGGCAATGTGTGGTTCTTTTGATTCGACATAGGAGCCGCCCTGTTTGTAGGTGGAGATGGTTTGCGTCGAACGAAATTGCGAAGAAAAGGCACGTCATTCGTCACGGCGATACAGCGCGAGTGCGTGTGAACCGAGAGCTATTTCCGATGGCGGCGCAACTTGTCACCACGTCTCGTGCACAGTGATAAGAACGGATTACGCACTCGAGAGCTCGCATTTCCGGTCGCATTCAGGTACAGCTAATGCATATATAGCACATGCCATACGCTGAGCGGCGTCGGAAACTAGTCATAGCTTGCACCCAACTCTACATTTCGTTCTTCTATATACACGGAGATGAGCATGTTGTCTTCTGTTCATTCTCTCTCTCTTTTTTTTTTTTTATCTCTGCAATATCCTAGCACCTGCTATTTTATCGGCACACATGGCCAAGGTTCTTGGGCGATTGCCATGTGCTTCGATGGCTCAGAAGGTGACGAAGGCGTTGCTGATGTACCTGAAATCGACAGGTCTCTGCGACCGCCTCTAAACAATGTACTTATGCAAGTGTGCGCATGATTGGGCTCTTCTCTCTCTTTTCCTCTATTTCTCATCCTATTTCACACCTTTATCCCTTTCCCCAGCGCAGGGTAGGAAACCGAACGCGCGTTTGGTTAACCTCCATGCCTTTCCTTACCTCTATCTCTCTCTCTCTCATGCTTCTACGTAAATATTTGTTATCCATTCTAATTCAGTTGGTACTGGACGAAACAAACCTGTTATTTCTCACAAACGGAAGCCGCGCCTCTAAAAGACCAAGCCCATTTCCGCCCGAGAACTAGCCAATTGTTACAGAAGATTGCCCTCAGGTACAAAATGAACTACTTAACAATAAAAGAAGAAAGAAATGGTCGCCATGCGTATGTTTCGTACATGAATGTTCGCACTGGCCGAACTTCACTTTCAGCCACCTGCAAAATTTCAAAAAGAAAAGAAAGAAAAAAAAGCTTGGTTCCTCTTTCAATAGCATTGACGCAATTGTTACAACCTTCCTCATCATCATGGCCCTTGTGCTAACGGTGGCGCTAATATGACTAGCTTCGAAGCACGAAAGGTTGCAAACTAACGTTCAGAACCTTCTGTGCATTGCATAGTTGCCGACGCTACTTTCGAGGACACGTGAATATTGCGTGACACCTTAAAGGTATGCGATTGAAACATACGCAGTGAGTAATAATATTGCCCTCTTATTCTTCGGTTGCAAGAACAAGCGTACTATACGGCCTCCACCTCCCACGCGCTCGTTGTAACTTGTAAGTCGGCGGGAAACTTCTAGACTCTGGCTTGCGGAGGCTGTTATTACGAGCACGAACATCACATAGGGTGATCAACCACGTAACCCTGAAAAAGCGCACGAACCGCAGACAGCGATGTGAAAAACGGCGTCTGAGCTCGCCGCTGAGCGAGAGCTATTTACGGAACCGTACGGGCATTTTGTGGCCGAAGTACGGCCGAGGGAGCTCGCCGAAACATTCCTCCCTCAGCCTGACTCACGGCCTGGTCAAAATAGGAGCCGAACTATAAACGCAGACGGTGGTCTCAGAACAGCACACGTGTTCTAGGCGTGGTATCAAGTTAACATGCTCGAACAACACTAAATTTGCCATGCACGACGATTTTCATGTATACCAGCCGACGGTACGGTGCTGTGGACTTGGTTCTCATAACAGATAAGAAATTACATCACTGACTGCCCAACGAGGCGACCACTTGTACGCTTTGTGAAATAATGCATTTGGAATATATTGTCTCGAGGCTCAAACGTTACGTAACACCACGTAATCGCCACGTAACAATATAATTGAATTCCGGTTTTTTACGTGACCAAATCGCGATCTGATTAGATACACGCTGAAGCACTTTTGCGTACTTGTGTCCGTTAACGTGAACCTAATTATACGTTTAATTTTGCCTCCATCGAAATATGGCCCCCACGAGCAGGATCGAACTAATCTCTTCCAGCTCAGTAACGCAACTTCAGAGCCGGTAGCGGCAAGTTCTTTGCGAAGGAGGCGGCTTACTTCTGCGCATACAAATCAAAAATGCGTATATTAAAGGCTTTTTTACAACATGTTCAATCGTTATATTGCCATTTCTTGCAAGAATCTTGCCCGCGTGCCTTGCCAGAAGGAGTAGAACTTACAGTAACAGTAAAAGATGAAATGTGTTGCACTACTGAAAAATAAAAAAGAAAGGAATGAAAAGTGAGGAAAGTTAACCAGATCGTGCCTACTTTGCTATATTATAGAGATTACGTTTCGCAAGTAAGAGGGTTTCAAACTTGCTCTCTTCCGAGCCCATGCAACATGGACGTTCCAAAAACACTAAGTCGCAGTGTTCGGTTGAACAACATATTATTTTCTTTGTTGCAAGATTACAAAACAAAGGAGCAAAATCTGCGATGGGTCAAAGCAATGAAAAGTAATTATGTGTCGGCGTTGCCAAATTGCACTTTGAAACGCTTGGTATACTGAGCACAGCCTATGAGAGAGCTCAGTCATGGGCTTTCTCAATCGACAATTCCTGTAATCGAAAAACGAGTTAGCGACCATGATATGCGAGCCGAATAACTATTAAAATAAGTGCTAATAGAAGTTTGAGTGTCATCAGTGACATCATTTGTCCGAAAAAGAATGAGTAAGGCGAGGAGGAGGAAGGTACGCACCGGCTGGCTGTCCTGCGCTGTGGGTGGAGATAAATAGAGTAAAAGGTGGTAGAGAGACCGACAGGGGGAGGTGGAGAGAGGGGTGCTATCAGAGCGGTACACGCACACATTCAAGCAATGCAGCGTGATTTAACGGTCACAAGTCTGTCGCCAAAACACAGGTCCTTTCGTTTTGCAGCAATTCGCTTAGAGCTCCAAGCCCTCAGCGAGATGTGGGCTCCATGACTCGACAATAGCGCCCACTGCCTTCTATTCCGTCAAGGAGCTATCGTCCTCTACTGACGAAAAGCAGTCAGCAGCGTATCAAGTGCGGTGCACTTTAGGGGCCCGCTGTGTCGGCTCCGGATTGAGAAATGGATCCGGATTGAGAAAGACTGAACTAAACCAGATTAATATAATAAGATAAAAGATACACGTTAGGGGAAATAATCACATAATGGGATCAAATTACGCGAAAAGAATTCGAAAACGCCGACAGAACAGAAACACAAAAGAAACACGAGGGAAACAAAAGGCGAATCACTGCTCCGCACTACGTGCGGCTTTCACTGCAGTGCAACTGGCTTCGATTTTTCTCGCCGTACTGTAACGGAGACAATCAGAAATAAAGTGCCTGATGAAAAAAAAAGTGTCACTGTTGCCGTTGGAAGGATAACGAGAGCACCGCACGTCACGCTTGTGGCCGCGACACGCTGAGCTCTTGAAAAAGAACAATATTCAAAGCCTTAAGCTCTTAGAACCGTTCAGGAGAGGAGAAGAGTTGCCGACACTACGGGAAGTTGCACACAGGCAATTACATTGTCTAAATGTTCAAGGAAGTGTTCCACTAAAAAAAAAAAAGAGCGCAATTACAATGAACTCGAATGAAACAACCGCGCCTGGCAGCGTGTTAACGAATTCGTGTGGATGTTAGCTGTGGGATTAAATTACATTTCGTGCGTCCAAATACGCATCATCAATAGATCTAAATGTACTTGTTTGCCACTATACTTCTGAAGCGGGCTTCATATGTTTAAGTAAGGGCTAGTTTCCTCATATTTTCAAATGTACGGTCTTCTTTGCACCGTGGCGTTCCTCGAAAATTCGCCGGATGATAATTGCCCGAAGACGTGAGTGATTGTGACCTCCTTTCACCTGTTTACAGCAATCACTCTCTTTGAAATAGTCGCTCTGTCCGTGCGACACATTCCTTTGCGCTTACGTAAGGCGGAAGCAACCGCAGACGTGGGTGCGAAGACGCTGCTCTATTTTTTTCCCCTCGTTACTATTCAGTCTGCTGGCTGGTCTAGGCAGTGTTGGCAGTGCACAACATGCCAATCCTGAGCCGCCGCCAACACATTTGTCGTCGTTTGTCTTGCCAGGCAGAGCGCCACAGCTGAGCGTCTCCCTCTGTCCCGTCGAGACTCAAAATAATCACTCGGTCGGATCACGCGCACTAACAGCCGGTCTGCCAAGTCTCGTCGCGATACAGTAAGTCTGAGGGCCTGCACTGTCCCACATTTGCATGTTTTTGTTCGTAACCATTCTTCGGCCTGCCTCAACAGGTCCGTGCTGTGGGGCCGCAGCTATATTGGTGACGCTGTCCGACCCATTCAGGGAAGTGAAACTGAGAAGACTCTCGAAGGCGCTGCTGTATGTGGGCGGAAAGATTGTAGACTGGCCGAGCTGGAAGAAAAAAAAAAAAAAAAAAGTCGCGGCCGCCTCAAAGCTCCCAATTCCGTGCATATATATGTGAGTATTGGCGCAGAGGCCTATACAGAGCAAAACAGCGTGAAACCTTCACGCACACGCCTCTGCTGCAGAAACTGGCTGCGTGGTCGCGTACACTTTGCCATAGTTGAGTACGATCTGATTAATGGTGTGATAATGGAAGCAACGGAATAGTGCTAGCCCGGTGACGTTGATGCGTGTGTTCAGACAAAAGGTTCTGCGATGTAGTTTTGTTATTGTTCTGGGAATTAAGCCGTGTAAGCACGTCGCAAAAATTACATCAGTCAGAAGGCGCACCACCGCCGCTTGCTACGGGTTGTAGATCAATGTGGAAACCCCATAATTGTGCCGCTACACGCATACTTCTCCGTACCTCTTAATGCTGAAGAATGTCAAGTCACACTCAAGTGTTTCGTGCAGCAAGTAGCTTTCGAACATCATCGCATTGTCGCAAACATAATAGCCCATGAAGCAACAACAGCTACGAAGGAGCACCATCGACAAAGCGTTTTCGGTGTTCGCGACACGAAAACTCACAATGGCGCTTTTCCGCAGTGTATGCCGCTGATATTGCGCGCTGTGTAACTATAGACTACATTGCACAGGCTTGGCAGGGCAGCCCGAACATTAAGGTGCCCTCAATCCCGCTTAGCTCTCTCCGGTTAAATTCTTCGATTCTCCCAAATGCCGCGCTCTATTCGACGGACGTTAGATAGGGTGCCACAGCGTCAATGCTCCCTGCATGGCTTCTCAAGATACTGCGTTACGTCACTTTTGTTTCTTTATTTTTATCCGTGTTCTTTTTTCTTTATGCTGAAGCATCGTCTAGTCACTACATTTCAAGGACGGCAGAAAAGCAGCGGTCGTGTGCGGTGTTGGAAGGAATCCAGTTCGCGGCCGTGTACTTGTATATATACCCGGAAGACGCTTTTTTCGCCTTCTTTTTTTTCTTTAACATGACGCATCCGGGGTGCGTCCTTCACCAGGTGATTTGTGAGGTGGTAATGCGTTATTTATAAATCTATGTGGAAATGAAACAGGAATACCGCGAAAGGCACGAAATCTCCCACATCTAAAAAAACATCTAAAAAAAATTGTCGGCACGCCAGAGGATACTTGAGTTCATCCTTTCTTCTTCTTCTTCTTCTTCTTCATCTTTTTTTTTTCGTAGGTAGCAGCATTAGTACTGCTAAGCGTATATGCAGGCGGACTTCGGTTAGAGCAACATATGATAATACGGACTACCAGTGAAGCTTATAACTGATGGAGTTTTACGTGCCAAAAAACACGATATAATTACGAGGCACATCCGTAGTGGAGAGCTCCAGAGAAATCTTGACCACCTGTAGGGTTCTTCAACGTGCACTTAAATCTAAGTACACTTTGTGTTTTCTGCATTTTACCGTCATCTCAATGCGGCCGCCGTTGCCAGATTTCGATCACGGCGGGTAAAATGAAGAATCAAGGGTCACAGTTTGGCTTTTAAGCGCACGTACATTACGGGTGAATGAAAAATAACTTAATTTATTAACCGGTACAACTTAATAGGGTGTTATGCCCGAACTATAGTCAGCTATGCTTCCAACAGTTCATAAGCTTTGAAACTTCGTTTAGTTTGTCCTCTTTAAATTTCTTCCTAAACAAGCATAATTGAATAACCACTGGCTTGAGGCTGTGCTGATATGTCACGCCTAATGACAAACGTATCATTTGTCGCACTTAACGTCTTACAGTGAGCGTTATCGGTTGCCAGTGACTGTCATTCGAGCATCTTTTGGCGAAAGAAAGCAAAGCCGAAAACAATTTGCAGATAGAACGAGCACAATTTATATTCATCTAGAATGTTGAAAATGTGATCGAGATGAATAATAAATTCTGATGAGCATGACGATGGCGAGCGGTATATGCAGCCCAAAACAAATTTTTTTTAATCAATGGATAAAAACGAATGATCTAGTTCTACCCATACCGACTCACACTGCGCAATAGGTATAGAAATGTCACGTCTTCTAGTGTAGGGGATATTATCGGAAATAAATATAGCTGATCCTCCATGACAATCATTCGAGCGGTGACAATATTCTGAATGATAAGACGGAAATCCGAACATGTCAGAATCATCATGACAAAGCCAGGTTTTGGTGATGCATACGAAAGAAAGTGGAATTGAAAGAGAAGTAAGAAAGCAACTGATTTTATCGTGATTACGCCGGAGGCTTCTTGCGTTCAAGTGAACGAGGCAGTGATTGTTATCAGGTATCAAAGATCGAACTTCGGTGGGTGGCAGTGAAGCCATGTTTCCCTTTTTATGTCGCATTTCATGAACATAGCCGAAAAGAAAAAGATCTACGTGAACACGCGCAGATCTGATTCAAATAAAATGCGAAATACCCTGCTGTCACTCGTCTTTCGTGCCTTTATCTGGCAGTTTTCTGTCCAGAGAAAGGACCACCTCTTTTCTTTCTTCAACGCAAGGGCCTTTGAAAACAGCTTTTTGTTCTCGAGGGTCAAGTGATCATTTACATACACGGCCCGATCAGTCGCTCCACCGAAGCCGATCTGGGATGTGTGAATCCGTGCTTTGCGCGCCTTCTTAACAAATTCATTTTTTTTCTCGCGACAAACGAAACGTGCAATGATATTTTTTTCACCACATTTTGCAGCAACACGGTGAACACAATCAATGTCATCAGTCGAGACAGGACAGCCTATTGCCTGCCCAACTTGCTTGAGAATGGTAGTGCATTCTTCTCCTTGAGTACTTGGGACGCCCTTTATTTCAACGTTGTCCATCCTGGAATACTGATCAAGGTCTGCCAGCTTTCTTCTTAGGGTTTCGTTTTCATTAGCAAGGGCTTTGTTTGCAGCAATAAGCCCGTCCTGTCTCGCGCGCATTGCATCATATTCCTTACTTAGAAATTCCACTGTCTCACAGAGCGAACCTTGTTCCTCGATAGAACGGCTCTTGATTTTTTCTAGGAGCCTTCCTGTTAGGTTACTTACGAGCTCCTCCAACTTATTTTCAAACTTTGTCTCGAGCGATTCCACCCTCTTCGCGAGTTCAATATTGGACGGCATTTCTAGTTCACGGCAAGACAATAAACCAAAATACACAATGGCTCAGCAGCAGCCGCTCAGGCAATCATTATAAAACGAACGAATGTACAAGATGAAGTTACATCAGTTAGGCACTTGAACGATTAAAGGGTCATTAAGGACACGCTTCACGTTCCGCGCTATAACGAATAACGAAGCAGGTATAGCGTTATGCCCTTCGAATCAAGGATGTCGCTCGTTGTTGGCGCTTGCATATTACGCGCCAAGGAGCCTTGGTATGGGGCACGCTTATCGCATTTGCAAAGCGCCTTGCCAGAGCCAGATGACTTTACACAAGCCATAGCATGTGCCCCGCATGCGCATACCTCTAATGCGCGATTTGCAAGTTGTATCGCTGAGTTTTCACGCACCTATTACGAGCCTCCCGTTTTTGGAGCCAGCGATGACAAGCGCACTAAGAGTGCGTGCTAGCCAAAGCAGCTTAGGGAATTGGACAAGGCTCAGGCAGGCAAAGATATCTGACGATGTGTGTTGTTAATTTTTAGTTGCGTCCCCTCGCAGTCAAGAAAACGAGAGCCAAGAAGACTCCTTCAGTATAAAGCGTCCTTTCGGGAGCACCTCGAACGTGTCCATGGCACGCTCGAGGTTACCGCATCACTGCAATTCCTGCGGAAATCTTCACGAAAGCACGAAGATGCCCTATTCGTTGGTTAAATTCGCAGTTTTCTCTATTGCATCGTCGTGTGAAGTGCTAATACTGTCGCCTGCTAGGAGAAACAAGAGGTGGCGGATAGCTCAAAGATGTAGCTCACTGTTCTTGAATGTAGTGGTAGAAATGAAAAAAGAAATACCACTGAGATGAAATGAATAAATTAAAAATAAATGAGTACACGAATATATCGTGCAATTACAAACAGATCTGGCTTGTTAAGCTTTATTGGCTAAGATATCGACAAAAAGACATCGAAGAACTCATTGTTTGGTTCCCCTACTTGTGAATCATACATAAAGCAAAAGCAGAAATAGTAAGGTTGAAACTGACTGGATTAGAATGACGAAGCCGAACTAGTTGTTATGGATACATAATGAACAAAGGTGATGTTTACTTAGTATGACGGAAAGCTGAATTTGTTGTTATGGATTCCTTAAACTCTTGTGCTTTATTCCTTTCACGTTGAGACTGTCGTTCTTTAAGGGCAAATCTGACTATTTGATTAGTACGTCGAGAGACGGTTGAGCTAGATCGTGGAAGGATTTTGCACATAAGAAAAATTAAGCGTGCATACACGGACACAACAGAATGGAAGAAAGGCAACGTGATCTCTGTTCCTCTTAATCGTGCCCGTGTCTGGTAGCGCTGCTTTCTTCTTTTTTTTTCTTGTCGTACTTCAGTCTTTTTGTTTTTGTTTCACGGTAAATGCATACAAGTCGAAATAAATTCTGTAACATGCTACATAATTGTGTTACGACCCTGGTGCATTCGTTTTGCTTCTGGCTATTTCTCTTACGGCTTGAGAATATTCAAGAAAGTCCGCTCCTTCCGGCGAACATAGTGGGTGACTTTCTTTTCTTTTTTCTTTTTTTTTTAAAGGGGAGGGGGGGGTGCGGGGGCGATGCACGGAAGCTTGTTTCGCTTTCCGCTGGATGTTCGGCGTAAATGCACTTGCCTTTGCAAAAGTACCCATTCTTTACTTCTTTTCCAAAAAACACCATCGTGTCCTGTATAAGAAGCTCGCTTAATTATGTTAGTCGTGGAGTGATGGATCACAGTTCTGGAGAGCTTTCGCGTGTTTTACACCAGCGGCCTCCCACGGGATGGTCACGAACTCGCAAGTCAAGGTACTTCAAAGCGCCACACTGCAGTGTGGCGCAGTTAGCGGGAGTTGGCGTCAAAGTTTCGCATTTCGCGCGCTACAGTGGAAACAGTTCAGTTTATTGGGCGTCTATCGGTTCCAAAAATAGTTCGCTTCATCTTTTCACGCAATACGGATTTCCCCTCTGTGTACCACGTGCATAAAACGTGCTGAGGCTGCCATCATTATGCTGTTCCCAGCCATCAGCTTAGATTAACACTAACCTACCATTACTTACTGTTGTCCATAATACTGCTTACCGGCAGATAGAGGATGCGGTTTATGCTATGGCTGAAGGTTTCAGTTTAACTCATGCCAGATGAAATGTCGCTTTTGTAGCGCTAAAAATGTTCATACGGTAAACACGCGTGAGCTAATAGGCGAGTCGTCTTCCTAACATTTTCTGATTGTTATCGCTTTTGAGGTGCGTACTTTCCAAAGACTTTGTATCGCTCAATCTAATAAAAAATTACGGTTATCTATTGTTCTCAAGGGCTCATCTTACCTCTGAACCTTTCCTTCATGTTCTAATATAAGTCAATGAAGAATGTAGAAAACAGTGTGGAGATCCAGCCACCTATTCTTTAATACTTTACATACGTAACGACGCGCGAACTTGATGCTTGAGCCGAGGTTATCATTCGCTTGCCTCGGTAGATTACTCAAGCTGTCATAGCGGCGTTACAAAGAGAAATTTTCATTTTTGTATTTCCATGCTAATTTTTTTTTTTTTTTGCTTCCTTCACAGGTCACCATTTTCTTGCAAAGCGCATGTGGCAACCAGTAAACGGTTAAGCCGTTCAAGCAATTGAGCTCTCGTGCAACCCTACCAAAACTTACGACCCACCCTTTAACAGCAATTTCCCTCCTGTTCTAGTGCCTACCCGAATGTACGCTAAAAAGTCTTACACGAACGAACCAGACAAACCAACGCGTGACCTACGCATTCTTCATTGATTTTCTTTAATTATTTAGTGTGTACTTAAGCGGACCACATTCCTGTTCAAGCGACTGGCGTTTGGAGCACAACGGTGTCTAACGATTCTGAATGGTTCTCAGCGATCGAACAACACTGTCGAAAACTTTCGGAAGCTCCTGTAAAAAATTTGTAACCCTACAACGTCGACCAGGCTGCAAGAAGTCAACAGCTAATAAAGCGAAAGAAAGTGTAGATGGAGAAGCTGTTTGTCAATTTGTTTTGTTTTTCTTATGTGCGAAATATTTTTGAAAAAAGAAAGAGGGCGGGGTAGGGCGGGGTGCACCATACGCGATATATATTGTCGCCAGTGGGAGCCGAACCCACAACCTTACGCGCTTTAGCTATTAAGGCTACAGTGAACAGCCTTGTCATAAAATCGTCGCCTCGCGAGGAATCCATCCTTCCGCTACTCATCCTACAACACGAAAGCGCGCCCGTTTCCTAAACTTTGACAGCGTGCGTGAACCCTTGCCAGCGATGCAGAGGCCAGGAGCGGTGGTCTTCCGGCCTTCTCATCCCCACTCTCACTCGCTCACGGTCTTCCACTTGGCGCGGAAACTGACACACGCATCACCTCTCCCCCTTTTTGCCTCTCTCGGCACCGCTATGCCATGCTGCGCCGAAGCGCCGCTCAGCAGCGCTCTTATCGGCTCGTGAGGCTCCCCCAGGCAAGTTCTCTCTCCTCGAGCAGGCCACGCGGACGCCACCTCGTCTGCCGAGCGCGAAAATCTTACTTTCTTTCTTTCGGATTCACATGTTATCATTCCTTTTTTCCCCTGAATTAATTTTCTTCTCATCCGAACCGCGTCTCTTAAGGTGATCCTGACCTTCGCAGGCGTCTCAGTGTACCGCCAAGTGTGTGTTTCTCATCACCTTCAGCGATTCGCCCGCTTCTCATCTGTCCCGCAAACAAGTCCCACTCAATCTCATTCCACACGCCTGCGTCGTCTTTGCCTGGATTACTTCATTCTGGGAAACACCGGAACGTCGGTTCTGTGGATCCGCCGCCGACGCCCATACGAGTCTGGCTTGACTGCCAAACAAATTTCTTCCCTTGGTCTTCACTGTACGGCTTCACTGTCATGTGAGTGAAAACACTTTCCGTTGCTTGTCGTGGCACTGGCGCGAGCTCGAAAGCAGCAGCTAGTTTCTCGACAGCAAGCAAGTACGAGCAAATCTCACGCAGTGTTACGTTTTGCTTGTCCTAAGAAACAAAATGTATCATCATTTGGAACATTGTGTGTCGCCAGGTGCATGTGTGTACGGGCGCTCGTCTGCGTTCTTAACCTTGCGTCGCTTAGATAATCGATTACAGCTACGCGTCGCATACCCGTTTCTAAACAGTGACTGCTTATTTTTCTAATGAGCCGAAAGCGTATAACAATAATTAGCAAATATGTATACAGAGCAATTTGCAAAATCATAAATGAACTTCACCGTTTCTTCTAATGCGTACATGTAATAACCGCATGCACTTGCGGCACTTCTAACACACTGGCAGACCATTTTCCTAAATCAAAACACTGTATTTTAAGTAATTAGGATAGCCAAGTTAAACAAGCAGATGGTACGCACAACCTCCTTTTTGCTTTCTCCAATCGCAGTCATTTGGCAGTTTGTTTCCTCCCAAGAAATACGCTGTTATCACGTGTTCGTGTTGTACACTGTTTTTTCGGAGGAACATTTTACCGTTCAGTTATCTTTATTTTTGTGCCTATCCGTCATGACGACGGCGTGCTCCAACAGTCTTGCTTGTGTATACTCGCATGCGGGATGTAAAAGTCGAGGCTCTGATGACATTAATTTGATTTCACATAATTTCGAACATAAGAAACAACATGTCGCCGTTAGTACCTCGTGCAAACATCACAGAAGCTCTTTTATTTAGCGAAATAACGGGATCTAGCTGCACAAATTTTTTGAGGGCAAACACGCAAGCGTGGAGGGCCCTCACCGCTTCCGTCTTTGGTATGGGCGTATGGACGCGCATGCATTGATTGATTTTTGTGGTTTAACGTCCCAAAACCAGCTCTGATTATGAGAGACGCCGTAGTGAAGGTCTCCGGAAATTTCGACCACCTGGGGTTCTTTAACGTGCACTGACATCGCACAGCACACGGGCCTCACCGTTTCGCCTTCATCGAAATGCAGCCGCCGCGGCCGGGATTCGATCCCGCGACCTTCGGATCTGCAGCCGAGTACCGTAGCCACTAGACCACCGTGGCGGGGCAGGCCGTTTAAATTTTAAATGCATACACGTTTAAATTTTGCCGCACTGTTCCTTCGCAACCAGATAGCCACTACAATTTCAAAGATATTCCTGGTGAAGTTCAAGGACCGAGAGGGAGCGCAGTGAAAGAAATGCAGTAACCTTAAGTGAAGGAGAAGCTACATTAAAGTTGGCAAAGGGTAGGATGGAAGGAATAAGGGAAAAGAAGGCACGTAGAGATTTTACGTGTGAGCGGCCTTCTCGAAAGAGCGATTGTCACGTGCATTTACCACGCGTGATTATCCAAACCAATCGGTATAGATATTCTGCAGATCGTGTTAGGCGGTGGGAACACAAATTTGCTCTGTGTTACAACGCTGTTACACAATTAAAATGCAAAATGATCGAACAAGGCATCCTGCTGAAGCAATATTTGATTTTCATCGACGATATACCTCAATTTTTTGTTCGAAGAATTCTCGTCATTTCCAGTAGTCGCCTTCACCCGGTCGTCGGTATCGCTTGAGATGCAAAATACTGGAATTTCAAGCATCGAAACTACAGTCTGATTATGAAGAATGCCGTAGCCGGCTACGCTGAGCTCACTATTTACCACTCGCGTGCTCTTAAGGGGCACACTAATATAAGCAATTCCGTGCTACGAATTCCGACGTGCTTATTCGGTGGCATGACACTCCTCGCCTGTTGATGCGACTTCCCCCTTATATAAAAACAATTTATTATCCATTATAAGTAGCGCTGTTTGTTTCCCGGTAAAACCTTATTTTTCCCGGTTCCTACATCCCGACCGCGTTTGAGTAAAATAGGGGTTAAACCGATTTCTCCCCAAATTCCAGTGCCCCGCACCAACCCGTTACGCTGCACGGAATTCGCGGTGCTCATGCGCGACAGCTACCCGACCTCGGGACAACAAAGTTCCGTTCCGTTACCTTAAGTGAGCTCCAAAGACGTAGAGTTAATTTCACAGGCTTAGTGCAGCGCTCTGGGCACTACGTATACGGCTGTCATATGTAAAATTAAGCTTGTAGATATAACCTGGAAGAGAAAAACGAATTTCGGAATGGATAAAAAAAAAAAGATCCCTTTTCCCCGAACATCACCTTGAAAAATAGCATCCGACTTTTGCCACTTTTGCCTTCCAATTCTGAAGAAATATAAAACCCGAAAACGAACAACCCTATTTATAAATGTCGCAACTGGAAACTATCTAAAAATGCACGCATGCCATCACACGAATGACGTGCAATTAACCTTTATCTCAACCATGTAAGGCCGCTACGCTTAGCAGACCCTACGGCCAGCCCGCAATGTAAAGCCTCAGTGCCTCTTTTCTACGATGAATACGTGTGCGTTCATTATCCGCTTAATTAGAACTCTTGCACTTAATTGCAACAGAGAGGACGTCTACATGCGCATGCATCCTCTCTATACTGACCTGTCATCAACAGATGTCACTACTTCCATTGCCTTAGCAAATAGCTATCTTGAAAACACACACAAAAAAATGTTTCTCGCAATTAATAACACTGAATTAACCATAATGAATTTGTACGAAGTCAGAACAACTCAGAAGGAACTAAAAATATGCACAAATAATGTAGAATCCCCTTAAGCTAAAAAATGTGGACGCCGAAAGCACGTAACTACAGCAGTGGCATTGAAAATGGCGATAAGGCGACTGTTTTCTAAATCACGTCCAAGCGTCGGAATTGAGCTCAGGGAACGCTCAGGTGAAGTTAGATGCAAACTGCCACCAAGAGAGAGGTTGACCAAAATTAGAAGGGGAGTCGGAGAATTCAAACCAACATGATTGCCTGCATTATCTACAAATATGCAGACTGAACAGCGAGGCTTTGCTCTGAAAGAGCAGCAGGATGACGCTGCTTTCTGGTTCATCCGCGTTTACCACCCTGTACAGCGTATAACGAGTAGTTAAGGTTTCCTTCAGACGTACGTTGGCGTACGTCTTCAGACGTACGTTGGCGAAACCTTGAGACATTATTTCCGGGCCTATTTACAGCAAGCGTTCCCTCCAGGCTGCGTGCTTACATTTGCAGGAACTCTCCGTTCGGTCTGTTTTCTCTCGCACAGTCGCACGCAGAGACGTCTGTTATTGCGCGGTATAGAACACAGAAGAGCGCGGCACTCCCGACTCCTTCCGAGCTCACTCGATGTATCTGTGCGTAACTATTTTCTGGAACAAAGCCAGTCCCGTTCCGCTAGGCGGCGGCATCCATAAAAAGGACACATCGGGCTTAAGTACAGCGTCGGGTAGAGTGCCTCGCTCAGAGAGGCAACATGCACATGCGCGCAGCTTCGACCATACAGAGGTCGCCGGCATGCGACTCCGCATGTTGGTTCAAATATCCTGTTTCTTTCCTCATTTTGTTTCTCTACGGCATACCCTGCTGCGATTAACCGCGCCATCTGAGGCGCTGCAGCCAATAACAACACTTCTATTTTCCTCTGAGGGCGGACAACCAGGCTTCGGTGACGGCGCTGAGTGTCTTTATACATCAGTATTCTTAATATCGCTAACGTGACAGCTATACATACATACATACATACATACATACATACATACATACATACATACATACATACATACATACATACATACATACATACATACATACATACATACATACATACATACATACATACATACATACATACATACATACATACATACATACATACATGCCGAATAAATCAACGTACATGTCAACGCAACGAAATGAGGGCCTCGGACCAGGACGGATTCTTCGTGATCTAGAAAACTTCCTTCCTTGCGGTGAAATCGGTCTAGATTTCCTTATAGCGTCGAGCTAACTAGTGGACGACAAGTTTTCCTTTCATGAACCCTCTAGCACTTTGCCGGCTTTCGCAGAATTGAACTGCTGTAAGAAATATAGTGTACGAAGGGACTCTGCTACTCTTATTCACCTTTACTTCCCACGCACCTTCCCCAGAATAACACAAACGGCAATTTCACTTCGGTTTCCTTCCAGTTTTGTATGTCTTTGTCTTCAATCGACATGGTTTCAGGTTAAGAGAAATAAGAAAATTTCGAGCTCAAAGCACGCATTATCAACTACCGCGCCTGATGGTGTGCGTCTATATTTGATCAGGATATCAGCAGCTCGTGGGCGTTGCGTTCATTTTGCCTTTAGTGTCATCATCTCAACTTTTCCTTCCTGCTACCGACACGCTTAATTCGCGATTCTACTAAATATAGCTAGCAAGTCGCCCTATTCTTTGGCAAACACCCGCTGCTCGGTGCTGCTTTTATGCTTTTCAGATTGGCTGAGAGAAATTAAACTGTGCGCTCGCTCGTAGTACAGCTGACGACAAAGTAATAAGCATGCCGGGCACGTGCGCACATGTGTTATCTCGCTTTAGATATTTATTTGAAATAATACCAGTGTACAGGACGAACATAGGAGCTTAAATTTACATAACGGTGGCGCATTCGCTGCAGCAGCAGAGGAGCAGACCAGCACGCGCGATGACTACGCAGTTTCTCGCTGGCAAATATTTGCTGAAATGGAATGAACACACACGAGAGAAATGCACGTGCTCCGTTACCTAAGTTTCCGGCCGGGTTTCCGGTGACCTTAAAAGATTTTCTTTTCTCAAGCTATATCCTTCTTTATTTAATAAACGCGAGTAGCGCACATCGTTATCATTCGTGCTGCGTCCTCCAATTTTCTATGTCGCACTGCGCAAGTAATTATTCAATCATACCCAGCTCGAACAAGCTCATAATCTCGATAAGTGTATATCCCATAATCAGCTTTAGTACTGTTCTTTCATAACCCTTTCGAAGCATATACTTCAAAAGGCGCCTCTCCGAGCAACCAGTTAACTTATTTTGAATAACTGACTTCACACCTAAATGAATAACTGGATGTTCAGGTGTCCGTGTAATTAAAATTCTAAATTATTTCTTTAATGAACGTGGCAGAAATAAACTTATGAGCAATACAAAATAAAGAAGGCAAACGCTAAATCTATTTAAACCGCGACTGCTAGGCAGGTCTTGAAGGAGGATATGCTCAGCAGCATCTAAAATTGATGTACCGGTATCGGCTGCGTCATTGCTAATAGGTCAATCATCGTGTATACAGGGGATCCAATTATCTCAGGCTAAGTCGATTTCATTTTTTAAACCTTCCGCAAGAATTTTCTGACAGAATCGTGATACGATTGCATACTTGTGAATTTCCGGATGTAATTGTTCTTTCTATTTGTTGCCTTGTTTATTGATATAGTGAGAACTTTATTAATGGGCACACAGAACTTAAGCGCGCACCGCGAGGTTTTGCCATAATTAGTCATGTTAACTCAGTTCTCTTAAACCGCGTTTTAAGGCAGATCGGTCTGCGGAGGCCCTTCGTATACAGCAGTATTATTCGCACGCATACGTGATTTTAAGCATAGTAGATGACCAGCTCCTAAACTGCAAAATATCTGGCGCCAGAGCGCGAAAAAATGTGTAAGCGTGCCATCGGTGTAATTAACGAACAAGGAACTCTATTTCCTAGATGGCAATGTAAAACGTTGATTGTATGATGTGTTTTGAACCGTTACGCCCAGCGTTGAAAATTTAGAATACGCTAACCCAGGCCACGATTCAGCCTTATGATTTGCCACGTGTATATTTTCATCCGCTGCGCATGTTACGCATCAAGATGAGAAATGTTTAATCAGCTTATTTCATAGCAAATTTTCTTCGCTATCAAGCTTCATTGTGACAAGCATGCGATTTCTTCGGCGATATCTGTGCGCCCCGTGTGATGGATGCGCCTATATATTCGCTTGTAATGGCCTTCCGGAGAAAGTTGGAAGTCTGCGCCTGTCCCGTAGTAGCTTTCTCTGTCCCTGTTCATTTGTGCAGGCCGCTCATCCTTTTTTTTATTATTATCCAAGAATGAACCAAGTGGCCCAAGTCAAAGTTTTTTTAGAGTCAGTAAGGGTCATCACAAACAACAATACAGCTTCACCTCTTAGAGGAATCGTCAATAAGCCCTTTCGGGAAAAAAAAATTCGCTCATGTATGTCTCAAAGTACTTAAACTAAATCCAAACCTAAATGTACATACTTAACGAAACAGGTATAAATAATGTTCGAGAAATTCGTGTTTGCAAGTATAACAGATGAGCAGTATGAAGAAGAGGTAGCGCAGAGCAACCGCAAAGCCGGAAGCTGCTAAACAATCTTTTGACTATGACTATTGTGAAAAGTGAACATTGTGCGCAATACCTCACTTCCGTTTTACAAAAAACGGAATGAGGTATTGTTTCGTACTTTGAGTTGCAAACATGGTGGCAAACGTGTCCTTTACAGGACACTCAACAGGGAAGGAGTTCTCGATAATCAACCACATTCTTTTTTTTTTTAGTTGGCACAGTTTTGCACTGCTACAGTTGTGTATTTTCACACAAAAAATCTTTAGGACAAACATGCAGAGTATGAGTCTGCCTATTCGTCATGAATATTTTTTCAATATCCGTCTCTGCACAATCAGACGCTGTGCGCATGGGACCGACGATAAAATAGGACGAACATGCAGAGTCATACTCTGCGTGCATGTTCGTCCTATTTTGGTGTTGGGCCCATGCGCACAGCGTCTGATTGCGCAGAGACGGATATTGAATGGGAACCTATTCAGTTTTAAGGCAGTTAAAGCACGCTTGCGAAGGCGTTGTGTACGTCCACTTTGCCCGACGCTACGGCTATTTCGACAAAAAATAAAGAATAAACGCGCTCAATGAAGTGTGATTTGAAGTTTTGTCACTGAGCTTTGTGTTGTGAAGTAAACGCTTCACATTTCATATTCGCTTTTCCTTCACTGCAGGTCGTCTGGTATTACCCTTCTAGTAGCTGCCTGGCTGCTAGTGGTAGTAGGTCGTGCGGATTCGGACGACGTCGTGCCCGACCTCTGCAACCTCATCGACCAGCCCATGTACTGTCGTTGCGACGTCAACGATGCGGACGAAGTAAGCGACGTCACGTGCTACGTGGGGCGAAAACTGCCGGCGGATCATGCCGTCTTTCAGTTATTCGAAAGGCAACCGAGCATCGTTTCTGTCGCATTCACTGCCTTCGGTAGCGACTATAAGCTTGACTTCGTCCCGACGCTGGCATTGCTCCACATGCCGCAAATCGAGCGTGTCAGAGTTTCCCAAGCGGAGCTCGGAGACATCAAGCCATACTCTTTTCAGAACCTTTCTCAGCTCGCCGTCCTCTCGTTGGACTCGAACGAGATCACGAGCTTGGATGCCGAAGCCATAGTGGATCTTCCCCGCCTCAAGAAGCTCGAGCTCGCTGACAACAAGCTGAGAAGACTGCGGGCTGGTTCTCTCAAGAATCTGCCCTCCCTGACGCATTTATTCCTCGAGCGTAACCAGCTGGAGGTATTGGACGACAGCGTGTTCGAGGATCTGGGCGCCCTGCGCGAGCTGGAGCTGAGCGACAACGCGATCGAGAAGCTGAGCGAGCAAAGCTTCCGTGGCCTGGGGCGCGTGGCGAGACTCGACCTGTTCCGCAACAAGCTGACGCGCCTCGAGGCCCGTGTGTTCAGCGGCATGCCTGAGTTGGCCGAGCTGGACCTCAAGTACAACCACCTGTCCGAGATCGACCCGCTGGCCTTCGAAGGGCTGCCGCAGCTGACGGTGCTGTACATGTCGTACAACCAGCTACGCGTGCTGCCCGCGTACATGTTCCGTGGTGCTCCAAACCTGGTGTCCGTCGACCTGTCGCAGAATCAGCTGCTCACGCTTACCTGGAGGACGATCCAGGACCTGGCGAAGATAGACGCCGAGTCCTTCGACATGGGCCTCACCGGTGAGAGAAGCCAGATTTTTATTCTAGGGTATTTTTTGTGGCTTCGTTATTTTTTTTTTCTGTCTTGAATTTATACCCGCATTGGTTTGCTTGATGATTATGATCCTGATAGCGGAAGCTATATACCATTATACATATACATTTTCATAAAATGTGTCCACAGATAAAGATATCTGTGCACATTTTGCTGGATTGGTTTGTTCATGGTGGCAAGCACTGCATAGGATTTATATTTTAAACAGTAATTAGACTAACTTTTATCAGAGCAGCTAGATGCTAAAAGCAAATTGGCGAATGAAAATCATTGACAGAAGGAATCCATATCCGTTGTAATATTTTAGGGGCGAAGCTCCTTAAGGCGTGGGTCGTGCGTCCCCGATGTATGTAGTAGTAGTAGTAGTAGGTAGCCACCGGCGCGTGCCTGCCGGGAGGCACGCGCTCGCCCGCGCGAGGACAACGTTGGCGCAGGCAGCGTCTCCTAGCGAGTTTCTTGATTGAGAAATACTGACTGCTCGCTTTGGAGAAGCGTTCACCGGCAACCCATATATACATATATATATATATATATATATATATATATATATATATATATATATATATATATATATATATATATATATATATATATATATATATGCACTGCATCTTGACTTGCAATGAAGTGCCGGTGGGAGATTTCACTAGTGCATTGTGCATAGTTGAACCGTGAGGATTTGTAGCATGCGCGAGATGTTATAAAACTAGATGGCGGTACTTGTAGTTGATGATGAAAGATGCGAGATGTTATAATAGTTTGATGACATTTACTCAAGTGTTTCACTTTTAATTGTGGGGCGAATTGCACGGAAGAGTTTCACGGTTTACCGATGATTCCTTCCGGAGCTTCGCCCCACTCATCATCATTCACCCCGTGAATATGCTGTGATTTTTTTCGAAAGGGCAACGCTGGTCATTTCTGTAGATCGCTGAACTCCGGTTAACTGCGCCCTGGAAACCGGCGCTGAATGACGAAAACACGCAATTGCCACTTCCTTCGGTAGTGGCCTGAGTGACACAGTTCTTCCCCTTGCATTGACAAGCGACGATGAGAAAGCGTTCTTATCAAGAGGCGATATTTCGTTCGTTGCCGCGTGATCGTGCTTGCAGGTCTCGACAACGATACACGTTCGTAGTCACGCGGCAATGCGAAGGGAACGACTGTGTCGCACAGGCCACTACCGAAGCAGACAGCAACTGCGCTCTTTCGCCATTCAGTTTCGGCTTCCTGCGAGCAATTAGTCATATTTCAGCGAGCTGTAGCAATCCCCAGCGTTGCCCTTCTGAAAATATAACAGCAGCTATAATTTCCCTGTGTAAATGACTCTCATTCGTCAGTTTGGTTTGAACATCTAGCTGTTTTGATTTGTTGTTTTGTGGGGTTTAACGTCTCAAAACCAGCTCTGACTATGAGAGACGCCAGCTGTTTTGATTTAAACGTTAATCAGTATAACTGCAAATCACTGTGCACGACATCACTCCTACCCAATTTGAAGTGCTTGCCGCTATGAACGAAGCACTTCCGCAAAAAAGCGGGCAAATGTCTGCTTTTTTGTATTTATAAGATCTTCGGACATATTTTCTGAAAGACCACGAATGCTCAGACATAGATAGCTGTAGCAAAATATATTCGCGAAAATACGTGAAGCTGTATAGAATACGAAGCTGTAAATCCTTTAGAAAGTATCACTAAGCTCCCACTTGAAATGCTTAGGAAATGTTCGCGATTAATCTAAGGGCAATTCCTCCTAATCAAGGGACCAGAACCGGCACCAAGCGCCTTTCTGCGGTTATCAGACTAGATGCTGTTGATACTGCGCTAAATGGGCTCGAGCACACTGGCCCTTTCGCAGTACATTTCAGTAGCCCGAAACTGAGTTATTTCGCATTCGAACACTTTTATCATACATACATACATACATACATACATACATACATACATACATACATACATACATACATACATACATACATACATACATACATACATACATACATACATACATACATACATACATACATACATACATACATACATCAGAAACAACACACATGACTTCATTACCTCAGAAATAGCAAAGTAAATCTTGTATAACGATAATGTTGCTGGCGTTCCATGCATTGTAGACTGGAAGTTCTTTACCCGCTCGATATAGACGTGCGTGTCGGGCAGCGCGTAGACCACCGCGAACGCGCCCGCAAAGAATGCACCAGAAAATTTTGCCCTCGTGCACTTGACCTTCAGGGCACGCCGTATATGCGTGGGACTGGCACAACGGAGACCAAGGGAGGAGGACGCTGGCGTACATAAACACGCGGCAACCCCCCTAGCCCACCCATCCCGACGCTCAGCCGGCACGCCTTTGAGGCAGGACGACGTTATATACAGTATACACCCGCGCCGACAGATCGGTTCCTGCCGCCATGTCTTCTAAAGACAGGCGCGCCAGTTCAGAAGAGGCACGGCGGATGCGCTCCCTATAACAGGCACAACCTTTCCAGGCGCGACAACCAATATAGTAAGGAGGCGGCCATTTGTTACTGTTTGTCCTATTCCCGGCCTGTGCAAGGGAGCTATGGCTGATCAAAGGAGAACAGGCCCCGCGCTCTGTGAACAAGAAAATCGCCAGAAAGGAGAAAGCGTTTCCTCAGAGATAGTTTACCTTTTCTTCACTCCTGGTTACGCCCGGGCACATATACAACGCCGTCCTCATTATAGCCACGATATTTATACACATGGGCGTGTGACAGGGCTCTTGCCCTTCGATATAACATACGATAAGTATCGCATGCTGGCCGTTTTTGAAACACGTATAGTTATTGATTCGGGACAGCACCCGAGTGATTACACATGTGACTCGTCTCTACGCACCGATCGATTGAGATATCGCCATGTTAAAACTGTTTGCGCCTAGTGGGTCTGGCAGCAACGTTCCCTGCGTCGTCTTTTCTTTTCTTTTTTTTTTCTTAGGCAGTCTAAACAAAAGGATCATCCGGGCACCATGACCGAGCTACACGAGTGCTTGTTCTCATTCGTTTGTGATATCCAAGATTGTGTTTCTGACACAGGGATGTTCTCCAAAACTCTCTATGTCATTACAGATGACTTGAGCCAAAAATTACGAGAATCTTAGATGAGGCTATGAGCACATCACATGTTGAGTAAACAGCGGAGCTGGCAATCAAGCGCCCAACCAGGCTATGCAAACCGAGTTATTTTTTTTTTCACATTTCTTTATCTCTTTCTACATCATCTTCTTTTTCGTTCTGTCATCGCCTTCTTTCTTCATCTCTCTATATTGCACTCTCTCCTTCTCACTCTCAGTTCTCTTTTCCAACTTTTGCTATACAGCACTGTACATGGCTATGCTATGGTTTACTCCTTCACCTCCTCCTCACCCTTATATCGGTGCTTCCCTTTCCTATCCCCTTCCGCCGATTTTGTACACGGCTATGCTATGCCATGCTTCACTCTCTACCCTTCTCCTTTCACATCACTCCCCCTCACCCTCACATCACTTTACCACCCCCTTAATATACTATACTATGCATCGCTATGCTAGTTAGGAGCTGCTTGGTGCATACCATCTTCCTGTGGTGCATGCCCGCCGAGTTTTTTTACACGTGACGCCGCAAGTGGCCCAAGCTTAAACAGCTCCCCTGCTAAAAGTAGGACTGGAATATTGTTTTGTTTTTGTTTTTTGGCCTCACTTCGTGACCTAAAGGAAATAACCGCACAGCCAAGCTTCCGCGCGTGCTTCTTAATGTTATATGTTCATTTTTTATGCCATTCAACGGAAAGTATCGTGTTCCTGCAGAGGTCAGAACAATCTGTGCAGTTCGAAGATGATGTATACTCAGTGTGTTCACTGGTGTTCGTGTCTTCAACTGTACAAAAGTGTTTGCAACTACCTGGTCTGCCTGTATTCACAGTGCGCAGCACACGAGCCGCCGATTTTGTGTTCCAGTAGAAAGCCATAACAGCGCTAGGGCTACTACCGATGACCGTGTCATAAGACAGCTTTCTTTGTCATTAAATGTCGAAGATGATCGATGGATGCATCGGAACGCGATTTAGCTCGTACCGCGTTCCCCTGCTGGCAGTGGTAGAGCACTCAGCATCTACACTAGCAGATTCGGAAGCCACTCGCGGAAACGAAAGCCGCGCAAAATGTTGCTGCCGTCGTGCGTCCTCGGAGCGTGGAACAAGCAGAAAGCGAAATCGAAAAGAGAAACCATGACATCCCGTTTCCAGGGGTAGCTCCACTGATTTCGATAAGATGGATGGTATGGGCCAGCTAAATCCGTCAAAATCGCACTAAGTCGAGCAGCTTCCCATTTGCGCTTGTACTATACTTTCCCCGCATCTTCTACGCCTCTCTTCTCACTCAGATTGATATCATTCAATTCATCTTTCTGTTCGGCCCATTTTTTTTGGGAGCCCAAATCTTATTCTGTGACATCCCTTCGCAAGTGCACACTTCCGGCTCCGAGAACACTTCCATGTCCTAACCCCGGTGGCTTTGTTTCTAGCACTGATTTTTCCAGAGCACAAACGTTTCAGTCGTGGGGCTCTTGTTTTCAGTTCAGATCCACTTATAACATCCACGGTGTGAGTATTTGAGAAAACACACACACCGTGTCCGCTTAAGTATAGATATTGATCCCCGGCTCACCACGCGTTTGTCCTGTGAGCAAGAAAAAAATAAACCTGGCAAACTTTCCCTTTGTTTCTAAAGTTACGTATAAATATTACTCGAGGTGTGCGTTAAGAAGGGTTTAGCTAAGACATTGTTTAAGAACTAAAACTGCGTTGAGGAATGCATCAGAGTGCCCCACCGCAGTGGTCTAGCGGCTATGGCACTCGGCTGCTGATCGGAAGGTCGCAGGATCGAATCCCGGCAGCGGCGGCTGCATTTCGATGGAGGCGAAATGTTGAGGCCCGTGTACTCTGCGATGTCAGTGCACGTTAAAGAACCCCAGGTGGTCGAAATTTCCGGAGCCTTCCACTACGGTGTCTCTCGTAATCAATGGTGATTTTAGGACGTAGAACAGCAGAAATCAATCAATGCATCAGAGTAGAATTAGAAGGCAATAGCGCACACTGAAAACTGATTCACTGCTCTTCTAACAACGCAGTCTCGCGATCATGACTGTTCCTGCGCACGCGCCTTTGAAATTTTGCAAATTGTATGCTCTCCAGCATCCCATTGGCTGAAGAACTCGTATGTGAGCAAAAGCATGAACTTTCCAAGACACGCGCGTGCTGGTAAAAACTTCGTATTACTAGGAGGAACATGAAGGCAAAATTTCTGTTCCATTATGTTCGGGCTGAAATGTCAGCTGTGGCAGCTTAGTGCAACGTTATGGATTACAACGTATATTCTTCTATCAGAGATCTTCGGCTACGCGCCGGAAAGTTTTCGAGGCTTGGTTAAGAGTGCGCTTGATTCTTTAAGAATCTACGGTAGTCATTTACCTGTATTCAATAACGTAATTAGTTTATAGAGGGTATAAAGTCGAACTGGCGCGGTAATTTCGTAGCCGTAGGCGTAGCGCAATATATATATATATATATATATATATATATATATATATATATATATATATATATATATATATATCGAAATTCTTGTTTTATTAACGTTGCAGCCGGTGGGCCGACCTTCGTCAGAATGAAGACAGTACAAAGATGCACACACTATTTAAAGGTGTCACGTTGTCACGCAGTACAGTACTGGCGCGTTTCCCGCCGAACGCTAACTTGGTAACAGCAGTAATAAACTGAAGAAAAAGAACTACCGCTAACAAGAACTGAAACATTATGTGCAAAAGACGAGTGTGCATGCTTTGTGCTGCGTACTTACCAAGCATTCTTACCCTCTGCTGTCCATGCGCAGGCAACAAGTTCAGCTGCGACTGCCGGCTGGCCTGGATCCTACACCTGGAGAAAGCCACGCGCAACCCCAAGTTCCGACGAGAACTGCGCCACGTCAAGTGCGATTTCGAAGACGCCGCGGCTGCCAACGTGACCGGCAGCAGCAAAGTGGTGCGGTTGAGCCTCAAGCAGCTGGGATGCACCGAGAACTACGAGCGTCCAGCGTTGGGTGACCTTTCGATCACAACTGACGACCCGGAGTCGGCGCTGTCCTCTGCCTTTCCTTTCGACGACGACGACGACTACGACGATGACGTCAGCGACGACGAGCCAGATGGCGACGAAAGCGACGAGAATTCGCTCGGTTCGCCACACGGCAGGCACCAGTCGCGAGAGGAGATGCATGCTGTAACGAACGAAGTCGATGTCATCCTGAGTCAGCAGAAAGCTCTAGACAAAGACGCGACAGTGTCGTCAGACAGACATAACGTTGCCCACGGCACAAGTCAAAATACCATGCCGTGTAAGGCTGCGGTTGCGCTGGTTCTCGTTGTCCTCTTCTGGGGCCGTGCGCAAATATGTTGCAGGTGATAAAGTTTAAAAGGAAAAGCGTAGTTTCTCACTGCGCACTCGGTCCTTCTCCGAAAAGAAAAGAAAAAGAAATGAGGCGATTGGTGAAGCCGAACTGATATAATGCAACGGACCTTTCCTGCTTTATTCTGTGCCATTTCTCACCCATGGCACATTCTTATCACTCGCGATTCACAACCCGGCTGGTCTCCCTGATAACGAAAGCAGAGTGCCACGGAGGAATGGCATGAGGACAGAAGCGTTGCATTATCCCCACCAAGTTTCCATAAGCACTCATCTTTCCATGAAATTTCCTTGAGATCACAGACCTGAAACATGAACCCTTGTTCTCAACCACGCACCTTTCGGAATAATTTCCAGAACACCGACAAATAGCGCCGCGAGTATTCGCTTTTCTTGAGATAAGCATCGTAAACATTATAAAAAGTCATGTCAGGTCTCGTAGATCTTGTGTATCATTCAAATATTGGTTCAGTGGCACAGAGCTAAAATCGAGAACGATACAATTCTAGTCCCCAAGTTGCATGTTAACTCAACACGTCTACATCGATTACAATGAAAGATCATAATGGATACTCGATTACTTAACATAATCATGTCAAGTTGACAACGGTTACATAATATATTGCGGTAAGCAGGCGACAAGTTCAGGCGGTAATCATATTTGCGAAGAATTCCTGGGGTGACAATAGCTTCGAGATAACTTTCCTTTAAGTTTGCGATGAAGCAAATACAGACACCTCACATGTTCTCTTTCTCGTTTTCTATAAAGCAGTCTTTTAAAGCAATTAATCACAATGGCAGTGCAGTTTACTGTATTACCGCATGTTCCACAGCGCATAGATCAAAACAGGCGACGCCTTTCTATTTGTTCCAAGTGGACACGTATTGCAAACTTCTCAGATGCACTTTGTAAAAAGCTAAGTGTAGCATCAACTGAACAGCTAACGCGACAGTCAGAGAAATTGAGCTAATTTATTTCGTGCTTTTTTTTTATTCCTATCGAAGGTAATTTCCTCCTCATTGGGTAATATAGTTCGAGAATTTTAACTGTGCTCTCGGCACACAGGGGACATAAAATAAAAATTAATATTAAATAACACCTCGTTTAACTCAAACACGATGGACTTATAGTTTTTAAAAGATGTATTCGAAATATTGTAAGTTCTGTTCAAAAGAACTGGCTTTCGTTCATTTAAACTCTGGTGCCAGAGTGCCACAACGTTTTCGGCTGCGTTATTGGCCGCTGTCCTCTGACACTTCTTCAACTTCAATATTGCTTCTGCCCGGGATTACGGCCTTTTGAAAGTTTTCCTTAGCGCAGCCCGTAATGTCAGTACGAGTTTTCATTTTTTTTAAATCGCGATAGCATTCCTAGTTTAATTGCTTACCGCGACAACGCTAGTCTCCCATGGCGAGCGGCATTAAAGCCACACTTTTCGAATGAGTGAGTAATTTTACAGGTTTACACGTGAATACGCTTGGCGAAACATTCCTCGCCGCTATTCTGAGGATGCCGCTACTTGTGCTCATGACAGAAAGATACTGTCGCGTATTGTTCTGATTTCCTTTGTCCCGTTATTTCTCTGACATAATAAAGAGAATCCCTAAAAAAAGGCTTTTTAGTGCAGCCTATCTCAGGTATTTTTATTTCCTCATGAACCAAGCTCCGGAAGAAACACAGAAAAGAAAAGTGGATGGTCACGCCATCTTTGGCACTTATCTGTACACCGTTTCTTTCCCTCGCGTGATGCTCACAATGTACGAAGCTTCAGGCCCGTATTCACAAACCTACCTAGTCGTTATCGTTTGTATCTTTAGCGTTTCTGTGACATTATGACGCGTTAAGGGGACTTAAATGGCCAAAAGATTATGAGGCTTGTTAGTAGATACTGGACTCATTTGTTCATGAACACGATAAGGGCACAGGTAAGATAAGGAAGACAAGCGATAAGGTTAAGGTATGTTCATGAATGCGGGTCTGACTCTTTAAGAAACCATAAGCTTTCGCTTATTAGTATTTTAAACGCGAAGCATTTCTTGGTGAACTTCAGCAACTTTGACCGTATCTATCTATCTATCTATCTATCTATCTATCTATCTATCTATCTATCTATCTATCTATCTATCTATCTATCTATCTATCTATCTATCTATCTATCTATCTATCTAGCCGCCTACGTATCGGTGCTCTCCTGGTCGTCTTGTTCGCCTCGTATACCCGAATATTTTCGCGGTAGGGTGCACATGCATGGCGAACATGGATGCCTGATATTTACATCGCTAACATGATACACTCGTCATCGACGCCACGATTAACGATACTGCTATCATCTGTCGCTCATACCCGCTGTTCTCGGCGTACAGTATGCGGGTATGCGCCTCACCTATGTCGATCAAGGACCAACTAAACAAAACGTCTAACATATCATTAGCACACACTTAAAAATAAGAAAGGTACGCCGTTTGTCGCAGCTTAAGGTGGAAGCGCAAACATAACAAGCACACACACAACCTACGAAGCAGTAAGTGGGCATCGAGCCCGGGCCCCCCGAGATGCAAAGAAAGCGCGTTATAGGCTACGGCGGCTCGTCTCACACGGTACATAAGTAAACCTGATTGATTTGATTGATTTGTGGGGTTTTACGTCCCAAAACCAGCTGTGATTACGAGAGACGCCGTAGTGAGGGCTCCAGAAATTTAGACCACCTGGGGTTCTTTAACGTGCACTGACGTCGCACGTCAGTGCACGTTGCACTGACGTCGCGGGTAACGGAGTGGATTCCTAGAGAACGCAAGCGTAGCAGGGGGCGGCAGAAAGTTAGATGGACAGATGAGATCAGGAAGTTTGCGGGGATGAATTGGGCCCAGTTAGCAGAGGACAGGGATAATTGGAGATCCATGGGAGAGGCCTTTGCCCTGCAGTGGGCGTAGACAGGCTGACGACGACGACGACGACGATGATGATGATGATGATGATGACGTCGCACAGTACACGGGCCTCAACATTCATAAGTAAACCTGTCACACCGGCAGATGTGATGATGGCACTTGTATAACGCGAATTGCGCTTCTAATGTGAGTCAAGTGCTATCATAGCAATGTAACAAACAATACATATGGTTTACTATCGCTTGACATACTTCTGTCCAAATTTGCCCGATCTCGTAGGAATACTTCGACAAACGGCGCTTACTATATACGCACATTACGGCACCGTAGCGTGAATTTTACGTCCAAAAAAAAAGAAATATATGTGCTGTGGAATGGCATGAGTGCCCACGTGACGTCGTACCATGACCTACAATTCGGTCGCCATGGTGCTGTCGACGTTCCTGGTTGGCCCACGTTAAGCATACACCCACTTATGGTCTTTGCACAAAGACCTTATTCCTACGCATACGACTTGGCTTAATGTCAGTCACTTTGTTGTAGGCAACTTCATCGCTGACTGCTTCGGGTGACACCTAGTTCCCATAATGCGTGGAATCTACAGGATTTTTAGATGCCAAGCAACTTATGCTCGGGGCTATGTCACTCCCTCCTTCCATCCAACCGCCGTGTGGCGTCCACACCCGCACTGCGCATGCGCATCCTCCTCCCCCTCCTCTCCCTGCCCCCTCTCCTCTCCCCTCGGCATTCCTCCTCTCTTCTCCGAACGGCGCGCGTTGACTATGGAAATGCTGTTTCTTCTGTGAGCAAGGAACGAGAACGCGCTCTCGCCCGGTTGAGGTGTCCTCACTGAGAGACAGTTACCGTGCACTCTGCACCCTATTTTCTTCAGTCCGGCGCGGTGGTGTAGTGGTTACGGTACTCGGTTGCCACCCAAAATACGCGGGTTCGATCCCGGCCGCGGAGGTCGCATTTTCGATGGAGGCGAAAATGCGAGGCCCGTGTACTGTGCGTTGTCAGTGCACGTTAAAGCACCCCAGGTGGTCTAAATTTCCGGAGCCCTCCACTACGGCCTTTCTCTCCTCTCTATCTCTTTCACTCCCTTTCCCCCTCCCCCACGGACCCTGAGCCGTGCTCCCTACATGGGCTGCAGAAATTAGCGTCCATTCCTAACCTAACCACAACACCCCCCCCCCCCTCCATTTTCTTCACTTCCTTAAATAAATAGAATCTCTCTCTCTCTCTCGCCCGCGAGAGACAACGCTGACGCAGGCAGCGTCTGCTAGCGTCAAACTGATGCAAACGCGACACCTAGTCAAACCGATGCAAACGCGGTGTGCCAACGCCACCTAGACGCACCCCCCGTGCTGCTTCGAATCGCCTCATGGTCCTGTTTAGCGGGAGATGGTGTAGTTTTTTTCTATGTTGAAACTTATTAAATATGTTCCAGTTCATTACGAAAAGGGCGCGTTCAGAAGAGTACCGAGCCGGACCGCCAAGGCCGGTGTTGAGTTACCAGTTCAATGGAACCAAAATAATATTAGATAGAATTTAACGCAAAAGAAAATTTGGCGGCCCATGAACGATATGGTTACGTAGTGTTCTCGAGCCCGTGGGCAAGTGCCTCGGTGAGCTTAAAGAACACGCTTAAAAAACGCGCGTTGCATATCAAACAGCCACGCCACAGCTGGCGCACCACCATGGCATAACCTCGACATAGCCGCGCATGTGCGCTAGTGGTCCACCGCGGTGGTGTAATGGTTACGGCACTCGGCTGCCACCCAAAAAACGCGGGATCGATCCCGGCCGCGGCGGTCGCATTTTCGATGGAGGCGAAAATGCCATAGGCCCGTGTACTGTGCGTTGTCAGTGCACGTTAAAGAACCCCAGGTGGTCTAAACTTCCGGAGCCCTCCACTACGGGTCTTCTATCCTTCCTATCTCTTTCACTCCCTTTCCCCCGCCCCCACGGACCCTGAGCCGTGCTCCCTACATGGGCTGCAGAAATTAGCGTCCTTTCCTATCCGAACGACAATCATCATCAATCATCATCATGTGCGCTAGTAACAGCAAGGGCTAGGAGGGGGAAGTGAGGGTGAGGAGAAGGGAAAGAAAGAGGGTAGACCACAGCATAGTCTGGTGCAGTCAAGTGCAGCACGGAGTGGGGAAAAGACGTGTTGGTGAGGAGGAGGGAAAAGAGGCGGGGAGAAGGTAGAGCATAGTCTTGTATAGTGCAGCAAGAACTCGGAAAGTGTTTCATTGAATGAATTCTGGTGTTTTACGATACGATTATGATCACGACATGATTATAAGAGAAGCCGTAGTGGAGGGCTCCGGAAATTTCAACCAACTGGGGTTCTTTAACGTGCACCGACATGGCACAGTACACTGGCCTCCACGTCGAAATGCAGCCGTCGCGGTCGGGGTTTCATCCCGCGACCTTCGGACTAGCCGCCGAGTGCTATAGCCACTAGACCACCATGGCGGGGCGGGAAGGAAAGTGAGGGCGAGGAGGAGAGAATACAGGAGAGGTGGGAAAAGGAGGAACGATGTGAGGGTAAAGAGGAGGGAAAGGAGGAGCGGAGAGCATAGCATAGTCGATAGTCTCGTAGCGCTGAGTGGGAAGGTAGCTGAGAGAGTGAGGGGGAACGACGTGAAGCACTAGCGGAGGGAAGGGTGGAGGGTAGAGCACAGATAGTCTTCCGAAGTACAGCTTAGCAATGGGTCAGAAAAGGAAGCGATGATGAGGAAAGGAGGAGGGGTAGGAAGGGAGGTGAGGAGCAATTATGTGAGGTTGAGGAGGAGGGTAGAGCATGGAATAGTACTAGTAATAGTGATTTTGGACTTGAGGAAAGACGCTATTTTCTGCAGGCCTTATGGGAGTACGGCTCAGCGTCTAGGGAAGTCGGGAATGGAAGTGGATAGGGAAAGAAGAGGTCACTGCCACGAGATTTGAGGTTGCCCACAGCCCCGAGCACCAGGTCAGGTGCCTCTCTCCCCATTAGAAAAATCGTTCGGTGCCCGGCGGCAGTGATGGGATTCGAACCCACTACCTCCCGCATCGGAGGCGGGCGCCTTAACCACCAGGCCACCGATTCGGTTCTAGAGCATAGAATGGCCTTTTACCATTGCACAGTATAGCGCATAAGCTCCGTGCAGTCGAGTTGTCCATGTGCGACATCAGCGCCAGAATGCACAGCCTGGCGGACAGAAGCAAAACTGGGCATACTGTGGCCGGAAAATACGCAAACACGACGCGTGCGTCTACACCGCGCGTCCCACCTTCTTTCGTTTTGTTACCTTTGAGACGCGCGCTCCAAACCTGCAGCAAACTGTTCCAAAGGGCGACGCGAGCGTGCGTGTGGTTTTCTTCGTAGCACGTCCGAAAAGCAGCGAAGAAACGCGCACGTCGCTGTCGCCTCGCGACTTCCACCATGCGCGCGCTATGGGCGAACGTGCGCGCGTCTCAAGTGCACCCCAAGCGGCCAATGGCAGCGACACTGAGCAAGGCCACCTAGAGGCCTTCTTTTTTTCTAGGTGGCGTTGCACTTAAAGTCCCTAGATCTTTTTTTCCGCTTTTAAAAAAACGGAAATAATATCTAGGGACTTTAGTTGGACTGAGCCATCCGACGAGAGCTACGTAGCGCCCTCTGGTCAGTGGACGGAGCCCATACCTACGTGCGCACCCGCCGCACCGGCCCCCTTCCGCAGTTCATCTGTGGTTTGCGGTGGCGCAGGCGAATAAGTTCGCAACAATTTATGTCACAAATAACTTCTCATAAAAGAATATGCTTTTGCATTTGGTGAAAGGGAAAAACAATGAAGATAAATTAATTTATATTTATTTTGTCCACCTCTCTTTATCATTTCTTGCGCCACTTGCGCCAACTAGGTCTAAATGGGAGAACCGCAAGCTCGAGCCGGTTAGCGCCTGAGTGTCCACTCTTAGCGCAGCTCTCTTTCTGCGTGGTAATATATTTCACGTACTAAATTATTGCACTTATTGCGCCTTCCCGCTCCGTTTATATCATTACCGAGTTGCCGAAATAATCATTGTCATCACCATTGCGGAAGTCACGCTGGCTCGTGCGAACGCTCGCTCAGCCAGCACGTGCACGCATTCCGCTTTAATTCTTGGAATCGAACGAGCAGCGAATTTCTGCTAGTCGTGAGACATGGAATATCTAGAGAGCCATAGACCTTTCCCCATATCTACAACAAGGATGTTGGATGTCACGGAGGATGGCGGGGTGAAGAAAAAGGTGGGTTCCACGCGCTCGTCAGTTCGACGAAATGTCTGACAGCGTTCGTTGAAAGCTGTTGCAAGGATACTCTGGACACGTGCACGCTGCGCGCTATAAAGCATATCCACGATTGTGTAAAGCCAGAACTGGTCTTAGTGCTGCGTTCAAGCGTCTAAATAATCGCATTGAATGGTTATCGCGTTAGGATGATGTTATATGGAGCTTTGTCTTTGCTGCTGGTGAAGCATAAATGAGGGATGCGGGTTCTTCATTCTTCATTATGCCGAATGTCAGCCTTTTGTCCGCCGCACGTCTGCCTGTTTGATGAAACAGACTAAATAAATTCATTCATTAGCACACGCATTGTTGTTGTTATGTGGGGTTTAACGTCCCAAAACCAGCTCTGATTATGAGAGACGCCGTAGTGGAGGGCTCCGGAAATTTGGACCACCTGGGGTTCTTTAACGTGCACTGACATCGCACAGCACACGGGCCTCAACATTTCGCCTCCATCGAAATGCAGCCGCCGCAGCCGGGATTCGATCCCGCGACCCTCGGATCAGCAGCCGAGTACCATAGCCACTAGACCACCGTGGCGGGGCAGCACACGCATTCCATACTGACAGCACTGGCCTAGAGATCGATCACAATCTGCACCTAGCGGAGAACGCAGGAAGTTACGAAGTGTGGATGCCAGCGGCGCGCGGCCGCTCCAGGGGCAGTATGTTCAAATATGTCCGCCGCGGTGGCGTAGTGGTTACCGTGCTCGACTGCCACCCAAAAAACGCGGGTTTGATCCCGGCTGCGGCGGTCGCATTTTCGATGGAGGCGAAAAATGCCAAAGGTCCGTGCACTGTACGTTGTCAGTGCACGTTAAAGAACCCCAGGTGGTCAAAATTACCAGAGCCCTCCACTACGGCTTTTCTCTCTATGTCGTTCAGACCCTTTGCCCTACCCACACAGACGCTTAGCCGTGCTCCCGAAATGGGCTGCAGAAATTAGCCTCCTTTCCTCAACCAAACCACAACCATCATAGTTCACGAATTCACAATGCATGTTGACAGGGATGGTTTCGTAGACATTGAATAATCCCCTAAGACGTTATTCTTTCTTTTTTGCAACCGAAACCCACAATGCGAATCACCGTGCGTTTTTAGTGCAGCGATGCTAAAAGTATTTGCTTAATTTGATCTCACGACGTGCACTTGTCGCCTTTCAACGTTTTTGTGAGGCCAACATAAGCTGTGTCCCCGCTTCCAAGGCACCATTGCCTCTGTACAGAGTCATCAACCAAGCTGGTTACGTTGTCAAGTGCCTCTTCAAAGACACTATATGCTATTGGGGCGGGTCACATGCAGTACATTATCTTCCACATTGCAGTCTCAGCATTGTGGCTGGTACTGCGTTGTGTACACATATACATAGTGATAGTGTGCGGCACGGAGAAGTTTGTCTTCAGCTGCCTCCACAAAACCCCTTCGGTACGCATGAGTGAGTCGTGCGGTGGGTTATGTTACCTGTGCTGTATTCTGTAGCACTGAAGCAATTGTTTTGCCATTGGTTCTTGTCTGTTGTCGTCATCGCGGTCACCTCGTTGTGAGCCTGGCGAAAATGCGCTCTACTCGAAGTGTGGGCTCTCTGGTTCCCAGCGACAGATGCGTGTACTGGTGTCCACGCAACTGCGGCTGTTTTAGGAAGTGTAGGGGTGTTTACAGTTTTTAATGCCCCCGGTACGCTATACCACGCCAGTTGGGTGTGTCAGTTCACAAGCGTCTACCTTGAAATTCCAAAACCCACCATACAAAGGAAGCGTCGTTGTCTAGTGTATCCTCTCAAGACCAGCACGATCTGTTCACGAGAGCATCGCAGGGAAGCCGCGGCTCGTGGGAGCCCTGGACTAGCGACACCACGCACACACGGGGACCGACGTTTGCAATATTAAAAAAAAAAAAAAGCCCCGTTCATTCGCACCAACGAATCGATGCATGACTTATTCTTACTGAAAGCCGAGCTCATGTCGGCTGCTTAGGGGTGCACGAATATCAATATTTCGGTTCGAAGTGAATCCGAAGCGAATGGTCTTTGGGAGTTGAATAATTCTGAAGACAATACTAGTTCGAATAATAACCGAATGTCTGCGGAACGAAACATTACACTTTCAGTTTGTCAGTTTTTTCCTTCCTAAAAAATATATTCTTTTGTTGTGCGCTTAAACCTACAGAGTCAGCCCAGGGAGTCATCTGATAACACACCTTAGGTTCCTCTTAAATGTTGTCACGTGGAGTATTACTGAGTGCTAGACGGTTAGCAGCTGTCTAGTCGAGACTGCACGGAGCGCACAGGTTCCGATATGTCCACACAGCGTCGGACTCGGCCCTACCTCAAAGTCCTTGTCGTTTTCGTCGCTCATAACAGGACTATAGCCCCTCTACGGATCTATAGCCCCTCTACGCATAACAGGATCTATAGCATAACAGGATCTATAGCCCCTCTACGTGCAGTGATTAGTGATTCTTCCTTCTACTATGGTGACATGCTTTGACACACACGCGCTCGCGCGCGCGTGTGTGTGTGTGTGTGTGTTGTATTGTAACAGCACAATATACGGTAGCTAGTTCACATTTGGCAACATTCAACAGCTAATGTAATGAAAAAGAGCTGTTTGAATATAACTTCTCTGGGATTTTTTTTTTTTTTTTTTGCACTGTCACAGCTAATGGGAGTGAAGATCGAATACTTTCGAAGCGAAGTTGAATGCAGTATAGGATTTAGATAGTTGGCAAGTGCAAGTTATAACCATTTAGGTACGCTAGTTTTAATATTTAACATCAATATAATTCCCTCTTAGGCTTTCAAAATAAACTTAATTTCGATGTCGATATATCCAGATTTCATCTGAAGTGTGTCTTCACGGCAGTACGAATTTGCCTATAAAAGGCAGTTTCATAGCATAGCGTCTCTCTGCTGCAGTGAAGCTACCTTTCGAAGCAGGTTGCATGTGGACGAAAATGTCTGGCGGATGCCGTATACGCAACACGGGAAAATATACGAGTGGCTCAAGAAACCCGTGGGTTCAGAGGAAGCCACGTTGATAACCCATGCTTTAGAACACTGAAAGCGGATCTCATAGCCGAATAAGTACGACGGGAAACGACGCTCTTTTAAACAGATCACGCGCAGCTGAGTACGAACAAACCTCGCATTCGCTGCCCGTGACGGCGCATGAAGGATGCGGAATGAATTGCATGCTTGTAGAGCCGGCTAATTTATTAGCGGAAGTATACGTGAAACCACGAGCAAATCGTAATCGGCGCCTGAGGTCAGGAACTCTCGGTGACTGCAACGTTATTTACGCGGTAGCACGCAGCAACTACGCATGCAACAAGCATAAATTCACGGGTTATTATTGGTTAGGACTGCCCCAAAACGTGTTGTCGTATTTGACCATTCGTCAGCCTTTCTCGTGAGTGAACGCGTCGTCAACTTGCGCGCTGTGCTCTATCGTATGCTTGGAAGGCGCCGTGCCGTTGCGAATGTTCACGAGCCATCTTCGGCAAAGTTGCGCATGTCCATGCTAGCAGTGATAGCTTAAACCTGGCTCTCTGTAATGTGTAGCACTGCGGGACCAAGTGGAAAATGAAGAGGTTGCCAGCCGCGACTTTTATTTATTTATTTATTTATTTATTTATTTATTTATTTATTTATTTATTTATTTATTTATTTCATATATACTTTGCCGATAGTAAAGTTTTGCTGAAATGACAAATTGACAGAACTTGCTCATCTTAAGGCGCTAGCCATAGGAGCATCGTGCGGAGGCGTGCCCCTCGACATGCCGAAACGAGAATTACGAAATCCTGAAGAAAATAAAGCATACAAAAATGTGTGAAAAATTGTTCTTTTTGACCATTCCATATGATTGTGAGGATCAAGTTGAGACAAGAAAATGTGCTTTTAGCTGCCCCTGGTACTCATCCATTAAGTCATAACGCCAATCACACCCTGAGACGACACAAAAGTGGCCCTTGTAAAAAAAGATGGCAGGGGGGGGGTCAGCTCAGCGCACTTAAAGGCGGTGAAAGGGGACGAAAAGGAGAGCAGAGGAGGGAAGACCACACACACACACACACACTTGTTTTCTCTCCTGCGTACGCTACATGTTTGCACGGTGATGGTGGTTGAATGCGGACACAAAAGACGTGGGTTCAAGCGCCGTGGGGGTGGTAATTGAAAACATTTATTATAGCAATATTTACGGAGAGGTTGTCTAGTAAACCAGCCCCGCGGCGGCCGTCTCATTTTCGACGGAAGCGAAAATGTGTACTGCACGTTGTCGGTGCCCCAAGTCACCGAGCACCATGTGCGAAAAATTTCTGCAACCCTCCGCTACACCGAGTTTCCGCCCGTTTTAGCTCTTTCATTCCAGTTACCGGTACTCCATGGACGCTCAGCCGTGCCACCCACAAGAGCTGCAGAAAAAAAAAAAAAAAGGCGCCTTCTCGTTAACCAAATCGCAATTATTAGTACCCTCTTGAGGGAATCGTACATTTATCTTCTCAGCGTGACGCTATGCGCTGCTAAGCGTACACACCCGCCGGGGGTGCTGAAGATTGCAACGGGGTTTAGAGCAGAAACCACGCAGGTTTCACGGGCCTTATTTTGTGTATGCGCTGCGCTTCGCATTACGCTGTGACGCCAGATCTAAAGTTCCCTGTATAATGTGGCCTGGAATCTGCATCTGTATTCTGGTTGTTGTACCCTTTGTCGCAGATAATCACACCTGGCTCCGGCCCCAGTGTCTCTCGCCACGCAGTGGTAACCTTCCATTGCGACACGTACTGTGAATATTCGGCTTGCGTCGAGTGCGTGGACTCGTCACGAATGCGAAGAATGCCATATAACCTCAAGTGAGTGTGCCAGACTAAGGCAGTGTGCGCGCACAGCAGCTCGGAAATGCATGCGCAGGTGTTTCACACGTGATATTTCTCGTCTACAACAGTATACCACACGACTAAACTGCAAATATGAAAAATTTTGCTTGCGTTTTCCTGAGTATACACACGAATGGAACTGACGCAATCACACGTGTTAAAATACATTCATTTTGAATTCATTCTTTCTTCATTGTATTTTGTCTATTCATGTAATGAAAATGTGCTATATATATTCATAGTATATGACGCATTTTCAGACAGCCCCGCCACGGTGGTCTAGTGGTTATGGCACTCGGCTGCAGGTTATGGCACTCGGGATTCGATCCCGCGACCTTCGGATCGATGGAGGCGAAATGTTGAGGCCCGTGTACTGTGCGATGTCTGTGCACGTTAAAGAACCCCAGGTGGTCGAAATTTCCGGAGACCTCCACTACGGCGTCTCTCATAATCAGAGCTGGTTTTGGACGTCAAACCCCACAAACCAATCAATCAATCATTTTCGGACACATTTATTGTATGGCATGTGAATTCACGAAATTCTTCCTGTGCTTTTATATATGCCCATACTATTGCGTAAATACATTTAAGCCATAACTGCCTCCGCAGGTTGTTTTTTACTGAGGTGTCTGTAGCTGTTGCCAATCTGCTTCAACCAACAGCGGCTTTTGCGCAGTTTCCTCCATTTACGTTCTTGGAGTATATTGTTGTTGTTGCTGCTGCTGCTGCTGCTGCTGCTGCTGCTGCTGCTGCTGCTGCTGCTGCTGCTGCTGCTGCTGCTGCTGCTGCTGCTGCTGTTGTTGTTGTTGTTGTTGTTGTTGTTGTTGTTGTTGTTGTTGTTGTTGTTGTTACGCTGGTATTGTCTGTTCAGGCTCTGCCTGTGAACTCTTGAGCCGAGCCGAGCATCTGAAAGCAAACGCGCCAATTTCATTGGGTGTTGGTCGCTTAACACTCGCCTTTAGGCGAGTGTTAAGCGACCAACAGCTCGTGGCGCTCGTGGCGGGTGTGCTCGTGGTCAGCTCGTGGTCAGCTCGTGGTCAGCTCGTGGTCAGCTCGTGGCGGGTGTGGTACCTAAAGGTGTGGTGTGGTACCTAAAGGTCAGCTCGTGGCGGGTGTGGTACCTAAAGGTACCACACCCGCCACGAGCTGACCACAATCGCCCTCCTAAGAATCATATACCTTCTCCTGGCTATGCACAACGCCCATCGTTGAGGGCGTCGGCGGACAAGGAGGCGCTTTTCTCTCTAAAGCGCCGCCTTTCGCCTTTTTCTATTCTGCGGTCATATACGACGCGGCCACGTGTGGCGAAACCAGTTCATCTTGGCGCATTTTCCCACATCGATGGTTTCAAAACAGCCGTTCGCATGCTGGGAGTTTATGGCCAAATCGTAGTCCCCTTTAAACAAGCGGAGTTACGCTTGAGAATGCATATTAAAGCCTCCCTCGATTATTGGCTTCGTGGAGAAATTACATTGGCTCGTGGTTGTTTTAGACTCTCTCTTCTTTTCTAATTGCGTCATATTTCTTTTTTTCTGATGAGCGTAAGCCTGTGCGGCTTACAAAAAGACACATTGTTGCTAGAAAGCTGCCGCGCATATATAGAGCATGTGGGCGTGCTGACAGTGATATTTGAATAGTAAAACTTAAGCACACAGTGTACCGCTCTGAATTGAAACGCGTGCCTCGTCTTTGTGGGCTATTATACACCTCCACGAGAGCTCTTACGGCCAATTTTAAAACAAGGCTATTATAACAGACGGTACTTAGATTGCACTAAAGCAAATACGATAAACAACACAGCTTACAACCAAAGGTAACAGAAGGCACGAAGGAAATCATGTTGAACTAGTACCTCAATAACGGTCTGATGAAAAACACTCCCAGGATTTTCTTTGTAGCGCAATCTCTCGCGCGAGAGCGTTTACGCTGTCTGTAACTTTTAGACCACGACGTTTACCTTTCGTGCAAGGCAACCGATGACACTTGCGCGAGCGAGCATCGTTGTGATTGTAAATGCGCACCAAAATTTGACGTACAGTGCTCATGGAATGAAGCGCAACATACAAACATTGAATGGTACTAGCCTAAATGCGCAATTGCTCAATATAACCATGTCAGGCAGCCACGAATCTGCCCACTAAATGTGATGTCGGTTCTGGTGCACGTATACGAGCCATTACTACGGCGATTGGAGACGAACTTATAACGGTTGAAGCGAGTCGGTAGGCCTTATTTCATTGTAGCCTTTACACCACTAAAGACTAAAGACTACGAACTCCGAAACTGATAAACTCTCCACTATCCCCACTAAATAGCCAACAGTATAGAGGACGCGCAGTAAGCCTTATCACCACGCATAATTTGAGTCCCCACAACCCAGAGTTTGCATTCGGCCTCTTCAGAACCGGCAACATATCGCTGCCTTACTTAGTCTTCCCGCAAGCCACACCCCCGGGTTTTTTTTTTTTTGTTTGTTTTTTTTGTATTTTCTTAATTGTTTTTTTAACTCATGTTTGGGACACTGCGTCTCCACATTTTATTTTATGATTGGCTTTAGCCTGTTCCACCCGTAGGTGGCGCAAGCTACCCCCGTATGATTTTACTTTCTTTGTATTTCTTGGTGGAACTAAACCTAAACTTTGCACGAAGAAATGCCATCCTTAAAATATTGCATAGAAAGGCACTGGTGACAAATTTTCTGCAGAAACAAAGCTTTTCTATAGAAAAGCGTTGTGTCTATACCCTCTTCCCTGTCATAATGCGGCCGGCGAAGTTAATGCCGTTCGAGTTTGCCCGGTTTTCTTGAGCCCGTATTTGCATACTATAGCTACGTCCCACTATGACTGGACTGGCTACTGCAGTTATAGTTAAACATTCTGTAGGTCCATCTACTTGCGTTAATAAGAAATATTGTTCATCTTCTGCTAAGCAGGCTTCATGAATCAGGAAGTCGAGGACTGTAGATAGCTCTGCAGAGCATGAAACAGGGCGAGGAATGTCTTGTGAAGATCGCGCCCGAGTACGGTTATGGGGACGCGGGTTGCGGAAATGGCATTCCACCCAAGGCCATTCTCTATTACGAGATAACCTTGCTGAAATTGATCGAAACTCAAAAGGACGGCGCCGTGAACAGCAATTATTTGTCGACACTGCCCTTCAAGGAAGTGTTCAAGGTGGGTTAACAGCTTACTGCGGCCATTTTCTGGTGTTGGTCGCGTGGTAGTGCAATGCTGTCATATTTTGTAGAAAACGTGCTTATTCGATGCGTTTCACTTGTGAACGTCAACTTCATGGCAACACGCACGGTACCAAAGAGCTGTGCGCACGCAGTATGTCCTTTACGATGCCAACGATTCAACACACTGTGCGCTTGTCCAGCGCCACTCGGATTAAGGTTCCTTTAGTTTTCGGTAGGCTGGAGCTGTAGACTGTAGGATTGTAACTTGTTTGACTCACCTATACGTCAGCTTTCATGGTTGGTTGTCGGAGAATGGTTTGGTAGTCTGGCCGCCGACAGTAACACTGACCATGTTGTTTGGCCAGGGATATTATATTGGTTGTCGAAGATTGGTTTAGAAGTCCGCTCGCCAACGGTAACACTGACTCCAGGAAGGCGTTTCATTCGCCTTCCTGGGGCCGAAGTAGCAGCTGTGAAAGTCCGATTCTAGTGCGTTGACAGGGGATTCAATGGTGCCAGAAAACGGTGTCGAAGAACTACGGAGTTCAGTCGAGGAAGGATCGAGGTGGAATGTAGTGGAAGGCTGCATACCCAACGCGCCCGAATAGTCACCCTTGGTGACTCCGTGTCGTTGGACATTCGAGCCGTAAGCGCTGATGATGGGTTGCCAATATTGTTTATTCCTTGTCGTTGGTCCCCCTGCCAATCAGCTCTTGCATTGAGATGATCCTTTCCTACGCAGACCTGCTGTGACATGTTCAGGGATGGAAACCGCTTATTCAACACGAAGAAATACTTGTCTGCTGACCGCTGCTACGCGGATGCTGTCAAGATACTGGAGTCGACGCCTGAGCCACACGACGAGGAGAAGGAGAACCTGAGGCGCAGTCTTCTGATCAAGTTGCATGGAAAGCGAGCACACTGCGGCTTAAAGAACTGCGATCCCAAACTGGTATACGTATGCGTTAACATGTGTTTGTCAAGAGTGCTGCATGAGTCGAACAAACGGGCTGCCCCAAACCTCTGCGACCTGCACTCTAAACGAAGTGCTCTTCCCGCGACTTGGCGGCTTCCCGCGCACTTTGCATGTTCATGTAGTGTGCAGTGTTTCCATAAGTGAACGTTTCGCTACATCAGATTATTTGCACTAGAACCGACTCATATTGTATAATGGGCAGCCTTCACTGCCTATACTCCCTAATATGTGTGCGTGTGTGTGGGTGGGGGGAGGGGCACTCGATAGATGAAAGACATGATTTCATTGCAGAACGCTTCAAAATAAACCACTCGGTCAGCTAGGACCAGCTCAGACGCTACTGTAGCAGGTCCTGCTCTTTCATCCCTGCGTCTCTTCTCGCTCAGCGTGAAAATCCGCGCAGCGGCGATCTACGGACCTATAGAAAGGAGAAAAAAGCCGTTGTAGAGGTCTCCGGAAATTTTGAACACCTGGAGTTCCTTAACGTGCACTGACACCGCACAGTACCCTGGCCTCTGGCACTTTCGGCGGCGGGGAAAATGGCGCGGTCTCAGTGATGTTAAAGAACTCTGAGTGGCCAAAATTTCCCGGAGCCCACCACTACGGCATTCCACTCATTTCTACCCTTCGGTGCCCTTCCCCTACACTCACGGGCGCTGAACCGTGCTCCCGACACGGGCTGCAGAACTTTTCGACGATCAAGCACACACACGAATACACGGACAGAGGGGGGAGACGCCTCTGTACGGAAGGAGGAGAAAATAGCGTTCTTTCCTTAACCGAACCACCACTGAGACGGCGTGCGGAGAATGTGGTCTTCAGGGAGCCTACATGACTGCCGCAGTCATGTAGGCTCCCTAGTGGTCTTGTAAGTGGGCTCGACGAGCAGACGCAGGTTAATGTGCACCTCCATGGCGGTGTCGTCGTCGATGTGCACAGACTGCGCACAGTGGTTTGTACATTGACGCGGGCACATTCACAACCAGGCCTTCGAATACCACACTGACCTCCTCCATGTCACCTCTTTGTCGAGCGTGAAACTGCCCCGCAGGTCATCTACCGCCATATAGAACAATGGCGCAAAATTTTTAAATGTCACATGCTAAAGGGCCCCTAAACCACCCCCGACATTTTTCTGGACATTTCAAGTTAACGTGCGTTCAAATTTCGAATGCCATCACGATGAACGATGCCAAATGCGGCAGCGCTACGCACCGCGGCCGCGCCACAAACTCGAAAAACGATCCTGTGCGCCGCGACGACAGCAAACGACAGCAAACGACAGCAACGTGGTTTTTGGTGACGTCAAAAGAGGCAGAGCTCCGCTGAGTGGTCGAAGTAGAACTTCGACTTCAGTCTGTTAGCAGTTGTACGCGCTCCCTTTCTGTCTGTTCTTTCTCATCTTGTGTCGTTTGTATGGTGTGCCGTTTGCGTCGACTAGAAACTGTAACAAATGTACCAACGAGCAGAACAGGACGGGAAGCGCTAGGACAGCGTTCGCACAGAACCAACAAAACATTTGTGCGAGCGCGAAGGCCGGCGGAGGTGCGTCAACCGGAAGTGGACAACTTGAACTGCGCGTCAATGATGATGCATGTCACGTGACATTCGGAGGAGCACTCGCCGATGAGGTGGCAAGCGGCAACACCACCTAGACATAAATTTTTAGGGGCGAAGCTCCTTAAGGAGTAGGCTTGTCTGCCGTAGTTGTCTGTCGTAGCCACCTCGTCTAGTTCGTGAAGTGATCACTAGATGGCGTTGGTGGCGCTCGCTCCAGGTGTATGTTTGGGCACCACCCTACAGGAAGCCTTGGGTTTTAGGGCGAACAACGGGAAGCTGAACATAGCCGCGATTGAAATAAGTAAGAGACGGCTAGAATACTGGTGGCAGAAAACTAGAGAGAACGGACAAGAATAATTATAAAAAAAATACGGACTTTCTGCCATAAGGGGCAGGGAATTTCCGTTTTCCCTCGTATGATCGATTTGACTGAAGCAAATTTAAAGGGCATGAGGAAAATTTAAAGAGAGAAAAAAAGAGTTCTACGAGCCTGGTGGCGCACATGTCACCGCCCCGTTACGAAGGGGACGCTCATAGCATCCATCCATCCATCCATCCATCCATAGATGCATGGTAAACGCTAGTGTGACGGGATATCAGTAGATGGCGCTAGCGCAGCATAGTTGATGAATTAAAATACGAGATGGCGCTGCGGCGCTCGCTCCATTCAGAGGTATGGGAGCGCATAGTGTGATGAGCGATCACTAGATGGCGCGCGTGAGCACGCCTCTCAAAGAGAGAAAAAGTTCTACGAGCCTGGTGACGCACATGTCACCGCCCCGTTACAAAGGGGACGCTCATAGCATCCATCCATCAATCCTCATTGGATGGAGGCGATCGTTCGAGATGTTTCGATGCAGTGCGATGGGAGACCGCTAGGGGTGAGAGCTATAAAACGCGCTCGCTCTTGAATGATCTCAGAATGATCACGAGATGGCGCTGCGGTGCTGCTTAGCTAGTACGTGAATTGATCTATAGATGGCGCTACGGCGCTCGCTGTTTGGAGCGTATGGCAATGTTAATCAGGAAATATTGTGGGAAATTTTGGAAGATGATTTGATTTGTGGGGTTTAACGTCCCAAAACCAGCTCTGATTATGAGAGACGCCGTAGTGGAGGTCTCCGGAAATTTCGACCACCTGGGGTTCTTTAACGTGCACTGACATCGCACAGCACACGGGCCTCAACATTTCGCCTCCATCGAAATGCAGCCGCCGCGGCCGGGATTCGATCCCGCGACCTTCGGATCTGCAGCCGAGTGCCATAACCACTAGACCACCGTGGCGGGGCTGGAAATTTTGGAAGGAATGGGCATAGGCGACGATTGTGTACAGCTTTTGAGGGAAATATATCGAGAAAATACAGTTTGCATAGAATGGGAAGGAATCAGTAGAAGAGAGAACGTTGATATTAGCAAGGGGCTGAGACAGGGATGTCCTTTGTCGCCGCTGTTATTCATGCTGTACATGGTTAGAATGGAAAAAGCGCTAGGAGATAGCAACATTGGTTTTAATCTGTCACACAAACAGGGCGGCGTGATGATTGAGCAGAAGCTTCCGGGTTTATTTTATGCTGATGATATTGTCTTATTCGCGGACAGTCGAGATGATATACAACGGCTGGTGAATATATGCGGGAAGGAAGGCGAGGCTCTAGGACTAGGATTTAGTGTAACAAAATGCGGATTGATGGTATTCAATGACCCCAACGACCAGGCGGTATCCATACAGGGCCAAGAAATACCGAGAGTAAGCGAATACAAGTACCTTGGCGTATGGGTAAATGAGGGTGATAGATACATGAAGGTACACGAAAAAGCCTTGGCAGCAAAGGGAAAGAGGAACGCAGCAATAATGAAGCACAGAGCGTTATGGGGACACAATAGGTACGAGGTGCTTAGGGGGTCTGTGGAAAGGGGTAATGGTACCGGGGCTTACATTTGGGAACTCAGTGGTGTGCATGAGGCCAGAGATACAATCAGGAATGGATGTGAATCAAAGAACTGTGGGACGCCTCGCGTTAGGTGCTCACGGGAAAACGACAAACGAGGCTGTAAAGGGTGATATGGGAAGGGCGAGTTTTGAGGCAAGGGAAGCGCAGAGCAAAATAAGGTTTGAAGAGAGGCTAAGGAATATGAAAGAGAGTAGGTGGGCAGTGAAGGTGTTCCGCTATTTATATAGAAAGAGCGTTGACACGCAGCGGAGAAAGAGAACTAGGAGGCTCACCAGTAAATATACCGCTCTAAGAGAACTGACAACAACAAAGAGCGTAAAAGGAAAAGTCAGAGAGGCGGAGAAGATTTACTGGAGGGCAGCGATGGAAAAAAAACCGACTCTGAATAACTACCGAGAGGGCAGAAATGAAATAAAGAGGGAGGCATTTTATGATAATTCAAGAGGAAGCGCTTTATTGTTTGAAGCGAGATCGGGCTGCCTTAGAACGCGAAGTCACAAAGCGAAATTCAGTAAAGAAGAGGAAAAATGCACAGGCTGTGAGGAAGATAGGGAAACGACGGAGCATATTCTGATTGAATGCGTAAATATCCACCCAGGTGTACGTTTGGGCACCACCCTACAGGAAGCCTTGGGATTTAGGGCGAACAACGGGAAGCTGAACATAGCCGCGATTGAAATAAGAGACGGTTAGAATACTGGTGGCAGAAAACTAGAGAGAACGGACAAAAATAATTATAGGGAAAAATATGGACCTTCTGCCATAAGGGGCAGGGAACTGGGCTATGAATTTCCGTTTTTCGCTATAGTATGATCGATTTGAGTGAAGTAAATTTAAAAGGCATGAGGAAATTTTAAAGAGAGAGAGAGAGAAAAAAAAAGTTCTTAAGTCTTCTTACGAGCCTGGTGGCCCACATGTCACCGCCCCGTTACAAAGGGGACGCTCATAGCATCCATCCATCCATCCATCCATTTCGTTGTCGCGTCGTAGCCACGCTTGCGCTCGCCCTCGGCGCGTGCCTCCCGGCGCGCGAGCTCTCTCACTCTTTCATCTGCTGTCTTGTGAGAGAGACAGAGACGAAAGGCGCGCGTTGACTATGGAAACGCTCTTTCTTCGATGAACGCTCTACCAGCTCGCAAAGAAGGAGAACGCGCCCTCACCCGCGAGAGACAAGCTTGACGCAGGCAGCGTCTTCTAGCGAGTTTCTTGATTGAAAAATACCGACTGCTCGCTCTGGAGAACCGTTCACCGGCCACCCATATATATATATATATATATATATATATATATATATATATATATATATATATATATATATATATATATATATATATATATATATATATATATATATATAGGCACTAAATCTTGACTTGCAATGAAGTGCCGGTGGGAGATTTCACTTGTGCGTAGTTGAACCATAGGGATTCGTAGGGTGCGCGTTAACTAAATTAATCCGGAACTCAGCACGATCTACGATGAACCTCCCGAGCTTCGCCCACTCATCATCATTCACTCCGTGGATATGCTGTAATTTTTTTTTCTAGGTGGCGTTGCAAGCGGCCGGTGCGTGGCGCAGGAGAGAGCGAAACAAGGGAGCGCCGCGTTTTAATAAACTCGCATAACTCCGCTATTTTGGCACAGTTTCGAAAAATTCTTGGGGATACGTGTTCGTTGCGGACACCGGCACAAAAGCAACACCACAAGTAAATTTTCACCTCTGGGTTGTTTAGGGGCCCTTTAAAGGGACATGAAAGAAAAAAACAAGGAATACACAGGACCACGTAAGGAAATGTGCAATTCATTAGCAGCGAAAATTAATTGTGCTGTACTATAAGACATGCAGAGGTTTGTTATATCAAGCCTTAGATAACTTGGTGAACCAATGTGACCAAAATATGAAAAACGTCTGACAACCGGGATGTCATTCTAATACTAAGACACTGAAATTCCGGCTCAAATCTCCAAAATAAATCTTTTATCGTCATTTGCTTTTCTACTAATTAACCTGTGGTGTGGCCCAAGGAAAAGCAACGCAGTTCTCATAGGATAATTCACCAATGTAATCCTAGTGTTTCACTTCATTGAAACGCGACAGAGTTCTCAAGGGGTAATTTATCGGTGTACAGTGACTAAATGTTTCACTGTATAGTGAACCTTTATTTTTCGCCGAAGTCGTACAAAGGTCAGCAAGGCGTACCCGTAGAGGAAAGGGTCAAAGTCGTAAGGACAAAGTCGTCTTACATATGGCCTATAACTTTGTAACAACGTTTGTTTTATTGTTCACGCTGATCGTGTCTGCCGACGCAACCACTCCACTCAGCAGGTCTTTCTACGTCAGTTCTGTCCTTATATACTATACATAACGAATGATTGCGACCAACCGTTACGCCAATTAGCGCGCGGCCATCGCACGATACCGACACCCGAGCTTCGGGCCAAAAACTCATTGCTAGAGGTCCAGCTGGTGGACGACTTTAGTATTCACACACGCGCTTGTTTCGTTTGTTGTACGTGAACTACTTTTTTCACTTCCTTGTGACGCGCGTTATACCTCAGCGCAAGCCGCGCGCAAAACGCGCATGCTGCTTCACGAATGGCACCGACTGGTCCGCAAACCTTGCATGCCCGACACGGGACGTTTGAGTACCTTCCATGGGCTGTCCACGAGCGTCATTGATAGCACGAGAATGTACTGTGACATACGTATAAAAGCAGATGCACTTCACCGCTGATCAGTTTTTATCGACGACCGATAGTGTGATCGCCGCTATCTTTGTAAAGCGTGAACTACTTGCTTTGTTGGGCGCAGGTTCGCCTAATAAAATAGTGGTCTTTCATACGGTTGCATTCTGTACCCTCCGGCGTCACGACCACGCGACAGTATGGACTGTGGCGACTCGTAAAATAAGCAAGTCTTCGAACGCAGGCTGTCGGGTGCTCCCGGCGCGTCCTTCGACTGGACCCTGCGGACCCAAAGGCGCTATACCGCTGTGCTGTCGGTCGTCGAGAGCTCGGCGAGTACGAGGAGGCAGTCCTTATACAGCGACGCGTCCTTGCTCTGAAGCCAGGGTCTGCGCACGTCATTAGAGAACTCGAGTTGCTGGAAGACCATATACTCGAGGACCCAACGCGGTACCACAAGGGTCGCAGCAGGTGCGTACACTGTACGAGCACTTGTTATAGCTCGGCCCCGCCACGGGCCCTGGTGAATATGGCACTCGGCTCTCCATACGCGGGTGCCAAAGTAGCGGGATCGAACCCGGCCGTGGCGGCTGCGTTTAGATTGAGGCGAAATGTTGAGGTCCACGTACTGTGCGATGTAAGTGCACGTTAAAGAACTTTAGGTATAAATTTTCGGAGCCTTCCACTAAGGCGTCTCCCAGTCATAGCATGGTTTTGGGATGTAAAACGCCAGAAATCAATCATTGCTTGCGGATATCTGTGTCTGCACGCAAAATATTGGTCATGCCTAGTACTGACTTTCTTTGCGCTATTTAAGAGGTTATCATCTCCATTGTCAGCCTAACTGCTGGACGATGGCCTCTCCCGACGATTTCCATGCCACCTTATCCCGTGCGAATTGATTCAGTTTCACGCCTGCAAGTTTAAAAATTTCGTCATCCCTCTATAATCCCTGGGCGCACTTCCCCTCCGTTGTGTCCCCGCAACTGGCTACCGGTTTTCTGCCCTCATTGCGTGACCTGCCGATGTCCCTTTCTTCCTCGTCGGACCCCTCTCACTTATCTGAATCCCTCTGCGGTATCTCTGTGGTTTATGTCATGCCTATCGTTGCTCGTTGCACCACCCGCTGTGTGGTGCTCTCTAACAAAAGTAAGGAAGTCACGGGCGAAGAGCTATATATATGCTTCCATCCATCCATCTTGAAGCAGTTTTGCAACTGTCGAAACGTACTTAATAATTTCTCAGGTTTTCCGTTCTGAAACCACGATATGATTATGAAGACGCCGTGGTGGAGGGTTCCGGAAATTTCGACCGCCTGGCTGGCATGAACATTTCGCCTTCGTTGAAATGCAGCCGCCGCGGCCGGGAGCTGGCGGTTATTACTGCTATCGCAATAATAACTGCCAGCTCATAGTATATGTTCCGGGGTTTGGGGCATGAACAAGGCCAGGCCAGGTCGGGCCTGGCCCAAGCACATCGGGCTCCGGGCGGGTACGGACCATGTTTGAAAACGCCGGGCCGGGCTCGGGAGGGCCGGGGCATGGCACTTGCGGGCCCGGACCGGGCAGGAAAAATCGGCCCGTGCAGTGCCTTAATTTCTTGTAAGCCTTGACGAAAGCCAGTCCACCGCTCTAAGCTGTCAGTAAATAAAAAAGTGAACCGATTAAGTTGTTGAATTGCTCGATTTTCGACTTTTTTTTTATGTTACCGATTACGTATGATGCACATTTCTCTTGTGCTTTATATATGTTCGTTTTTCAAGTTCGTGTTGGTATATTTCGCTTGCACGCTTTTTATTGTCGGAGTCATGTACATACATATATTCCTAATATTGATGGTCGCGATTCGGTCGCCAACTCCAGGACCTCATTTTATATATTCCGCTTTGTAATCATATCACATCCTTTTTGTCATGGTATTGTCATTACCATTTATATCATGTACCACGAGAAACAACTCCCTCTTCCAAATTTAAACTAATGTAAACCATCCAGGCGGGGTTGTTACAGATTTTGGAGATCATTAAATGTGCTCACTATGAATCAATAGTTCACTATCTTTACTGAAGGTGAATTCGTGTAGTTCCCATGCCTCGCGCAGCTGTGGTGGGCAGTAAACTAAGGAATGCAAGCAGCTGTTCGCAGGTTTCGAGGATAAGCAACCCTTTTACAGTACCAAGTTAATATGCTATTATTAAGCCGCTGAAAGAGCTACTCACAGTGTTGAGCGCGCAACATTTTTGTCACCAAAAAGGCCAGGAGTTCGCCATAGCTGTACAAGCGCCGGTTCCCCGAAGTGTAGTTACTACCATGTTCACTGTACATTGTGCGACATAACGCGGGCTTCCTTTGAATTCTTATCCGTGTCTTCTCTATCTCCGCAGCACTGTGGAGGCAGAGTATTTGGAAGTAATGCGCCGCCGCTTCTCGATCGAAGAAAGTGGACCGAGACACCAGGCTGACATCAGTACCTACGAATTCTAGCGACCATCGCAGGCCCGGGCCGGGAAATGGTCTTAAAGAAGTACTACAGAGAACATGACATCGCGTACATCCACATGAAGTGTGATGAACTGCGGCTTTCCTGTCACCGCATTACTGCTGTAATGGCGCTAAAATAAAACCAGCCCTTTTAAGGCACCAAAACACTATCGTTTGCGTCATTACGAGAACAGATCACTCAGCCTGCAACGCCATGGTGTTAACGTATATCCTAATGCCGTGACTAGGATTGTAACAGGGAAGGGGGGATGCTATACACGCGCATGTGTTTGTTTACACAGTTAAGAGCAGCCTATGTGGTGGGGGATCACATAGCACCCCCTGTATCCGAGAGCAAGGGGAGTACTTAAGCCCCAAGCATAACAGAGTGACTAACACAAGGCGGTAGCGGCTACGGACACGAGCGACGGACACCATCGTCACTAAAATCGGCTACTGTAATGGGTCCTGCACAGCTTACGCTGTAAAAATTTGGTACGAAGGCGGTTCAAAAAAGCACGAAATATCAGTGCTTAATGTATCGAGAAAATTGTACTGACGCAAATAGAAATTTCCCCTCGACTGATCGTCCCAACTTGGGAGGGGCCCGCTTCACGCCAGCGTGACCTAATGGACCCGAGTAAAGCTTTTCCGTCCATCCATCGACCGAACAAGGTGCACCTTCGACAATGCCCTGCATATATAGCGGGGTTCGCAGGAACGGAGTGGGAAGGTTATTTTTAGTTTAGTCTAATAATGACAACCAAACAAAGTTAAATATGACCCAACGTATAATCATAACGTAATAGACGTGTGTGACGGCGCCAGACCAGTACTACACGAAGATATTTAGCGGCCTCGAATGTGCATGTTAATGTGTTCACTGAAAATGCTTCAGACACCGTATACTGATAATTTTATCTGGAGTGTTCTTCAAAATGGTGCACCAAAGAAGTTGGAAGAAATTGAGCCGCGCTACGTCCACAAAGTCCAGAATAGGAGCTTACTGCACACCAAGCAGACTTCTGCAAGCGGCGTTCGTTCTCTACTCTCCTTTAACGGCGGAGTTGAGTTCTGGCACGTTCTGTCTGCGCCGGTCTCTACCCAGATTCGCCTAGCTGGGCGAGGAGGAGGAGGAGAAGAGAAAGGAGGAAAGACAGGGATGTTAGCCAGTGCTGAGACCGGCTGGCTACCCTGTGCAGGGGAAGAAGGGTAAGGGGACTGAAAGATAGCAGGAAGGAGACACGACAAGAAAAAAGAAAAAGAGAAAAAAAAACACACGCACACAAACGCGACACTGCTTAAAGTCTGTCCCTTAGACCACTCGTCTGTAAAAATCGCAACAACGCGTTGAGCGCTTTCCGTGCTGACGATGGACATGGCCAGTGTCCCAAGACTCGTTGCTCGGACAAAGGGCGCCTGTCAAGTCTGTCTAGAGCAGCGGTAAGTTCTCTCCTGGGGCCACTGAAACGGGGACACTCACACAGAAGACGAGAGATCGTTTCGTCGCAGCCGCAGTTCTCGCACATAGGGTCGTTTGCCTTTGTCCTAATAGTTACAGTTCTTCATGACAGTGATTATGCGAAAGACAACTTAATATCCTATTATCAGCCTGCACAAGATACATCCATGCCCTCGATCCACTGCCAACACTCCATGGCCTCAGCCCACTGGTACAAGACAGCGGTAGCGACAGTGCTGCAGTGGTACACGGTAGTGATAAGGAAGAAGGAGAATGAAAGAGAGAAACAAAGAAAGAGAAGCCTGGTTTTGGGCAGAAAGAAAAGCGGACCAGCGGTTGCCCTCGACTCCGACTATCCACACCTTGCCCTCTGTCCGCTGCCACACGATAGTTATTTGTTGTCGTCGTCGTCGTCGTCGTCGTCGTCGTTGTTGTTGTTGTTGTTGTTGTTGTTGTTGTTGTTGTTGTGCGGGCACAAACCCACCCCCGGGATCGGCGAAGATGCGAAAAATGTAAAGGGTATAGTACTATGAGATGCTAACAAGAAAACAATAATTAGAACTTTAATAGTATCAATTACAAATGTAGGAATGGAACTGTCCCGAGTCAATTACAAATTTTGCTACAGTAGGGCACACATCCCCGTTCCCGACCATTGGCTCGAGCCCACTGCTGGAATGGCCTGGACATCTGTCCGCGTTTAGGTGGAAATTTTAAAAGGGTTCACGTCAATCAGCCTAGCAATACTGTTTCATCTCTTCCTATATACCTCGCTTCGCGGTGCATAACTAGTGGCGACATCGAATGTTCGTCATCGGAACCAAATAGACGCGTCATGTTTGATGCATGGAGCTCTCTCTGAAAGTGAGCTGCTTTAAGAAGGGTTTCTTTTGAAATTATTTTTTGTGCGCTAAGCAGCCATCTTTGCCGGACACGTGCGATCGCCACCTGGTAATGTGCACTCCAATTCGATTCACTGTCGTGGGAAACTGGTTAGATCAGTTCAAAGTAGGGCGCGATGCAGAAGAACACACCACACGCGAGACAAGCGCCACGCTCCCCACTAATCTTTATTGTGATTCACATCCCTTGATATAAACACCAAATCGGAAGTGCGCAAGCGTACTGCACGTCACCGTTACAGCCGCGCATATCGCATCATATAAATTAAAACATCTTATCTATGACTGCACTTATTTTTCCTGCACAGCCCAACAGAGGTATCACTTATACAGGCGCTACGTCTGTCGATAGGCCTGTTGTATCGCAAGGCAAGAATCGCAGTTTTTAGATAAGATGTTTTAATCTATATGATGTGGTTTGTGCGGCTGTCACCGTAACGAGCAGTACGCTTGCGCATTTCGGCTACAAAGGGATGTGAGTCACAATAAATATTAGTTGTGAGTGTGGCGCTTGTCTCGTGAGTGGTGTGTTCTTCTGTATCTCTCCCTTTTTAATTGCGCTAGCTAGTTCCCGTCAACATTATGAATTAACAAGCCCAGAAGCAAGTTCTGGTAATTGGAGTCACCTTGAGATCTATACTTGCGCTGAATGATGGCGGTTTAGCCGTTGAAATCCAGGTGCCCGAACGGCAATAGGCTGCTTCATTGTACTATAACCTTGTGTTTGCACTCAGCATGGTATGTGCGGTTTATTGTTATTTTGATACAATTTCATGCTGAATTAAAGTTGACGTTGAATATATTAAAGTGCGCGTATTTGCTAGTAGCAGCTATTAGACCCGAAGAACCGTTTTAATGAAACTGTAACGGGCTCAGTAATCGAAAGGTCAGAATACGCGCGCTGCTAATATCGAGCAGTTGGCGACGCGCACAAAGTATAGTATGTGCATTGCTAAGTGCTCGATTTTCTTCATGATGTGCCTTGAGCGCTGTCAGCTGTGCGAGAACAACAGCGAACGGTTAAGACCGGGGGGACACACGGGGTTGATCTGCCGATATTTACGGGGATTGTTGTATGATAATACTGTGTGATGCACTCCTCGGCATTAGTGTAATAGCTGGGCAGTCACAGGCTCACATAACATATGCTATAACTGAAAAGGAAAACCGACACACACACACACACACACACACACACACACACACACACACACAAAAGCGCGCGCGCGCTTGATCTGAACCTTACACGCGTATACTATATAAATGCAGGAACGTCATTGCGACTCCAAAAGAAAAAAAGAAAGAACTTGGACATCTAGACATTAAAACATACTTTCATCTGCTGGACGAGTAGTGAAGAGAGAGAGAGAGAGATCTGCCGATATTTACGGGGATTGTTGTATGATAATATTGTGTGATGCACTCCTCGGCATTAGTGTAATGGCTGGGCAGTCACAGGCTCACATAACATAACGAGTAGTGAAGTACAAACAAAACACAGGTAGTGATACATTTACTCACGTGTTTTCGCACAGGTACATGCTGCATGCTTTGCAATCGAAAATATGGCATTGTTTTTAAAATACGGATACTTGCAAAGTATGTCAGTGAAACATCTTTTCACTCCCTTGAGCATACGACTTTACATTTATAGCGAACTAAATCCCGTACATTGTAATCGCGCCTATTGTGCACCTCACCAGTTCAGATGCTCAAAGTATCGCTCATGGGCATTTATGTCAAACTATCAAATGCGCCGGTGACGCCATCGCATTCATGATGCTGCGTATACGTCGTCTCGTAGAGCGCACTCCTTTGCAAGACTGTCTTCCAGCGCGCAAGGGCAACAGTGACGGTTGAATCTTCTACCACTACGTTTTGACAATATCACGTGCTGTTAGCACGACAAGCGAACGCCCATATTATGCACCAGGGAAACGTATTGAAAATGAAGATAAAGTAAAATATCTCGCTCGACTAGCATTACAACGCAATGAAGCAGATTTAGTACGCCGAGATAACTAAGGATCGCTAAAAGCAGATAAGAAATAACGAAGGCATCGCGTACGAAAATAAGTCTGTAAAAGTGGCTAGCGTTCCCAGACAAAGAGGGGCACCACTGTTATCACACGTTAGCGTGGGCTAACATCGACAGGTGTTAGCGCCAGGCTCGGGAGGCTGCAGGTTTGGCGGTTCAGCATCATATGACACGAACCATCTAGTAGAGGATGTGAGGTCGTATCCGGTGGCACTGCTCGGTGCGCGTTGAGGCCGCCAGCGAGAAACCGTCGAGCGCGATGGCGACCGTGTCGTTGCCTAAGCCTCGGAACTCGGGCCACTCGCTGCCTTCGCGCAGCTGGGGCAGCGCCCTGCGAGTTTGTCGAGATGAGTGCGCAACGTTACTTTATGGGGTGGCCTCCCGCTGATTTCACGCTACACAATAGCACATGACTATACTTCGCAGTGTCCCTCGGGGGCAGCCATATTTGCAGGGGCTGTGCAAACTGCAACAGGAAACGATAGAGATTGTTCTTATCAGCTTCTTTCAGCCGCAATGCATGAAGACGGCTTCTTATCGCATGCTAGCCGCCAGTGTTCCGTTACCATAGCTTTGCCACCGTTCTCCCCATCGTCGGCGTGCCAGCCTGGAGCAGGCAGGAGTAGAGAGGAAAGAATTCTAGTGCACGATCGGAATAAGCGAAACACTTTAGTTCAGTCATATGCAAATGTTGAAATAAGCGGCCGTTGAATTTTATGTGCGCTATTAGTCAATGTTCCTACTATACCACTCCTGCAGTTGGCGTGTTCTCATTGCACCAAGCGTTCTGGATTATTTAAAGAGGTCCTGCAACACATTGCGAGTAATCATCGACGTCACTATAGCAGTTCGTCGTTTCATGAATGTATTGTCATTTACGCTATTTTGAAATTAGCCAATGTCAGACGCACTTACTGTGTAGTTTGACGAAAGAAGAGCAAGCAATTTTTTGGCTGTTTTGAAGACGAAATCGTCAATTCCCCGTTGCGTTTAGGACAATAATTTTTGGCTTAGACGTTCACCAGTTACTTGTCTAAATTGGCAGCAAACTGACCGAGTGGCACTGCAAGAGATCGGCAGCAAAAAGCGTTACAGGGCGCACGTAAGATCGCTTGGGCGTATCGATAATCGCAATCTTTGTATACACGTTATTCATAACCGAGTGTGGCGGGCACCGTCCATATTTCAACCCGGGACCTCGCTAATGCCTTGTCACTAATACTGCAAGACCACGTAAGTTATGTGGACGTACCCTTCCTTTGCGAAAGTGGCAACGAGCTTTATGAGCCTCCGGCTGAGATCCTGCTCCTGTGGCGTCCCAAGTCCGCGGCGGAGCGGCACCCCGAACACGAAGTCCAAGTCTTCGTACTGCGCCGGAAATGAATCGGCCCAGCCGCTGAAGCTGGGCTTGTGCACAAACACGTAGCTGTAGACGCGGTTATTGCCCGAAGACAGGTGTTCGGCCAGGTACTGCACCGGGCACGAAGACAGCACGTCCCCTGCACATTGGTGCACGGTGCACGTAATGGGTTCTTCAGAGAAGTCAATTTGATGAGAAGCTCTTCAAGGACAGCGCGGACGTGAGGGCATGGTGAAATACTGCCCTTCGTTAGTTTCCGTTCAATGCGCTCTTGGAGCACGTAAGTCAAAATAACCACTGTCCTGCTACCGGCCGTTACTCAGGTATATTGCCAAGATAACACGCCCAAGTAACTGTGCTACTAGCCTCCCACATAACTAATTTGAGCTGATAAACGTGATAAACATTTCTGCGATATATATCAGTGCGAAATAAGCGGTTGCTTGTAGTGCATGCTCGAACTTGTTTTGTCGTTTATACGTCACAGAAGAGCGTTAAGAGATATAGTGCCCTCTACTCAACACACAATTCATACCTGCGGGTAACACCAGCGGCTGATAGTATAGCAGCGTATTAACTGTGACTTGTATAAAACGCTTTCGCATACACGTTTGGCGAGAAACATGTTTGTAGACAGTAAGTTCGCGGCAAAACTAAACCACTGGCATGCCACAGCAATGGAACGAAACATACAGCCTGTGTGCGAGTCAAGAATTCAAGTGAGGCAAGACTCGCGTACCAAGAAGCTGCTTGGCAAATGTGCGGTTGTCCCACTGGCCGACGTCAGTGTAGAGTGCGACGAGCCGTGCCACATCCAGCACGCCGTACGCTGCCAGCAGTTCGCTCAATTTGATGTGCTTGCGGAGGCTCATGTAGACCTCGGCCAGCACCACGCCTTCGCCGGAGACAGTGCCCAGCAGCACTTCCTTCGAGTGGATCGCATCCGGCAGCAACTGGCTGGGATACGCTGCAAACCGTTACCCGTCGCGATGTCAATACACTCATCCACAATCGCACAGTGGTTAGTTATTTCTCTCCGCATAACATAGGCACAACCCAAGCTTATATTTTCCTATACTTTGTCCGGATGCCCGCAAATAACCGGACCATTGTGCGAAATAGCTATGTAGCCTGCTTTGAGACGGCACGCACGAATGTCATACACATGAAGAGCTTCTGTGTTTTATATTCTGCTCACTTCGTATTCTTACGCAAAATAGGGGATCCTCATGGTAACTCTTGGCCGTGTGTAAGCTCGGCATCAGCCTTTCAGTGGCGGTGAAATGGTGCTCTGATTAGGTCCTAGAAAGTGCGTGTCAGATCTGTCGATTACAGTATTTTTCAGCGAGCAGCTGACTAATATGTCCTGCTTGCGCACTGAGGCTACTGGCGCGTGTGCACTTTCCGGTGGAATGAGTGAAGTAACTGCTAGAGTTAAATGGAAACTTAACTACATGTCAGTTTCTCTGCTCATCCACGATGTAGTACTATGTACGCCTTTCCTTCATATTTCGAGCTTTGCGATTTCGAAGCTGATTTTCATGCAGCACGATGTCGTGAGGTATTACTGCTGCTTCGCGTATGCCTACAAGCGACAACTCATTGACGCAACATGCTTATTGTGGCGATTTATGAATTTGCAGATTTGGGGAAAAGGCAATCGATTATCTGCAAGTTTTCTTCCCGCGAGTGACCACATTTAGCAGATATTTTCCAGTTGAAGACTTACGTCGACTCTTCGACCGAGGAACAGTTATTTCGAATGAATCTCCTTATCTACTGCGTTGTTCCTGCGAAGTGCAAAGGACGCGATAGAGTTCAATACGGCCGTTATTGTACACCCCACACGTTCACATATGCGTCGCTGTCTTTTCCGGGGCGCGCTTCGCACTTGCATCTGGTCCTAACCAAGTTGAGCAGCTAGTCAAGCGCCCATCGTGCGATAACAAAGCGTAAAGCTACCAGAGTTGCGGAGTCTCGGCCTAAATAGCGCTTGCAGCCCTCAAACTCATTTGAGTGTTGCGTGCCAAGGTGCTTCTCAGATTGCGCGAAACGTGGCCTTTGTGGAATGTTTCCGAGCCACTTCGTGTTTGACTTGGTGGTACAAATGTATACATAGCTTGCACGTGACGTCACGACTGCCCCGCTGTCGGCGCGACGGGCATGCTGGAGGACCATGGGGACCACTTCTTGGTTCGTTCCCTGCAGCGCCGTTCATACATTCGTTGATTCGACCGCGTTTTGGTTCGTTTTCTCTAACTTTCTAGGCGCAAGGTCGCCGCCGTCCCTCGCGGAAAGATTATCAGCCTGAGTTAATCGTATGGGCACGATGTTTATGTGAGCAAATGCGCGAACGTGCGACGATGTCGATCCCTACACGAAGCTGCCGGACACCGACGGGCACCAACGCTGTGTACTTGAAGTGACGCGCGGGGACATCGTCAACTACTTCGTTTTTCTCCGTACGGCTCTCATCTTTATCTTCCGGCAACGACTGGCACGCACGAAGTGCCGATCGACTCCGCGACTGTTCATGATCCGCGACTGTTCATGATCTGCACGATCGAGTGCGCTGTTCATGATCTGCGCTGCATCAGTGTAGAGACGTCGGTGTCCCATCATTATTTGTGTCCTCTAAGATCTTACATGGAATGCCTACGAATGCAGTTTGTGCTGTTCTTTTCGTCGTGTCCCTAAATTTCAGTCATAAAAAAAATTCCTGACGAATGTCATACAATTCTTAATGCGAGATGTGAGCCGTGCGCGCGTGTGTTAATGATGCGATATGCTGAGCAAAAGAATTAGATATCTGCGATCTCTACCAGCAAATATAGCTTGCTGCGCCGACGAAGCACTTCCACCGAGTACGTCACCCACTGTTAACAGAAGCTCGATCGCGCTTTGAAGTACGATGAGCTTCCGTTTCGGCGGCGCGAACAGCTGGGTTCCCCTGACTCGTCGAAGGTTGTTTTTAGAATACTTCCACAGTAGCCCAGCCGGCCCAACATCACCGGCCTCGGCAAAAGTGCATCGCGCGTGGCTTGAGGCGCGCGAGCCAGGACATCTTTCGCTACGCTCGTTCGCGATCGGTTACGGCGGGAGCCGACGGACGATGCTCAAGGCAGGAACAGGCGCATAACTCTGCTCTCAAAACATTTGTGGGCCCTCGTGCATACTTGGATGTACCAGCGTGTTCGGTGTCGCGATCGGCGCGCTTGGTAGGCGTCAGCCACAAACTACGCTGCCTAGGGCTTTTAGCTTCTTCGTGCGGCCGCATTGACCGTGTACGTCTTTTGGCCCGTGAAAAAGGTTTGTGTTCTTTCACACTCGTCTCTTCATTGCTTTCCTGCGATTCGGGAACTCAAATACCGCGTCTAACGAGAGCGAGTACAGAAACGCGTACGCGTCCGCACTTTCACTGCCGCGGCTGGTCCTCCACGATGGCGAAACGGTATCCCGCAGCGCCTGGTCGTGACGTAGGTGCAAGGCATGTATAGAAACCTCCATGGTAGTTCGCCGACAAACGTCCAAAACCACGGTGGACACTTCTCTCGCACTGCAGTTCAACTTCAAAGCACAATAAAAAGAACAGCAAGCGCGGCTTAAGTATTCTTTTAAAGTGGTGTTCCGGATTGAGGTGGTTACTGACACAGACAGTGATTATAATGGTGACGATTACATAAATACTTACGATCAATAATAATGATTGATGATTTCTCGGTTTTTTACGTCCCAAAACCACGATTGGATTATGAGAGACGCCGTAGTGGAGGGCTCCGGAAATTTCGACCACTTGGGGTTCTTCAACGACATCGCACAGCACACGGGCCTCAACATTTCGCCTCCATCGAAATGCAGCCACAGCGGCCGGGATCCGATCCCGCGACCCTCGGATCAGCAGCCGAGTACCATAGCCACTATTCTGCTGTGGCGGGGCTGATCAATAATAAGAATAACATATGTTATAATCATTCCCGTCCCAGGAAGCATTGCAAACCCACAATAACTCCTGGGAAGAAGGAGTCCTTGGGTTTGTCGCATGCCTTACGCTGGCACTGTACGCAGAATCTGCGAGAGACATCTGACAACACTCTTGTATCCGCGCAGATTAATCAGTACGGCTGCCACAGACCGTGGTCAGAGGTTTTCTTTGGCTCGGATTGCACATTCAAAACATTTGACATTCCGCGCCACTTACCAGGCAGGAACTCTGTGTCGAAACTTGGTCCAAACACAAAGTCGATGTCCTTGTGCGCTTTGCGTTGCACGAACACCTCGGGCTCCACTTTGCGCAGGCACTCGACCGCCAGCTGGGGCGCTTCTTCCTTTGTGTTGCACTTCAGATTCACCTGGAGCGAACGCACGTTGCGGATGCTAGCGTCGCCCGTGTTGTTCTTGAAGAGGCGCAGCGCAGAGCCACTCTGCAGAATCAACCTGTGATCGTGCGCATGCGGTACACAAACGAAACTTAACGTCGTATTAAGTGTTGGATAAAAAAAGTTTTCTACTTTTCTTTAAAAGGTAGAATAGATAAAATATGAAAAAGAGAACCTCTGATGCACCATACACTTATGTATACTATCATGTTTGTAACCAATTTTCTTCTTAACATTTTACAGTGTATCTTTCTTTTTTCTTCCGTAAATGTATGCAGACCTTCTGTAGTGAAGATGATTGACTTCTGCAGTGAAGGAGATTGAGCTGCAGTGAGCGCGCGCTGACCTGTTCAAGACCTACACTATACTACGGCTCCTATTCTATTGGCGAGGCGTGTATAACTATACGCGCAAGAATTCGTTCGCTCCTGTGCTCTGTGCCAACACCAAAAATTACCTCCGGAACAAATCCGCCCGTGACACCCTGCCCTGCCATACTCGTCCCTTTAATCCCGTTGGAACTGATTAGCCAGAAACGTTTTTCAGGTGGTGTTATACGATGCGCTGTGTAAATATCATGGGCGGAAAGAAGGTAGTAGGAGGAGAGGGCAACTATGCAGCGCTCATAAAATTTCGTGAGGGCTTCTTGGTACAACGTTCTCCTTTTCGTCACGCACCCTTATATATTAAAGAAACACAACCTGCTACTGAATTTTCCCCGTACTTTCTTCAATTAAGTGCGAGTACCTTTCATGGATTCGACACGATTATTCCATTTAAGCCTGATAAACACGAAAGTACGCCGCTGTACAAAGCTGCTCGATATGCCGCGGAATGCCGCCGGCTTGCCCGCTCTTTCGGCCGTTCGTAATACCTGGGCACCTCCTTGACCCAGTGTGGTTCGGGCGAGAGCAACTGGTAGCCAACGGATACGGCACCGGCCTCGTAGCCGTGTAGCACCAGTCGATCCGGGTCGCCGCCGAAGAAGCGCACGTTGTCGCGCGTCCACTCGAGAGCCAAGCGCTGGTCGTAGAGTGCCAGGTTGCCGGGAGATGAATCGCTGCTCGCGTTCGCCCTGAGGAAGCCTAGCGGGCCCAGCCTGAAGTTGGGCACCACGACCACCAGGTTTCCCAGCGCAGACAGCAATTCACCGCGCAACGACTCCTGGCTGTTGCCTCCGTAGTAGAACTGGAAGCCGTGCAGGAACACGAGCACCGGAAGTCCCTGTGGAGACGCATACTCGACTCAGTGGCGCCGAGCTGGTCTGCGAAACCTTAGCGTCGGCTATTGTGACTGGATGTTTTATTTCGAACGGCGTTTCAGTGGCACAAGGAATGACAAATACAAGTCCGGAATCAACCGCATGAATCGTTGGTGCGATGCGCGCGCTGTGGTCGCGGAAAGTCAGCTCGAGCCAGTTAACGAGTACTGAAAGTCAAACTCAGGGATATATATCGTGTTGGCAGTCGCACTCCTCCATATCAGAATCTTGTCCTGGCAAGCCAGCCACCCTAATGTTGCTCTGTAGTCGCCGGCGATTCCACACAGTGAGCATGAATGCCAGTGAAACTTACTCATGCGACTTCTCTAAGCCCACGCTCCTGTGTCTTCCAGAATATTATATAACCAAAATTCCTTCAGCGCGAACACACGAGGATGGGGAGACACATAACAACGGATTAAGTGCCCACTTTAAGCTTCGTGAAAGCCACCGCTTGTCCTACTTTCGTGCGTCTCTTCGCCCTCTTCTATTCGTCCTAGCAAAGGACGGAGATGGCACACGTGAAACTGTCAGTCTATGTCCAAGTTATAGTTAAGCGGCGTGGCCATGTACCCTAATTTAAGCTCCAAAATCCAAATCAACGCAGCGGCTTTATGAGAGGTGTATTATACATAGCTTATAGGACTTGGTAGCAATTATGAGCTATACACAGGTTTCTTCAGGGCGCGCACAATTTAAGCGCGATATGGTATACGGCGACATGGTCTTTGTGACCTTTGCGTTGATGCTCGGCGTCCAGAGGTTGAGCCGCAAACAGTCCTCCGAGCCGCTGTGGGCTGCGTCGTATACGGAGAAGTTGCGGACACGCAGCGGCTGCTGCAGGCACGGGGCGCTACCCGCCGTGGTCTGTCGTGCCCCCTGGTCGGGGCGCACGGGCTTCCGGAACCGGAGCTCGCCACCCGTCGCGTTGCCGAACGGGATGCCCAGGAAGCTGTCGCACTCGAGCCCGCCTTCGACACGCTCGTGCGAGCCGCGGTACGTGCCTGCAGCATGCGCACATTCACTTGGGGCGCAAATGCGTGACGCACCGGCGACGCGAGCTAAATTGTTTCCGCTTAAGACTGATCCACACGATATCACGCAACGGTGCGCTGATACGGAAAGGCTGAGCAACGGATTAGTGTTAAATCTTCCACCCGACTCCCCGAGGTAGTCACAGCACCCGTGGTGTCTATTCCACTTAATTGTGCTCTGCATACTACCAGCATAGCGGCGTTGCTAGGTAGAAAGAGTGAGCGTACCCCATGCGGCTTCCACTTGTACGTTAACCTGCGTCTTGGCCAGCACGGCGAACAACACCAGCGCGACGATGGGCAGCGTGATGACGAGTACGACGGCGAACAGTGCGGGTGCGCCGCGGCGCTGGTCGGTCGCATCTGTTGTCGGGTTGACCACGTGACGTTCGAGCACCTTGTCCAACAGAGTGTCTTCCTCTCCTTCCCGCTGGGCTCCGACAATTGCAGCCAACGACACCTGGACGTCGGACAGCGCTACCAGTTAGCTGTCGTGCTCACATTTAATCATACAGCGGGTGTACTACCACACCGCGGTTATGCTTACCCTGGAGGCACGCCGAGAGTGGCTTATTTTGTTCAGAGTGTTCGGTGACACTTGCATCTCCGAGGGTGCCGAGAGTGGGGACACCGGAGGAAACGGACTGTTCTGTAACCCAATTCAATACAAAGCTGAGCATGATATCTCCGAGCATTGCTTAACAGTGCCTTATGGAGATAGCGCAGCGCGGCACTGACAGAAATCTATAATAGCTATTCATATATTTACTTATACAATGCAGTTGCTCTTCGCCCCTTTCGTCATACAAGGAACTTTTTGAAAAGCACGCCTGTTAAACAGTGAAGATTACGCTGTCAGGTGTACCCTTTCTGCAACTTTTTCTGTAAACTACGCAGAAAAGAAACTTCTTTTCCGTCCCCGTCTTCCTCTCGCGCACGCTCTCCCTCCCTCTGAGGAAAAAAAAAAAGCGGTTTTGGATGTTGGGTTATTTTAAGAGCAGCTCTTCGCCAATACCACGCCAAGACGAACCTGGTTGCCTATTTACACACACATAGCCGTAGCAGCTTTACCGGGCTAAGCTGGGACATTAACTTCCGGAGTTTTCTGGTTCCTCATAACTAAAATTCGAGCAAACTTTTATGCTTCCCTGATGAAAATTATTTGTTATAATGCGTAAACTCGTGTCTTTAACCGTCTTTGCCATGTTTGTTTTCTTGAAATATAGTGCGCTAGCTCCTCCTGACAATGTATATATAACGTCGCTCCCATATAAAGCAGCCGTTCGTGAATACGCTTATGAGCAGCTCTAGTATGGTGGCTAGCATAGCTGACATAGGCTCGCACTGATAGAGAGCGCCGGCGACTCGTGTGTACGCCGCCAGATGCCGCGACGATACCGTTGGCTGTAGGGAGCCTACATGACTCCCTAGTTGGCTGAAACGAAGGAGTACGTTGCAGAAGCACGTTGTTCGCAGCTAGGTTTTGAAAATTACGTGCACGTGCTGGTTCGGGGCCAATCAGCGACCTCCCATTCGATCGGTCGATGGCGGGGGTGTTTGAAAACGCCTTTTGTCGAGCCGCTGAGATCTTTTGCGATGCACGTGTTGAAAACCTTATTGTAAATTCCACACTTTACGCACAGCGCTGAAATCTGCCCTCAAATGATCCTAATGACTCGCTCTACTGGATCACCATGTTTGCACAAAATCGTCAAAACCGTTTCAGGGTCCCTTTCCTAGAGCACAGTTGCTGGGGCTTTACGTACCATAGCCACAATATGAGGCATGCCGTAAAGAAGTACTGCGAATTAATTGTGAACACACCCATTTCGATGAAGGGAAAATGTTGAGGGCAGCGTACTGTGCGATGCCAGTCCAATCTTCGGACAGATAAGACTGGAACGCCGTGCCCTTATTTATCACGCACGCCTATGACTACAAGATATATGTGTGCTATAGTGCTACGTACGTAGAGCGGCTTGCGCGAGTTGAAGTAGGGCGAGTTTTCACTGAAGCTCCCAGGGGACGGCATTGATGGCTGATGCAAGGCCTTCCCCGAGCTCGCCTGTCGCCACAGAGGATAACAAAGAAAAAAAAGGGATTAAAGATATTGCTTCGCTTCATCTGGCGCACAAGACACACAATAACGGGAGAAAAACTCGAAGCCAGGCGCTAGTCATCGTGTTTAGTAGCGCTTATTGTCGCGTTTTCGTTCTGATACTAACATGCCGAAACGTTCGTTATTTGAAGTAGATGCCACACACGTAATTGTGAACTATACATACAGGGCACTCTGAACTTGACTCCGTCAGCGCTATTTTGAGGACACATATACTTGACATACCTATGTTTACGTGTGTAGCAGTGAGGCTATATATGGCTGTAATGTTTAAAAAAAGAGAGAAATAAATAGCAGGCAGCATGTGTTTATTCATCCTGCACTTAAGGATCCAGCTGAAGTGATTGCTGGAACGCAGCATGAATTTGTAAAAGCTCCAGGAGTTAAACGTACATATCAGCTGACGCGCGCGTGTGTGTGTGAGTGTGTGTGTGTTTTAATATAGGGTGTTTATTGCCTTCTCTTCACAGCTAGTCTCGCTGCACTGCCCTACCCGACGTCTGCTGGGTCCGGCGCGTGGCGGTGCAGCTGGTAGTTCCACGGCCTTGTCACTCGGCGACAAGTTCCGTTTGCTTTTGTGAACATGGCGATCAGGCGACGGAGATGTCTGCTGGGCTCGTCGCGTGTGCCGACGCCGACCGCCACCGGACGGTGGGCTACGCACATTTTTGCGCGCATTGGCCTGTTCACTCTTCGGCCTGCGAGGTCGAAAGACTTAAAGCTAGTGGTGGCCCAATGTCCACTTTGATAGAACGTTAATAAAGCAGCTGGCATGCAGCAGAGCAGTAATCCTTATAGTGGTTCTCTTACGCAACGTTTGTGACAATGCCGCTAGGGTCACACTTGGCGACGGCCACTTTCAATAAACCAGTGCTCTGTCTTTTTGAGTCTGCTGCAAGATATGAATGTGGCACTGACTAGAATATTCTTTGCTCTAAGGGGAGACGCTGCTCGGCTAGATGGTCTTTCATCATGGCATCTGCTAAGACGAAAAATAAAGACAACAAAGGAATGGATGCATGAAAACAAATTGCTGAATAGTTTGAATATCTCAGAATTTATGCTCCTTAACATTTCGTTCTGGCTCTCCAGGGCACTCAGCATATTATAAACCACTACCTTTAGCATACATATTTGCTGCGATACCATAAAGAAGAGAGAGTAAAAAGTAAGAATCGATTAGAAGAAACTGCATATTTTGTCCTGAATATACAAGGCGAAATTTATTTTCTTTTTCCCATTTTGTCCTATCGTCCATATCCATAGGTAGTTCAGGAACTCACGTATATATACAAAGACTGATCTCATACCCTTCTAGTCAGTTTTAATTTTGCAAGTGGACAAACTGTTTATACTTGGTCAGGCATTCTACTCGGAGCATTGTTATATGTGCGGATAGAGTTAGTCCTTGAATATGCCGCATATTGGCGGGTGGCGTCCGGTCGGTCACATATTCTGTGCAGTGTGCACGGTTATCTATATGATTATGTTCCCTTACAGAAATGTAACATTTCTTTTCGTAGTACTTTATATTTGCTGTCGGGAGTGGAGGAAACCCTATTGCCGTAGGGGAGGGAACTAATCGTACAAATTATTTTCTGTACAACGATGTTTCCTGTCATTGAGGCAAAGTTCAAGCTTGCCAAGAATTAAAATTTCGCTGAAACAAACGGATAGAAACGCACGTGGAAGACAGGGCCACGGGAGCGTCGAGAATCCCTTTTGCTATAGAGCACACATTCATCCTTGAAATAGGCAAAACAAACGCTTGCTGCGGTAACGGCACTCACGAATGAGGCATGATGGGTGTCTGGTCTCACGCGAAGTCCGACCTCTGGAGGAGCCGCTGACGACAAGCGCGAAACCGGCTGCAGACTCCACAGGTCTTTGTCTTCTTCTTATTCTCGCAATCGTGGTGCTGATGATGGTCATGATCCCAGACATTGTCACATGTCCACAACGGTAGATAGGCCAAGAAGCTACATGAAAGAAAGAGAGAAAGGGAAGTAGTAGTAATATAATATTATAGCCCTAAAATAGTCATCGTAGCATTAATTTTCGTGGATATTTACGTGAATGAAGTCATCATCATCATCAGCCTGTTTAGGTCCACTGCAGGACGAAGGCTTCTCCCAACGACTTCCACTCCGCCCTATCCTGAGCGAGTTGGTTCCACTTTATGCCCGCAAACTTTTTAATTTCATCGCTCCATCTAACCTTTTGCCTGCCTCTGCTGCGTTTTCCTTCTCTTGGTATCCATTCCGTCGCTCTTACAGTCCATCTGTTATCTTTCCTCCTCATGACATGTCCTGCCCAGGTCCACTTCTTTCTCTTAATTGATATAATAATATCGGCTACTCCTGTCTGTTCTCTGATCGATTCTGCTCGTTTTTATCTCTTAGCGTTACCCCTATCATTTTTCTTTCCAATGAAGTAGCTATCTCAAACCAAAGTCATCTTGCGGGTCGCTATCAATTTAGTCCCGCAACGGCCAGGACAGGTAGCCCCCTTTCCCCCGCACACACACCTTAAGAACAATCCTTGGCGCCGCCCTAGGGCTCGGCTGCTAAGTGCTCGAGCGCACATTGCCATCCTGGCCCATATGCCATCCTGGCCCATATGGACCAAGGATGAGCCCGCTCCCCAATATCCGGATTGCCCTTGTGGGTGACATTCTTTTGAGATACAGGCGAGAAGCTGTCCGAGAGTATCGAGTATGAGACCACGTACAGAAATCGATGACTTGCTTGAAGGCGATCATTTTAAAGCACTTGAAAAAGCCGCGTCTTCTGTCGCTTTCAGTTTCGGTTACGGTTCTCGGTGCTGATATTGCAACACCTTCTTCTTTTTTTTTTTTTAAGACTAAGCAGCATGCTTTCATTCTTTCGTCACATAAAACGTCAATAACTTATGCCTAAACTATGTCGGTAAGGGGATGGTCTCGGCTTCCAAAATAAATTTTACGCTGTCACTTGCAGTGGACTAATGCATTGCATTTGTGATTTGAGACTCGTGCTTGTGGAAAGCTGTCACCTGGAGTGGGGTGTCGCACCACTTACAACGATTTGCATATTTTGCTAGAAAGCTTACAGAGAGGTTTTAGGCATACTTTTTTTTTTCTTGTTCTTTCTGATGGCGGTCTTCGAGGTCTCCGGCAGTACCATTTGTGCAGCGCGCGCCTCGAATTGTTTAGCGGTATAAACATTTCTGTTATTGCAGTTCTCACCTTTCGTTATCAATGGTTCGTTCCTCACCTTTCTTTAGGCTTGTTCAACGGTTATGACGGCCGACCACTGACCTACCGGTGGACCTTCCGTGACGTCATTCATTTTGCCCAAGGAGGTTCCATTAAACTTCCGGAGTGGAAGTCCCTGCAGCTGCCTACGGGGCCAAGTGAAGCCGGCGGCGGCCATGTTACTAGAGCAAAAAGTACGCGGGCGCGCCATAGACGGCAATGTATTAAGATATGCGCTCGACTTGTTTTGCAATCTCACGATAAAACATTGAGACAGAAACGAACTTTATGCTTATGCCAATTACCAACGGGGTTTTCTAGTTGAGAAAAAAATTTTCCCACGTCCGTACTCAGCTGCAGGCGTCGAGGAAAACAAAAGAACACCTCTGGCTGAGAGGTTCTATGCAAATCGTACTTGCCGGCTTACTCTGTCTGTTAGTAGAAACTAGGTTTTTGTGATGTGGTGATGCGATATAGCGCAAATATGCGGCATTGTGCGACTGCCAGCTGACGTGAAATGCATTCGTGCCCTTTATTTAAGCATGTATCCAACCGATTGAGTACAGCGCATGTTTTCTGCATGTTGCCTTAACCGCGCACGCTCTATTTTCTTTTTTTTTTTTTTCGTATTTCACGTACATTTTTCCAAATGGTTCGTTGCTCTTAGCGTTTGCGAAGTCTTCTCAGATCCGCGTCTGTCAAGACCCGATGGGTGCGTTCGGAAAACTTTCTCATTTAGTTCTGACTGTAAACGTACATAGGAGATTTCTTACACGGGATACGCGCCGAAAAGCATGCACTTGAAGACAGAGGTTGGGTTGTTCGGTATCACTAGAGCAGAGGTGATCGAGCGGCTGTTTTAAGCTTTCCATCCACCCCTCCGAACACCACATGTTCTCAGTCAGAAGGCTACGCACAGTATTTTTTTTCCCCTTCGTTTTCGAAACCAGTAGCACGGAGAAACACGCCATACGTACGTGCTCGCTGCATTTGCGCATTCGTCAACACGTACGCGTAACAAATCTGCGTCTATGCTCCGGAAAGATGCCCTTCCTCTAAAGTTCGCATACAAACACTGCAGTGACTATCCAATGTGCATCAGACGTGTATTTTAGCAGAACACGAGCCCGTAGCAAATCCTGTATGCACGCATCTGAAAACGAAGCAAGTATTTAAAGCTTACAGTTATCTTTCATACAGGCGTAGGGAGGTAATATATGGATGCGAATGTTTAAAATTGCCCTCTATTTAGCAAAATGCACTGAAAACGGGCAGCCGTACGTGAAGAAAGTGAGAAAAACCTACACGTGAAATGTCCTTCCAGGCTTCTTCTCAACGCGATTTGTGCAGCCGAAAGTGACGCGCGAAGTCACCGTTGCCTTCTCAGATATTTAGATGCTTAGGAAAAACAGGACACAGTGCTTAAACACCACGAAACAGCGTCGCGTTGTCTACGCGCTCCGCCGTCTGTGTGGTCGTCTGCTACTGTTTCCTTGAGCAAGATGGCGGCGACGGCTTCACTTTCGGCGGCACGCTTCCACTCCAGAAAAGTAATGTATAACCTCCTTGATTTTGCCAACGGTGAGATTCTGATCGCGGCCTCAAGTGGCGCTGCAGTCGCTTCAGTCGCTGCGCGAAAGCGTATGATGCAGCGTTTGTGTAGTTTGCGGAACGGCTTCCTTTCGGTTGCTTTCGATTTTGCGTTGTGTTGATGTCACTCTTACATTAGCAACGTTTTTCTGTCTTCAAAATCCTAATCAGAAATGGAATCTAAAGACAGCTCCTTCAGCGATAGCACAAGTTTTCAAGAGAGCGAAGCAGATTCGAGCTTCTTCGGTGTTGGTGAGGCACCTTTCATGCAGTTTTATGACGTGTCCTTGCTTACAACCATGTGATCATGTTCGGCTTAGTGATGATATTATTTGCAATGCCAGGATGTATTGCTTAGAGATGTGTGGTGATTTATTCCGTGATCTACCGTTAAGTAGGTTACAACGCAAAGCCTACTAACGCCATCGCTGTGGTACGTTCCAAATACTGGTACTCCTGCGGTACCTTCCAAATACTGGTATTCCCACTCTGTGGAGCTTTTGTTTGGAACGTTTTCTTGATCACCGACGCCGGTGAAACGCACATAAGCGCTGTCTAGCTTTTGACACTGTAACAATGCGCCGACATTTTCTGCAGCGCTAAACCTGTTGTTTTCCTTTCCTCAAGGCTAAGTGTGACGTTTTCTTACCATGTTTTTGTTCTCACGCGTTTTATGAAGGATATTCGCCATTGCTCCCTCGTCGTGAGTTCCACCAGCTTCTTAAATATGTTGTGCGGATTCTGTCGTTATCTGAAATCAATTGCTTAACTTCTCATGACGTGCGTATCATATCACGAAATTTCTACAGCTTAGCACCGAGTCAGTACTTTAATTTCATCAGATAAAATACTGTTCGTTCGGTTGATTCAGGAACAATTGTTGTAGTGATTAAAGGTTACTGAGCGGCTGGGGGTCTCCTTGGGTTTTATCATTTGGAGTTTCCCGGGCACTGTGCTGCATGAACAAGGAAGTGGAAGTCTCATAGCATTCGCAATAGGTTTGCAAAAATTTTTCGTCTAACATGCTTTGCACCTAAAATGTGGTAGTACGGGACTAAAAAATATAAGCCTTTAATTGCGAAAACGTAAGGGGTAACCCATCAATCCACAATGCATTTAATTAGATAATGTTGGCAGAGAAAACTTGTTACACAAGTCGGAAGGTAAGAAAGTGAGTCCATGCATGCATAAGACAGTTCAGTGGTATTTTCCAGTCTACAAATAAATTTCCGGATTAGCTTAAAGAACTTGTAGCAAAATATGGGTCACACAGATGGCATGGCGTGGCCAGGAGTCACTAGGCACATTTGATGCGGCATGAGACAATTCATTAAATAGCTAATAAGTGTTCATGCAAATGAAGAAAATAGTTACGCATTTTCTCACTATTTCCAAAAAATTTTTTTGCAGCAGCAGGCCCCCGGAACTGTGCACTGTGGCGTCTGTTTGTATTGAGGTTTGCTTATCATTTGCATAAAATGCTGCAAAAGATAAAGAAAGCTGAAAGCTCTGGGCATTTAATGTTATTGGGTACACCATCAGACTAGGTGATGCAAAACAACTCCTTGGAAAATAATTACAAAACATGTAGAAACCCTTACTTTTCAATCACGGCACTCTCTCATTCATGACAGGCTGTGCAACGCACACATGGACAAGAAAGAAGTAGACAAACCGAGCGCAAACTTGCAACTGGTTTATTACAAAGTTCTTTTGCTAGAGCACTCTCAGTAAGGGTACCTAAAGGCCAACAACCTTTTAGGTAGAACGATGGGTGAGTGTTTGACGATGTCTGAATCGTCGATATTGTCTGCACCACTGCTCTGTTCAAAGAGAAATTTAAGTAAATGCACGACAAGGTTTACACCACCTACAGGACGTATTTTCTGAACTAGAGGTAGTGACGTAGTCGAAGTGGTGGTATGCAACAGGGAAGTGGAAACGGGTTTCTCCACAACTCCTGCCAGCGGGGTCTGCCAGAATAGCTAGTGTAGAGTGCCTCACCCGGCGAGGAGGACCATCGAGACACCCTAACAATAGCTAAATGCTCCTCCTCTCCTGCCTGCTCCTGCCTTTCGTGCAGCTGGCTGGACTGTTGGCCAGTGAAGAGAGAAAACGGCGAATATACATTGATATAGATCTACTTAGGCGGGAGGTTTGGGCAGTCCATATGGTTTTAAATATGGTTTTCATTCAAAGTAGCCATTTTCTTGGCACAAAGCAAGCTCTACCTCACTTCCTGAATGGTATATGAACAAGGCATGTCAACTTAATATTTGCCTTCAGTGACCCTTTAAACTGTGCTCACTAAATGTTTGTTTGCAGTTGAAACCTGTGCCTTAGAATTAAAGCTCCTTGTTCCCATACTGATTTATTCTCTTTGCTTCCAGTCCTGAACTTCATCTCAACAAATGGGTGGTTCATCACGTTTGGACTCATTGGCTTGTACATGCTGTACCAGAAACTCGGCTCATATCTGCCAACGTTGAGCAGAGTCTCACCACCCGCACAACAGAACTATGGTATGGTAATCCACCTGCTACTCACATATGTCGTTTGTCTCCAAGGGAGTAGATCATGAAGGCTTGGCATGAGTCCTCCATGGTTGTGTTCAAATATGTGAAGGGCATGCCTTCTGCTATATCTTTTATACGTGCCTTTTGCGAACAATGGAATTCCAAATGTGTTTGCTTCACACTGAATATTGTGGTGATTCTTTGTACTTTCTAGTGCTCCTTACCTTTATTGTTAGGTGCGAGCATCTTTCTTGGCCTGTGTTTGTCATTATTTCATTAAAAATCATGTGCCTAGAAAAAGATACTCTTTATAAAAGAAATACATTGACCTAGCTTACCTTTCTGCCTTGACTTAACCCTTTCGCTGTCACTGGTGAACTGGTATATTCCCACGTTTCCCCCCTGTACTGTCACTGATGTACCAATATGTTCTCCTTTGTGCATTTGAAAATTCCACTGAAGCACAAAGCTGGTGTGGTTGAAAGGGATGTGCCATTTGTTTAATGTCTCTAGAAGCTCCTATTTGTTATGTTAGTACATATATTGAAGAGTAAGAGGTGACCACGTCCACCCTTCTTTGCTGGGGGGTTCCAGTTGCTCTGTACGTGTAATCCTCCTGAGCTGTGTGACCATGTCGTAGACGTGCAGTTACGGGTGCAAGGGTTGTTGTGTCATCTGCTGTACATTTGCAGATTTTTTTATTCTGTTGCCTTGTCCGGTATGGCATGTCAAGCTCAGGGTCATGTGCAGTTCTCTCTCCATTAGACCAAAATGACTTGATAGCAGCTTTCACTCACATGCTGCAGACATTCCAGAATGCCTTACTATGTTATCTGTATCGTAGTCATAATCATATAAATAGCTATGCTTGTTCCCTGGTGTTTCCGAAACCAAGCTGACACTGGGAGTGCGTCATGGCCAGAAACACCTGGCAGTGAAAGGCTTAAAAGACCCTGTAACAGTTTTTTCAATTGATCCTCAAGTCCTTTGCAAATCACTTGCAACAAAATTTTTCAAATCAATCAGAGATTAGTGCAGTTAGGACGATTTGTTGCAGGGATCCAGGTGCTTTCTTCTTTTGTCCTGATGAGCACATTGGAAGCTACACAGAGAGATGACCGGAGGGCAGAAAGCCATGTCAGTGCGCATCATGACTTTTTATTATCTTTTTTCTTTGAATGTGTTCATACACTTCGCACATGATGACGAGCGTGCTTCCAGCATCTAGTAGCACCTCACTGTAAGCACAGTATCTGTGCAGCACAAGAAGCGCTATTGATATGCTAAAGTCCGGTCGAGATATCTTGTGTAACATTCTTACACCATGGCGAATCTGTTGCGCACACCAGCCTTGTCCAGCGTCAGCCCGACCGGTGGGTAGAAGTCGAACCCCAATTGTGCATTTCGAAATCAATTCAGTTAGTTAAACACGAAGCACAACTGGCAAGGTATTTGAGAGACTTAGATCCTGCAGTGGCATGCACACCAGTGGTTTTGGAAACAGCGTAGGCATCTGTAGCTACTGTCAGACTCTAGCTGGCTCCAAATGAGACTAGTGACTAAATCAGGCATGTGGTGTCTGAAATAGCATGGTCTAGTACAGTGCATGGTGCCTCACGTGAATGTAGGAGAAAAATCATTTTAAGCAGATAATCATTGACCAAGACTGGAACTACTAAGTTCCATATTTTGGTGTTTGTGAACGGATACATATATTTTCATTTATTCAACGACAAACAATATAATTGTTACTGAAGATGCTTTTCCAGTCGTGAAATCAGCAAGTTACTGTTCCATGCGCTGTCTCTGAAACAAAATTGTGAATTTTGTGGTGCAATAGTATTTGGCACACATGCTCACAGGAGCTTTAATTTGTAATCAGCAGTTGTTTTCAGACTAATGTTTGAAACATCTACAAGGCCCCTTGAATGCTTGTCTTGACACGTTGGTGCTGGCTAGCTCATATGTGGCAATGTTAGTGCAGCACCAGAGTGCAGGAAGAAGTGACAATATAGACGTCTCTCTATCTCATGCACCTTCTTTCTCGGTGTTGCATTTTTTTTTTACACCAGCCCACTCCTCACATCCCCTCAAAACCCACTTTCTTGTGGCGCCCCGTGCCGTCAGAATTATGGGCAGCAAATTTTTTCAAGCATAGCTTGCGTGCAGTTTGTGTAATGGATAGAACAGATCACTTTGGTTGCGTCATACTAGTATGAGTAAGCCAAATCCCGAAGTGTGCTCGAGGGGTGTGGTTAAGGTTCTTTATGCAAGTCACGGGTACCCACAGTGCTGATATTGAGCTTAAAAATATTTCAATCTGCCCGCATTATCACCTTTGCCTATCTATCTTATAGTAGCTGAGCTGTTTAGTGTCGAAGTTGATACATAGTAGTAGCCATCACCATCGCCGTCGTTTCTAGTTTTGAGTCTAAAGAAATAAAAAAAACAAAAGAAACTTTCTTGGCTAGGCAAGCAGGATGAACCTGGGTACCCACGGTCCGAAGGCAAGTGCCATAACCACTAGGCTGTACACCTGCACTTGAAGAATGGTAACCATATGACTGTGTTCTACCAATGACTGCAACATTACTTGTCGTGGGCGAGAGAAAATGAGAGAGAGAAAGAAAGGGCAACAGAGGGAGAGGTAAGGAAACCCGTGTCCTGGTTTGTGCAGAAGGGACGTGTGCTTGCCTTCAACCCACTATCAGAAAGACAGAAAGTCTCAGGTTGCACAGAAGGGGAAAGCAGACCCATACTTGCTTCTGACCCACTACTACGTCTTTGCCCCTCAGCCCACAGCTACATGAGAGTGGTAGTCATAATGATAACAACTTGGTGTGGTCGAGCTGGCTCATCTTGTAACAAATAGAAGCAGGGTGAAATAGGGGTATCTTTGTTTCTTTTGCGCTACTTCTAATTGTTAAATGGTAATGATCGATAGTGCTGCATGAGTGGCAGTGACCATACAGCTAGATTACGAAGGAAAAGGTAAAGAACGTGAAAACGAGTCTGAGACATGATACATGGCAATGCATGCCATGCCATGTATCGGTAATACACTCCTCTTCACTAGTTAAGAGACCGATAGGCAAGGTGACGCCACAGGCTCAGGTGTTTGACCAGTCTTCGTGACATTAGGTCAGCAAGACTGCTTTCTTTTTCTCTCTCTTTTTTTCTTCTTTCTTTATTTACTTTTTTATTTTTTGCATTTCAGGGTATTTTATTGTTAGACACTATCATTATTATCTGCTACGCCATTGCAGTGACATCGCAAAGTGCTCTGCTTAAAGAGCACCATGCAATACTTTTTCTTCAGAATTGATGAAGCATTGAAGAACACTGTACTCGCTTTAATGAGTATATTTCTGCAGGAACTCTTGAAGAGGACGTAATTATGACATAGGTGTAGAGATTACATAGTATGGGTTTCCTATTTCTCCTAAATGCATTACGTTGTAACTGAAGTTGCACTAACACTACGGGCACTCCAATTGCTCGTTTAGTATATTTCCTTCTTTACATGGTATGTCTATCTTAGTTCTTCATGGTTAACCCATTCACTTCCAAAGCTGGTGAACCGTCGGCCGCCTCCATCAAGGCCAAGCTGCGATAAGCCAGCGATTCTCCGGCCTCCAGATAAAGTGTTGTTTATTAGAGACCCCAGTTGAAGGCACTTTTGTCAACACTCTTGTCGGGTGGTTTCTTCGTTACACCAGGTGGAGACATAGTTGTCTGCTATTGTTGAGCTCGGTTGTTTAGAAAAAAAAAATTTACGCATCTCCATGAAACGAACCATGGTTAGTGGGCGAAGCACTGGGGAATGTTTGGTGTTACCGTAAATCACCCGTGACATTGCCCACTCATGCATGTAAATGAGTGACAATGCGTGTGTATGTTTACACACGCGTTGTCATTTATGCTCCTGGGGTTTATGAGGTTTCTGCGCTGCCACGTCGTAGATCGTGCCGAGTTCCGGATTACTTTTAGTTAAAGCACACGCTGTGAATCCTTATGGTTCAACTATGCATGACAGAAATCTCCCACCAGCACTGCATTGCAGGTCAAAATCCAGTGCCTATATATACAGTGTGGCCGATGAACGGTTGTGCAGCGTGAGCAGTCGGTTTTTTTCAATCAAGAAATTCGCTAGGAGACGCTGCCTGCATCAGCGTTGTCTCCCGCGGGCGAGGGCGCGTTCTCGTTACTTGCAAGCTGGGAAAGCGTTCATCGCAGAGAAGAGCGTTCCCATAGTCAATGCGCGTCGTTCGCTCTCTCACACGACAGCAGATGACACTCTCTAGGTGCACTGCCTCCGGGATCGGCGCACACATACATACACACAGGCTGAATGCACAGGCTCCAGGATTGGCCCACACCCGCACACGGTCATGCCGCCGCAAGCTCGGCCCTAAGGTGCTTCGCCCCCTAAAAGTTGCTGGCTCGGATTTCACTGTCGAGCCGTCCGCTGCACCTGAAGCATGGCTTCGCAAAAGAGGAACCATCTCACATGTGAGGAAATTCTCAAACTCATCTTTCAAACTGATGACGACAGTGACTGTGCTGATGATTTGGAATGTCTCGGACCAAAGAAGTAGCGGTGATGAGAGCGACGGTGAGGCCACAGTGATTGTGAAAGCAATGTGTGTACATATCAAGCCTGTCTGCTTCAAGACCTTTTACACTGGCAAGACACTCTGGGTGCAGTTCTTCCGGGTGACATTCCCAAACAAAATAAAACAAGAGGCACTAAAATCGGATAATGATACCCTGTTATGGAGATTTCTTTACAATGCCATATACAGCGGTCCGTGGTGGTGAAAAATGTGCGGTATAGCTCGTGGGAATTGGCGCTGAAGCCGCGGAAGCAAATGGGTTAACACCTTACATTTGTCTGAAGAGCAAAAGAGTCGGATGGAATGCGTTAAACATCCACCTCCTCATGGTCTTCTAGTAGTTTCACAAATGTGCGCTTGTGTGCAAGCTATGGTGCAGCAGTAATTCATAAGAACAATTACATAATGACTGGCACATGAGCTGCTGCAGGCGCCGTTGATATCCCTTGCAGGATGTGTACTAAAGTGGCCCTTGAAAGCTGCAGGAGACTGCAAGTGACACATATTGTGGTGTTGGTGCCTCCTTGCTTCATGTAGCAGAATACTAGTATTTGACTGGCCTGCTCGTGGCACTCCGTATGTTGCCAACATTTTCTTGCCCTGTTTCAAAAGCGTTGTGGGGCCCTTCCAAAGTGTTGATTAAGAGTGCAGTATGTTTCACAAATATTCTACATGCAGGACCTTCAGAAGCAGATCAGTTTGTGAAGCGGCAAGAAGCTCTGGAGCGGGCACGTCGAAAGATGCAAGAGAAGCAAGACGCACTAGCTGAGAAGCAGAAAGAAAAGATGGCACAGGTGAGTGTGTATGCCTAATTACCACAATTGGTAGAGCATCGGACGCGACATCCGAAGGTCGTGGGTTCGGGTCCCACCGAAGGCAGGTTTGTCTTTTCGTCCACTTTAATTCCTTTCTACTTTCTCCACAATTAAAATACCACAAGTAACTTCCCCTATGCTTTCCTAGGCTTCATTGTCTGTTTGCTCATTAACTTGTTTCTAACAAATAAAGAACGAGCCCTTGTCCCCTTCCCTTTAATTACCACAATGGCATACACTATCCAGAATAAAACAGCACACAGTCATTTCTTTGGCCATTTGAATAATTGATCAAAAGTTGCTCTTGGTAAATACTAATGCATTGCTCTGACAGTTGTGAAATATTTTAGTATGTCATTTGTGTCTAATGAAATATGTATGAAGCTTGATCAAATGCATGATAAATTCTGTTTTTTGCATGCATTGCTTAGGCATAAAACACAAGGTCTTAAAGGGTTCATGAAAAGGATATGGAGCTGCCCGGTTGTGATTTTCACTCGTTCAGTAAGCGTCCGGGATCCTGATTCCGAGATATTTTGGCGCAATATTCAGCATGCATTTAATAACGCCCATTTGAGATACTAGTATTCTTGCACTCCCGAAATGACCGTGTGACATCACGGGCTGACATATGCACTGTTCAGTGATGTCACATCAAGACACTTAAACATGTAAACATGTTGTTAATATTACTTTCCTCTAAAATAATAGATTCATAGGAAAGGTAAAAAGTAAGAAAATAGTTGGACACCACGCAGGGCCACCATCATACCTGCCAACTCTGCCGAATTATCCGGGAGACTTCGGAATATTGCTCTGATCTCCCTATTGTATGAATGCTATCGTGAAATCTCCCGAAAAGTGGCTGCCACAGCAGAGGCTTGTTTTTCTCTTTATTTTTTTAGCGGGCATACGGCAGCCTTTCCTGCTGCTACAGTTCGGTGCTATGGAAGAGCACTTGCCACTATGCTACTTCTAGTTCATTGTAACCATACCGTAGTGTGCCGCTAAGTATATTCTAGGCACTATAGTACTACAGTAAAACCTTGTTATAACGAAGTTGATGGGGGAGTGGTAATTACTTCGTTATAACCATTAGTTCGTTATGACCAATATAAATTTCATCTATAGGGATTTCAAGGGGAATTGCGATTGCTTCGTTATATCCGATATTTCGTTATATCCGGTTTCGTTATAACGAGGTTCTACTGTATACATCTGGGCAAAGGCCAGCCACGAGACGCACTCGCCACTGTACCGAAAGAAGGCAAGGGAAAAGGCAGGAAAGGTACCACGACTTTTACATGTCTCTCTTGACCCCCATTCCATGCATAGTTTTGGCAGGAAGGATTAATGCGACGTGTTGTCAATTTGAAACCTGTAACAATGCCGGCCACTTCAGATCACCAACTGCCAATGGAGATCGGTTGGTTCGGTGGAAGGGGGGCGTGCGCGTCACGGTGGTGGCGCTGATCAAGGTGGCCGTGTGTGTTGAAATGTGTTGCGGGCGACCTCCACAAGAATAGCTAGCTACCACCACTGAAAACAAGTCTTTCATGAGCGCAGCAGGCAGGCATCTTTCTAGAGGAGGCGTTGTTTGAAGCACAACCGGGTTTGGAGGAAGTTCAAGCACATTTTGTACACTAGGCTTACGCCGCCTGCTTAGGCATCAGCTGTGTTTGTTACATAGTTGTGGAGGTCGCGTGTTTCCCCCGAGTTCAGTTGGAAGGTCGATGGCAGTGTCAAAGGCAAAGAAGTACTTGCAGGTGTTTCTGGACTCATACACAGCTGAGTTTCCATGCTTTGTGACTTTGTGGAAAGGTGACAAGCACGGATTCTGTACCACACGTGCCTGTGATGTAAGCATTTCGCACAGCGGCAAGGCCGACATAAAGGTGCACATCACTCCACAGAAGCATCAGAACTGCGTTCAGGCTGCGGAAGGGCAAGGCAACATTGGAAGTTTCTTCCAAGAGAGCTGCGGAGACAGTGCGATCCATGCAGGATGCCTATTTCCCGGGATTTCTTGTGGAACACAACTTGACGCTAGGTGTTAGTGGTAACGCAGGACCGTTGTTTCAGAAAATGTTCCTAAAAGTGCGAGGACACGAAGCGGTACGGGTGCGGACGTATGAAAACAACTGCCATCGTAGGGGAAATGGCTGCAGATGCCAAAGGCACACTTGTGGAGGCTCTGAAGCACCGTGCTTTTGCAATTGCAGTGGCTACCCTTGTCACCTCATAAATCTTGCAGCCTAGAAAGGAGCCGCATGCTTACCTGCAAAATTCGATGAGGTGCGATGAAGTTGCCAATTTGAAGTACTTGAACAATGCATCTTTCACAAGCCTTTACTTCTTAATTGAATCCTTCCCGCAAATTCTGCCCAAGGAGAAGAATGAGTCAAGAGAAGAAACCTTGGGCGCTCTTAAAGTGGAATTTGCGGAACTACAAGCACACACTATTTCTGGGGACATTCTAAATGAAGAGAGGATTGATGTTCATTGGTCAGAAGTGCGAAGAATCACTAGCGTTGATGAAAAAGTGAACTTTGGTAGAGTGGCAAAGGTGATGCTGCTTGCCATTCCACACAGCAATGCTGAATGTGAGGGGATCTGTAGCACGGTTAAGAAGACAAGAATCGAATTTCAGTCTCCGCTTTCCAACAGGACCCTAGGTGACCTCCTCATGGTGAAGGGTCACCAAGCCGGACATTGCTTTGAGCAGATGTATTCTGACAACTATTTGAAGGTTGCAAAGTCTGCAACTACCAGGTCCCTTCACAAGTAAAGAAGTTTGGTTCCCTTCACTACAAGAGGAAAAGAAAAGGAGTAGAGTTTCTCATGATGAAAGAACAAAGCAGCTCAAAATAAACATCCTTACCCTTTCTGATGTCAGTCTCCAGTCTCTGTAATTTCCAATATGAAAAAAAAGTCCCTTTGGCGCACTAGCAAAATGCCAGCAGTGGTCAAAAGACTGAGTCAGTGCCAGGGGTGATCAAACAAAACAGATATATTCTCATTCAACAGGCATTTACACAAAAACGTGAACAAACATTGCTCTTCAAAACACAAACATAGATGGGCTACAACATTACATGAAACCAACACCAAATATACAAGCTCATGCACCAGGATAGAGAATAAAACACAAAAAGAGTCCTATTCATTAGAGTCACTCGAAGTGCCTTGTCAGCATGAAGCTTGCAGGCTGGGCTCGTGGGTTAGCTCTTGGAGCAGCGTCGTTTACATCTTTCTTCCTTCACAGAGTCACATACAACTAAAACCGCTGCTCACAGCCCGTGGTCGACTCCTTAAATAGTCTTCGTTGGGCATTCTCGAAGATTCCACGTGGGCCATGGGATCCCAGCACGCGTAAAGCTGAGGAAGGCTCTCGACTAGACTGGCAGCTTCCCCACTTGGGCGGCGCCTCTTTCTCACTCACCTGTTGTGGCAAGCATTGGTGCAAACTCTGCCTTTTCCCTCTCCCTCCACCAGTCTCCCACGCTTGCCACCTGTGTTTCGACGACTCAGCATCGCATTCCACAGCTTCCTAGCATATTACAGAAACTCACTGTCTAGGCTTCGGCCAGCTGTTGCATGACTTTGGGTGCTTTAGATCTTTGTTGTGTTCGTCGCGCTGTCTCTAACTCAATGCTAGGCTCTCCAACGAAGTGGACACTATTTTGTGACACCAACCTTTTGTATGCGGGAGCAGCAAGTGTTCAATGGCCAGAGTTTTTCTTTGCAAAGATTACAACACTGGGCACACCCGGCAGCCAGACTCCATTGTCATAAAATCCCGGCTGCGGCGGCTGCATTTCGATGGAGGCGAAATGTTGAGGCCCGTGTGCTGTGCGATGTCAGTGCACGTTAAAGAACCCCAGGTGGTCGAAATTTCCGGAGACCTCCACTACGGCGTCTCTCATATTCAGAGCTGGTTTTGGGACGTTAAACCCCACAAATCAAATCAATCCATTGTCACAACCAATAATGGGATGTAAGCGTATTGTTGTAAAATGTTTAGTTTACCATAGAAAACATACAAACCTTGGTGGTGCAGCAGCCCATCGTTGTTATGATCAATATATTGTTAAAATTGGTATTGTTAAACTGGGTTCAACTGCATCTTTATAATGTTTGCACAACAGAATGATAACTGCATACTTTCACTGCTGGTGCACACTTTAGTATGCAAATAGTAAATGAAAATGCTATTAAATAAATTGTAGTACATCTTGACTAAAATTCATTGCTTGAATAAGTAGACAGGGGCCTTCCTGTGAACATCATTGAGGATACCTTGGCAATGCCCAGGAAATGGTTGGGTGTTCTTGAAGAACAGAGCATCTTAGCCGGAAATTATCTCTTCCTCTTTATTCCTTGATCCACCTTTGTCAGTGTATTCTTCTTGCTATAGCACTTGAATAATGATGTCTTCATTGGTGAACCTATGGATGTTGCCTTCGCACTGTCACTGTTGATGTGATTATCAGAGGTCATGACGATATGCATGGAAAGCCTCTTGATAAGCTTGTTTCACTGCCATGGGTTTAATTCCTCTGTGCCATCACAATGTATGAGCACATGCAAAGTTTTTAAAAGGCTTGCCTTTCTCGAGCAATTGTTGACTGTGCTTGCTTTGTCATTTCACCACAGCCCTGGAAGCATTTCTGCAACCTGACAGATGTTGACCTCTTTAAGCAGCTTCATTTGAATGTTAAGGAGGGAGTGCTGTACATGATGCTTCCAAAATTCATCCTTCACACATCTTACAGTGCACTGGCCCTAGCATTGAGGCAAATAAGTACAATTCACTGGCATAAGCTCAGCTTGCACGTTGCTCAGTTGTACATTGACTATGTGTGCCAAACATTTTTCAAGTATGACAAGAATTTTTCTTCTTCGTTGCGTCATTGTTCTTCAGCAGTCACTGTGTGAACAACTCTAGCATCAATGACACTTTCTTTTTGATTTGGTAGTCACAAGGCAAGGGATGGTTGGCAAGCAGCGTGATTCAGCAAACTTGCCAAGAACTAGTCGTATGAGTTTTTCTGTGCCCATGGTGTTGTAGCAGAGCGTAGCTGTTACTGTAAAATGCCTATCAGGCACACCGACCCATGCAAGCCCCTCCCACAATCTGAGGATTTCATGTTTTTGTGCACTCCCGAACAAGCGCATTCAACGCTCAGCTCTGTCAGAATTCCCATATTTTGTAGCAAGAACTGTTGTCACTTGTATGTAACAAGGGCCCAGGAGAAATTGTCAGCAACAATCGCAGTATTGACAACATTGCACCCTTTGATGACGCCTGTGAATTTGGGGATGCCAGGCCTAAGTCATAGTCACGTTCTTCAGGATGGGTGATACGGTGTGTGTGTTAATGTTGGTGCTGCTAGGGCTGCGCCCATTGAAGCAGATTCCCCAGAACATTGTAAGTGCTGTAGATGGTGATGGTAGTAGATGCTTGTTTGAGACTTGGTACCAAGACTTCAATGGAACATAACAGGGAGGCGTTTTGGAAATTGCAGGATTAACTTACGTACATCGTTTTGAAATGTTTAAGGTCCTCAGATTTGTAGTACCGAAATTATCCTACATGGAATATAGAACCATTGTGGTAGGGATATTGGAAAAGGTTGTAAATGTGAAAAGATTTTTTTTTTTTTGTAGTCATGTCATTGTACTATACATTAAAATCTAATTACTGCCACCGCAGAATCCCCTTGTCACCATGGAAACTAATCCCCTTGGCTATAGTCATGACTGTACCCGGTGTCAAGAGCAAGAGAGAGACACTAGCTCGACCTGACATATTTTGCCCTGGAACATACTACCACGAGCTACAGAACCCGTTGCCACATTTAGTACACTGATGGCTCTGTCACGGCGATATCATCAGGGGCGCTGGATCAAATCCCAGCCGCGGTGGCTGCATTTCGATGGAGGCGAAATGTTGAGGCCAGTGTGCTGTGCGATGTCAGTGCACGTTAAAGGGTCCCTGAAACGTTTTTTTGACATTGCATCACTGATTAGGCAACACAATTGTGAAATCATTCACGCCATAAATAAAGCGAAGCACCATGCGCTAAGGCACCATGCGCTAAGCTACAGAGCCAAAGAATGAAGATAAGGAAGGAACACATGACGTGAGCAATTAGAAAGTGACCGTATTTGACGCTTGTGGGACCACATTGCTCTATTTCACTCGCATTCACTTCACGACATGGGGCGGTCTTCACACAGCATAAGCAAGCGCAGTGGTTTCACACGAAGTAACCCGACAGCTTTGTTGTTATGTGGGGTTTAAGGGGGGACGTGGCAATGAAAACTATCTCTGTTATTTATGGGTATAAACTGATAAAATTTGGCACAATGATGTAGTTTGTTATGCTGGATATCTTAAATGAAACTGGTTTTAAGCTATGCATTATAGTTTTTGAGTTACACCACTTTATAGACCCTTACAGTCACCCCTAATTAATCAGTTAATTAGACAAAATTTTAGTACCATTTTTACTTAAGCATATTCACTAGGGCCCACTGTGTGCTGTAAAGCTGTTCGTTGATTTTTTTATGTCCAAATACGTACAGAAAAAATTGTTGAAATGTCCTCTGCATGTTCTCTAACAACTTTTGCAAAAATACAATTATAAAAGTTTATGTGAGGTTCAGATATAAATGAATAGCTTTACGGCACTCATCAATGTTTCAGGATCTAAGTGAAAAAAACAGAATGAACTTAGCTTCATTAGTTATGAAATGGCACTGGGATGACTGACAGCAACTGCTCAAAAAATGGAAGCTGAGGAAACAGAGCTCAAAGTTTTATTTCATGAAAACAGTTAAATATTAACTTTGAGCAGCTAACCTTCTGCTCGCTCTTGCTGGTTTTATTTTTTGTTGGAGAAACACTGTGCTGTGGCTATCCTCAGGTTCGATCTCTCCTTTTTACGGTGATGACAAGATGGTGGCACCTTTGGAAGCCCAATTTCCTTGCAGTTTTGGATGACAACACATAAAGTGACATTTTCTCGACTACTACTGCGTATTTCATTATAATATTCTACTACAACGTAAAAGAAGGTCTGAGGATCATGAAAAAAAAATAAATCGAAAAATGGAAAATTTTGACCAAATTGAGCATTCCCATTGCCACGTCCCCCCTTAAATGAATGAATGGAAGTAATAAAATGAAATTTGTTCAGGTGCATATGTTTTGTCTTGCAGTACATTTGGTCTTCTGGTCTTTTTGTTCTTTGACTTTTCCAAATATTGCTGAAAATGATGTGTGCCTTTATATTGTGTGAAAAAGCTCAAACCACCACAGCCATTCATGAAATATGCTTGAAGGCGTGCCAGTGTACTTATTAGGTAGGTGCCCCGCCACGGTGGTCTAGTGGCTAAGGTACTCGGCTGCAGATCCGAGGGTCGCGGGATCGAATCCCGGCCGCGGCGGCTGCATTTCGATGGAGGCGAAATGTTGAGGCCCGTGTGCTGTGCGATGTCAGTGCACGTTAAAGAACCTCTGGTGGTCGAAATTTCCGAAGACCTCCACTACGGCGTCTCTCATAATCAGAGCTGGTTTTGGGACGTTAAACCCCACAAATCAATCATTATTAGGTAGGTGCCTCAGTGCCAGTACCTTGACAGGAGATGGCATGTGTGCATGTGTACAGAAACACGTAATTAAAGAATGTGTAGTGTTCTTCTTTTTGTTATATACTGTTGTCAATCATTTTTCTGCTGCAGCTCGAAGAGCAGAAACGACAAGAGAAGATAAACAACTGGGAGCAGTTCCAGCAAGGACGGGGCCTAGGCTCGAAGCTACGAGCCACGCCTACTGAAGAGAGCTCTGCTGAGACTAGCAAACTCACACGGAGGCCCAAGGGGAGTCAAGACAGCAGTGATCGCCTTCGTGGCTCCGATTACAATCCACTCATGGGTTCTTCAGGAGGCTCTTCATATAGGCCAGAGAGGAGGTGTGTCAGCCAGGGTGGATGAGGTTAAAGCGTGGGGTTCAGCTTATCACTGACGCAGCTGTGGTGTTGCTTTTACCGTTGCCGATGTGTGACACACGCAGGCGAAAGTGTTGCCCAACGACCAGTTAAAAACTCTTCCATTTCACTTTGCAATGTTTTGGATGCCCTCAAAATTGTTCCGTTCCTTCCTCTGCAAATCTGAAATGCTCAAACTTCTTGCTTTGTACGATCTGTCGTATGTTCTCAGGAGGGCATTTGCATGTTCTTCGGAGGTGGTGCATTTGTACAGCAGCCTTTTCAATTCATTGGAGAAATGCTTCACCGCAGCTGCACGAAAGTGAACCCCTGCTTTCTGCCACTTGAGCTTACCTCGCTGTGTGCTTGTTGTACAAGTTCCTTGGGACCAAAGGTAGCCTGGGACAAACACAAGCACACAGACTTATGAAGTCGCTACTGGAACTGGTTCACGGCCAACGGTATCGACAGAAGGAGGGATCTCGATGTGGTACCTGCTTTTTGAAGACGCAGTGTAAATAAACCCATGTTACTGTTTCTGGGTTTAGAATCTGTATTTTAATTTATGATGGAAAATATGTTGTGAATAAATCTATGTGTCCATTTCATGGTTTCAGACCTCTGTGTACTCTCCTATGGCATAATGAATTTGCCTGACCTTACCATCAGCAACACTGGAATTTTGTTACCAAAGACAGCTGCGTTGATGAGAAATCATTACAGCACTGGTAATGGGTACCTTAAGCTTAGCTGACTCACTTGGATGTCCTCTTTTCCGCCGCCTCTTGCACAATTGAATCTGTGCGAAATCTCTTACCTGGGAGTTCTGTGGCACTGTGCTGTGCTACTGCTCAACTTAACTGGCATTCTGTTGTACTGTGCTGTAGTTCTCCAGTCTATTGAGTGATGAAATTTCAAATCCTGAAGTAGACTTAGTGCTTGCAACAGTTGCATGTCGTTCACACATTCATTATGTTAGAATGTGCTGATATTTTTCTTGTGATATAACTGAAGAATGCCTAATACACAATCTGAGGTTATGCAGCACTCAGTAATGTTTGTGGCTGCACTAATGGTGAGTAAGGTAAACAAAAGGCACGTAATACACAGACACAAGGTAAGAGGAGGGCACAATACTGTGCTCCTGTTGCTCATTCCTCTTATGTCCTTGTCTTGCACGCCTTTTGTTTGCATCATGAACGACTACCATCTCGCTCAGCTTTCTGTCCTTCTAAGCTAATGGTGACATAAACCTACTGACTTAAAACTTGACTGTGAGGAAGCTAACAAACTGTTACCAACCAATCAATAAAGCACATTATCTTGAGTGGGCCAAATCAAAAAGAAGAAAACAGATACTGAGTTGTCAGTGTGCTCCACTTGACGCCTTTGTAGAGGAACCAAAATCTGACATGAAATGGCTCAGCACAGCGAACTCTACCTTTCAAACGTTGCACAGTGGCATTTCCAAGCGCTAAACACTGTCCATGCAGCACTGCTGAAGTCGCTGGAATTGTGAATTCACCAGCACTTGTACATTGTTATTTTTCACCTAATTTCTTTTTTTTTTTTCCAGTAGCGTATTATTGATTGTGGTAGCTTGGCCACTAAGGTGCTAGCTGGGCTGGTTGTCTGCATAACAGCAATAGACCAGAATGACTTAGATATGAGTGTCTATTTGAATCAGCCTCTCTGCATAGGTTGATGTAGACTACAATAACTGCCAGCACTTGCACTTTGTAACCATTTGTTTTACACCAGTGTATACCGTTATGTTCAATTCAGGTTCAGGCACATTTCCAAAACATTGGTTTAGGCTTAAGTTACAGCCAATCTTCAGGTTTGGCTACAGGCTTTTGGTTCAGGTCCAGTTCATCACCTTGGTTATATCTGCTCAGTAAAAGTTTTAGCTCCCTAAATTTTTTCGAGAAAAATGTCAAAAATTTCTATTCATTGTTTACTTCTCTGGGGGCAAGTACACGGCATTCTAATTGCAAAGTTACTTAATATCTTCTCTCTTCTTTCTACAAAGCAAAGACTAAATAATCACGTTTTGAGAAAAACAGGTTTTTCTCATAAGAATAGCCTTGAATAATATTCTATTGGGACACAAGAGCAAAAGAGGTGCCAACTACCAAAAATGTATCCATGAGAGCTCAAGCCTAAAGTAGCTGTGAGGTATGAGCATTCATGCGAGTGATTCAAGGCAATTCGAACTACAGAATGCTGTGCGGATGAGTACAATTTATTTGGCAACATTGGTACAAAGTAGTAGTACAAGCACTGCTCAAGTTTGGGGATAAATGACTGAACTCGTCCCTCTAACGGTACATGAGCATTAATAAATGTGTTATAACAATGACCTCTTGCATTCACAGCGTTTTTCCAGTGCATGTGCAGCCATATCAGTGCGACCACGCAAAATGGTGAAGATCAAAAGGTGGCATCAGCAAGTGCAGTTGCGTGGCCACCTCTTATGCCTGTAACCACGGGTTTTACCTTTGAAGGTCATACCGAGATTGGGCACTACGATCATCCGTCCGCACAGTGCTGCGGTTGATGCCTTTCAGTGGTCAGGGCTGACGAAAGAGCGCAGTACTTTTGGTCCGCTGCCACCGTTTCTGGACACAGGGTGTTTCTCTTTGGACGCAACAGCCGTAAGAGAAACTTAACGGAAAGCTTACGCGGGCGACCCTTTGGGAACTTGGGAGTACTTACTGCGAGTTTCAGAGAGTACTTTTTAATCGAGGGCCCGCACCTTCTATTGATAGATGTGCTGATTTTCAATATGTGTAGTTTTAATAATCTTGGGGTATGCGAATATTCGAACTTACGGGCAGTTTTGATTTGATTCGCGCTAATGCTAGCTGTTCGTCGTTTATGATTAACAAAATGTGCCATATATACGGCGATGAGTGACCCCTTCCCATTTTTTTTTGTATACTTCGCCGCATGACAACGACGTTATGCGGCGAAGTGTGCTTTAAAAAGTACCCGTTCGCGCGATCGACATTGCGGGGGAGGGGGGGGGGGAGAGAGAGAGAGAAAAAAGTAGGACTTCTGTATGTTAGGTGTTCTGTGGTACGGGCACGTCGTATGGTTGAGGACACTCCTTTCGGCTTGCAGAGTCTGAAACGACAGCCATAGTTTCGGCGTGCGCGGCGGTTCTGTGAAGAAAGAATGCTGCTGTGCGAACTTACGATCGCATACCTGCCAACTCTCCCGATTTGTCTGTGGGACTCTTGGTTCTGGTCCATACACCCCGACTGGACGTGCACGGCCATAAGCCTCTCGATAAACAGCCCTAGCAACACCGGTAAAAGAAAACAAAGGACAACTGTATTCTACAAATTTTATCGCCTTGAGGCACCCCATGAGCATCCTGCGGGACCCTCGCATCTACCTACTTTAGTAAAGGGCCGCATCGCTTATGTGTGGATTCTGTTATTTATGGTTAGGTGTGTTGTCTTCATATCAACGATGAACTCGCGATAACATACCACACTGTGGCGCACGCAAAGTTAGCTTCGCCGCTATGCAACAGTGATACACGGTGAAACTGGCTAAATAAGTTCCAGCGTGCTGCTATTTTTGAACACTGCCACGTTTTCTATACTTCTGTATCCGACTTTGTATTATTGCATTATGTCACTACTAGGCGAATTTCATAACTTGAATTCTGGAGTATTGTAGTTCCTTTTTTACACTTGTTCTTCTTGTGTTTGCTTTATCATGCTTATTACTCCCTTTCTTAAATATTTTGTTATTGGTTGAACAAATGTACTGTTGCTATGCCTCCCCCCTCCCATGTAACGCCCGACCTTCGGCCTTTCGCGAAAGTAAATGAAGTGAAATGAAAATGTGAGAAGAGCGACTAGCTTTCGCGGGTCATAGCACATATTGCCCTGCGCGCGTGCGTAATTAGAGGCGCGCTATAATTTCTAGTGTTGGCATGATCGCCGACGCCTAAATGTTTTACAGGCAATCATTCAGATATTTGTATGACGTTGCGTCGGTCCTGAGAACCAAGGAATAATGTGCACAATTTATTTCCTTTACTTGGACTCGACTCATTTTTTTTTTTTCTGGGAGCAACATTATGTGAGCATACCATCCGTGCAAAATATTTGCTTTTTTATTTTTTGGCTATGTTTTGCAGTACATTTCCTTCCCACAATCTCACATGGAAGTATCCAAAAAATATTCGATTCGCACTCGAACACGTCCAAAGCTTTGGTCTTCGCGCAGCTCCGATAATCACACCTCTGCCATGATAATTTACTGACTGTATTATTCACGCCATTTCTATCGTTTCATTAGTGTCTAGTACATGAGAAGATTAGGAAGTCATAGTGTATTACTATAAACATGGCTTTTGTCCAGTGATGCGGCAGCATAAGTGTACCTTTACCTTTTTCAGTCAACGTTGCTGAGAGTTATGTTGATAGGTATCAAATGTGATTGGCTTTTTTTAAAATCATAATCAGCCTTAGAAATTTATTATTGCAAACATGGTTTAAAATTAAGTATGCAAAGTTACGACGGCAATGTCATTATTGACGTGCTTCTGTGCCATCAAGTTCTACTGTGATAGAGTCATATGGATTTGGAGGGCATGGAAATTTCTTATCGCCTACATGCATAAATCTAGCTGCTCTAAAATAGATGTTTGCTGTGCACATTTTTAAAGGAGCACTACTGTGTTCGCTGTGTTGCCGCTGAATTCCAGACTGACTTGAGAAACCACAAAGGCTTTAAACATATCCATGCTTATGGGTTCTTGATAACGTTTTAAATAGTGTTCGGGGGCATTTGAACATGTACGCGCAAAGTGGAGAAGCTATACCAGGTAATAGTGCAAGTAAACTCAAGCTGATAGTTGAAACCTATCTTGCAGTGGAGCCTCTATTGCAAGTGTTAGGAAGTTTTTACCAAACGCTCAGTCCCAAGCCTTAGTACTATTACCGTTTACGTATATTGTGTTTTTCTGCATTTTTGTTCACCGTCGGCCAATACATGTGGTTACTAAGTTGGACGTATTTGAGCCACAAGAATAGTGATCAATGCACATTGAGAATACTTGACAAAAGTCCTTTTAATTTCAATAAATATGCCAGTGCCAGCGCAGTTGCATTCAACAGGATCACAAACACTTTGCCCGCGTGGGACCACAGCACTTCGTGGAATTTCATTCTTGAAAGATGGTCGGTATGTCCTCAGTGGCCTTCCGTCACCTCCATTCACGAACGGTAGCTGCACGTGTCAGCTAGTGGGTGAGGAGGGTGTATTCATTGAAGGAGTTGGCCTTACGGTATAAACTGTGCCTAGCTCTCACAGCACTCTTTAATTAGCCTGCTTGCAAAGCCTTCACTGCATTGCTGACTGGAGCTTTGTAAAAGCATCTACAGTGCAGAACTGTGCCCAGTCGCATTTGTACAACCTATGGCACTCGGGAGGAAACACCGCGTGGCCAAGTATCGTATGAATGTGCCATCCTTGCTTGCTTTCTTGTGGAAAAAGAAAGCGTTGTAATCGTTTCACTTTGGTTTATAGGCAAACTTCACTAGAGTTTGTAAAAACGCCTAACTTCGATCGGATGCGGCGTTGCCTAAGGATGGCATGAGTATGATGGACGTTAAAAATAGTTAGTGAATGGCAGCGAGGAAACTGGGCACTGAAGGCGTTTGCAAGCTGGCGAGAAAAGAGCACGGGAGTTACTAATCACAGGTACACAGCTGGCAGTTGGGTATAGTTCGCGCTGAGCACGCGTGGTCTCTGGTGATGTTTCTTGGCAGAGTCGCAGTGGTGTGCTCTTGTCGGCAGCGCATCGCGTTGGCACTCGCGCGGCTCGTCAGCAGCCCGCGCCGAAGGGTCTGCCCGTTCCTCGAATACGGATCGGCGCCGATGATCATGGTGATATTCCTAAGGTGTTCCCTCGGCAGCGTGTGTTGAGGCGGTCAGCTGCAGATAGAGGACCCTTTGCCCTGCAGCAGAGGCAGGCACGGGCTCTTTGCTTCTTTGGCGAGCGCGAGGCACGAGTGTCCCGCGTAGTCTTGGGCCTCGGTGCTGGCACCGTGCGACACGAGCTGCTTGACTAGGTGCTCGCGCTGCAAGGCGATGGCGTGGTACAGCGGCGTCCTCCCGCTCCGGCCGTCCTGCAGGCGGAAGAAAGGAGTTAATTAAAACACTGATGTAAAGCACTAAACGAGTGTTTTTGATTGGAAAGTTGACTCTATGAGATCCCGGTCGAAACACCAGGGGCGTATCCAGGGTAGGTGTTTCGGTGTCAACCGCCCCCCCTCCTCCTCCGAAACTTTTTCCGGCCCCTTTTGCGCCCATGATATTTACACACCGCATCATATAACACCCCCGAAAAGTCTTTCTAGCTACGTCATTGTGGTTCATGGTCACTTTTACGAATGCCCATACTTTACGGACACACTGAAAAGGATTTGTTAAAGACGATCATTTCTATTTAAACAGTGAGGCCTTGCGAATAGTGAGGAAGGATGTAGACGTCGCTGGTGCCAACCCCTGCCCCCTTTTCCGTCCTCCTGTATTGTTTGCACTTTCCTTTTTTTCTTTTTTTTTTTCTAGAACGCTATCTCGCAGATCTCGTCAAAGCATCCGGCGGCTGATTGGTTTAGACTCCTAATCAAAATGCGTGCAATATCGTAACTCTTCTGCCTTCGTCTAGTGGCGCAGCACGTCATATCCCCTTCCCTTCCACTGTGATATTGTGCTGACTTCAGCGCAAACTGCAGTTCTACCATGTGAAAAGTATGCACCAATGAATACTTTGTATTCAGTCACCACACAATTATCTAGCCCTCTGTGTATTTCAGGCTATGCAGAAATTGGCTATTTGGGGGCTAGGCGGCCACTGCGTGTTTCCATGGAAGTTAAGAGTGGAAAACATCGACATACTTACAGGAACATTGATATCACAGTTGGCCTTGATTAGGAGACTGACCGCTTCTGGCTTGTTGAGGAGTACAGCCAAATGCAGCGGGGAGTAACCTGCGGACAAGATAATGAAGTTTGTTTAACGTCAACTCTTCGCACACATTTCTGGATCGGCGTGGGCCTCGGATTTTACTTTGTTTAAACGATACATGGTATGCTGTCCAGTGCAACTAAGTACATCTGTCAAGACTCGTTCAATGGTAAATCACGGGTTGAACGTTTGTAAAATGCGCAGTGAGTTATGATATGAATGCCATGTAACGTTAGGAAATCGAACGCGTGTCTTCAGGAGTGCAATGTATCTGACGCATAGGTATCGCTTCTGCTGTGGAACTTGCTTAGTTGGTTAACGTTCGTAGTAAAACCGGTGCACCGCGACTGAACACAGAAGAAGAAGACGCAAACGCACAGCGCTAAGTGTGTTTGCGTCTTCTGCGTATGTGGTCAGACGCGCTGTACGAGTTTTATTGTATTCGGTGTACTGGCGCCACAAACTGATTCAACCTCGATCCATCATTTGATGAGTTTCGAAGGCACAGTTTTAAGAGAACTAGGTGGCTTTTCTTTATCTGTACGCGCAATTTCCGCGCTGCCTTTTTTACCGAGCGCAGACTGGACTTTCTCCTTGTGAGGGATGCTACTCCGGCAAGGCGGCAAAGCGTGCTTGCGTCGTCGGCTGCTCTGCGCGACCTATGTTCCGCTTCGCGCTTTCAGACGCGCGTCAAGTCTAATGAAGATGCAGTGGTATTGCGCTCGCATTCCCACGGGAACCTTTACTGTCGTGAATCTACAGCAAAGTAACATTACAGAGCGCCCCTCCTGACGAAGCTGTTGCGGCGCAGTCTCCACAGATCTCCAATATAATTTATCTCGACTTTTAGTTTAATCTTTCGTTGCGCACTTTTCCCTCTTAACCCATAAAACAGAGCGAGGGCGGCTGGTGCATCAGTGATTTTTGGGATTTCTAGCGTCGCTACCGTTTACTGAATGCCAGAATATCAACGACGTACGCATGCTTGTAGCGAAATATTCTGACACTTCGTGAACAGCTTGGCAGAGCGCTACTGGACGTTATAGTAAGAGCGCTCTGCTTGAACTTAATGTTGAAACCCGGCGTCCCTGCGGTGCCAACAGCTCGAGGACACTTCTGTTCATGGCCATCTATACGTGCCTGGTATGCGAAAACATTATAAGTTAAAAAGTGCTCCAGCTGCTCACCGTCGAAGTCCGGCGCATCGACGATCTTGGCTGCTAGCCGGTGCGCGAGCACAAGTCGCATGCAGCCCAGGCTGGGATACTTGAGCGCCAGGTGCAGCGCCGTGTTGCCGTTGCGATCCCTGAGCAGCACCGATGCGCCCTCGCGAAGCAGCACCTCGACGGCAGGCTCGTTGCCCACGATCAGCGCCAGGTGCAAAGGCGTCTGCCAGAAACAGATTGAGGCATTTTAGCACGACGCCCTCTGTACTGTTTCACGGATGCGCTTAAGTGCCGCTGTCTGATGCGGCTAATGTTGCCATTTTGTTTATCTGACGGGAACAATAAAATCGTGCATAAGGTGATCTTATGATATTGTTGTAGAATCGTCGCAAATAGCAAAATGGCAACATTAACAGCCCACATTAGCAGTGCTAAACACATACGCATAGAGTTAACTTTATAGAGAGTAGGCAGCATGCACCTCTGTCGGATGCTGAGTCGTGAGTTTAAGTACAGGTGGAGTCCAATTAAAGGAAACAAGCGGCGTAGTATTTTACGCTCTCTCTTCTCGCTTTTTCTATACTGCTGCATACCGAACATTGTTTTAGCTATGAGTGGGCAAACAATAACAAAGAGGGCACACAGCAAGGGCAACATAATAGGGCTAATTTCTCCGCATAGCACCTCAATTCTGGACACCTTTCCGTTTCCATATCGCTTACGCTTTTGCCCTCGAAGCCGCCCAGAGCTCGTAGCTATCGCCTCTGCCACCGTGTTCGACAGTGTATCGTAACTGCGCGTTATTCGATACAATGCTCATCGCACGATTTTTGCATGTCACCTTGCCTTCTGATCTGATCGTTTATCTTACGATCTTTTATCTTTAAGACCGCATGTTTCATGAGCACCTGAGATTTGGCCTTACATTTCACGCTGCTTAATTTCGTATCGGTCTACAATTGTGACACGACATATATGGCAGTCTCCTACTGCGAGCTAGGTCGCGGATTATAGCCGCGCTAATGAAACAGCCATTCGTTAACATGTGCGGTACGGAAAAATTTGTAGAGGTATTGCACAACTTTCTGCTCCACAACCCACATACTAGAGTTAAACTCGTGAGTTAAGTTTCCGTTTATCCGTGTCTCATGTATACAGCATATTCACTGTCTCGTTCTGGCAACGCTCTCTTCGCCCTTCCTCATGTGCACCTTCAAGCTACCTTCATCATTCAACTGTGTCACCCGATTCATCAACAGTTCATCGCTCCGAAGCCTGTGTACTTGTGTGTGGAAAGCGGGTAATTTTTGGTCCTATAGTGCGGCTTGTTAGGCTCTAGTTGGTTAGAAGAAATTATTGAGACCGCGATGGTTGACGGACAACAAATACGCGCGCTAACCTTCAGCTATTGGACTACGCTGCGGTACCGACAATTGCTTATTTTTCTCCGCTCCGCTGCGTTGGCTGTCCGGCCGGCCATATCCGGTGGGCCAACCTGCTTCAAGTACGTGAGGTGAGGTACCTCGGAGGCAGATAGCTGTGACCTGCCTCTGCAACCAGCGGAAGCGCGTTCGTTCACCGTGACCCGGCGCCGTTGGTTCGCCGGCCTCGATCTCGCTTCCAACACCGCGTCCCTTCTATCTCTGTCAGCATTTTGCCCCAGCTGCTGCTGCCACGCTGCGAGGGTCAACAATCGCTGGTGTGGCGGGAAAGCCCCATTGTCGGGGCCGGCAGAGGACGCTCCGCCTCTCAGCCGCCTCCGTAGCCCTCACTGCTCGCTGTTTTTTTTTTCCGTTCTTTGTTTCGCGAGTTATGCTCGAGCATCGGGGCGCTCTAGCGCAGGCGTTCTCTTTTTCGCAGGCTGCGCGCGCCCGCCGCCAGCGCTGCAAAAAAGGAGATGAACCGCGCCGCCGCCGCTCGCTGCTTCGATCGTCGTTGCTGGGAACGGGCGGGGGAAAAACCCCGGGGCTGTTCCGGCGGCTGCTCTTTTTCACAAAAGAGTTCCAATGATCACGCACTCGGCGAGAAATAGAGAGCGAGTGACTTTTAACTCGCTTTCCCTTTTTTCTCGCCCACCCTCTTCTTTCTTGGTAACGACTGTTCTTCGGCTAGGTATGACTTTGGCTTTATAGTCAGACTTCGATTTCGTGCTACGGCACCATAAAGGCCCGTTTGCCCTTGCACTACTTACGCAGCGTTGCCAGTGTCAGCAGTACTCTCAGGTGCACAGGAGCTGTACCCTGAAGCCTGTGACAACACATAGCTTATCTAGACACGTCCTCGAGACGGGTCATCGCTGCATTTTCCACACCCGTGCCACCTCACAGCCCCTCTTCCTCTCTCTTCACCCCCACTCCCTCCCATGTCTGCCTCACTCGTAAATGAGCTGGACCGCGCGCCGACCCGTGTCCTCTGGCGACGCCTCGTATGGCACTGTCAGCACGTGCAGGGGATTTCCCAGCCACAATGCACCACGTGACAGCGTTACTAGCGCCGGAGGCTTGGGCAAAGGGCTGACCGTAAACCAAAATTCTCTACTTCCCTCACTCGTTCCGATAGTGTCTGCGTTGCGCCCTGCTGAACGCACCGACCTCCGTCCCTGCGGGGTCCATCCCTCCTCTAGAATTCTTCATTGGTCGTTGCTCTAAGAATTTCTTCGTCCCTCTTCGTATCTTCTGCTTCTTCACATTCTTACTCTCGCAACTCCGTTCGGTATTGCGTCTTTCTTTTTTTACGTCGTCTCTGTTCTGCTTTTTCTTTGTTACCTACCGCCTCGTGAGCGACCGCATGCCCGCGCTTTGAGTGTGCGCCTGGGAAAACCGACCATTGCGTTATATAGCAGTGGATCGCACGGGGCTGGATTGTCGATCAAGATAAGGCGGCAAACCTCTTCTTCCGAGTGCTTCATGAAGGGTTGAGGGGCGGAGTCAGGCGAGGGTGAGAGATGAGCTGCCACGCTTCCCCGCTGACTGTGCTGCTGCTGGGCAAACACTGGCCGCTTCCTCGCTGGGTTTTTACCCTTCCCAACTTTTCTCTTGACCCAACGCACTTGCTCGTAACTCTTTGCTGTAATGGGGCTCTGTGTCGTTGTTAATCATAAAGCGGTTCCGGTCTACCGGCTACGGGCGACGGAGCGAATGTTGTCTCTGGCCGTAACCTTGAAAGCGCGACGTTGTTTAAACTGCTACTGAAGAAAGAAAGAAAGAAAAAAAAAAGATATGTTCGTTGAAGGGTCAGTCCTACGGCGCAGGGGAGATGGCGAGTGAATGGAGAGTTTGTCAAGACGAACGGTTGACACAAAGAAAATGCTGTTTATTACATTATCCATCACCCGAACTCCTTCGCGGAATTATTCTATCGTGCGTAGAGAAATAACGAGTTGATGAGAAATGGGGAGAGGGAGGGGGAAATTCTCGGGAACCTGAGCATGCCCTTCTCTCTTTGTAATAATTAAACGTACGAGACTGCAGCTGGTGGCGCAGTTGTGTGATTTTCAGTTAGAGCGCTGAACGTTAAAGCTACTGTGGGCCCGACAAGGAAAGAAATATCGCCGTTGTGCGACGCTAGATGATACCAGGGTGTCCATATTATACAGATCTCTCTGAATTTTTTTTTATTTCAAATCCTGCACGGTTACATCTGTTGATGTGATACATACTTCCGCAAGAAACGGAGAGTACACCCTGTGCGAATCACAAAGGCGCGAGAATATGTATGACAAGGATTTGAGTATGCGCTTTACGTCCGCTTATATGCGTGCGAGTTTTCAATTGTGAACAAAATGTTAGCGATCGTGCTTTTCACCCACCACAAGCTGTGTCAGTTATTGTACTCGAAGCACCATCTCCAGATTGCTGTAAAGTGTAGAGCGCGAAATTTCATTAGTTGGGGAAGTGGCTAAGTCTCCAGCCTCAACTTTCGAAACAAATTTCATTGGAAAAGCCAGCTACGTTGGACGCCCATTGTCAGTTTCCTTGAATTTCTCGTGACACCGTGTTTGAATCAGATTGGATGGACGCCAGTCCAGTAACAGCATAGAGAAATTACCTAACGACTGTTAGTGGCAACTGCGAAGAGAGAGGGAGAGAGAGACTACCGTGGTTCTGCAACTTACGGGCCCCTTTCCTTAACCTCACAAGTGAGAGCGTTTATCATGGACGCGAGCTTGATCGTGGCTTGGGTTCGTTCAACTATGTCTGATCCCTATACGTGATAACCGTTTTTGCGATACCCGACTTGCTGACGCCCGGCTTTGGCTTTTGCAACATTCGTTGTTAGATCCATATAGGTGTATCATGACTGCGGAACTTGAAGGGTGTCTTGTGTGCACGGCACCCTTATGCGCAACGCAGAGACGTTCGTCTATTCTAATCCCTGGCGTCATTTCCCAAGGGCTTTTCTTTATCTTGGGTTTGGTATTCAAACCGGAAAAAAAAAAAGAAAAACCGAGAACGTGTGCTGACTAAACTGGCCTCACGTGGAGGCAGCCTTTATTCCGGCTTTCTTTTTTCCCGGTTGCGTAGATTTCTGGCGAATGTCGCGTTTTCCCTCGGCGCGTTTCGTAATTATCCTGTCAACGCGGAGGTCACGAGTGGCGGCCAGCTATAGTGCGCGACCGTTTCCAGCGCCGCCTGTGCATTATACGTACTTCGCTTAAATTTCTCAATACGAAAGCGACACTTCGGACTTCTGCTGCGTTTTCAGAAGATTTATTTCGCGTAGTCCATATTACCTCACATTCGCTTTCAAGAAGTACTATTACGTTCCTTTATTTTTCTTTTTGGCACGCTATCCATATGGATGGAGGCCATGACAGAAAAATAAATAACAGGTCGAACTGTGTCGAAAGTGATGTGTCACATGATGCCTTGCTCCACGACTATACGGTTATCACGTGCAGCGCCGACGCCGGAAACTGCTGGGTGAGCGGGCACCAATCAGCGCGCGGCTCGAAGCGACTTCCGCCGGAGCAATGGCGTCCTCGCCGAAGCGGGCACGGCTAAAGTGTTCTAGAAGGGGGTAGTGGGCTCACTCTCCGGGGAGAGGGTACGTTGCCGCGGCGCAAAAAATGTAAACAAGTTTTCGTTTTCCTGAGTGCCCGCGTGGCGGCGCTACTATCGTCAGCAATGGGAGCCTTCACCGTTCCTTCGCCCCGCTGCTGTAGTGCTGCTGCTGTGTTTCGTCGTCGCTGCATGTTTTCGGCCGAGCATTGCTTCGTCAATACGTTTCATTTTTCAGTTCTTATAGTTGTGAATAGTGTAGATTGGTAGTAAACACCTCGCGGTCATCGACTCTTCGTGCGGAATGGCACCACGTCGCCAGAACCATTGTCATGCGCCCGGGTGCCGGACGTACCATCAACAGTGCGATTAATATGATCTTCCAGAATGCCAGTAGAGCTGTATAAAAATGCATGCGTTGTTTAAATGGAAATGTGTGTATTATTTGTCATTTTTGTTAGTATTTCTTCTGATTCAGTGTCTTAATTTACTTATTGTGTGAACAATATCTGTTGATTATTCATGTGTTTTTGTGAACCTTTTTTAATTTATGCTGTGCCAAGTATGCTATTGAAAATATCTAGCGTCTCTGTGATTATTTGTAATTGCGAATATTTTTCTAGCATCTATTGGGCTGTTTTAGGAGACATGCCTTTTGCCGCACACGCTGATAAGTACAAAATGGGGCAAGGCCCTCTTCAAGCTATTGCAGCTTTTTTCTATCTGTTTTCACTTTGAGAAAAAAAAATGAAAGTGATTGATAGGCATGGATCTTATGGAGTAAGGTCATTGTGCTGCCCCACCAAACAAACTTTTCACTTATTTCTGTGAACGATTGTTGTCTACATTTTTCCACACCTTCATTACAAATTCATTTTTTCTAAATACTCGAGTGTGGACAAATAGTTCTGTAGAAAAGAGTGCAAATGAACCTTTTAGGTACATTATAGTGTCAGCAGAATTGCTAACTGGATTTTGCACTCAACTGATAGCAGTGTTTGCATGCAATTTCTTACACAATTATAATTTGCAGCATGTGAGGGGTCTTCAAGAAGCAAAATCTGATTGCATGTGATGTGCGTGGTCTACCATTACTTTCGGTCTTTCATTTCTTGGGCATGATTAGGATCGGTCTTTCCTCCTGTGCACTCCCACACATTTTCTTGCACTTTTCAGGAGAATATATCAGCTGAGAGCGTGTAAGGTGCTTAAGTTTGTAGTAATATTGTTTTATTTAGTGAGAGTACGACCTCACTAAAGTTACTATCGAGTACAAACACTAGCATGAAAATATTAATCTCTTTTATCTAAAGGCAATCGATGTCAGTGCCCTTTAAAGAACCCCAGGTGGTCGAAATTTCCGGAGTGCTCCACTACGGCGTGCTTCAGAATTAGAAAGTGGTTTTGGCACGCAAAACCCCATAAATTAATTAATTATCTAAAGGTAATAGAACTGCGACATCTTTTTTTTTCTTTTTTTTTTTTACGTGCGAGCTCGCTACCGCAATACAAAACTGGCGGTTTACAGCATAGATTACATCCCGCGCCCGCCGATGGCGCGCTCATGTTTAGAGATACTTCATGCGCCAGAACGACGACCAAAGCAAGAATATGCTTACGCAAAAGAAAAAAAGCAACGAAAATGGCTATGAACAGGGGTTGCATCAGTAGCGCACCCAGGATCTCTGCCAGGGGGGGGGGGGGGTCAATTTTTCACGAAGGGCCAAATAATAGTAATAAATAAAATGCCAAATAAAATGCCAAATAATAGTAGCATAAAGGACGATGATTATTTTATTAATTTTTCGGCGTTTCGCAGAGACATTAGCGCCACATTCTTCTAGGACATAGCAGCAGTTACAGAGTGGGAGGGGGTTAGGTCGGCCTCCGGGGGGGGGGGGGAGGTTACAACACCGAACCCCCCCCCCCGTCGGTGCGCCACTGGGTTGCATAAAAGTAGTTTGTGCTTGAAGCGCCGGCAAACTAACCGCGCTGAGGGCAGCAACGCGTCGCCTACATTGCAGGTGGTGGTGGCGCCATCTACCAAGTGAGACATAAAGTGCGTCAGTGCACGGCCTCCAGTCAGCCCACTACCCATTTCTAGAACACTTTAGCACGGCCCGCCTCGAATATATTCAGTCATCGTCGCGAACTGTGTGAACCTCAAGATCCCAACTGACGCTTGTATTTGACTCACGTTTGTCTACAGATGCTTCGACAGCAACGCACACGTGATTACATTACACTGTTTTCGAGAACCATTCTCAATTACTTCGGCAGCTAGGCCTTAGAGATAAGCGCGAGTCTCGGAAGCCATCGATTTTGAGTTTGCTGGTTAAAAATGTTAGCGATCGTGCTTTCACCACACAAGCTGTGTCAGTTATTGTCTCGAAGCACATCTTCCAGATTGCTGTAAAGGTAGAGCGCGAAATTCTAGTGGGAAGTGGCTAAGTCTCCAGTCCTCAACTTTCGAAACAAATTTCATTGGAAAAGCCAGCGACGTTGGACGCCCATTTCAGTTTCCTTGAAATTTCTCGTTACACCGTGTTTGAATCAGATTGGAGGAAAGCCAGTCAGTAAACAGCATAGAGAATAGCAACGATGTTATTGGGCAAACTGCGAAGAGAGAGGAGAGAGGACTACCGTGGTTTCTGAAATTACGGGCCCCTTTCCTTAACCTCACAAGTGAGAGCGTTTATCATGGACGCGAGCTTGATCGTGGCTTGGGTCCGTTCAACTATGCCTGATCCCTATACGTGATAACCGTTTTTGCGATACCCGACTTGCTGGCGCCCGGCTTTGGCTTTTGCAACATTCGTTGTTAGATCCATATAGGTGTATCATGACTGCGGAACTTGAAGGGTGTCTTGTGTGCACGGCACCCTTATGCGCAACGCAGAGACGTTCGTCTATTCTAATCCCTGGCGTCATTTCCCAAGGGCTTTTCTTTATCTTGGGTTTGGTGTTCAAACCGGAAAAAAAAAAGAAAAGAAAAACCGAGAACGTGTGCTGACTAAACTGGCCTCACGTGGAGGCAGCCTTTATTCCGGCTTTCTTTTTTCCCGGTTGCGTAGATTTCTGGCGAATGTCGCGTTTTCCCTCGGCGCGTTTCGTAATTATCCTGTCAACGCGGAGGTCACGAGTGGCGGCCAGCTATAGTGCGCGACCGTTTCCAGCGCCGCCTGTGCATTATACGCACTTCGCTTAAATTTCTCAATACGAAAACGACACTTCGGACTTCTGCTGCGTTTTCAGAAGATTTATTTCGCGTATTCGATATTACCTCACATTCGCATTCAATAAGTACTATTACGTTCCTTTATTTTTCTTTTTGGCACGCTATCCATATGGATGGAGGCCATGACAGAAAAATAAATAACAGGTCGAACTGTGTCGAAAGTGATGTGTCACATGATACCTTGCTCCACGACTATACGGTTATCACGTATAGGGATCGCGCATTGTGATTGGTTGAAGGGACCCAAGCCCTTACCAAGCTCTTTCTTGAGTTAGGAAAAATTTTCTCGTCTTTCCCTGCTTCTAGCACGAAAGATACTAGGATACACTTTTCCTCTCCTCAGAATTCGAGGCGTAGGAGATGGAGTGCTTTTTTACAAATTTTTCACAAGATACACACGTACGAATTAAGTGATATCCAGTGCTATACCTGTATACCTTAATGAACGTAAATCATACTGGATTTCTTGGAGCGGTTAACTGCAGCGACAAATACCAGTGACGCCACATGCTGTATCAAGGCTGCGTTCCTCAAATGACTTTGCGTTACCATTGCTTGAGCTAGTGGCACTGTACGAATACGGAACAGCGCTCGGTTCGCTTTACATGCACAGTTCGCAGTGCACGGGAAAGGGGGCATTCTGCTCTTGGTAATTCGCCCAAGAGCGTCTGTCATATACCATAAGCGATAGCTGCATGGTTGAAAGGCAGCTGCTGTCACATAACGTTGGAAGTATTTATGCGCTGAGGGTGCTTACAATGGGGACACGAATGGTTTATTTCCTCACCTGCCTGAGGCTGTTCAAGACGTCGACGCTGGCACCCGCTGCCCTGGTGAGTCGGCACAGCCGCTGAACTAGGGTGATGTCATCGTGGAGAACAGCGATGTGCAGAGGCCTGTGTGGGAGTGAGGAGAACAATAGGAAGGATGTAGTAAATGTGGCTGAACAATAGGGCTCTCAGTGTATATACGTCAATCGTAATACTGCAGACCGTTCCCGATGGATCTCTCTCGGGGACATATTTTTGTTCTGTGGTTATCGGTTAATCCGTCGGCTAATCCGTCGACGAAGTCGCGCTAGGCATGTTATCGCTCAAGACTAAAAAGTATCCAAGAATGTGATCGAGCGAGTGACGCTGCATCGAAATCACACCCATGAAAACCAATCTCTAGAGTTGATATGTTTCAGTGTAAAAGGCGAGAGAACACAGGACGCGCACTGAATTGTCAAATGAATATTTTAATGCAAAAAGATTGTTGGTCACATCGCACGTAGAAACCAAGAAATACGAGAGCCAATGCAAAGGTTGACAAAGGCATAAATTCTGACAGGGGGTCAAGCAAAAATTTCCACAAGAGAACAGCGCAATAGGCCTGTATTCACAAGAACATAGTACGCTATAAAAGTGTCCGCAAGAGAATATTTCGGACAGTCACTGTGTTGGGCATGTCATTAGCGAGGCTGTTAGTCAACGGGAAAGGCTACGAAAGAAAGGTTTTGTGAATTCGGCCTTTAATAGGGACTGGGGTTTCATGTGCCCAGACCACAATATCAGGCACGCCATAATAGGACACTGCGCATGAGTTTAGGTGCACCTGACACTAAGTAATGTCGCCGTGAAAATGTTGCGACGTCAGCATGCGATGAAACTTCACATTTCGGAGCTGTTTTCGAACCTATCAGGTAAACCTGCTCGGTACGTTACTGTTCGCATGTACTCCGGAAATCTTTGTGCAAAGCTGCGTGCTCAGGAAGTGGAAATATTCAGCTTTTACCCGTGTGTCGTGGTGGCTAAACTTTGACGCTGACTTTACGTGGATATTCTTCCGTTTCGCCCCGTTTAAATGCGGCCGTCGTGACCGGCCGGCAATCGACTCGGGGTCCTCGAGATTAGCCGCATGAAAACTTACCTGGCTGTCACGGCTGGTACAACGGCAAAACAACTTGTAAAATATATTACTTTGCGTGAACGAATATGCTGAGTTGATAAGTATGTTCCTTTCTCGACCATGAAACCAAACGCTGGCTGACTCATACGTCCTTCATTCACTGAATTAAAATCTTCGATTACGTCGCGACTTTTATTTGGCAGCGACGTCCACAAATAACTGCGGCATGGGTGGGTAGTTGTGCGTGCAACAGCCCGCCGTTATGTGCGACGCAAAAGAATTTTTTTTTTATGTGACTGACTGTTGCATAGTCTCGCGTGTGGACGTACCTGCCACTACTATGATTTCCCACGTGTAAGTGGTGCTTTCTAGTCTACATCTGCGTCCTTCGACGAGGTGGCATAATTATGCATACCAACTCTCGCATCTATCGATCCTGTTTCAGAGATTAAAACAATTTCACCGCCAAATATCCTGCGTGCGCACAAAAGGCGGATAGCTCCGCTCGCTGGCGTCACAATCGCGGCACGCTCGAGAGATTCTGGATCTGCCGTGGTTGCGGAGTGCAACCATGGTGCAACCTCGCATGTCATTCTGCACCGTCCCATTTCTCTGCATTTCTTAACTTATACGAACAAAGGTTTCGATTCGCGCATGGCCTGCCATGCGCTGTAAACTCCGCGCTATAGCGTCCTGCTGCAGCAGGTAGCGCGACAGAGCCGCCTTTTCCGTTCACCAAACCTTGACCGCAACGACCGCGTTCTGCATGAAAGAGTAGGAAAAATAAAATACGGTGAAAAAAAAAAAGGGGGGGAAAGAAGAAATAGCGGAAGAGCAGGGAGTTCCAGACTTTCCTCACGAAATTTCATGTTGCTCTGATGTCGAAGTTTCGTTTCTTATGTGCAGATTTATTACGCATTGTTTATGCGTATGACAAATAACGTTCCTGAATCCTGCTGCCTTAGCCCATAAAAGCAGACGCTTGTACAGACTGCGCACCGCGCAGGTTGGAAACATTGATTTTGAGAAAAAAGAACAACAATACGTAAAAAAGTAGCAACTTGTTATTAATTACTTTTTGATTGTGCTCTGAAATACGCAATGGAAATTCCCAGGAAAATCGAGGCTATACTATCAGACCACCAGGTTTTATGCAAGAGGCAGAGTGTAATGTGCTTTTAGTGACATCTTTGTTTACTTTCCCTGGCCTGGCGTTATTAGTTCCGTGCAGAAGGAAAAACGAAGAATGTAATGGGAACGTAGCTGAAGGGCGCCTGTGCTTTCCGCGGTTGCAGAATGCGCTCAAGGCGCCTTTGTCATTCACGCGATCCCGTTGCCTGACGCGCTTGCGGTGCAAGCCGCCTCATGGCGTCGCGTGTCGGAAAAACAATTCGCTCGTCGGTGAGAGGGACGGGTTCGACTGTCTTCAAGGATGGTCTGCTTGTGATTGATGGGTTCCGCACGAGGCCGCCGCTAGGGCTTATGTATACGTCACAGGCCTGAACGAGAGAGACAGACGCCCTTTCTAGGGAGACAAACAACGGCATAGTGTCTTCAATGCGGCATGTGGCGCCTTACGAATACCGTGCATCATTTTGGATGGGGCCAAATTCTCGAACTTGATGTTGGTTATATCGTAGCCCGGAATCGCATGTTTTTTGTTTCTTTTTCTAGCAGCAAAGCTTTATTGCAACGTATCCGTTATCTGATGCATTGTGGCGCTCATTAATGCGCTTGTAGAACCGTGGAGTTAACTAAATGTGTAGTCTCTTCTGCTGTTTTGGTAAGGTCAGTTAACGTGAAGTTATGGCTGTATATGCTGACACGCGAATGCCTTTTTTGAGTAAACATCAGTATCCCGGTGACCTGCAGATGCGTTGCCGGCTTTTCTTCTCCCATCCGCGTGCACCTAACTCTATTGTATACCATATAGTGGACGATGGACTGTACTAGACAATAAACAGTCTCAGCAAATAATAAAATCGCCACGACACCTGCCGATCAGGGACTGGCTATCGCATGAGAACACCGTTCCTAACTCGCCTTTAACAGCGCGCAAAGGCTGTCGCGGATAATTGATGGCGCTATCATTTTCCCGAGCGCTGCACGCTTTTATTTAAACAGTGCGCCGAGTCCCTCTTTCTGTTCATCGTGTAACGAGGTCACTGCGAGCGGCTATCGACGACGTCTTTGTGGCGTGAGCGGCCTGTGTGAACATAGGCGGACCGAAGAGTTGGCCTTGCTCTATGACGTCTGGAATAAAGGCATCGAATGACGTCACATTTGTTGACAAAGAACACAGCTCGGTTATTTTTTTCCCTTTCTTTCGTATTGTTTGCGATGGTTTCAGTGGGAGCGTTGTGCGCTTTCAGAATCTGCTTGGCTCGGTGATTAATAAAACCATGGCTCCAGAGAATGTATCTTGGGCAGCGTGTAGTCGGTTGTATAAAAGTTGATACCTTACGTGAGAGAAAGGGGATCATGACGGCAGTCCATCCCCCTTTCTTCATTCTGTATTGTTTAGATATTTGTTTCCATGAACTTACCATGTTTATGTGTATTCTATAAATGAGTGAAAATTTACAACAATTTGAGTGGAAATAACTTCTGATATATGTATCGGCGTAAATATGTCATACCTTATATGCAATTAAAGACACGATAATATAGGCGACATCTCATCAGTCCTTAGTGCGTGATTATTAAAGGCTGCTTTGCGCTGTCGAGGTGGCATTGCACGAGGTAATGTGCTACTACCAATGAGCTAAAGTGTGCGCCTGGTCACTCTTATGGGACTTTTACATACAAGTACTGAAATTTTATTCTACTATTGTACCGCGCTCTAAGGACCAACCTCCACTGCAGTCACACACGAGTGGGCGAGCGAACGTTGTCACGAACAAGATCACGCTCGACTTTGGCACTTCCGTCCAGTGGCGTATATAGCCTATAGGTTACTTATGATACCACTGACCATTTGCGACACACACGCACGCACGCACGCACGCACACACACACACACGCACGCACCCACGCACGCACACAAGGAGCATCAGAAGATATTTGTGCTGCAATGAAACCCGCCTGGCTCTACCATCTGCAGATGTATATATCGTCGCGCTTAAAAAACACACATAATGTTGCATGTGAAGCCATAGTCCTCCGGAGGCGGGCTTTGTTTACCAATGAGCGACTTGAGGGCTACAGTTTTTTATAGAATACTGGCATCGTAGAGATATCCTCTCCCAGTGCAGAACTCACTGACCTCAAACCTGTTTCACACCGACCGTGCATGGTGTCACACCCAGGGACTCAAAAACAAGATACTGGATGGGTCGAGTGCGACTTCCATAGCTCGGTTCTGTCCTTAGTGTACTTGACATCGGCCCAGCCGAGGGCGATACGTTGAGGGCGATACGTTCGCTGCGGCGCAAGCTCGGGTCATTGACAAAAAGCGAAAATAACTGGTGTACAGTTCCTGGAATCGAAACACCTGGCGTTCCAGCGAAGGGAGCAACGGTCTCCTTTGAATTTCATTACAAACAACAAGGCGATGTTGATCACAGTATGGGATCCGTCGTTGATGTGCTATTTTCAACTTATTAAACTGGTTAGATTAAAACTCTCGAGTTGTTATTTAAACCACGATCTTCGCGAGTAACCTAAGTTGCTATTGCTGAACTGCAGCCGGAAATTACACAACGCATGTTTATTTACTAGATATATTGCGTCAATTATGTTACGTTAGCTTTTGTATGTCCAGCTTCCGAGAGTAGAGCGGCCATTCTGTCATGCGCCATGCAGACAGCCTTTCGTCTCGTTCTGTGATGCTAACGCAGCACTTGCAATCCCGGAAAGACAATGAAAAGGCCCTGCCGCGAAGTGTACAACGAAGTGAAGGAGCCTCACCGGATGTCCCAGGTGAGGCCACTGTAGTGCATAAAGGAACATCGCGGTAACATCGAATGTCCTTTTGAGGCAAAGGCCACGGAATTTAGAGTATCTTATTTCAGCTATATGAAAGCTGCCGATTAAGTGTAGCGTAAATTTATATCATTCAGAGTGGAAGGTTAGCACAAAATAAAAAGAAAGAAAGAAAAGAAAACGAAGTCTGCCACGGACGAGGTGGTTGGACGGTATTCCTCAGAGCTCAGGCTACAAATAAACTGTCGGTGTGATTAAAGAACATATATTGAGTAGATTCACTAATGCATGGCTGCATTGCCTGCATCATACAAGACCGCGGGCCTTTACTACACCCTTAGCACGGTAACCTTTAGTTTATTTTATAGGTACACAAAAATGTGAAAATATGCTCCTTTATAAAGGTTAAAGTGCTTTTAACCTTTATAAAGAGCATATTTTCACATTTTTGTGTACCTATAAAATAAACTAAAGGTTACCGTGCTAAGAGTGTATAGATGCCTATTTGGCAGTGTTGGGCGCATACACTGTGCGAAAAGCCACTGTAAATAATAAATAAAGGTACGCTGGTATCTTTGCGTGTAAAGTTTGATCTCGTTAATAGCAAGCGAATATTTCTTTTAAAAAAGAAATAAAAGGAGAGTGTTATATGCGTTTTTAAAATAACGACTTGTATTTCGATAACGACTCCTAAACTTGCCCGTGTATCTTAGAATGATATTACGGTAATCAATAGCTGTCGTTGTTGCAATACATAACCGCGCTGCGCAATTTCATGGTGTTGATATAGGTATCCTCTATTTCTGTTCATTTTTCTTTTTTGTTTATTCTTGCTGTGGCGCTTTCTGCGACGCTTGTTTTATTGTTAAGCCAGCGCGTTAAGCGTACGGTGCGTACGATTCTGCTACTATGAAAACATTCGCTCGTGTAGTCACCTTGCCGACCTGCAGCAACCTAGCTCTCCATCAGTGTCTTTCTACCGCGTCTTTGTCGACAGGGCTGCCGCTGTGAAGTCCCGCCATAGGGGACAGCAAAGCTCGACCTCCAGCGAAGCGTGCGAACGCAGATGGACGACACCTCGTCTCGCCAGCCAAAACCCGTCCGGCAGTGGCCGCAGCGCGCTCGGGGAATCCCCGTCGCGTGGTTGTTACGTGCACCTTGAAGCGTGCGCGTGCAGGCATCCCATCTGATGCCGGGGCCGGTCAAGCGAGGTCTTCCTGGGGCGCTCGCTGGCCGGAGACAGGTGCGATCAGCGCAACTGGACGGGTGGCCACCACAGTGTAGTGGCACAGAGATATATTACGCTTCGTGCGCGGGAGATGGGATCCCGCCGCTTATTTTATTTTATTTTTTTTTCTAAAATAAGGATGTGCTCCCGCCTAATTGCTATTTTACTCACGGGGACGTCTCAGTATCGTAATCTTAAGGTAGGGACAGACGAGACGGAACTATTACGCAAAATATACACAACGCCCGTGATCGTGTTCTTGTCCACTTCAAAACTGCAAACAGCAACGAGTGCTCCCTGACTTTGTTTCCCGAGACACGACTTCATGATGCAGGCGGGTATCGGCGAATTACGTCGCTTTCCACGTCAAGTGCGTGGTATTTAAAAGCGGGGCGCTGAGATGTTGTCGACTTCTGTCGCAGTGATTAAGCTGCCTCGCACGCAGTCTTTACGGCGCTTAGAGAAGGTGTGCAGACAGCATTCGCCGAGGTTATCGAGCGAGTTTTGCTCTCGTCGTCGGGGTTGTTCGCGAATGGAAACCGCTCTACATAAAGGTTTGTGAGGGCTCTGTATCGGAGCTGCATCGTGGTATGCAAGACACAAGAAGTTGCTTGAAGGGCAGCTTCACTGTAGCACCTGCGTGTCATGTACGAAGCGTGTTGCCGTGGGATACGCAAAACTTGAGTATCTTGGTGCAAAATAAGGAGCTAAAAGCGCGAGAACAACAGAAGACTTAGCTATCTTGACATGCTTTAACGAAAGCGAGTTTCTGGCACGGCGGCGGGACGCAAATACCAATGGCTGTACGGTGTTATGGTAACCCGTCGTTGGCTTTACCCGGAGGTGCCAATAACTGGCGCACGCGTTCATCAAAGCGAAGCGAACAAAGATTCCCACACGCGCACTTAAGATGTATCTAATTCACAACGTAGTCCCTGCGACAGGCCGGAACTTCGCATTTGCACATTTGTTTGCGACCGGCCGCTCCGTGTGCCGCAGTTGTGGATAGCTATGGCGACTTTTGCATCCTCGTTACACTCCGCCATAGCGGTCGCAGCAGTGCTTCCTTCTCCGCTCTGGACTCGTCAAGGCAGCGAGAAGGAAAGGGCGGCGGGGCAGGAAAGTTCGGGTGTTGATGGGGCAGGCCGCCAGCAGCCAGGGATACGCGCAACGTGTTCCTCACGTTCTCGCAACCTGCAAGGGCGTGAGCGCCGGCCATTCATGCGGCGCTTTACTATACGGCGTTCCTGGCGAAGCTCGTCGCAAGAATAATGCGCTCTTGGACCAAAGCTCAATCCGGATGCAATGCGTGGAAAGTCGAGGAGCGCATGCGCCTCGGCGCACAGGCCTCGACTGGGAAGGCGCGCTTAGGCACATTCCTGACAGCGCACGACCGGTCATGCAACTGAATTGCATGTCCTGCAAGTAGCGCTGCATTAAAGCGCTCACCGTTGCTTCAGGAAGCGCGTCGTGTTGACCACAGTTGTCTTACTAGAGCCACACCTAGGTTTCACGTTTTAGATAAACTTGCAAGATAATGGTACCAGTCGAGCGCTGTTAATTAACGTAGCCGCAATTAAACAAAAGAGCCAGCAGCTGGGAAACTGGTGCGCCACATTAACCTTATCCAGCTTCGCAACAGAACAGTGCCTCCTTCTGTAGGATGGTCTTACGGCTTGCGATTATTTTTTCACAATCTGTCTCGTCTGAACTGTAGTAGTTGTTGTTTAGTGCCGCCGAGATGCTGGTGGACTCCTGGTGGTACCATGAGCATATGGGCACCATTGTGTACTTGATATAAGTTCTTAGAGCTCCTTCAGACTAGGCATTTCTCTTTAGCGTAGAGAATATCATACAACTGACCACATCGCACGTGGATGACTTCGTTCTCTCTTGCGTCCTGCTTGAGTTAATAACTTCCCCTCCATTTAACTGCGCAGACCTCGCTTTTCCGGCAAGCTTGAATGGTAATTACGTCAGCCGAGCACTGTTAATACGGTGCATGACATGACCAAGATAAGAAAGTATTTACTTGGAGTAATTGGGTATAAATATTCCTCCATCGACACGACGTAACATCGACGATGCGTCAAGGCTTGCGCGCTTATAGGTGCCGCCGCGGCCGCTAGTTCATTCCGGAGATTGGGCGAGGGTCCCCTTCAGCCACGAGAGAAAGGGACGGAAGGTCTCGGCACGCTGATGTCACGGCGGCTATTACTAAGATCGGAGGGGATCCCAGCCTAATGACAGGCTTCGGATCAGGAAAGCTAGAAGAAATATGGGGCCTTTCAACTGTACCCGACGTGACGACACAAACACGCGTTAAGCTACCAACTTTTCCGTGTTGCGAAGCAGAAGAGACGAAATAAAAAAGACTGAGCTTTAGTAACTTGAGATATCTGTTATTATTAAGGCCTCTTTTCATTTAACTAACTGTGCATTGTAGGGCATGTGCCCGCGAGCCACTGCTGAATAGCATTCTAAGTTTGGACAAGACTGTCAAGGCAATGGCCAGGGAGATTATGGAAGCGTACTATAGTCTATACCAGAAATAATGAGAGCGCTTGTATAATGCGGTCGTTGTACTGCGCGGGAAAGAATTTCAGTTTTTAGATTTGACTTTAATGCGCATGACTGAATATGTGCTCTTCTGTGAACGCGATGGACAGTGCGCTTGCTCACACTGGCTCTGATCTGTGTATACAGAGGGATACGCTTCCCAACAAAGATTAGTTGCGAGCGGCACTTTTCCCGTGTTTTGTGTTTTATTCTCTGCCCTGTACTGTTAATAAAGAAAACTGCTAAGCGCATTAGCAGTTTTCTTTATTAACAGCAGAGACGGTCGGCGCTTTTCAAGTCCGGTAATAGCAAGAAAAAAGAAAAGACAGTGCCACGAAAAGTACACGAGGTGTTGTGCTGCTTGCTCTTGCAGGCTTGATTACTTCGAATAGGTGTATTTGCTTCGTGAGCAACTCACACACGTAGAAGTCTAAACCGATAGCAATCAAGGGGGAAGGGAATGTTTGAAGAGATGAAAAGCCACCAGACATGGAATGTTGACCTTTCAACAAATGGACTTGTTTTTGTTAGGGCTACCCTGGAGAAAATACGTCCTTTTGTCGAAATGTTGGCTCCAGCAACATTGTCCGAGAGCTTCTCATCGCACACACATATATAGGAATGCATCTGGTCATAGAGATGACAGTTTGAAGCGGCTCCACTTATTTCTAGTTCGGCGTAAATGAAGAGTGAGGGAAAAGAAAAGCTAACTGTGCTCCGAAAAAAGTCATTCTGATTTAGAGCAGCCATTCGTGTTGTATAAAGCACTGGCTCTCGACTAGTAAAAGTATTGACGAAAAGTACGCGAAAACCGGGACATGACTACAAGGGACACAGACAAGCGCTTACTTCTAAGTCGCGCTTTTCTCTTCGAGGTATGGAATACCAACTAGCACTAACTGCCATCCTTTTGAAAAAATATACGCGGTCTACTCGGCATACATGCCCCATCTGCAGAGGATGGGTTCGGCTTTTATCTCTTTCGAGCCTCGTTGTCTAGCTGCCAAAATTATATAATGCAAGCTCTCACTCATGCGACACAGAACGGAAAGCATTTAAAGCAACTGCACTTGCTCTCTCTCTCTCTCTCTTTGTCACACACACACACACACACACACACACACACACACACACACACACACACACACACACACACACACACACACACACACAAACTTTGGAGTTGCACCAGCACTACGCGCTGTGAGTGAGTCGCAGGGCACTCTTGTTGCCGGAAGCGCGCGAGATGCAAACATGCCAGTTTGAGATGCTCTTGCTTGGCGAATGGCAGCGCCAAGCGAATCAGCTCATAGAGGTACACTTGTAGACAACTTAGAGTCCGTGAAGCAAAAATTCTTCACGGTGTGATGTCATTCTTGTAGTATTTCTGGCGGTAGCTTCAAATAAAACGCGTTACAGCGCAAAGCCAAACAAACAAGCACGATTATTTCGCGTAATAGTCCATAAACAGCGCACACTGATGGTATAGGCATACCTCCGGACTACTTCCGCGTGAACATTTAAGTAAATGAGCCTGTTTCTTCGCTCCTCGTGAGAACATTGAGGTCGTGGGCACAAAGATAATGGGAAAAGAAAAAGGAAAGAAAGACAAGCCACTAGGAAAAGGAGACCGCACCGCGGATAGTTGTGCAAGAAGCGGTAGAATAAAGCACATGCGTAGTATATATACAAGCTAAACGAAGGTTTTCTTGCTCGGCTTCCAGGTGAGATGCACAGGCCCCCTCCACAACGTTTGTGACCTTCTTCTCGACGTGTTCAAGGAAAGTGTAGTGTGTCGCTCTGTTGGTAGTCGCGTGCGCTCGGAGGGGAAACCACCTGGGACGCGGACGCACTCGCTATCGGCGTTTCGCAGAATCGCAATTGCGCACTCCGCCTCTGTACACCAATAAGCGAGTTCGAGCCGAAGACGATGCAAGAGATAATGTAGGGCAGAGACCATATATCGCGCGGCTGCGTTCTTTCTTCTCCTTCTTTTTTGTCGCACGTTTGTCGTCCGGGGACAGCTGCTGGACCAGGAAACTGCGGCATTTAAATCGACGGCGGCTCGCGTGAGCTTTTCTGGAGCGACGAAGGCCGTTCGTCGTGATCGTTGCCTTCTCGGCCGCAGGGTTTTCTGAGGGCCGGTTCTTGGAAGCCGTACGCGGCGCGGAGATCGCGATGGTTTGCTCGGTCAGACAAACGCAGTTGGGGGTGTTCTGTTAGAGGCGGGGTGGTTTGTTTAGCACGCCTACCTTGGCGGCCGGGAGACAAGAATTGGAGATCGACTTGTTTTGAAGGTACATGCTGCGCAAGAGGTTGACCATGCTCTGTCCGCAGTGATCTGCAGCTGTGGAGCAATACCATTTCTATCCCTATTATGATATGCCTCTTTTCGCTCACTGTTACTGGCTCGCAATATTCCAGCCAGTGGTACTGAGCAAGCGGTTCGGCGGATGCTAACGGCGAAATGTCGTCGCAAAAAAATAAAAAAAATAAAGGACCATGGTCCGACACCTATACTGAAGCGTTCTGTGCAGCGTTGACTAATGAAAACTTATATTTTTTAGCGAGACACTATTTTGGGCGAGTTTGTTTCTAGCTCCTCTGAAGTAATTCTGTTTATAAACTGCTCACTGGTGGAAAAAATTAAGTTACTAATGATATTGCTGATGGCCTTAGTATATACTTTGCATTGTTGTTAATTATAGGGATGCTGGATGCATGCGGTACACCAAGGAGTGAGTGATGAGTTTCAGCCACTATACCTAACTCGTGCAGCGTCTGGCGGTCTGTCATTGTCGGTCACTTAGTTGTCCGCTCCTCTAACACTCTAAACAGCTCTAAACAAAGAATCATATGTTCGCATTCGTCCATAGCGGAAGTAGTATCAACCGCTCTTTCTTCAGCTGCAACTTTTGATCCGAGACGGTCGAGTTGACCCGCTTTTACGCTGCTTGATCACTCGAGCGGTTCAAGTTCTTTGTCGTACTCGGTCTACGCGATCGTACTCGGTGTACGGACCGGCTTCCTCGTGCACAAACACATAACTGAATATGCAAATGGGGGCGTTACGGCACCGCGAACGTCACTCTGGGGCACGCTGAGCTGACGCAGGTGGAACACTAACCTGCGTGAGGAGTGCGTCAGCCGAGGGTGATGCACGCCTCGCGCGTTTTCGCGACAGCACGAAAAATCCGCTGTCTGTCTCCCTACGGGCTTGCTTCTCCGAGCGTGTTCTGGACGCTTGCCAGGGCTGACATCGTGCCTCCACGTGAATGAAGTCAACGACGCGTGCAACCGTTCGTCTAAATGAACCGATGCTTAACTATTCCTACCGTTTGGGGAAAGAGGTAATTCATATTTGCTGCAGAACACTCACGTCGTCTGTCAAGATTATCACGCTCATTTTGGGACGGTTACGTTGTGTGCAGGACTGCTCTTGACAGCACAGAATGCGTTTCGTAAGCGTGAGCGGCTCCAGCGAGTGCTTCGGGTCGAGACGTAATAACGCCCTCGGGCATTATTCGCTTTCGTTCAGTACATGTAGCTGTAAATTTGCGCCGTTGTACACGGCGCTTAAAGAAAACCGCCCCATTCGGCATTTTCCACTTCACAGAGTCGGGTGAAACACAAAGTCGTGTTTCGTGTGCCACCAAGATTCAAATAGGGCGTGGGACTTCTAACATTTGCTTTCCCATGCGCTTGACCATATTGTTTTGCTCGTGTGGAAGTGTATTGTGTAGGCCAGTTGTTCAAGCTATATCTCGAATAATATAGCGAAATACTTAGGACAGACGGTAAATCGAAGGAACCGCGGGGCTATATGGAGGCGTCAGTGGCCGAGGGTCGTTCACTCACGTGCCCATAGTGCTTTATATAAGTCAGGTTCAACGACAGATACCGATCGAAGATTTATTCGTGATTCAGATATTAATGACCACAGCCAGCTGCTCATGAAATTCTTGCGCAATGTAGCTATCGTCGTGGTACACACGTATCACACACCGTGATGACGCAACTCTGCCTATACATCAAGCATCCAACAATAAATTCTGAAAAAAACAGACGATAATGGAGCGGGCACCGAGACGCGCCACAAACAATTTCAGATTGCGAGGCCACACGCGCACAGCGCCGTTTCGCACCTGCGAGTGAGCGCAGTCCCAAATGGACGGTTGCCGCGCTAGGAAAAACCTCGAGCGCTCGCTCCCTAATTGCGGCAGGCGGACACGGAGCCCCCACGGTGTGTACCGCCCGCGACGCTGGAATGCCAGTGCCGTTGGGGAAGACCCAAGGGATCCCTTGACGCTGCGCAACAAGACTCGTCGCATCGAATCTCGTGTATCTGCGACGGCGTATTGGGTGATCGCGCCAAGGCGTCGCACGAAAAAAACTCTTGAGTGGCGCATCCAGAAGCTGTCGCCGGTCATGAATGAAACGTCGTAAGGAGGCTTGCTTATGTCTCGCTGCGTTACCTGCGCTGTTACTACGCACGCTCTGCCGCGCTCACTTGGTCATTCGTAAATATGGTTATCAGGTGCCCCTGTGCTCTGTGTTTATGTACCGTAGCCAGTTTTGCCTAACATCTACGTAGGCAAAGAATCACTCGTGAGCGCATCGCGCAAGATTAGCCACTGGCGGGCGTACACTCTTAGCACGGTAACCTTTAGTTTATTTTATAGGTACTAGGTACACAAAAATGAGAAAATATGCTTGGTTACTAAAGGTTAAAGTGCTTTAACCTTTAGTAAAGGAGAATATTTTCCCATTTTTGTGTACGTATGAAATAAACTAAAGGTTACCGTGCTAAGAGTGTAAGGCAAATTAAAGCTGGATACAACACGCGCGCCTCCTAGCGCTCGTTAAATGCTTCCCAGCCGAAGTGGCCCTCCCGGTGGCTCACTTTCAAAAAAGAAGAGAGGAGGCGAATGGATAATTTTGAAGATCGTGTGTTGTGTAATCAAAACACGCGGCTGAGGCTGAATTCCGCTCAATATCAGGGCTGACAGGAACATGTGGAGGTAGCTTTGTCTCGCGTAGTCTTGGAGAACGGAGTTCGGCGTAGAGTTACTGTGTATATGACTGGAGCAATAATTATAGAATAACTATAGTTTAGAAGAGCTGGTTGCGACAAATGTTCTCATTAAATTTCTGTCTTATTACAAACGACCACTTTAGCAGGTTCACATGTCGCTTGTTTGCTTTGAAGTTTTGAATGAGGAACAACTATCACCTGCGTTCAGTGTCGATGCAACAAGTACTTCCGTGACACGTCGGTGTGAGTAGTTGCCAATAAACTCAACAATATCCGCCACAGGTGGCCACGTGCCTTCCCCTGTGTCCTGAGGGACATGTGATCGTCGCTATGCCAATACTTTTCCCAAAGAGAATAATTGGTCGTGTGTGCAGTCTTCTGAGCCAGGAGAGAGCGTGATGGGCCAGTTCTCTGCGTCACGTACGTTTCACGAGCACGAGAAACTGGCTAAGGAGAGAATCCCCCCATGTGATATGCTTCGCTGTCGTGACGCACGAACCCACTGAAGCGGATCCCTCACAGAACGGTTCGAAGAACTGCAATCATGTACGTCCGGTATACTTCCTTCAAAACATGCGCAAATGGACATGTTACTTACGATAGATGAAACATGCTAGTGTGAATTAGCTCTATAACTATCATGCATGTGATATGCAAGATGGTATTATACGAAACAATCTTACGGAAATTGTGTACGCACTTTTTTGCACATTGTTCTCTACATTTGCTAGAGCGATACAGCGTTGCGAAGTCCCATGATCTTGTATCGTCTGCACGGTGTGGCAATCTTTAGGCAAGTAGTAGGCGCATCTGTCTTACAATTGTTGCAATCATAAAAATAAAAACGGACAAAAATATAAGAGGTGCTATTTGGTCATTTATTGCTGCGAGATAGCGATTTGTGGTATGTGCTTCCGATAACAAGCACAACAGCCTGTGTATGTAGTGGTTCAGGCTAAATAATTTACCGATGCTAAAACGTGAGGTCCACGCGAAGTTTAATTGCAACACGCAACGGGACTAAAGGTTTACGGTCTATTACTGGCTAAATATGTCTCACTGAATACGTCACCGGTACACCCCCATTGTTTTCAAAAATCTGTACATTGTCATGCTGTAGTGAAAATTTAAAAAAATAAATAAATTGTGTGCTTGTTATTATCGCGCAAGCGTTAGTTTGGTAGGACATTAAATAGTTGCAATTCGTGGGATGGTTTTAATTGTTTGTTTATTTTTGTCCAGCTTTTAAAGATAACCTATAGAGCTGCAAATATAAAGTCTGGTCTGATAAAGGTAAATGATGTCTGGTGCAGTCAATACGTGCGCATTTCTCACGTAAGAGAAACAGATAATGTTAACCTATATGCGTATTCATAACTGTTACCGTGGCGTGGAGTGCATGCGAGAGCTCACTTTATACTTTCGCTCAACACGCTCGCACGCTGCATGTGACTCCATCATAACAAAGCCGTGACCTCGTGGCATCCTGGAAGTATCTATCGGTGATAGGACTGCGGGCTCAGCATACCTCCACAAATGCAGGATAAAAGTAAAAAACAATGCTCTATAACAATCCTCAAAGGCTAACATCCTTGAAAACAGCATCGGATGGCGTTTCATATAGTCCCGTCATGCTTTTGTAAGTTGTGCCCTTTTCATTTTTGGCCGAAAATTTTTCCGTTTCTCTGATAAAACTTTATATAGGAACCGAATTCTGCTGTGTTCAGCAGCTTGACATGCGCGTACATACGCTTATGATTTCAAAATATCCGTTCAATCCGGAGACATGGGTGCAACAGTCACCTTGCTCATCGAAATGATTCAAAGGGAGAAATTGCACGTGATGGTATCAACAGGTCCTGCTGAATATTAGATTATCTCGTAGAAACAGCTATAGCTGCCATTCCGGCATCGTCCTGATCGTCTTGCATTTCTTGGACGGCTGCAGCAGCTCTCCCGCGGAGTAAGGTGCATTATTGCCCTAGATCGTTTACATTTGTTCTAAGCACAGAAGCACCTGCCACTTTTCAAGCTCCTTAACATGAAAGACGAACTTGTCATCACGACGACTGCTGCGGTAATCTATTGATATAGTCAGTTTAGGTACTCGTTCCGCTACAGAAATCCAAGATTTTATAGTTAAACACTTCAGAAAAAACGTCCGATGGAAGTGGCGTCGCAACTTCTCTTTGAAACTACTTTACTCTCGAATGCGAGTGGAAATGCAGATGGGTATCACCGCAATATTCACCACCTCCTTTCTTTATTTTTTTATTTGGAATAATATGGTATTGTGAGCGCACCAGAGCTACAAAAACAGAGGCGTTCTTCGTACTACGTCATTCCAAAAACACAAAGTAAACAGAGGCTTGCAGCACACTTGTCCGTCCTTCAAAGAGACGTCCTTTATGACTTCCTGCAATCGTGACGAAGGACGGTAATCTGTAATGTTGATGTGTGTAATGGATTTACGCATTTCATTAAACTCTCGCAGGGCTAAAACAAAAGAAGGGATCGGTGGGGAAGGACGGTTGAGAGAGCGAAGAGAACCATCGGATTGTGGAGGAGGAGGAAGAAGGTCCGTCGTCGAGGCCGTTATATACTGCGAATCGCGGAGGTCGACGCGTAGCACTGCCTTGAGTTTTCCAGCACCCGTGTTCCTCCCACACATGGAAACTCCTAGCACGCGGAAAGTCCAGTATTGAGTGGGGAAAAAAAAAAAAGCAAACACGGAGAGGAGGGAAAACCGAAACCAGTCGTTCTCCTCGGCGAACGGCGGCGACACAGAGCTGCTGAGTCGCGCGTGGTTTTTTCGCAGATTACGAGTAAAACTTCTAAGCTCAGCTTTCGTTAGGTTGGAGTTGCACCGTTTAATAGGTCGATGATCGACAGAGAAGGAAAAAAGTGTAGGGGGTGTCTCACTGCTTCGGTTAGTAAGGTGTCAGTGTATTAAATAAATAAATAAATAAATAAATAAATAAATAAATAATATAAATAAATAGCGGTATCAATGACACGCATAAGCGCAGGCAATGAAAAAAAAAAGCCTTGTTGCCTGGCAAGGTCTGGAAAACGAAGTCTTGACGCTCAGGGCTCATGCATGGCAAATACAGCACGGGAGCATAATAAACCGAAGTGTTCAAACTAGTCAAGTTCTGCAACAGCAAAAGTCCTAAACCACGCTTGCTCGTTGGAACAAGTTCACATCAGTCGTTGACGAAAACAAATCACGCAAGTACATACATTTCATAGTCACGTACTCACGTTTAAAGCGAGGTGTACTGAGACATACTGAACATACTGAACTTGACATACTGAACGCCCTTGACATACTGAACTGCGCGAGTATTGCCCATCACGAAGTTGGCAGCAAATAACTCGGTTTGAAGCACTGAGCCCTTGCCGAAAACAGTGTTATGTTATGAAAGTTCGTTGTAGAAATTTTACTTATACTTAACGAACAGAAAACACGTATGTCCGTAGACATGGGCGCAGCTCGCATGCTTTCTATAAGTAGACTTTCGACACTTGGGTTCTCGCTTTGCTTATACCTAAAATTGAGGACTTGCGAGAAATGTGGTAAGACTAAGCTAACGTCGCTGTTGAAAAGAAGTCACGTGTCGTACTGTACTATACTGACCTGTCTACCATAACAGGTGGAATGAATTGAATGTGTGCGGCTTTGTTGAGCGAGAGTATCGTGGTAAGACTGCCCTGGTGTTGGAGAAGCGAATGTATGTATCGTAGCTTTTAATGTTCTTCACTCGCAGCTTTGTATCGGTCTTTCGATTCGGCAGTTATTTGAGCGGCACTGGTATTCAGGGCAAATTTCAAATTAAGCTGCGTAGATAGGCACCGACGAAAGGAACGCGGCTGCACACATTCCGTGGCGCAAGGCACAGCACCATCTCAACTGACTCATAGCATGCGCGTCAAACCAGGAAAAAGGAACGCATGCCTCCGGCATTGGAGGCGTGAGTAGCGAATCAGAATTGTTTGAGCATAGTCCTACGTGTCTGACATAGGGTGCTGCAAGATAAAATGCGATGACTCATCAATAACGAAAGCTTGAAGGATGCATACCTGTCTCCGTCGGCGTCGGAGAGTAGCGCGTACTTGACCTCGAGGGAGCGCCGGTGTTCCAAGCGCGCACTTCGTCGTGCCCTCTTGAGCTGCAGCGCCTGCTGCGCGGACGTCGAAGACTTGATGCCCGACACAGCGGCCGTGGTCAGGGGGCCGCTGGCCGGAACGGTGGTTCGTGCGGTCCGTACCACCATACCGGCAGAGTGAGAGGTTGGTGTCTCGGGGTGTTCCGTGCCGCTGCCGGCAGACGAGTAGTCCGACGTCGCCGAGTCCTCGCAGACTGGCGCGGACGACTCCCTCGTTGTCGACGCCGGCGGCAAAGGGTCGTCACACACCAGGCCGCTGTCGGTGGCGGTTGCCGAATCGGGACAGCCGCTGTCTTCGCTGTGTGAGCGTTTCTTGCGCTTCTCGCAGGTCACGTCCGGCGAATGCTCCGAGTCGAGGAGTGTCCTTCGCGGCCCGGTACCGCCGCAGTTCACACCTAGGATTAAAGGTGACGGCGCTCGTAGTGGCGCGCCGCAGCTCACGTCTAATTCACTGCCGTCGGCCGCAGTCGGCATCACTTCTCGGTGTCACACGAAGGCGATTGCGTGAGGTCGCGTCCGACAACACGTCTTGCGCTTTGGACGGACACGCGCGCACTCTAGGAAGAAGCGGTCGGCATGCTCGCACTCACACGCGCGGTGCGCGCTTTCTGACAGCTGCGTGAGGCTCGCGCGCACTCAAAACGGCCGCTCGTTCGGCGCGGGCCAGTTCGCTGGGGAGTACGGAGCGCGTACGGGGGGAGAGAGTGGGGGGATCACTTATCGGATGCGCTACCAACACACCACAACCGCCGGCGTGCCCGGACGGCGAGAGAAGGGAGGAGAGTACGGCCAGCGCTACGGTTGCTGCCGAGGAACGCCTGACGTCGCGAGCGAGCGCGCCGGCCTGGAAAACCCCACCACCGGCGCTCGCGGGCTCGCTGCTCACCGCTCGTGCGGGCTCGTCGCCGCGCTGCCTGGAAGAGTGGAGCGGAGGGCAGCCGGTCCCCCTTTCCGCAGCCGGACCGTCCCGTATGTTGCGCGGTCGCTGTATGGGACGCTTGCTAGGGACCGCGAGCAGCGTCGACCCCACCACCTTCACGGTCACGGCCACTGGCCAGCCAGCCGACCTGGAACAGGTCGAGGGAGAGGGAGCGAGCGTGTCGCGATTTATCGTTTTTTTTGGATGCGCATTCTCCTTGCTTTGTGTCCGATCGCCGCCGCCCACTTACTTCCCCGTGCACTCGTGAGAAGCAGGGCTTCTCTCTGGTCGTTAGTGCAGCGCCGGACGTGCCGCAGACGGCTTTCGTGCGAGCCAGGGCCGGGAATCCTCGGAGGGAGGTCTCCTATTCGCACGAGAGAGCACTTCGTCCCCGGCCAACAGCACTGCGCTTGCTCCTGCAACCGCCCTCAGTTTCCGTTCCTATATGGATTCCCGCGTATCGTGGCACACGATTTACCCGCGTTGCCGGTGAAATGGCCAGCTGTAATAGTGCAGCCGGCAGAAGAATGCGAGTAATGGTACCTGGTGTGATGTCTTTTTTCTTTTTGTTATTGTTATTCGTTTGCCTTACGAAGAAATATCTCACTTTCCTCGCAGTCTACAATACTTGACCTCCTAGAATGTGTGAACTCCATTCCCTCCCCACTACACCGTATGTCGCTGTTCTTTTATCGGATCTTTTTCCCCTTCTGCTTGTTTCTTTCTTTCTTTTTTTGTCTTATTGCCTTCCTGGGCAGCAGAGTTCGAGGTGTATTCTTCGCAACCCTTTCATCATTTCGTTCTTCGCAAGACGCCCTTGCCGCCTTTGGTCTCCAGTGTTCGTCGCTCACTCGCCCGCAGATGCAAAGGCGACGCAAAGCACCGGCAATGACACTTCTCTGTGCTTTCCCTGAGTTTCGGTTACACGCCTCCGCCGTCTTTGTCCCGGGAGTTCCACACAGTAAAGGCGTCTCGAGCAGCTGTGGTTAGGATCTTCTTTTGTGCAGTCACCTGTCTGGGTTTTTCTCTATTCACGTAAGGCCTTCGGTAGACAGTCTAAACGCTAGTTCTTCGTGGTCACGCGCAGTTCAACTTCTTTTCGTGTGTCTGACCACCTGAACGCCGTTCGTTGGAAATTTCCTTTGGACATGAAATTTTTCATCGAACTGACAGAACTTTAGGGTGGCTTGAAAAATCTGCTGGGTTCCGGTGATTCGCTATCGATCAAGCTAAGTGGGATAGACGTCATTTCTTCGGCTGCGTTCGGATGGAACCGCTGTGTGAAGCTTTCGGCTAACGTAAATACGTGTTGCTTCGGCGATGGAAACGCTCTTTACTACAATTCAGGAATGATCTCGGTATATAATGTAGTTTACAAGTCCCGCACAGTCTTTGCAATGTGTTGTACTTCTGTATAAACTACCTATTTTTCAATTTCTCTGAACGTTTTTCTGAAGTTTTTAGCTTACAATTGGCTTGGATTCTCACGTTTTATAGGCACGAAACGCAAATACCCAATGGCACACAACGTAAGAGGTACTTAATCACCACTAGATATATCTCTCGCGCTGTTGGGTACCATCATACATTTTTCTGCGCTGTTTAAGATGTGGTTCGTTATTTTTTTACTGATGCAATCACATATAAAGCTGGATGACTTCGTTCAATAGAGAAAAGTCTGCATATATACACGTTCAGTTTTTCAATAATGCTAACTGATGTAGGAGATAAGTACTTCCTTTGTTCTCTTTTCTGTGTCATTGGTTTCTATGTCTTGACTGAAGCTTCACGATTATATGAAACTCCAGGTAGATGTTCCGCCTCGGGCCTCTGAATTTCATACGGACGCCTATAAGATGACGCTTATCAAATCATGCTTCAAGGCATCGCTTAAATAAATCTGCAATCACAAAGCGGCACTGTATTTGTGGTAGAGGCGAGAAAGTTTACTCATATTTGTTTCTTCGAGGAGGAGCAATAAACTTTATTCAAAACGAGTCTGCTAGTTTTGCTAGAGGCGAGACGGGGGAAAGGGGCATTAACCCCTGTCCCGTTCCGCCCTCCAACGGTAATGATGGCGGTGGTGGTGCCTCAGGTGACGGCCGGAAGCTGAAACAATTTTTTTTCTCGCCAGGTCGCCTTGTTCTTTTTTTTTTATCTTTCTTCGCTTTAATGAAGATCTTATTTTGCACGCTTTTTTATTTTAATTCGAAATAGCTTGACTCTCCTGACGCGTAGCTTGAGTGTTTTCGATGTTTTCTTAGTGTATAATAGTGAATTTCTTAGTGTTTAAGAGTAAAAATGATTTCATTGCTTACGATTTTTATATTTTGAAAAAATAAAGTGATAAAGCACGCTGCCTCTATAGAGCATAGTTTCAGATGTAAATTGGAAAGCGAGAATGACGCTTTCAGAACGAAAATGTTGCGTCAGGAAACTGATGCTACTGCTCATGTTCGTACACCTGCGGCGTTCTGAGCTGAAAAAGAAAGAAAGAAAGAAAAGAAAGAAAGAAAGAAAGAAAGAAAGAAAGAGAGAAAGAAAGAAAGAAAGAAAGAAAGAAAGAAAGAATGAAAGAAAGAAAGAAAGAAAGAAAGAAAGAAAGAAAGAAAGAAAGAAAGAAAGAAAGAAACGTTGTTGCGCACCTCTCGAAAGGTCGATCGATTGGCATACCTTAGCGAAGAAGTCATAGCGATCTAACAATGGGAGCCATGTGTTATATGAATGACATATATGACGCTTTTCTGTGTGTTGAATAATTTCGCTGTGTTTAACTGTGCGAGTCCAACTATGGCTCGTGCGCACTGAGGAGCAGACATTAACAGAAGTGAAACTACACAGACTAAATCATGAGCTTGTGTCTAACATGCACTTACGTGCAATCGCCGCTTGGTGGACCTATACATGACCTTATGACGGTGTTATTAACACAACTGAGTGGTTTCGTTGGACGGCCAGAGCGATGTACCTTGCGATATGATTATGATGATTAAGTTTTATAATCATAAGGGCCGCTAAAACCAAAAGGAACTAGAACAATAGTATAATGTTACTACAGAGTTGCGGAAAGATGGGACCTGTATACAGGCGCGACTTCAATGTGCATACGTGTATTGGTTCAGTGATATCGGCCCAGAAGTTTCAAATCACTGGGCGCAAGGTAGCCCGCGTACACGTCACTTAAACCGGGGGCACCACAATGTCCTTATATTTCCACGGGACGAATGCGAAGCGTTGTGCCACCGCAGTAGTACGTCGTTACAGCCCTCTGTTGTCCCTATAGATACGCGGGTTCGATCTTGGCCTCGATGTAGGCGAAGTGCCAGAGACACTTATGTTGCGCGATCTTGGTGCACGCTAAAAAACCTCAGACGGTTTTCCGGAGTTCCCAGCCACGGCATGCCTCATAATCATTTCGTGGTTTTGGCACATTATTATGCGGAGAATTTATACATAAAGTCTAGGTAGCTCAGTTTCACGGCACCGTCACCGTCGTCAGGCAGTTCCGCGTTGACATCTCCGTCTGCGAGGCTATAATGTCCCGGCAGTATTAGAGTGCCGCGTACGTTCGCGGTTCAATTAATCGCGGCCGTGCAAGGTCGTCGTTCCTGGCACGTTCTCCCCGCGTGCATCGTCGTCCTGCCCGGTATGACATCCTCAATGGCCCGTTGCCGATCGAAGGACGGGGAGTGCCACCGCTATCTGTTGCCTAACCCGATGCGGGCATCTCTCTTCCTCAATCACGACGGCCGGGCTTTTCCTTCCTCCTTGACTCTGCACGCGCAAATGGCCGCCACGCGCCGCGCTCCAGGACGCCTTCGGCTTCACTCGGGAGCGCCAAAAGACGCGAGCAGATGCGGTCAAAGAGCGCCAAGTTGTTGTTGTTGTCGGCTCCGCGGGGGCAGACCACTCGACCGCCGTCTGGCGAGCAGGTTGGATGTGCCGCCGAAGCTATCGGCGCCCACGTGCGCATCAAAGGGGCGTATGGGCGTGCTGATGAGATCCCACAATGGTGGGGGAACCCTCGAGCTGGCCGTCCCCGCCCTTTGTGATGCTTCCCTTAATTCGCCTGGGAGAGCCCTGAGAGGCAGGCAATGCGCTCATAACAGGCGCACTTATACGGTCAACCGACTCGAAACGTGGCGTCGTGCGTAAGACGCTGCGTATGCATGGGTGACGTGGAGTATACGTACTGCACCTAACTATACAAAAAGTTGCTTCGCTGCGAGTCCCTCGCTTACGCCACTGCATGTCAGATAGGATCAATTTTGATCTTATATAAGCATCTACTGTGTGTACGCAAGGTACACTAAAGAATTGAACACTTTTGTAGTGGTTACGCAGTCCGCGCCACAAGTCCCTCCGGGAATTATCACGAAATTGGCCTGTACAATTATGCGCGATGCGCTTTGATACTGCTGTGCGAACTGACGCCACTAAAAAAAAAAAAAATCGCGCTTGTGGGAATATACGGTCGCCTATTGACTTGAAACCTCGAGCTTTATGGCGCAATATAGTGTGAACATTTGAAACAGGCATTAATTTCATTGATTTTATGCGACAGCAATACCCATTTAACGGCTTCCTTAACATTATTAGCGGCGTTAATTTTTTTGGTGCATTTCAATGGAGGTCTAGAAAAAAAATTAATTATTGTTGGGTTGATGTCGAAACCACAAAACGTGCCGTCGCGGGGGCTACGGATAAATTTTCCCATACTAGGGTTCTTTAACATTTACATATATTTAACCCGCGTGTCTTGCACGCACGCCACTTGAATATACGATAAGTGAGTCTTACACCACCATCAGAATGCGGGCATCGCGGCGCATGTATACAGCCCGTCACCTCTTGGTCATCTGCACCACACCATAGTCGCTGAGCTACTGCGATGGCTGCACGTCTATATACTAAAGCCATTACCACGGCCGCTATACATATGTATGGCGGCCGTGCCATAGCAGACGTTTGAAGGACATCGAGGGAAATACAGACAGCGTGCCGCTTTGGGCGTCACTTACTAATATGTGATGGAAATTGTAATTCTCGCGTAGTCTCCGTCAGCATCTTATATTATTTTGCTTTTCTTTCTTTGAGTTTAGATCTCGGCGCACGCATTGCGCAAAAAATCGGAAAGGAAGACTGAAGGTATAAAAAGGAGAATGCGGTGCCCTGCAGAATAAATCGTAGCAGCTGTGTGACGGTATTGGTGAAAACTAAGGCTCACGCGTCCATTTCACTCCATTACGGATTGATTTCTTCCTCTTGCGGCGCTAAATCCAGCGCTTGCGTAGCGACTGTCTTTTCGTCAGTGAAAGAGACTTGGAATTCCTGGCCACGCTTCGGCCTCGTAGTACGCTCGTCTTTCTATGTGCTGTAAGTTGTCACTCTGTGACGTAGAACGGGTTAAACCAATCCTGTTAATGCGTGCAGAAAAGCTCGCGCTTGTTCGATGAGTGCAGAGTGTGTACAACCGATACAAAGTAAAATTGTTCTTCTTTGTTTGTTTTGTTGTTTTTTTTTTCTCACGAAGATGAGCGCCAGAAAGATGCTCTCAGGGCAAGCATCCGTGTAAAGTACTGCCATTGTCTAGTACATCGCCTTGTGGTTGACAGAGAGAGAGAGATGGAGGGAGGGGCGGTGCGCAAACTCCACCTAAGCTCACTTGAACGATGATTTCTGGGGTTAAACGTCCCAAAACAACGATGTGATTATGAGAGACGTCGTAGTGGAGGGTTAAGCTCGTCTGAAAAACATATGCAGTGCGTGTGGGAAGCACGCGTTGCATCCAGGACAAGCTAAAAAGTGAAGAAAGCGAGTACGCGGTGCACAGCACGCATACACAAGCAGGCAGACACACACCTACTCGCACGCAGTGAGGATCATTAAGTGAACCTTGGTTGTCTGAAACGGCAGTGCGAACTGGTGGCGCCGTACACGTGGGCCTTGAAATACGCATGCCGCCAAACAAACCAAGATGGTTTCGAAATATTGGAGCTATGTCACTGCTTTCGCAAAACGTGCATTGCTTAAGTGTCTGTGCTGTGCAGTCAACTTGCCACGCATTCAAGCAACTCTGTAGTTAGTTGTTATGCGCTTCAACTTGAATCCCTCAACGAGCGCTTGAACTCCACAACTGTTAGATATGATGATAATAGTGGCCCCGCCACGATGGTCTATGACACTCGGTTGCTGATCGGAAGGTCGCGGGATCGAATCCCGGCCGTGGCAGCTGCATTTTCATGGAGGCGAAATGTTAAGGCTGCCCCGCCACAGTGGTCTAGTGGCTATGGTACTCGGCTGCAGATCCGAGGGTCGCGGGATCGAATCCCGGCCGCGGCGGCTGCATTTCGATGGAGGCGAAATGTTGAGGCCCGTGTGCTGTGCGATGTCAGTGCACGTTAAAGAACCCCAGGAGGTCAAAATTTCCGAAGCCCTCCACCACGGCGTCTCTCATAATCAGAGCTGGTTTTGGGACGTAAAACCCCACATAACATAACAACAAATGTTAAGGCCCGCGTTTTGTGTGATGTCAGTGCACGTTAAAAGATCACCAGGTGGCCGAATTTTCCGGAGCCCTCCACTATAGCCTATACGGCGTCTGTCAAAATCATTGCATGGTTTTTGGGACGTAAGCTCCAGAAATCGTCGTTATGATTGTGGTTCGGTTAAGGAAAGGATTTTCTGCAGCCTTTATCGGGAGCACGGCTTAGCATCCGTGCGGGTAAGGCAAAGGGAATGAAAGAGAGAGAAGCCGTAGTGAAATTTTGACCACCGGTGATTCTTTAACGTCCACTGACAACGCACAGTACACGGGCCTCCATTTATTCAGAAATGCAGGTAGTCGTGGAGCAAAGTACCATAGCAGCACCCCCCTACACCCCCCCCCCCCCCTCCCACCTTCCTAATGTTCTCCCCCCGAGTCCCTTACACGGTCAAAACTCAGTGCAATCTTAAGGTGCGTGGTCGACTTGGACTAGCAGAACGAATTCGTTTTATCACCTACGAACACGCAGGGATACGTTTCTGTGTAGCGCAAATAGGCGATGAGATCGAACCAGTTCTGGCCCAGGCCTCCAGATTAGCTCAGCCTGCTGCTAACGTCTTGAACAAGCAACCGAAAGAACCGAAGCTATCACTGTCGATGCCTGGGCCAATGTGTTCGCTCGAGCCGCGGCTAAAGAACCCCAGGTGGGCGAAATTTCCGGAGCTCTCCACTACGGCGTCTCTCATAATCAGAACTGGTTTTGGGACGTTAAACCCCACAAATCAAATCAATCATCATCGAGCCGCGGTGGCTTAGCGACTATGGTGTTATGCTGCTAAGCATGAGGACGGCGTTATATTATTTCAGGCTATGCAGCCGTATTTCGGTGGAAGCGAAATGCGAAAACAACTGGGTACTTAAATTTGGGTACACCTTAAGTAATCCCAAGTATAATCAAAGTCAGTGAGGTGTCCCTCGCTACGCAGCGGCTCGCCACGCTGCGTAGCGAGGGACACCTAATATTCATTAGCCCCTCCCGAAAAAAATTTCTGGCTACGCCACTGGCGCTAGTGTAGCGTATTCTCCAGGCATGCGAGTACGGGGTCGGGTTACTAGCCACGCCACCGTTTTCAAACCAACGCTGAATCCATATAAGTTGCCACAAATTTCATGGTGATTCATGACAGCACTGCACAAGGTGTGAGAACAGGCATACGTAATCCGCCTGGTCTGCTTTCGTCGTTCTGCAGCCATTATAGCCATACATTATTTGTATGATGTTTTTTTTTATTATTTTTTGTCTAATGGTTCGTGCGCAAGTTACCATACCAGGCAAACGAGGCATAAAATAACAGATGGAATACACAGACGGAACAAGGAGGGGAAATGCAAAGCCGCGGACCGGTAACCGGCATCGCAACGGTTCATTTCTGAGAATGGAAAGGGGGAGATCGGAAACATAACCGCGACTGAAGTCGAGCTTGCTAAGCAAAGGCATGGGCCGAGCGTGCACGGCTTCTCTCACGGTCGATGTGGGGGATTCCCGGTCGGCCAGCGCGCTTTCGAAGGGCGGCCTACCGTCTGGGCCAATGTTAGTGGGTCACCGGAGCAGGCCGGGTATCCCCCTGCACCCGGTGAGGTAATTGCGCCCGCCGGGGCCCGGCGGACCGTTATGTTGTATCCCGAGATAAGGCCGAGTTACGAAGAGCCTGTTACGCCACGTGACTTACGCTTTGTGTCGCTGTAATAAAGCGGAGGTCCGACTGCGTTGCCGGTGGCTGGGAATCATTTTCGTTACGTGCACCGCTCCTGAATAGCGCGATAAAACGCGATGGCTCTAATACACAAAAATTATACCGCTTAAAAGGTCTGTATTCTGATTTGTGCAATAATAACTGCTGTGTTACCTTTGTGCAGCGCACGGTTGATGTCGCCGTCATTGCATCGTGTATTTTAAGCGTATGCCACCTGTTGGGCGAAGTCATCATTCATTCATTCATTCATTCATTCATTCATTCATTCATTCATTCATTCATTCATTCATTCATTCCATCGGGCTGGTCCAGTGATACCGGCAGTAAAAAATCAGTCGCGAATATTTGCAAATAGTGCTAACTGGGCAGGCCTTGTCAAGCATTCTCTAACTACGATAACGTCTTTGCAGCACTATCATCTCTCCAAAGCCCTCACAATATTATCTTGTAGGATGTTCGGGCTTCATTGGTGAGTTGCTTTTCGGCTTTGGTTCATGGCGTGGGTTCCTGGTTTTCATTCGAGTTTGATTTGTACAATTTGTGTTGCGATATCTCTCTTTCTCTATTCAAAATAATCGAAAATACTCAGTTTTGACAGTCATGGCCTATTATTATGCACCTTATTACGCAGCCGTATAGTAGCATATAACTGCACTTCCAAACATTTATCTGCCCGGCTCTACGCTTGAAGCCGCATATCTGCTGCGTAGCCGTACAACGGTGGGATTCCCAGGCGGCATCAGCTGCTCGTTAGCCGTTCACACCGCGTCTCTTGACGCGTGTTTTCAGCGTAGCGCAATTTCGCACATTTCTGCTCAAGTGCCCTTTGGTGCTTATAGGAAAATTTTGCAATTTATGCCTCGCATAGGAGGCGGTTCTCTCTTCTAGTGGAGGCCTTCCATCCACGTACGTTTTATGCTCGCAGTGTCCCTTGCGCTTCGTCCTTTCCCACCGCGAGCGCGTGCCCATTGTGACGCCCCCTCCTTCCGGACTGATTTGTTAACGTCGGAAAAACCATGTCAGAACACGGCGCGAGCTTCGTCCGCTTTCGCGGCTAGGATCACGTGACCTTGCTGCGGAGGTCGCTGCAGCCTGCGGTGCGGAGGGAAGCGCAGAACGTCGCACTTGTCGCGAAGATGGATGGAAACTGCATAGGCAGTGAAAAAAAAGAAAAGAAAGAAAAGAAAACAACTAAAGGAGAGCTAGGAACGAAATTTGGAATACACCGTAAAACAAAAATTTATTGAAAAAGCGTTGTATACACGTTCCCTGGTGGATCACAGACTTCACGCGTGGGAGCTATGTAACGCATGCCATCGTTGTAATTGTCCAGCGTAACAACCGCCTGACAAACAACGTTGCATAATGCCCGTGTCAGGCAAAATAATAATAATAATAATTGCTGGGGTTTTTACGTCCCAAAACCACGCTGTGATTATGAGAGGTGCCGTAGTGGAGGTCTCCGGGAATTTCGACCACCTGGGGCTCTTTAACGTGCACTGACATCGCACAGTACACGGGCCTCAATATTTCGCGTGCATCGAAATTGGGCCGCCGCGGCCGGGATTTGATCCCGCGACCCTCAGATCAGCAGCAGAGCGCCAGCCGCGCACCATGTCGGAGCAGTCAAATAATTAAAACCGCGTGTGCGTATTTTCCACGGAGTGATCATGGAATGCACCTGCGAGCAAGGCTAAAAAGGAAATGTAGGTTTAGTTAGCAGTTTAGAAGTGAATTAGTAGATCAGTTAATGCTTAGTTTGTCGAGCAACGCAGAATCAGTAACCTGTTTCTGATTATCAAAACCGCCGGCGTGGGATACATATGTTTTCCGTGCCTAAATACCACAATCATATATTTAACAATGTCTGCGGAGCACTGCTGATTACTACACGTTGAACATTGCAGAGCTCATGAAGCTGCGACTTGGTTAAACTCGAAGCTCTTCCCTATGGAACGTTACTTCTCACTTGACATCCGACTGTTGAGCGAGGGATTGCGTTTTCATGTCTGGTTTGAAAGGGTTGATGGTTTCATGATGCTTTGGGGTCTGCTGTCTGTTTTCTTTTACGTCGAGTCATAAAACAGATTGGACCTCTAGGCTTGGCACCGGCTGCTTTTTGTCAGCAGAATTTAGCAACGTTTATGTGCTTATAGAGTTGCGTGCAGAGCAATTAAAAATTCAAGATGGTCGCAACGATTAATCCGTAGCTATACACTACATGGTCATCGCCACGCTTGAGCTGGTCAAGGACGTTCAGCCGCAGATGAATGAATGAATGAATGAATGAATGAATGAATGAATGAATGAATGAATGAATGAATGAATGAATGAATGAATAGGGTTCCCAACCTATGGTGTCTCTCATAGCTCATATGTATAGCACCGCTAATGAAACATTCCGTATGCCAATATCGGTATGAATTTCCTATAATTATAAGAAAAATATATCAATTCTGAGCAAAAGCTGGCGTTGTTGAGCATTATTTTATCAAGAATGGTACCGAGAACGCAGAACTATTCAGTTGCACATGGAATATTCAAGTAGGGGTCGTGATCTTCGATGCTACCGCCCAGTAAATCGAGCAGCACAGAGTCCATGTGCCGCGTGCGTGCAAAGGCAGCGTAATGCCACGCGCGATGTGATCGAAGCAGCGGTGCGCACTTACCGTTATCACCGATGCGGATGCTCGCCGCGGGGCAGAATCTCAGCGGGGAAGGGCGGGTCTTCACATTTTCCGCTGCCTGTCGATTAGAGCCCGCACGTATGTAGTTCCGCTGCACCGATGTCGCAGCTCAACGCTATCGTTGAAGCGGACTGAGTCATGTCTGGGGTAAGAACTCGTGCTCAAGCGGCGCCCATTCGGTACATCGTGTGTATTAATTACTTGAACTACGCAATAAATATAAAGAATTATGAGTAAAAAATTGGAGTTCTTGATACACGTAATTTTGGCTAAGGAAATTGTAGTTATTGCTCGACGAGGGATTAGATGAGGATCGTATACCTGAGAGTAAAAGTTATTTTCTTTTCTTTTTTAAGGCAAATGTCGTAACTGCGCAATAATTGATCTACTATTTCAGTTCTAAAGTGCTCACTAAACCTACGTTTCATTTTTAGCTTTGCACGCAGGTTCATGCCATGATCATTCAGTGACAAATTTTTCAGGCGTGTATGTAAATTACATACACGTGGTGTTCGACTGCCAAAGGTTCCGGTTTCGAACTCCTAGGTCCAAGGTTCGGCTACCGAATGTCTTTGCTTTCACCATTACATCTCTTGAGCTGTGCCTAAGGATTATTACGAATTTGGTCCGTGAATTTACGGCGGTGGGCGTTTTGAACGTGTCAGTGCAGGAAAAATTATAGAGTCATCTTCGCGCGGAAAATGTCACCATTCCGAAAGGTTCTACAGCGACGCGTGAGGCTACGCACAAGCCCCACGTTGTTTCGCAACCCAAGTGCTGCTGCCAGTGACCAGTAAGCAGAAATACATAAAGATAAGTTTTCTCCCAGTTAAGAGCTAATGAGCCCCATTACTCGATAAAAAAGTCTCGCTGTTTGAGTTGGTACACGAGGAAAACGCTGTATCATAAATCAATTTCGCTTCACCGCCCAACGCACGTGAGAACCATCATTCTTCATAGGCTTGTACGGTGGACAGCCATGAGCAGAAAATCGCTTCTTTTTCATGCATGTCGCTCGTGCACTTGTGGAGCTGACGGTGTTATCAGCAAACGCGTTCATCGTCGCGCAAGTGCACGTTCAGCAAAGTAGAAGCAAACTGATGCTTCACGGCGCTGTTAATCACCCGGGAAATGACATGGCGATACTTTATTAGGAGCGTACGCTACCATAAAGCAATAGCGTGAGCTGCTAAAAAGAGACAGCTAAATGCACGTTGTTACTATAGGATGAAATTTGTCCTTTTTTTTTTTCATTTGGTCTTAAAGAACGCTAAGCGATATAAAAAAAAGGCAAAGGACAACGTGTCCGTCCGCGCATCTCACTTTCCGTTCTTAGAGAGAGAGAGACAGAGAGATGAAGAGAAAGGCAGGGATGTTAACCCAATATTAGACTCCGGTTTGCTACCCTGCACTGGGGAGAAGGGGGAGGGGGTTAGAGATGACAGCGAGAGAGGGTACAAGATTCCAGACAAGCACAACACACACACACACACACACACACACACACACACACACACACACACACACACACACACACACACACACACACACACACAAAGAACGTTCCACTTAGAGACGTTCACGAAGGCCTCCATCCTTACATTTTCCTTTGACTTGCGGGCTCGAACGTGAAGAAGGCTGCGAACGCTTACGGACGCTCGGGCGTTTGGCAGATCACGGGTCAGGATGAGCCGCCAAACGTGTTCTGCCGTCGTGGTAGCCCGGTCGCTACTAAGTTCGAGGACGGTGGTTCCATTGTGAGCTGCTGCGTACTCATCTTGATGAAAGTGACATACAGGAATACACATGTTCTTAGGTTTAGGTTGCGCGTCTAAGGCAAGTAGCTCAAAATTTGCTTCGAGACCTCATAGCCATATTTTAATTTCCTTCCAGCACTCCGTGGTCAGCATTGCTTCATTTGCATCTACCGCGTTGCTAGTTATTGCCACCTTAAGGTTCATATACGTTCCTTAAAAGGAAACACTTCATGGGCAGCCTCGAGCGACAGAATAGGAATATTTATATGTACCGTATTTCGCGAGCGTTAACCATATGCTTTTCGGGTGTGTGAATGTGGAACAATTATGGAAGGTTTCGCATGGTGCGTAAAAAGCACCAGCACAAAAGCCATCACAATACAGGAACAGCACGGAGAAGGACGATCAGCAGAAGACGTTCAAGTGTGTACTATTTGGCGCCTCAAGCTTGTCGAGGACTGTGCGTCAAATAATTTTCCCGATTTTTCTGGCTTCGTAACCAGGGGCTTACCAGACGGATGCACACATTTATCTTGAACAAACGTATCATCTGCTCTACTGTACCATTTCCTGATAACTCGAGCGTACGGATGCTGTACGCATATTACTGATGACCTATAGCGTAAAACTCTTAGTCGCGCTACACCTATTGCCTTTGAATATACAGTGTTTTTTTTTAGTTGCAACACATTTTGAAAATTAGAAAAACATAAATCGCGGGAATGTCTTGTGTACCATTCGAGTATACGGACTGGCGGCCTCTAGATACAGAACAATTTCCGCACTTGTATGCATAATTAGAGAAAATACGCTAATTAACTTTTAATTATCAGTAATTGGTGGCTACAGCAAATGAGTACTTTGGAGCCCGTCCTCGACACTACCTATCCCAATGATCAAATTTTGAATAGCGGAGTGCATGTCGGAGCTACGCGAACAATTAGTTCCCCGTGGCAGGCTCCTTGACACCGAAACTGGGCGAAAACAGAGCGTCTGTGACGTCGATGTCGCCGCCCGCACGGCTTTCGTCACTCACCACTCGCCCTTGGTCACCGCCGCTCCGGCCGCTTCGGCCGCGCATGCAGCTTGCGTTATCTCCTTGTTATCTGCGGCGTCGGGCGCCGCGGGAGAGTGACGAAAGCCGTGGGGGCGGCGACAGCGACGTTACAGACGCTCTTTTTCCGTCCAGTTTCGGTATCAAGGAGCCTGCCACGGGGAACTAATTGTTCGCGTAGCTCCGACATGCACTCCGCTATTCAAAATTTGATCATTGGGATAGGTAGTGTCGAGGACGGGCTCCAAAGTACTCATTTGCTGTAGCCACCAATTACTGATAATTAAACAGTTAATTAGCGTAATTTCTCTAATTATGCATACAAGTGCGAAAATTGTTCTGTATCTAGAGGCCGCCAATCCGTATACTCGAATGGTACACAAGACATTCCCGCGATTTATGTTTTTCTAATTTTCAAAATGTGTTGCCACTAATAAAAAAAAAAAAAACACCCTGTATACGTCGCGTATCACGCGCAGCCCACACTTCTATCTTGCCGACATTGTCCACAGATGTTGCGTCACGATCACAACGAGTATCACAACGCAAGCCTAGTTGCTCGTTCTAACTTTTTTTTATTTGTTCCTTTTATGTGGCCTACCGACGGCCCATCGCTCAAGGAAAAGTCTTATCGCCAGAACGCGGCTTCGCCTCCTATGCGAAAACGCCAGAATTGCAAGTGAGAGTCCAAGTTTGTGAAAAGACGAAAGCTCGCGATAGTGGACCGTGGCGGACACCGCGTGCGCAGCAAAATGCGCATCGGCGAGCCACATGCGCTCTCATCAGCATGTGTTTCCCCGCTAGCGCGTTACAGGGGCCTCGTCTTCTTGTTCGGCAGTTGCAGCTGGTATACCGAAGGAAGCGAGACTCCCTCATCACGGGCTTTCCACGGGGTTTCCGAGAATCGCAGAGAAGACCATTTGCGTGTCCAAAAGAATGGCGGCTTCGTGGTTAGCGGCGTTGCCGACGTGTTAAATTGCACGTTTAACAGCTCGTGCGCGCGGACAAATTGCCGAGGTGGTAATTCATCCATAATTTCGGTTTATAACTATGGGGCTTATTCGGACAGGGAGACAGAAATACTTATACTTGAACCGTAATAGTAGAACCACGCGATTTCATGTGTTTTATTTTCCCGAAAGAGAAACATTTAAACCATTCTTAATGAAGTCTGTTTTGAAGGTTTCCCGCGTTACTTGATTGCTGCCTTCTATTTCGTTAACAATGCATGTTTAGAAGCGGGTTTGGTTTCGCTCATACATATAGTACGTGGTATGTGGTGCCCGCTGCGGTTATTAATGCATTTCAAATGATTGGCATAAATGCAGTTAGAAACTGAGAATATAACTTTGCAATTACTCCAGAGCTCATCGTCATTTTTTTTTCTTTTGTCCTTTTTTTTTTTTGAGCACTTCTCAGATTTCTACTAAAATACAACTCGACCAAGAAAATCAGCAGACTAGTGATTTCGTGGCGCTGAGCTTATTCTTGCCGTGATCTCAAAGAGAGGCTAAAGAATTAAGCATCCATGAACACTCCTCGTAAAATACAATTTTTGCGTGAGAGACTAATTACTCTGTGCTTGTACTTGTTACATGCGTATGTTGTACGCGCGCACGCAATGTATAAACGAGTGGGTTATTTCACGATCACTTACTTTTGCCAAATTTTGCCAATATCTCCGGACACCTTCAGTGAATGTCCTTCTTTCTTTACTGAGCCGCAATAATCTTAAACGTGTTAAAGCATTTAATACAGTGCAGGTATGAAAGTTCAGTGTTTTTGACGATTGGTTTGTAGGCGACATTCCACTGGGAAACTTAAAAACGCCCTCGAGGAAGTTAGTGAATTGATTCCTACTTTTTTTTTTTTTACATTTATTTAAAACCCGCGTTTTCGCATTCCACGTTCTTCCCGATGCGACTAATGCATTTTGAAATCGAAATAGCGACCTTTTGCTCAGCAGAAAAATATCACAACTGAGCGTCCCGACTGGCCAGTCCACATATGAAGACAAGTTTCCGTTGCTACGTACACGTAATGCTATGTGAGGTCGTAAGATCGGCACCTGACGGCGTTTAGCCTGGGAAATCTACTCCGTCGCTACTGGTACCGTTTACAGTTTCGTATCAGCTGCTTTCATCACTATTGTTACCAAAAAGCCAAACGCTTAGCTAAAGAGAACAATCAAATAACCGTTTTAAAACAAAACATCCAATACAAAAGCGATGTGCGTGTTATTTTCATTCATTCATTCATTCATTCATTCATTCATTCATTCATTCATTCATTCATTCACTAACGGTGAGCAACGCTGACCAGCACCAGCGAAGTCCGGTGGACCGTGCACGGGTCGCGGCATCAGCCAACGGCTTTGTGGACTGAGAGAGCCGCCCACCTCGGGCGAAAAATGGCCGTTTCTCAAAATAAATGTTTATTCCTCCTCATAATTAAGCTCTTTGTTTCAGGCAACAATGCCTCGGATGCAAGGTTATGGCTATTTTTGTTCAACACCAACGTGATTCTGTCCGCATACAACAAGCCTGTCACATTAGTGAAGAAAAACCAATTTGGTTTCCTTAAGAACACAGCGGCTCTTCGAAAAAGGACGCTACTGCCAGCTACCCCATCAAATGTGGAACGAGCTATCAGTCTTGCCCCTACAGACATACTAAGAAGTTCTCTGTTGATTTTTTTTCTTTTTTAAACGCAAAGATGTCCTCGATTTGCCACTGCGGTGCTTTCAGAACGTGCTGTTGCACTTCTTCCTCTGGGATAACTTCAGGCACTAAACGAATGGTTTGCAGCGGCAGGTGACGCGTCGCTCGAATGCACCGTTTCTTGGCTCCGGTATGTCGCCCGGAGTGTCACCAGAGAAGGCAGGGCACTTAAGCGAGCGACGACACGAGTCGCTGTAGCAGAGCACATCGCTTATGCATTCCGGAAGGGTGCCTCGTTGACGCGTTTGTAGCGAACAGAATGTGTGTCAAACGTGTCGAAAACAGCCTTGGGTTTTCTCACGTGTGTCGGAAGAGCCCCGAAGCGCACGTTCCTCCCAACACGAACAAAAAAGGCGGCGGTGCGATAGCGTGCTGTGTATAAAACCTGCGTGAACTCGAACTGACAACTGAGCAGGGAAGGGTTCACCGTGGTCAATCAGTTTTGCGTCATCATGTCATTCGTGGGCTGTATTTGGGTGTATGTACAGAACGAGGCAATATAACTTCTTTAAGTTAAGCAACGTGCACAGTGCTAAGACGCGTGGATACATTGAATGATACAGGTTCGACAGAATTTATTTATTTATTTATTTATTTATTTATTTATTTATTTATTTATGACATACTGCAGGCCCAAGTAAAGGCCCAAGCAGGAGTAGCATGGGAAAAACAAAGTACAAAGTAATAACAAGAGAGAAGCAACATTGTAAGTATGGAACGAAAATAAGGGTAGCAATACAAAAGTTGGCATATAAACAAAGCATATACATGTTCAGAGCAATGATAATAATAATAATAATAATAATAATAATAATAATAATAATAATAATAATAATAATAATAATAATAATAATAAAGAAGGGGGGAGTAAAAAAAACACAGTACGGGAACTGTAGAACATTCGCGTTATCGGTGGTAGACGGGCGCGGAGTGCTTCGCTCATCAGCCTCGGTAAGGGCGGCCACCCCTGGTATAGCCGAACAAATCGCGGTTGCGCTGGCCCTGTGTGACACAGAGCGTTTCTACGTTTACACCGATTCGCGAGACGCAATTAGGGCATTCGAAATGGGTAACCTCGCTCGAGAGGCGGCCTCCATTCTAGAGAAGAGGGCTTGCCCCGGTTCACATTATATTACGTGGTTCCCCGCACACATGGGGACGAACGTTCTTGAGGGCTTCCCAAACCTCAATGAGCTGGCTCACGACCGTGCGCGAGAACTCACGCGCCGCGGCGGTCTGGCGGCTCCGGAGGGGCAGGAAGAGGCTCAGCAGAACGACCCACTTCTCACATTCAATGAAATTACTAAACATTACCAACTTGGCCGGAGAGTCTACCCTCTTCCTCATCCGAAGCTCAGCAGAGGTCAGTCAGTTACTCTACGAATGTTGCAGACGGGCTCTTTCCCGTCCCGGGGCTTCCTCAGTAAGCTATACTCGGACGTGGACCCTGGCTGTCCCGACTGCAGTGAAACTTTTTGTTCTATGGCTCACATGCTCTGGCGATGTCCCGCGTTGCCTAACGACGTTCTCTCCAGCGAAGCTGAATGGGAGGAGGCCATCACAAGCACGGTGCTCCAAAAGCAAGCCCAGGCTATCCAGAGGGCCCACGAAAGGGCGGAGCGTCACGGCGTTCTTTCCTCCACGTGGGTGCGGCCAGCGGTTACAACGGCCTCCCGCTAAGGAGTCCTTACGTAGCTCCTCAGGATTAATTAAAGTTCATTGTCTGTCTGTCTGTCATCTTAATTGTGCAATAGCGTCAATATTGGACAGGTGTTCACAAGGCAAGTTGTTCCAGTCTGTTATTGTACGCGGGAAAAATTAATACTTAAATAGGCTAGTTTTAGTGCTATAAGGTGTTAGGGATTCAGCATGGCGATGCCTTGTCCGACGTGCTTCGAGCGGATTTAGAAAAGGCTGCGGGTTAACGGATAAACGGTTATTTTTCAGCAAAAACATGAATTTTAGTCTGAGAATTTTCCGCCGTAGTTCAAACGTTGGGATGTTATTAGTTAGCATTAAGGTTGTTGGGGAGTCAGTTGAACGGTATCTGGAAAAAATGAATCTAACTGATTTGCGTTGTATCATTTCTAATGCGTCAGTGTTACGTTTGGTGTAAGGATCCCACACAGTGCATGCATATTCCCATTTTGGACGGATTAGCGAGTAATAAGCGGTCAGGCGAGTGTTGTGGGGAGCCTACGTCTCTTTACATTGCGTCTTCTCTTCCTGTGCACTGGCCTGTGTCATCGACTTTGTAAGCACATGGCGTGCTTTGTTTCGGCCGCGAAATGCGTGCGCTGACCTGTGTACTTTAATACTGGAGCGGTGGTTATAGTCGTATCTTTGTCTTTAGTTGAGCGTATGGGGAAAAAAGCGTTTGCCGTCTTTCCTAAACCTCTGCGCACTCTTATGCTTTCGCTGACCTGAGGGAGTAATTGATGAAGCCCACAGTCGCTGCCTTGCCGAACAACAAAAACAAGGTCTCTCGGTGTGTGAAGCAGCGATACGTTATCAGTATCCGCAAACACTGCTTACGCTGCTGCCCACTTGGCCGCAATAGTGTCTTCTTGAAATCAGCTGCCGTATCGCACGTAAGTGGCTTTGCCGAAGTATTCTGCTTTCATAACATTTGTTTTTGATAACGTTCAATTGGTCCGGGCCGAATGCTGCGCGTTTCAGGCCTCCGTGTCAGAAATCTTCCGCACAGCACATCATTTATGCCTTCATTATTCACTCGTTTCCGCGCGCACTACGCGTAGATGGAAGCGGTCGATCAGGACGGCGCGGCCTCGTCCATGCCGAGATTTCCCGCGACGCCGGTCGTGTCAGCTGCAGCCTTCGAAACCCGCATGCCAGCGGCGGCACCGGAACGAATTTTACTCGGACAGGCCGCGCTATCGGAGGTGGGCATGCTGTAGCGAGCAACGAATACCGGTACCCACAGTAATAACGCTTCCTATGATAATGAAAGGCTGATTGCTCGCAAGTCTGGGGCCGGGTCCGGTTTTACTGGTATGGGGTCGTTATACCTTCATTGATGGCCGAGCGCCATTGGCCGCTTAAACGAAACGGCGCTGTTTATGAGTGGCACGTAGGAACGCCGAGGCTATTTTTCATCGCACGCTGCTGCGCAGATTGTAGCAAGCCGGGGACACGATCATTATCAAGCTGACTCTTCGCGCTCATTTCCATCTTGCTTAGCAGCTATATCATCGTTTACGTGACGGCTCGAAGTTAGTGGCGCACCTCTGGAGTAACAGCGAATCTGATTGGCAAGACAGTAAACGCGCGCGCTAGCTTCCCAAGAGTATTACGTTTTAAAGTTCTAATTTCTCGCCAGTAGTTGTTTCCTATTCGTTATTTGTTCTTTATTTTTGTTCATTATGTGTCAGGAAAGGTCCCTAGCTGCTGCGCGAATGATAAGGCTCTTGTTATTCCCTTTCATAAATGTAAGTTATACAGAATATGATGGTTTCGGCTCGTGAAACCCCATCAATTTTTGTATACTATGATGAGACACCTAAAGCTTGAAGGGGCGCTTCCTGAACGTTGCGGTGCACGTTGGGAGTTCGATACACCTATTGCGTAAAGCGCTGCCCGTGAATGTGGTATCAGGATTCATAAACGCTTATAGTTGCGATTTTACTTGACAAGTGGCTTAAGTTCGCACCTTTGAGCTGTTAAGTGTATATGCTGGCTTTCTGTGTGGCTGACTTCTGTGTGCATCCTGCTAATCTTTCCTGTAAGTTTCACTGCATCTGTGCATGTGCTTGTGCTCCTACACTGTCTCGAGTATTTTCCGACGCCATGGTTTTCTGCTTGTTCCTCCTAAGACGAAGGATACACCCAGTGCCAGTAAAAGTCGCAAACTTTTCCTTTAATGTCGCTGTCAGAAGTTAGTAAACTGCACAGGAACGAGACATTACGCGCATAGTTAATTTTCAACTGCAGAGAAGAGACTCCATGGGGAATAGCTGCACTCCCGCATGGTCTTTTAAAGTTAGGGGCGCTGCTTCGCCATTGTGCACGGAGTGCAATGAACTGGGAGACATTGACCACTACAAGCGCTTTTGCGCCGAGAGAAAAGCACTCATGGACAACATGCAAAAAAAGAGGGTTTCCACATGGGAGCACTGAACAAATTATATATCTGGAAGGTACACGGACGACTCGCAAGAAGCTGTCGGCTCTGCTCGTAACATTTCTTCAAGAGACAGGATTGAGTGACACCGCTCGGGCGGAGCAATTGCCGGTCACGTCTGCCAGGCTAACACCGCCTGTAGCCACAACATCACTATCACTATCACCATGGTGAATAGCATTCCAGATTTTTTTTGTTCACCACCTGCGCAACCACGTGTGCCTGCGTGCTTAGTTGGGAATTGAGGGAACAGCGTTAGCCATATGCCGGGCACCTCACAACGTTAATTATTCTTATTGTTACAAATAGTCCGTGGAAGTTAAAAGGCGAGCAATGATAAAACTGTTTTATGCGTATACGAGAAAATTCAGCTGCGGTGCATGGACGGAGGTTGCGTTCTGCGCACGTGTTTGCGCCTACTTTTACTAGCCAAGCTTTACGGTGAACTATAATAAATGTATTCACTGACGAAATAGGCGGAGACGGTTGAAAAGTCGCGCTTTTGATATCGCGGTTATTTATTGGTGGCAGCGTGTGCCTCGCATTTCACGTACACATGTTACTTATGCCATGGGCAATAAACATGACAGTGCGGACATATTCACACGAAGGACTTCTCTAAGATCCTCTCGGCGAATTCCAGTTTGCAGGGCCGTTGCTCACGAGAATGGAACCCGGCATTTTTTTCCCCGCCAGACGGCTCCGAAGGGGAACCCCGTGAGTAAAATTCCTCGTCTTCTTCGGGGACGTACCCAATGGCCCGAATAGAGATAAAGTCCGCCCGTCTGTGCAGCCAACCTATAGCAACAGCAGCAGCGGAAGCCATGTATCGCAGCGGCGCTGAAACTGCGTGTTTTACACACCAGGAATTCACGGCCGCTGTGTCCGCGCGCACGGCACCCACGGTTTCTTCCTCAAACGACTCGTTTCCTCGTTCACGTATCGGCGCGTCGGGTGGCGCTTGCTTTGTCTTGTATACCGCATGACCAGTGAAGAAAGAGCACATGACAGGCTGGACAGAACGGAAGGCTATAATAGATGGTATATTTCTATAGTGACGGCACTTTATGAATTTGACGATGTCTTACAACGCGGAAAACCGACGAAGTCGACAGCACTCTTCACAGGGAGGCGGAGGAAATGCAAAACGAGAAACTACTGATTAGGGACATATATACTTAGTACAAAAAGCAAGTACAAGACAGGGAGAGGACTGAGTACATTTTCTCTGTCTTGTCCGCAGTTTTTTTCGCTAATTAGGTATGTTTCAAGGCACTTATACGCACCAATTAGCCCAGCTGTCACCTCTAGTAAAACAAGAAAGGTCATACAGATGGACCCTGCAATGAAGAAGCCTCAGGCTCGGCCTTCATTATATCTGAATTTGGAAAACATAGAATGTATAAACTCTCACATACATCGTCGCCAAAGGCATCGGAATCAGTCGCTATTTCTGAAGCAGCCAACTTTATTTCACATCACTCTGAATCCAGACACTTGGTCATATGTACTGACAGCACATTTGGTCTTGAGGTCATCGAAAATGTGAGAGCGGTTTTGAGGAAATAGCTCAACGTATAGCAGAAACTGTGGAGTACGCTTCAACACGGTGTCACGACATAATATTTCACTGGGTACTAAGCCACGTTGGAATAAAGGGCAGTGAAGAAGCGGACAGTTTTGCCAAAAGAGCCTTGAATGAGGGAAGTGTTTGCGCAATCCCTATGTCTAGGTTGGATATTTAGACTATTATAACTCAAAAATCTACCCACTGTTCTACAGAGAAACGGTTTCACAGTATTAATGCAAAACAATCACTGTTATATAAGAACGATCCACAAAGAACTTTCTCTACAGCCGCAGATTTTCCACAACGCATAGGGACGTTCATTCCCCGACTTCGACTGGAAGTAACATATACAAATAGTTATATACATGTACAGCATACGTGTGTTACCGCCAGCTATAATAGGCCATGAAGTTGGCGACTGAATTACGACACTGGAGCGAGAGGGAGATCACGGTGGGGAGAGACACATTCGCCGCGGTCGCAAGTGACGGGGCAGGCGGTGTAGATTGACGCGTCTCCTTCCTGGATTCGCGTGAAGAGAGGCGGATGCGTTTCGATAGTTGGAGAAGAAACGAATCGGGAATACGTGGCGGACCTGTAGACGCATCATGGGCGGACACTGCGCTTCGCTGAGCATTTCGCCAGTTTATTTAAGGCAGTTGCAATCGGGTCCTATAGAGAATCAGGGGAAGAAAACTGCCGCTTACGTCCTCGGGTGGCTGGAGGTACGAAGTAGGAGGTTACTCATCTATTGGCTTTGGGTATACGAAATGGACCTTCAAAGAAATTATAAATATACAACGGTTGTTCATTCCACGCTATGTGTTCTTCGGTAGAGAGAAAGAGAGAGGGTGGGGGGGGGGGGGGGATCCGAAAGAAATGCAGGGAGGTTAACCAGAAGAAACTTCCGGTTTGCTAACCTGCATTAGGGGACGGGAAAAGGGAAATGAAGAGGTACAGAAGAACGGAGACAAAAAAAAAAAAGAGAAAGAGGAAGAAGGGTGCGGGGAAAAGGAACGGAGGGTAATGGTATCACAATCTTTCTGAAAGGCCAGTGCCATGTAGAAGCGTCAAAAAAGCTTTGACTTACTTCCGCTGCGACGTCACTTTTTGTCGGCATTCTAACACGGTCTGTTCCGATAGCGCCCTGTCGTCTAAACGGTATGTGTTCGCCGCTATACGAGTAGATTCTGATCACGCCATCGAAGAGTACAGTGATCGCCTCTCTATGGACATTTTATTTCTTTATTTATTTGTTTAAATTGCGTATTGTTGCAAACAGTGGTGGAGGCTAAGGTAAAACCTGCAATCCCATTAATGCGAAAAACGCTAATGGTAAAACAATAAATAAACTAGCGCACTCAAGGTTAAGGAATGCCTCAAAAGATGGTAGCTGCTCAAATTTGTGTTGCAGCCACTCATCGCGGCACATTTAATCTGTAGGAACATTGCTGGCTGTTACAAATGCTTTCTTTTTTTACTTGCAATAACAGCTTGCCAGATTGTACCCACCGTAGAGGTACGTTAGCCAAGCCTAAACTACGTCAATACGCAGACTTCAGGAAGCAGTAAACACGCATCGCTTCACGCCGGAAGGACAAATTCGTAAAAATATATCTCGTGGAAACGCCCGTTGTCGCCTTCTGCATGGCCGCAAGTCTGACTCACGGCTTGTTTTCAAACACGAGTGCTGTTGTGGGTTACTTTTTCGCACATTTGTAAACAGCGCCGGGACACCGTACCGGGAAGGTTGCCAATCGTATAACACGAGAGGCAAGTTCAAGACACACACACACGACGGAGACTGTTTGTTCTAACAGCGCTCCTTCGCTTCCTCCCTTTATCTCGTAGGAATTATACCAAGGTGTGACGTTAGTGTGGCCACACACTATACCTCAGAATTTACGAGCTGTTCCTTGGATCTTGCCGTTCTCTCTTCCTGTTTGTGTGTTGTAGTGCCGGGCCTACGCTTCTAGCGACAAAGTTACAAAGGCTCAAAACCAGCTATACGGCTGACCTTCTTAAAATCGACCTCACTTGCGAACTGATGCGAAGACGGCGGAATACTTACGGAAAATTTCCACGGCGGCGACTGTGCTCTTTCTAGGCTAGGCACGCAGAAGCCGCGAAGCTTTTCGTTGTCTTTGTTAAAATGCCCATACCGTATTTTTCCGGATGTATGCCCATCACGTTTGTGCATTGAGTTCGATGAAATCAAGGCAATTATTTGCACAGATCAGAAGTTTATACGGCTCTATGGCGTAACGTTGGTGAATAGCTATATCTCACGTACACCTATAGGTTTGGTGGAACTTATGCAATAAGCCGTTCTCGTAGTTGCACTCTAACGGTGCTCTATTCTCGGCAATTCGGAAAATCGAATGTCCGTCAGAAGATGGCGTGCTATGCGCACAAGCAGCGTCACTGTTAACAGCTGCTCAGAACTTTGCGTTAACATGTGGCTCTAAAAGAGGGCATACGTTAATTTTACATGTATCATTGTTAAGATATACCATCCATTTCCCATGGCTGCGTTAACGAATAGGCAAACAAAAACGCCTCTTGCATACAGCGAGGAGTGGACAGACGTGTTAAGTGCCTTATTACGTAATGTGAGAGTTGCCGCAGCGCTTGCTTTGTAAGGAGCAGCAAAGCTTACCGTCACGTGCGAGACATTTGCAGCTGTGCTTCGCTCTATGTCACTGTACCACTTCATGTCGCTTTCTAACTTTTACTTTGACCCGCTTATCCGCCATACAGCAGTGTCATTGTTCGTGCCCATGACACAGTAGCGTCGGTAATACCTTGGCACACCGGGGCTATCCTGTAATTCCAAAAATTCCAAACGCCCGAAGAGGTGTGCAGTGCAGAAAGGAAAGAAGTACGATAATGCAGTTCATGCCCTTTAGGGCATTTTCTTTTTTTTACTCCACACTAATCCAGGGATGTCTTCTTGCTATTGCCTAATTGACTTCTCGCTCTCTTCGCTGCGAAACGGAACATAGCAGAACACGCAGATGCCAGCACTGGCGCTTCGCTGTCGTTCTATGAACTTCTTGAAAAGCTTGCTTTTGTGTGCGTTGCAGAACAAACGCGATGTCTTTATGACTGACCATTCGTGCATAGTGGGAGGACTAGTGTTAAAACTTTCTGGTGATGAAGCCTATTGAAGGCGAACATAATAGGTTAAAAGACGTCTGAAACTACCTTATTACATATGCGGTAACGCCATGATTAAATGTAAAAATACCTCGAAGGAAAGTACGGCAACGCGCGGACATTTGTGAGGTTTTTGATATGTCTGCTGTCGGAATACTCATGCGCAGTAGCGATGTCTGCATATTCTAACCATTTAACCAGTTCTGACAAATTTTTCAATACTCCAGCAAAGATGAGAGAGTTCCTTGCTTACAGACAGGGAAGCAGACACTATATATATAAATGAACCGTGCCAGTATATCCAAGTATTCAAGGCAACGGTCTCAACAGCTGGACATTCACTACTGTGATGCTGTGAGAATTCTTGGTGTACATGCTGTTCTTCGGCCTCCACAATGCAGTTTTGCATAAACGCCAAGGTATACGGCCATTGTGCCAAGATGTAACATCAACATACTTAAGCTGTTATTCGGGACATCTGTAAACAAGGACAATTTCAGTGCGAGAGATTTCCTGTTCTTCACAAGAACACTATATTGTGCAATTAAGCTTAGGATTGGGACAAAGGAAAGACGCAGAGAAAAGAAGCAAACACTGAACGAATTAAGTATATGTGAGAAAACTAATTTGCGTCAGCGCTAGTGACATACATGTCACTCTGAAGTGCCAAACATTGCGACGTCTTTATGCTTTTAGCTGAAACACTAAAGCTTGTATACATAGCTGGTGCACTTCTATGAAAGTGTCCTTGATATGTTGCAAGCCAGTGACGACGTCTTTGACCCTTTTACATGCGTTTCGCCGATGTTGCGCTCGTTCATGTTGCAAGTGCACTTGCGCCGAGTTTCACGCCGCCGTCCTCCGGCCTTTGGGCTGCTCTGACGCACGTGATTACGGGGTGGCCGACGCGTTTTCAGAAATGAATGACTCCTTTGCTTTAAGTGTTCATTGTCTTACCTTGATGCCGCGGTAGCACGCGGCTAACACGAAGGATCAGAGCAAGTTCCAAGAAGGCGTAGGGCAAACGACCACACGGCTGCAAAGGTATACCACGATTTATTTAAAGAAAATAAACGGTCGCCTAGTTTTCCTGTTGTAGCATTTTTCGAGGCTCGAGATGAGAACAACAATGCATGTCTACACAACATACACGAGATTACACTGGGAAGGGTATTGCTTGGGCATGGCCTGCTCGGTGGAGAAGTATTGTTGTCGAGCGGCTGTGAGTCCACCGATGTCGACGTTTGAACCAATTGGCTTTGACCTAATAGAATGCAATAATGCCTTACCAATAATACTGCTCGTGGTTTGCAGTCTCCCACGAATTAGGCACGACGGAAATGTATTATGACAGTGCTTAGCCCTGACATATGTGTCTTGGGGGTGTTAAATCAGGAAGAACAGTGAATGCTCTTTACCACATGATGCTTATCAACTTTCTGAATATTGCCTTTTTATATCATCATTGTAACTGGAATTTGAGTTACGTCTACCTGTTCACATCACGGGACTCCAGACAGACATTCGACTGCACTAGCATGCACTAGTTTTTTTAAGTCTGTTAAATATTAGGACACATTACGCGTAATCATCAGAGACCGTATTCTCAAAGCTTTGAGCTCGCAAGCGCTTCTGTTAAGTGGCCCGTTGGCATCCGCGATGTCCGGACTGCCATATGGGATTAGCTGATAGTTTTGTCCAAGAACATTTCTAGCGTACGAAATGTTCGTAGATAAAGGACCAGGTGTGCAGTTATCACGACGTAACCTTACTGTCCCATAGGAGTCTTAGGACCGACTTACATCAGTTATTCAAACTTCCGCGATACTATACTTTGAGTCGCACTACTTTTATTACCTACTACGGCGTAAATGTTCTCCGGCTTTGTTTACTAAAATGGGCCAATCTCGGAAGAAGTGCATATAGCGTACGAGAGGCTTGATAAGTGGGACGAGAAACCGCGTTGGTTTATTTCGCATATCAGAATTGAAGTCTCATTGACTGCAGCAGTGAGGCCCAAATCGTTCGTGTCACAGCCAAGTCTGATAATTCTGTGGCCGTTCTGCATTGCTGGTTTGTCAAGCAAGCACACTAGAATAAATAAATAAATAAATAAATAAATAAATAAATAAATAAATAAATAAATAAATAAATAAATAAATAAATAAATCGTGACGCACTCAGATAAAGGCATCCTAAATAAACGCATAAATCTACGTAGTATATAGGGCAATGCACAATGCGGTTGAGATTACGTCTTGCTATCGTCGTTAAGGAAACGCCGTATTTTGTTCTGGCTGGTTCTGATTACATTTTAAATGCAGGCAGTCATAGATTCGACAACGGTGTTCTCGTTAAGTACATCACATCAATGCAACACAAACTGCTGTAGAGCACAACGTGCAGTGTACGTGCCTGTGCCGTTGTCAGTTCGCCTTAACCGCCACAGTAACTGCACCTTCACGTAAGAGATTGTCAACACCAGAGGGGACAAGGCGTTTATGTTCCTATATATCCTAAGCACACGTCCTTAAACAACCATTTCGTAACTGTGTTTATGCTGCTACGTAACACGGTTTTAGATACATTTGAGATATTCTTAGTATATATTGCGTACGTTGAAGGTAAACACGTGTTGCCATCGTGCGTGTCACGTGCGTTATGAATGATTTCGAAGGTCGCATGCGCAAGTTGGGGGACAGTCGCCATTCACTTCGTCAGTATGACGCGTTCATCGCCATTACACACTGAATTTGATGTTTGTTTTTCTACAAATGTATTCGTATCGGGAAAGTGCGCTTGTTCGATGGCAATACTCGAGTTACGCACTGAAAAAAAAAAAAATGGTCTCTGCGACACCTCTGTGGACTTGGGAGTGATGAGAATAGGCTGTGTACATGTCGGCGTTGCTTGTCGCCTCATCTAGTGTAACCGTTTCGCGCATCGAAGGAAGCCATGCTGTCCGTGGCCGCAGGCTGCCGTGCAGTGGCGGCGGCCATGGCGAGCTGCCGCTGCGCTTGCTGGCACTGGGCGAGGGACGGGATGGAGTTCTTCTTGGGGCGGCCTTTGGGCTTCGTCGGCGGCACCGCGCACCCGCCTTGCATCACCTGCGCGCCATCAGAGGTTTCAACTTTAGTTTGAGCTTCACGCTTACTTCGGTGCACGATAGCCTAGGTGCACGCGGTAAAGATTATTATATGTCGACAGCTTGGACGACTCTGTGAACACGTGTGACACTTTGATGGTGCTGCAGCCGCAGGGAGGGAGGCAGAAATAGTGTTCACTGAGTAACAAATATAAGGTGACAGAGAGGTAAACAAAACAAGCAACTTCACCGTTTAGAGTGAGAGAAAAGTAAGTGCTCAACAACTACAGAGCGAGTACAGTGTTCAACTCTACAAAGGTGGCAAACGAAGGAATTTGTGTGCCTATCGGTGCCTAAAACAATTACACCAAATACGAAGAAAATGATAAGGGACAGATATGAAGAGATATTAAAAACGAAGAAGAATAAAGACATTGAGGTGAATCAGAAAGGAACAAAGTGTGCTTTGTGGGGCGGGAGACGTAAAAAGATAGAGGGAATGTGCAGTGCTCACGGATTGGAATAGGAAAAGTTAGGGCTAGGTAATGCACATACTTTTTCTACAATCTTCAATTCGTGCTATCCGTGTAATATTGGTTCGTATACTTGCACGAGAAAGAAACACCATCTTTAGAGGCCAGATTCATAGCTACATGACGCGGCTGCAGCGAGCAAGTACGCATTTCATTTGGCTTAATTCAATGTTTATATGTCCTATTTCATTCGGTGAGCACTGTAGAGCACATGCTTACGATCACATCTGTTCACTGCGATGGTATAATGGTAAACGCTTTAGTGAGTCATAGAACCTCTTGTACTCAAATTTTTAACAGTGCGATGGTATCTCTCTGCTGCGATAACCTGTGAGAACGGTGCTCAAAAATTACGTTTTCCGACAGGTGATGCCAGCTAGAACGACATACGTGGGATTTGCATGCATTATTTTACGTGTGTACTCCTGTCCTTCGCCGGTGCTTGCTCAAACTGAATGAACTGACAGTGACAGCGCCTGGATTTAATGTTTGTTCCACCGTGTTCTTGCGGTTGCCACCATTGCAGTACAATTTGTATTTCCTGTAACTTGTGATGCACTTATAACATTCTATGAACTATGCGCTATCGCAATAACGACATTCGTTGAATTCATTTTACTGTACTGTTTGTTTTGCTTGTCCTGTTTCCCTGTGCCATAATTTAGCTCACCAAATATGCTTATTTTCTCTCAACACGAAGGCACAGTGGCTATCGGTAAAATGGAGCTGCAGTCCGTGGAAATGGCTACGACCAGCGATAGCGGCGTGCTGCTACAAATTCAGCTGAAAGGACTTGATACATCACCGGCTGTTAAACGACACGGTTCAGTTAAAGCACAGCAGGCCGAACAGTTACATGCGCTGCGCATGCGTTACTATGACCGATCCCTGCGCCATCCACGGCGTTGCCCCTGACCGAATGTATTGCGCCTCTTGTGCAAAGAAGAGATTGAAAGAAAAGTACTTGAGAAACAAATTGTACGAACAACGACTGGTAGGTGGAAACAAATTCATTTTGATGCTCCTTCAGTCTTCATATATGAAGCGCAGGTACGTGCGACACAACTACATCTTGCGACACGACAACATTGTTCGGTTGCGAACACGACAAATATCAAATGAACTCAGCTGCCCGGGTTTTCTGACTAGTGGGGCTGCACGCGCTCACTGACTGAATTTTGGGTTTTTCTAAGGAAAACAAGAGCTGTCCCTTGCACTTCTCTCGAAGAGGCAAGAAAGAAACTGTTACGAAGATGTAATAGCGAAATGCGGCAGCAAACGCCGCCGGCTGCGTACCCACCGAGCGGAGAGGTTTGCGAAGTGCCTCAAATTTGTAACGGCACACGCGCTGTGACCTTGAGCAGCACACATGGCGGGTGGGTATATCGTCACGTTCTTACGTATACTTTCCCGCCTGCGTTAAAACTTCTCAGTATGACCCGCGTTCGTCCTTTGACACGTCTTTATCAGCCGTCAGGGTCGCTTCTCTGAACGTATAGCAGCGACTCAAAGGTCGCTCGTCCAGAAAACAACCGTGTTGACGCTTCTCGTGAGCATGCTTCGGTGTGCACGGGCATGGAGGAGGCAATTACGCGACGTCGGCGTTGATTTCTCATCTCCAAGTGTTGACCATGTGACCAGATCGCACGCACGCACGTAAGCCTGCCCGACCTTACTCGTGACCTCGGATGAAAAACCCACGGTACCCATACAGGCGCCGACTTGGCTAATAGAGCGGCCGTGCCATGCACGGTCGCGGCTCTGGTCGCTCGAGAGTCGAGTTCTCGTTTGTAAACAGACCCGCGGGAAACGCGGAAACTCTTTGGTGGCGCGGTGTTCGCGAGGTGCACGATGCTATTACGTGTCCGAGGAGGCGTATGCAAATGAGCTTGGGGACGAGTGACTCATGCGGGTGGGATAAGGCGCGCGCTGTCTTACTCGTAGTTTATCGCGAGCTGAGCTTGCCGTGCTTGGGATATCCCTTCCTGTTGCCAAATGCTTTCCTACATACACAACATGTGCACTTTCGCCTGTAGTCCTGCTATTTCACGCTGTTGTTCTCCTTGTGTGACTATAGCACACCGCAATACTCAGTGTAGCAACGCTTCTTTCCTTCCTCATTGCGCAGGAGTAGACTCACGTGACCAAGGCGCCATCGAAGAAACATTATGTAACGCTCATGAAGGGTAGCTGACTTTGTACTGTGAAGAAACGGTGGAGCGTTCAAATCAAAGGTGATTTGAAATGAGTTATGCTTCGTATTTAGTAATGCAGACACCACTGCCAGAAATATCCCAACATTAACTCTACTTTCGTGGGCACTTTCTACCTTGCTTTTATAGCATGTGGTCATTGTTAAACTAATAATAATAATAATAATAATAATAATAATAATAATAATAATAATAATAATAATAATAATAATAATAATAATAATAATAATAAAGAACCGCGCGTTTGTTTAGCACGTTCTGATGTGAAACGAGCGAAGAGGAATACACATGTAAGAGTGACGCGTAAGGTGACACTTTCAAAATGTTTATTCCTACAAACCGACATTATTTTTAAATACGATACTGCGACAGCTGATCTCAGAACATGTGATATTAAACGTTTGCGAAAGCTTCACCGCCGGGCCCGTGTAGTGTTGTAGCTCAGAGCTTTTCGTCTATATATATATATATATATATAGACGAAAACGCACCAACGAGTGCTCACATGCTGGAAAACTCAATCACATACACGTACCGCAGCATCCTCTTGAATTGGAGCTGTTCCGTAGATGTACATACATGGGAGTGTTATCTGCGCTTATCTAAGCACTGCGATTTGATTAGTATAGTCATCGTTTGCGTACTGTTGTTACCGCGTCATCGATTAGAGCTCCCCTGCAGAGCTGCGAGTTCGTATAAGAAGCATCCAAATTTCAATAAGCATTGCGATGATAAGCGAACTTTTAACTTCATAATTGGGCACCCTTGTCTGTGCTGCAGCCAGGGTACTACTGTAACGAAGCACAGGTTGCTCCGTGTGGTATTGGTAATAATTGATTGATTTCTTGGGTATTACGCCCCAAAACCACCATATGATTATGAGAGACGCCGCGGTGGAGGGCTCCGGAAACTCCGACCACCAGAGGTTCTTAAGCGTGCAATGAAACTGCACAGTACACGGGCCTAAACAGTTCGCCTCCACTGAAATGCAGCCGCCACGGCCGGGATTCGACCTTGCGACCTTCGGGATCAGCAGCCGAGTGTCATAGCCACTAGACTACCGCGGCGGGGGTGGGATATTGGTATTCGTTAGTTTCTGTTTTTTTTTTTTTTTTAAGGAAGGTTCCAAGTTCCACAGAAGTTGCTAACTGCAATCGCTACGTTCGACCCGCCACGGTGGTCTAGTGGCTATGGTACTCGGCTGCTGATCCGAGGGTCGCGGGATCGAATCCCGGTTGCGGCGGCTGCATTTCGATGGAGGCGAAATGTTGAGGCCCGTCTACTGTGCGATGTCAGTGCACGTTAAAGAACCCCAGGTGGTCAAAATTTCCGGAGCCCTCCACTACGGCGTCTCTCATAATCAGAGCTGGTTTTGGGACGTTCAACCCCACATAACAACAATCGCTACGTTCAGCGAGGACGTTCTTCACACGGGGAGGATCAGCGGGGGCAGGCGCTTGCTCGCAACTTGGCAGCCCAGATGTTAAGACAGATAGAAGCATGTATGCGCTCACTGCACAATAGAAAAAAAAAAAGAACTTCAAGACCTTATAGCAGTAATTGTTGGGTTTTTTGCCAAAGCCAGGGGGCTATGATTAAGAGGCACGCCCCGTAGTGAAGGGCTCCGCAGTAATTATGATCACCTCAGGTTGTTTAACGTGCGCCTAACTTTAAGTACACGCTTGTTTTCTGCATTTCGTCCCGGTGGAAACGAGTCCGCCGTGGCCGGGATTCGGTCCCACGACCTCAAGCTTTGCAAGCAAACATGTTGTCCAGATATTCTTGATTTTCGACATTAGATTCTTACTGTAACATACGTCACAGTTCCTAAAGATAGTGCGTCTTTGCGGACATTGCAGTGCTGTTGTCGCCAGCAAAGAAACTGCGCATGGCCGAGTAAAACAGCTGGCTGTGGCCGACGAAAACTTGCGTGGAGGTTGCTAGAATGGAGGCCTGTTCAGAATGAGTTATGCTTTGATAAATGTTTTCTTACATGGATATTCAATCATATACAAAGTGTCACAACGGAAACCGTGTGGTGGCTCCGTAGTCTTTTCGTTGTCGAGATGGAACGCAATTAATTAGAAATTGCAGCCCCGGTTAAATCTTTAAACCGAAATAAATACTCGTTGCGTGTGCTAAGCAGCGTTTTTCTCTTTCCCAGCGCCAATCGTGCGCAGACATCGCCTTCACGGCATATAGGATGAAGTTTATGTAACGCCTACACATATCACGATGACACTCACACGTTTGTACTTGATTGGCGGTTTGGTTAAACGAGAATTACTTTCTCACTCGGTCCTTATATTCTTCTCCTCATATTTCACTTTTTATTATTTATTTGGAGGGACTCCACGGCTTACTCTCTACTTAACAATCGTCCACTGGTTAGTCTATACTTAAGAGAAAGATCTCCTGCCGCGTGATCGCCTCGTAAATGGCATTGGCGTGTTCAAGTGTCTACGCGCCACCACTCTCAGAACTGCATGAACCATTGCTCTATCAACTGGTCATTCAGGAAGTATGCGGAAGAAATGGGTTGCTTGATCAGGCCACCGCCTATTGCGTTTGATTGCGAAAATTCTCGCGTGCCTTTATATCGCAGATAATTCCTACAAGAAAGCAAAGACAAAGACGAAACAAATCCAAGGACGGGCAAATAAATACGCACGGAGCCGGATGCAGCTGTGAGCATTACCGATGATAGGGCCGAGACAAATGGGCAGTTGCAGGAGCGCGCACGAATTCTTAAGCATGCACGCCACTACTCAAATTGAAGCAGTTGTATTCTGCTGAGGATTATGAGAGCATGATTACAGTTGGCTTGAACGGTACTGTTTACCATAATTTTGGCTTGCCCATTTGTCATTCCTGTTAATTCCTACAGCAGCCTTCTTGGGAACGGAGAGCGCTTAATCCTTATCTCAATAGGGGCAAACCTGCCGTAATTTGTGCAAACTGAGCAAGCTATATGAATACTGTGTGCACAGAAATGACGAGACATAACACGTAAAACATGGCTTGTTCAAGTCAAATCGTTACAATTATTGGTATAAATGAAGCTACTTGTATGAACTAGCCAGAAAAGAAGTTAAACATCAAAGTGATAGACGTATGACTATATACGAAGCAAATGAAGTAGTTTTATGGCGCAACATCGTATGTGTGCTCATACGCGCTTAATTATACCATCATAAGTGTGCCTGCAAATGACGTATAAAATGACGGGCAGATGCAGTCGTTACACGAGGTCGGCGACATTCTTTCAATGCTCAAATATTGGTTCCCCGGTATTTGCTTTTTCCTTCCTTTTTTTTTATTTATCTTGCTTCATGCAGCGCGGGAAAAAGCGGAGGAGGAATTGGGGGGGGGGGGGGGGGGGGTGTCTTCTTTAAGAAGCGCTAACTGGACACTGTTTGCCCCATAAACGATTTCGTCTTCGTGAAACAACATGCGACCACGTCAAACGTCACCGTACGCACTTCACCAGACAAAATCTCGATAACGCGACTAACGCAACCGAAATTATCAATACATCAAATATGTGCCGCGTGGACAAGAGCTAGATAGATTGACTTATTTTCTACTGAAGTCCTCTCGGTCACAAATCCAGCGTTGCTGAAGAGAAGAAACCGAGTAACTTGTGTACACGGAAGGTGTGCTCATTGTTCACAAGGAGGTGTCCGCCGTACATTTAACTTTTCTGCACAAGACAGGCTTGAGGGACACATGGTGACGCACATGACATGGAGAGACACTGGAGCGGAGCCACTGCCAGCCACATCTGCGAGGCCACCACCACCATCACCACCGGCGCTCCGGGACGAACCGAGCTAACCTATAATGTTGGCTTAACATTTACGATTACGAGCCCCACGACATGGGGTCGATTTGAGTTAGTTTGAGTCCACGTATGGCGCAACAGCTGGAAACGCAGCAGTGAGAGCGCATCAGTGATAAACAGCATGGTGGGCCGATGGGAACGTACCGAACCACACGTGAGCTGAATAACGATTGGCGAATGAGTGCTTTTTACGCCAGGTGTATGTATCTCCGTGACGGCGATGGCACTGCCTTCATTAAGTTTTCAAACACTCGTCCTTCTTATATTTTTTTCTCGCTGGACAAACCTAGACAGGTAATCATGTCACGTCTGGAGGAACATATGCAACGTGACTGCCCATCTCCACACGTAAACATGAGGTCCCGGTCGCGTTTAGTTATTAGCAAATATGCCAGCGCAATTATAATCACATGCACGCTGAAACGGCAAGGGTACCAGAGGAGAAAGAGAATTGCCATCTATCTATCTATCTATCTATCTATCTATCTATCTATCTATCTATCTATCTATCTATCTATCTATCTATCTATCTATCTATCTATCTATCTATCTATCTATCTATCTTGTTATACCGTCAATTCTTTTCATGTAGACTGTTACTAGAGCCAGGGTAATTACGCAAATCAATAACAAATCAAGTTATTAAGTTTTGAAATAAATCTACAACAGAAAGATTAAGACAGAAAAAATCCTGCAGTGTGGGTATCGGTGTCATGCGAAGCGAAGCAGCCAACGAGGAAATTACCTACGACGAATTGTTTGGAATTCATTCCAACTGTTACGAGCAGGATCAACGTTTTGTGCAAAGCGCATGCACCAACTCGTGAGTATGCTTAACGTGGGCTAACCAAGGACATCGGCAGCACCGCGGCCTTGGAATGGTATCTCATGTTACGACGTAACGTTGGAAGTCACGTTAGTCCAAAGCACAGAGATCTGTTTTGTCGAAAAAAAAAATGGACTAAAAGGTGCCTTGATGTGCTATCATAAGCGTCGTTCGTTGAAGTATTCCTATAGGATCGAGAGAAGTTGCACTAAAGCATACCGGATGGAAGCAGAACATGTGCATTGCTATGATAGTGCTTATCACATATTAGAAGCGGAATTTCCGTTACACAAAACCATTGTTACAAATGCTGGTGCAATAGGTTTATTCACTGTGTAAATACCGAGCGGGAGAAGCAACCGTATAGCCTAGCGGTAACGTGCTTGCTTGGCACCTGGAGAGCCCGTGTTCGATATCACCCTAAAGCTTGGTAGGTTGCATGTGCGTCTGTGTGCTTGTTATGTGTACATTTCAATCGGCGATAGATAGTGTTCCTTGCTTTTTAAGAGTGGAGCTTTTAAAGACGACATTCTTTCTTGAGATACTTAAACGCAGAAATTTTGGTCTGTCTTTCTGTTTGTCTGTCTGTCACACGATTCAGCCACCCAACCAAAGTTCAAGCACTTGCCTAACGCCCAGCCATCTTGAACTGGTAGCTGCGTTCATATTTATGAACATTGTCGATGAAAAAGCAAAAATTACGCATATCTGAGGTGCAACATCAATACGTAAGTATTAGGTCGTGTGTTCATTTACTGGAAAATACATAGATACGTAATTCTAAAGCCCCAGTGTTTTTTAGGCTGCGCTAAAAATGCGACGATATGCACGAAAAAGGCCTCTGCCGACGCCAAATCACCAGACGATTTGGCCAAATTACCGACGATTTGGTGGCAGCACCAAATCGTCGGCGGTACACCGCAGCGGGGGAACACCGGTTGCATTTTGACCATCTGTGGTATTCTATAGCGTGCCACTAAATATGAATCACGCTGGAATTTCACATTAAAACACACTCGAACTTTTCCGTTTCAATCGTACTTTGAAATGCGTTTGCCTTGAAAAGAAATAAAGCCAGCGCCTTAGCACTTAGCCGAGCAACACGGCAGGTTCTAAGCTACCACGGCTGGTTAACACGAGATTAATTAGAAGTGCACGAATTCTTTCGCCGTGCGAGAAAAAAGTAACACCCATGTGCATAATAAGGTGAAAGCGGTGCAAGCTGCTATCAATCTATTTGACCTTCCATTTTAGTCACCTTTTTCATTTTAGTCATAAGCTTTCAGCAAGCTGCAGGCTGCACAAGCCTGCAGCTTAATGAAAGCGTTTCTTTAAAGTGCAGTATCGTTTGCTCTTCCTTGGAATTGTCTTTGTACATACGTGCTTTCAACTGCCGGAGCACTTGTGGAAAAGCATGCGACAACGTACAACGGCACTTTCAGTTCCATCACAAATAAAGCATTCCCTCATTGTTACTTTTCTTCCTACTTGCACAGAGCGTTAAAAATAACTGAACGTAGCTATCAGGCCAGGCAGCGCGCTGTCCATATAATATTTGCTTTCGAAGCATGGTTAAAGCCTGTCTGTCTATATGGTCAAGTGGACTGTATAACTCGTTCTCGATCTCCGCATTCTTTTTTTTTTTTTTTCCTTTTCTCTACATCGCATTCCGTCAAAGGCATGGTGTCGCACTGCCGCCGGTTTGTCGTCAACAGCGGGGCGAGCGCCACGCAATATGCGCCCACACGCGAATAACAGCCTGTTTTTCTCCAGTACGGACGCTGGTTTCTCGGAAAAGCGAGCGTCGCGACCGATAGCGGTCGCGCAACGTTCGAGACAGGCGCCGCGTACGCTGCGCTGCGCGGCACGGCGAGACCGTTTTCGGAAAGCACGGCCTCGACAGATCCTCTCGGTCGCCGACGGTGCGGATTGAGGAGGACTTGAGGAGGAAACTGCTGCAGAGGCAAATGAAAACTGTGTTTTCAAACGGGGCTTCGGCTTAGCTGCCGTACACGGATAAGCGAGGAGGAAGAGGAGAAAAAATATACAGAGAGAGAGAGAGAGATGTGCGCACACAGGCGACCAGAAAAACCAGCGATTCGCCTCAACTCTCCTTAGTTTGCGCATAATGTTCAACCGTAGCACAGTTGGCTGCCTGTGCATTCCTGGACATAAGCGCGACTCGTGAGCTCGCGGCTACGAAGTAAACACGGTTGGTCGTTTTGATAGAGTGAAATTCCCGACGCGCCATAAAACCATTCGAGAAGGCATAAAAATAGTAACAGTGTTGCATCCCTTCTTTGCGCGTAGCGAAGAAATTATGATTTCATTCATAAGAGACTGTTTACTCTATACAGCGAACACAAAACTTTATATACAAGCTAAAGTCTTTAAGTTGAAACGGGAACTGTAGGACCGTGCTGACGGTTTAACAGCGATCAACTACGGACATTAAGTGTTTTCGAGCGCGGCACGTGGATTTTAGCTTCGTAAAGAAAGTAACTGACTCGTCTCTACCAATTATAGCTGACGAAGTTAGGCGGGAGCACAGTCTGGACTTTTGCCAACCATCGAAACGCTCACGTGCGATAATGTACATACACATATAACTGTCGTACCCCGCCAAACATCGATGACAATATTTTAAATTCGAAGCACTTAGTCAAACCAAATCTATCTATCTATCTATCTATCTATCTATCTATCTATCTATCTATCTATCTATCTATCTATCTATCTATCTATCTATCTATCTATCTATCTATCTATCTGTGACGTCGGGTGCAAAAGGAAAGGGCACTTGCCCCTATAGTGTCCCTGCATATAATAAAGGTAGTACCTTACTTTTACCCTCCTCAAAGCCCGTACTAACTAACTAACTAACTAACTAACTAACTAACTAACTAACTAACTAACTAACTAACTAACTAACTAACTAACTAACTAACTAATAATAAATAAAATACACCCTCGTGAAAGCGTAATGCAGGTGCCCGTTACCAAGGACTTATTTCTAACGGAACCTCGGTGTAAGCCGCCATAACCTCGTCTGTGCTATCATAATCGTGTCATGAATATAATTAATCTCTGCAGAAGTGGCTTTGGATGTATGGATATTGTACAAGCCTGTGCGGCACTTAAAACTCTCAGATAAAACAGCGCGGACCATTGCCTGAACACGCCGTTGCCTGAAGGCACCTGCCATGCATGGTGCTAGTCCTTACGCAACGTAGACAAGCTGCTGCTCGTACTATAAAGTATCTGTAGTGTTCCCGACTTGCGTTGCTCTCGTAGCAGCTTCTCCGTACATGCTTTTCAGAAATGAAATAAATGCGCAAGATATAGACGCACGTGTTTAATTCTAGGAAGCTCGCAAGACTCCGAAAATAAGGAAAACCGCCGTGTGAAGATTATCTGACGCGAAGAATTGCTTTCCATGTCATCGCATACACTAAGCGAGCTTACAAGGTTAGTTTCATTTTGTTCAAATCTGCTTTCTGAACTATTCATCTTTGCTGCCCCGACGCTGAAAATCTTTACAAAGGCCTTGAAATATGTCCTTTGACTTACTTAGTATGATATGAAGGAAAAGAGAGAAACTTTATCGTTTTAGGCCTTCCCTGCCTGCCAGAGCTTGCAGAGGCGTAAGGACCGGTTCCTTGAATAACCATGACGGGCGAGCCATGATTTGTAGATTATTTTATATTCCCAGAGGAAATAATATGAGAGCACAAAGGCTTTACTTATGTAAAATTCATACGGTGCTATCATATAGCACGGGCCCGTAGCCGGGGGAGAGAAGGACGGTGGGGGAAGTGGGGGGGGGGGGGGGCGCTAGTGTCCCTGGCCCCTTCCGAAATTTTGGTAGGATGGTAGTGTTAATAATATAGCGTAGTGCTAAGGACAAAAAATTAAGTCTATTAATAACGTTGCATCTAAAAAGTCACCTAATGCACATACTGCGATTTTTACCGAAAATACATAATGCAAAGATGTTTTTTCTCAAATGGTCAAGGCCTTCAGCAAATGCCCCCCCTCCCTCCACCTCTGCCGGAAAAAATTCCTGGCTAAGGGCCTGATATAGCATATAGCATTATTAATGAGCTGGGTACTGTTGATTTTCATGAACCAGTGCGTTGGTCTTCCTTTTATTTTTTTTCTAACGGTAGCTCTGTTTCCGCGCTACCTCCCATCAATGCCTCTGCAACGTAGAAATGCGCCCTTCATGTTTCCTGCATTTTCATTTTTTACATATCTCTCTGTCTCTACCCCCCAGTGCCTCTTGTTTATTTATTTTTTAATCTCTATGGTCTTTATACGTGAATAGCCCACAAACGAGAGTGTCGTATTGTGAGGAGTTGGTCACGTTTTCGCTATTCAAGCCACGTTCCACGAGCGAAAACAGGCACATTTATCCTATTCAGAAATGGATAATATTGGCACGCGCTCTGCCCATTCATCAAAGCACACACAAATTAACCTTTTTTTTTTGTTGACAAACAAAGCACCGAATATTTTGTCGCGCATTTTTCCTTGCAGCACAATATGCCGGGAATGCTTCCAAGAGTATACGAGTGGCTGTGGGCGCCCTCAGTGCGCGAGAGCCACCGAGCTTAAAACAAGTTAAATTCGAGCCTCAAAGCAGTTCGGAGAATTATGAAATGGGTGTGTCTTCTGGTTTTATCAAATCCACGAAGTCTACTTCTACGCTCTTACGTGAGGCGCGAACTCCAAACATGTTTTCTTTCTACGACCCTCGGCCACGAGTATCTTCCTTATCTTTATTTTATTATTTTTTTATTTTTTGGTCTTTGTGCTTTCCGCTATATTCGGTCATCCGGTGCGCGCCTTTAAAAAAAAAGAAGCCAACGTAACAACCGGACTTTCTTGACCTTGCAATCACCAGGTGTATGTTTTGTCCTACAAGTGCGCAGATCACTAGGGCCTTCGGTATACGTACGAGAAACGCCACTGCATGTTTCGTTGCTTCTATTTATTTCTGTGATTCACAAGTGCTTCCGCCGCCTATCAGGCGCTTTTGCAACGAAAGTGTATGCTTCAAGTATCGCTCCACGTGAAGCTGGTAGTGATATGCTACCCTGAGTGACTATACGGACTCACCGACAAATGTGCATGGCCGTTCATTACCTAAGGGGAGTTGCTGTAAAAAAATAGTGACGTAAATAATTCGACAGATCCTACCAACGGTTGCTTGATAAGAACGTGATGTAGTTTGAATGATCGTCCTCCGCTGTTATGATACGGCGCGATATGTGTATAGCGTATGGCAGTCAAGTTCTTGTCATGTGGTCAGGTTGCACGCGTAATGTTAACTATACATCCGACAGCGGCAGAAAATGAAACGAGGGCCATTGAATTGCTGCAATTCACTTGAAATATAATCAAAGCAGAGGGCGACCAAAAACATATGCGTCTTGTGCTACTTTCGGAGCGCATCATTTTTACTTGTGCTTGCCCGTATTCACACAAACGTTTTTACGCCACATCGCTCTTCCTGTGAGCGGATGCGAACCAACCATGATACTGCATATGCTCATTGCAAAGGTCACTAAGCACGTAAAAACATCGACCAATTGCGAAAATACTAATACGTTCACCCCTGTGGAAGTGTTGCAGACACCTAATCCCGCAGTCTATAGTATCTGTGAGAGACGCCGTAGACCGCAATGACTGCTATTCATTATAGAATAATTCCACATAAAAGACGCAGAAGCAGTTGTAGAACTTGTACTGCTAGATAGGACATTCGCGTACACCAGGGAAAAACATCTCCATTTGGAGTCGAGTCAAGACCTATTAAATCCCTTATACAGCAGCCAGAAATGTGGAATGAAGAAATGAAATGAAATGACGGTAAATGATGAGCACGGTTTCCACTGGTTAGCAGGTACTGAACCCTGCTGACATGGATTCTGATGGCGAAGGAAATGCCCTGTTGCTGCCTTTCAGGTCACTTCCTCCGAGCATTCCAATCGACATCCCTGGAAATGCGTCCGGCTTCCGTCGGGCCGCCGTATCGCAGGCGGCCTGGCTTTGGGGAAAACCCAGCCACTACACGCCGAGCCTACGCGACAACTCTGATCACTCGCCTGCTATCAAAAAGTCACCACTGCGTCCGCGCGTCCTGGGATGTCAGCGCTAAGATAAAAGCTATGAATAAACATTACTGCTAATATTGTTAATCACTTTTGTAAGAAGCAAAGCGCTAACAGAAAGCAGCAAAGAGCGCAGGGCTCTATTTTATCTGCCGTATTCTTTGACGATCCGAGCATAGAAGTGCGCCTAAAGAAAGGTAGCTGAAGTATAGTATAGTACTAAAAGCCTACCTTAATTGCAAAGAGAGAGACGAGACAGACAGTACGTACGACACTATAAGCTATAACCAATGGCGTACGGCATACGGGCTCTTAAGCAACAAGGAATAAATGCCGCTCTTTGTTGCACTCTTTGCAGCACTTGAAGGCGAGATCCTGCTGCAAGTTTTCTAACCCATTGACTGATACATTGAGTTATACATTCTAAGGTTACATGTGTCAAAATGCAGGAGGCTTCTGCGTCATGTAAAAATTACATGTGGGGCATACCCGCACATTCAGGGCTGGGGTATGTCGCTACGAGCCACACGTGATGGGGTATCTGCATTTCCATAGGGTCACGTAGTTTTTGGTACCAGGTTTTGTATACCGCTCGTGCCTACGACAAGGTCGCTCAAAGACACCGAGGCATATAAGCGTTAAAAAATTATGCGGCCTTCCCCTCTGTGAAGAAGGATGGCCAGCGAAGCTGTGGTGGTGGGATCGGCCCAGCGCCGTAAAATTCTCCGTCGAAGCGACTCAATAGACGGACGCACTTTGGGTCAGGAACTAGGCGCACGCAGCTTTATAAAATGCGTTATACCTTTGGTTCCCTTAGGGCACCTTTAGAGCACTTTGATTAACGTTTCGCTCACCTAATTCACATTTGATTAACATCGAGTCACCTTCCCTCCACTTATTGCGCCTTTTACTCACTTTAATTCTCACTTCCCGGGTTCACTTAAGGAACTTGTGTGCGTGCGTGTGCGCGTGTGTGTTCCCCGCCCTGCACAGCTCAGGATCGGCCCTACGCTGCAAAATGGTTGGCCGATACAAGGAGGCGTCGCAATTTTAAGGGGTTATTTTTTTAAGGGGTTATTTTTTTAAGCATTCAAATACGAGGTTATTTTTAAGCGTTGAAGCATGTAGCTAGCCCAACCGTTTACAGAACTGTGGAGGCTATATTGATCCCCAAACCTAGAAGTTCTTGCTTAAAATTTCAGTGTCGCTGAAGTGAAAGTGTCATCAATCTATTATCACCATGATATCAGCAGTTTTGTTCGCCGAACTCTTGGTGATACGTCGGAGCCCTCTCTGACATGCTCCCGCCCACGGTGGAAGGAATGCAGTCGGAAGCGGACGTCACGTGATATTCTTCAAGCCTAGTCATGGCACATTTAAGGGAGAGAATCGTGGCAAGCAGACCTCGGTCACGTTACAGGCGAGCGGTAGATTAATTTACACTCAAGCGCCGCCTACGTTTGCTTAATATCTCAAAGGCTCTAGTCACTGCTGCATGCAAGCCTACGTAACACCATTTTTCTTCGGTTAAATCTGATCATATTGTTACTTTGTCAATTTTAACGAATATTTCTTTCGAATAAGATATCGTGAAAATTTCTTGCTGTTTTCAAAAAAACTATTGCGTTGCTATTCGAAAACTATTAAAATAGCATTCAATTCGAAAACTATTCAAATAGCATTCAAGTCGACGCAGTAGCACAATCTGCTGGATCCTAGGCATTTACGAATCCGCTGTAAAACACGGGAAATGCGCGTACCTGTTTCTTCCACTTCATGCGCCTGTTCTGGTACCAGGTCTTGACCTGCAGTTGCGTGAGTCCCAGCACCCGCGCCAGGTCGGCGCGGTCGGGCGTGGACAGGTACTTCTGCGAGTCGAAGCGCCGCTCGAGGCCCATCAGCTGGCCCTCGGTGAACACGGTCCGGTTGCGCCGCGCCTTGCGTAACTCGCGGCCCGCAGCCTGCAGGGCGTCGCTGGTCGAAGGGCTCAGGGGCAGAATGGATGCCTGCTGCTGCGTCGGAAAAGCGGGACTAGCCAGGGCTTCCACCGATGACACCGCTGGACTGATCGGAAACGCAGACGGAGGCCAGGAGGTGGCACTGCCTCCGCCTTGGAGGTACGCGGCACTGAGGTCCGGGTAACTGGCTGGAACGAAACAGATTTCTTCTGTACAAGAATGGTGGTCACGCTTGCAAATGTATTGAAAGTTCGCTTGACAAGAACAAAAATTTCCGTGTAAGCTGAAAGCATATGGCGCAACTGCGGCCACCATATTAAGATACGATTGACAGATGCACACGAAAATGAATACAATATGATATTCTCCACTTCGATGAGATATATGGTACGGTTAATCACGAATCTGTACAGCTCAGCAGATTTCAGGCAGAATGGGATTTGAGGCAGAATTTCGACACTGGCGTCAAAGCGTTCACACCGACATCAAAGAAGAATCCGACAGATCACGCACTGTGGGAATCGGTGTCATGCGGAGCAGTCAGAGCGGAAATATCCTTCGACGAATTGTTTGGCGTTCAGCCTAGTGTTAAACATAATGTACTGTGCCACATGCACGAATGGGTGTATACTTGGGCTGACCACGAACGCCGACAGCACCGTGGTGACCGAATAGGTAGCTCATGGAACGACGTGACGTTGGCCTTTACGTTAGGGCAGAGGACAGATGTCTGTTTTGTCGAATAAAAAATTGGCCGCGTATCTGCGTGCTTCGTCGAAAGACGGTAGTCTTCTGCCGGCCGTACTACGTAAAAAGTAGGCTACGGTGCGCTGATGCACGTGTCATAAGCGTCGTTCTTTGATGTATTCCTACGAGAACGAGAAAAGTTCGAGAAAAACATGCGGGTGATAGTAGAGCAGATATATGTAAATGAACAGCCGCTGTGGTGTTCCAAAGTACGGAGATATTATCCCGCACCTCTGCTGTAGTGAGGGAGAGATATATACATACAGTAAGCAAAACATGTAAAAATGATACGAATTAGTAGGCGCGAACACACGTGCATTCAGACCTAATAGAACGCGTGTTCATTCGGGTTTCGAGGTTCGCGTGTGCATGTGTTTGCTCCTACTCGTTAGTATCAATCACGAACCAACTCGCCCAGCAAGAAGCTCTACTGGATATAGAAATAGAATGCTGTTGCGCAATATATACAGGGGCAAGCTACATTATATGTAACACATATTATATATGAGAATCGACTGCATTCGTTTGTGATCATGCACCGTGACGAATGGCCTTGTCTGGGCAAATCAGCGGCTATAGCGGCGAGGTCAAGATTAAAATAAGGGAGAAGAAAATAACCCTTACTAATGCGCGCACTGCCTGGGCTGGGCTTTTCAGTGTTTCACGTATGGTGTTTTTGAGGCCTATTTATCGCTATTACGCATAGTTGTGAGATTGAGATCAACTCTCCGACCTCGTGTATTTCACTTATATTTTTTTTAGTATAGATAAAGTGTGGTTAGTCTGTTTATAAAAACTCTCCTTGAAATTGAATTTGTTAGTGCCTGATAACATTCCTAAGCGGAGTTCATTGGATGCATTTCAGTAAAAGGCGGAGCGGTCAACGGCCAACGGCTTCCTGCGAACCCTTCCTCTTCAATATATCGATGTCGCGACGGGGAGGCGCTTCAGGGGTGACGCCATATATTTTTTATTTATATAGCCAGCACGCAACGCAGAGACCTCCCGCCTTGACCTCGGCGTTGTTCTCTTCCCAGGGCGGTCATCGATCTTCATGGGGCGCCCGCGATTCTTGAACCCGGTTGCATACCGCAGTCCGGCTTTTCCCGGCTCAGACACGCCGAGTGGTTCAACAGAGCCCGCCGTGGACCGAAGCCAGCCCATAGGAATGGCTCCCAGGTGACCGCAGGTGCCAGGAGCCATGCGAATATACCTATAGAGAACGCTGCGGGGCTTCGAGAAGAAAGAACACAGGGGAGTGACCATGAAGAGGGCTTCGAGGGTCCCCCGAACAGAGCCTCACTTGGCCGCGCGCGAAGGGGACGTCCGGCTTGGCTCGAAGAAGCGTGGTTATTGGGCGATGATTGTATCTCGGAACGCGGCGTGCGGCCACCGTCCGCGCGGCGTTCAGGAAGAGGGTGATACAAGTGTGATGAAAGAGCTTGACGACAGCAAGGTCTGCCGCTGCATGCATCTTCGGCAGCAATCACGTAAAGGGGATCCCCCGCGTCGGACATATGGACGAAGTCCGTGTTTCTCGGGACCCACCTTCAGTCCACTGCGAAAGCACGCGGACAGAGCCCGAAGGGGTTTATCATGAAGCGGTCCGCAATATAGTGGTGTTTTCTTTTCGAGGGCAATCGCATAGGTACGTCAGGCGATGGTCGAGGTCTGGAAAGGATCGGTCAGCTGGCGGCGATGCAGCTACGTGCCGGTGTTGTTGTCTTCCTGGTAGGAGGGTGACACTGCAGAATGTTCCTCCTGGGGAAGGCGCTCTCCCCTCTTCCTTCTCTAAACGCAGTGACGTCGTGATACGTGGTGCTCACCAACGTTACGGTGCTCACTGTGTTCGTCTCTGCTTCTGACGCGACGTAGTCGCAGCTGCGTTGCGACACCGGTGTAGTTCACCGGACGTGAAATTATATGAGTGTGCAGACAACAAATCAGACGGCAAATTGACTGCAACATGAACTATGAAAGTTGAAGGCTCGGGTGCGTGGGTACGTTGCATGAAATGTAATACCAGTGAGAAAGAGAGAGAGAGATAAGAAGGAAAGGCAGGGAGGTTAAACAAAAATATAGTTCCGGTTTGCTACCCTGCACTATGGGATGGGAAGCGGAAAATAAGAGGGATAGAAGAGCGAAAGAATCAAGAACAAAGGGTTTCGTGCATAATTTGTCCTACTTTTGTTAAAACATTTAACAACACAGCGTAAGCTTTGCGCGTTTAAAAGGAACACTGGGGCGAATTTTTAGAGAAAGCAGACACCTTAGAGGTGTAGAAAAATGAAATACCTGGCGAGGGATAAGACCTTGTGACGATACTGCTCGACGGCGACGTTTCAGAGAAACTCCGACGCAGAACATGCAAGCGAAATACAAGAGGGTGGTAGTGCACGTCATCGGGAAAAAACTGCTCTACCGCGGTCGTTCTATTTTGGCCGAGCGGCAGTGACACTGCTCGTGTTTTCGTCCTCCGAAGTTCGTCTCACTTCACATTTGCTTGCTGCAACACTCAGTGGGATCCACGCGAGCCATGCGTTCCCGTTTTTACGCGTTGGTCCTACATGTACCTACAAGGACGTTTAAAGTTAAACTTCATTGGTTCTTACAATTAGCGACGTAACCGATGGGAGTGCTTCATCTGTCAGCTTCGCAGTGGTCTAGTGGTCACGCTACTTGACTGCAGACTCAAAACGCGCGGACATGCGGCGGCACAATTTTCGACAGAGGCGAAAACGCTAGAGGCTCCTTGAGTTATCAGTGAGCGTTGAAGAGGATCGTTGGAAAGGAAACAGCGCGAACACAGGGACGACAATGAAGAAACACACACCACACCACAGAGCGCTGTAGATACCGCGCACGACACAACGATGTGGGTGACAAAAACACAAGGATCCATAGAAGAGACGTTCACAGAGCCTATTGAAGAATAAATGACGAATATGTGTGTTTGAAGAAGAAATGAAGTCTGGTGCGCGTTTCTTCATCGTTGTCCCTGTGTTCGCGCTGTTTCCCTTCCAACGATGCTCGACCAACTAGACTGCAAATCCATCCTATTAGCGTTAAAGAGCCCCACCTGGCTAAAATTTCCGGCGCTCCACTATGGCGTTCATCCCCTTCCTATACTCTTCCATTCTCTTTCCGTCACTACATCTTCGAGTTCCGCGTGGGCTTACCCGCTGTGAAACTACCGTACTTTGCCGCTTGTGGCTAGGCACAGCATTCACAAGAAGTTTCAGCTGTCGCATTGGACTGGAAGACAGTGCTGCCTGTATTCACTGCGGCAGCGAGGAAACAATTGTGCACGTCCTCTGCGATTGCCCTGGGTACTGCTCCCAGCGACAGACTCTCGCCACAGAATTGTCACGCCTTGATGGTCGACCGCTGTCCGAGCAAACCATATTGGAATGCCGGACAGACAGTGTCTCGCAGCAGAAAGCCACGAAGGCTGTGCTCAAGTTTTTGCGCGCAACGGGCCTCGTGAACCGTCTGTGACACATGCCGTGCTTGTGTGTGTGCGCGATTTGACCTCTCTCTTTCTTTATTCTTTTTCCATCTCTTTCTGTCTCCCTTCACCCCTTCCCCAGTGCAGGGTAGCAAACTGGATATTTTCTCTTCCGGTTAACCTCCCTGCCTTCCGCCCATCATCTCTCTCTCTCTCTCTCTCTCTTTCCGTCACCTCCACGGACGCTGAGCCCGTGTTCCCGAGAAGGGCTGCAGGACACAGCGACGTGCCCTTAACCGAGCCACAAGTGGTATTGTTCGTTGGTCGCTGCTGATAAACCAACTGCTCGAAAGGAAACTGCAGTATCGCCGACGTATGAATCTTCTTGCTGCGCTATAACTTCCGGTTAGAGAGAGTCACAGTGGCCGGGTGATTATTTCTAAGGGTTTTTTTTGTTTTTTGTTTTTTTTACGAAAGTTAGTAGCAATATCACTACGGCGACCGATTCGCCGGTCTCTTGCCGGCAATTAGCCGAGCCATGCTTGTATAGACGCGCCTGTATTACATTTCCTGTCTTCCTTTGTGCTCCCCCGCATCTCGCATGCACTTTTTTCTGCGTGATTCCCACTCCTGGTTGAGCAATGGCGCAACAACGGAGCTGTGCCAGCTGCCTATGCTCTTGTTCTATTGTAGATGGGGTGAGCCGAAATTTATTCCCCTCGCAGGAAATCCCTGAGTGGCGCCACAGGCGGTTTCGTTCCTGCCATATCCCTCCACCCATCCGCTGATTCCTGCACGGGTTGTGTAGTTACACGCGCAATTTAAACCTGGAGTATAATACGCCCTGAAGAATGAGCGTGTGCAAGCGAGTTTGACGGGGGAAAAACTGCTCTCATTTAGGTTCTCCCTCCCTATCTCTTCAGTTGCTTTCTTTTTGCCGAGGCCTGATGACCATAGCCATGAGTGGTGACCTTCTCTGCAGATTAACTGTTTCTTTTCGTCAACAGTTCACTCTAGCAAAGAGCGTAAAACTTAACCTTCACGTTAGATTTGTCGAGCTCGTCGTTTCTGATTGCGAGAGAGCTTTACGGACTGTGAGACAGGGCTGCGAATTATGACAGCAGGCTGTTCGGCTGCTTACCATTTGCGTTACAATAAAGGTTACAAGACTGTGCCATTACTGTGCAATGATGCTATTTCAATTCCTTGTCGTGCTGCGCTCGATGTATACATACTGTTTGGTCACATCGGTGCTGCGGTAAATAATGATCTAATTCAATGTTAAGGGTACTTACTCCTAACGATGCGACATTTAGTTGCAGATTGTGACAAAGCCTGTGAATATGTTTAAAAGAGAATATAGGTTGCTACTTTAGGCCTTCCCCTTTGGGGCAATTGTCCTAAGCAGCTCACTGGTGCGCACACGTGCTTAGACTAGTTAAAGCCGTTTTAGCTTGTAAACCTTATTACAGACGGCGGACGCTACCCCGAGACGCATGCGTACTGCACGGTGCAGGGCGACGTGTCAAAGTTTGCTTTGCAAGAATAGAATGTGTGCGGAGTACCGAATATACTAAGCATACTCACTCATTTAATTTTCCATAAATACATGCGAAAGAAAAGGTTACAGTGAATACTGCTGTGCACTTGCATGTGGGGAGGCACTGGTTAGTGTTCTAAGTAATGCAAAGCAAGGTATGTAACGGTCGATATAAAGATACATGGACAAAATAAACAAAAGCAAATAATGAGAGGAATAAACGAAGCAACTAACAAAGACAGAAACACTGAAGGGGAAAGAAAGAAAGACTTCTTCGCTGAAATCTTATGATCAGATAATTGTTTTGCATGCGAGAAACGGCTATGACGTCTCACGAAAACTGCAATTACTCCGGTAGGGTGCGTATCTCCAGAAGCCAGTGCTGTCAATATACTCGGAAGCCCGAGAGAGACGGCGAAAAACAAAAACAAAAAAACGCCGTAAATAAAAGCGCCAGCAGGTCTCGCGAAACCGTTGTATCACATTTTATGAAAACCGGGGAATCACCTTCTCGCTTGGTGTGAACATCCGCGTCTGGCTCGTTCATAGGCGTCTTCCTTTGCTCACTGCTGTGGTGAGCAAAGTGTCCAGTCACGGAGGGTATCCTGCGATGTGGTCATTTTCGGCTTACGTGGCCGGTGTGATTTCCTTTTGTTGCTCTTCTTTCGCTTCGTCGTTGCTGCAGGCTTCCTCATCTTCTATCATAGAAAAGTCCGGCGGGTTCTTTCTCTACTCGCGCCTGGGTACATATGAAACGCCACTGCCTCGCGGTTACCGTCGGGATAGCCCCGCATAGGTAATCCATGTATGGAAACGCATGAGGACGACTGCATGCAAGGAACAAGAAGCAGATGCGGGGATGGTGGCCAAGGACACGCTCACGGGATATCGCCTGTTGCCACGCGGACATCAGGGAAATATTAAGAAAGCCCGTCACACGTAAGCGCCCATTCAGTACAGCGACCAGTGAGATTGCGAGGCGTTCGCGGTGGCGATGACCAATAGTGAACGCCTCTCATGTATACGATAAGTTTTCTCAGCTTTGGAGAGAGAAGCCTTCGTATGCCAAACAAAGAAACTACGTAAAAGGCAGCGAGAGTCCTTCCCGAGCGATTTCTCTCCGGGGATAGAGGGAGAAAAGTCGTGCAAATTTGAAGGGGGGAAAAAAAGGTGATGAAGCACATAGTCCTGCACAAAGGCTCACACGCACATGTATGTTCGTTTTCGGGTAAAACCCAATTCTACAGGATATTTGCACCCCGACAATGTCGCGACTTGCCTTAATACACGTCGCGTCATGCGCATCCGAGAATTGGGTCAAAGACTAAAGCGCGAAGGAGGCTCGCCGCATGTAGACTTCAATACGAAGCCTTGAATCAGCGGGAAATTTCCTGCAAGAGACACTCTGCGCACTAATGGGATTGTATATCTTGGTACACAGTGAAGCTGCAACTAGCTGTTCTATGAAGAACTTCAGCCTTTAATAAAGAGTCTTAAGAAGGCCGCAAATCTTTGCAGCTTGTCGTGCACTCCTGCAGGCTTGAGCAACGCCCGACTAAAACATGTTCAGCCATAGTAGCACTTATGCAATGCTTATTACATTGTTATAAGAGCGAATACCCAACTTCACAACCAAACTGAGGTTAGGCAAACACCAGCACAGCAAATGATGTTAATAACAGCGAGAGCTTTACGTACCAAGCCACGATATGATTGTGAGGCACGCCGTAGAGCAGGGCTCCGTAAATTTTGACCGCCTGGCGTTCTCTGACGTGCACTGATAACGCACAGTACACGGGCCTTCTAAAATTTCGCCCCCATCGAAAATGAGACCGCCGCGGCGCGAATGGAACCCATGTCTCCCGGGTCAGCAGCCAAGCACTTTAACGGAGGACTACAAGTCACGTTAGACAACCATAACTCGGCTGGTGTAATACTTTAAGTTACGATACTTACCGCAGTGTTGATTGCTGTGGGTCGTTACAGCTAGTTTCTCCATGTCTTCTCTGTTTAAGTACATGCAAACGGCTATTCATTATTCATAAATTATTCACTTCGATTCGTCTGTAGCCCTTCCCAATCGTATTCGGTTGAATCAATAACGCCAGTTTGCGTGCCCCTCAAAATAAATGTATTTCCAAATATATGCGGTGTTAGTATGTGCTTGCGCTGTTCACTCCTTAGTTTATCCACGTTTTTCGGGTAGTTTCCCAGATAATGGATTACCAACTCGCACAATAGTCTATTCTTGTAAATGTACGCAGTAGGAAATATTAGCGACAGATTTCTAGCGTTGTTCAACGCCCCGTGCTCGCATCTGCGTGCAGCAGTTTAATGCACCAATTCACAGTTTTATAGTAGAGGCCGGTAGCTGGTGAATGTCTCGTCCTTTCTCTCTCCTTAAAGCCAAATACAAGGAGAAAGTCTGTATTGTCGTTGCTTCGGAAAACACGAAGGTCGAGAGCACGTTTACATATTCTTGTCTGCGCATGCGCCCTGTATGAGCACCACGATGACACTCGTCGCTTGTTTCTTTGTTGTGAAACGCAACAGGAAGCCCCGGCGCTACTCCATCGCGACCTCTGATGGCGTCGTACTAACATTAAGTGCAACAATAAACGCGAGAAGATTAAACCTGCAAGTGGCACGATAGGGCGCTCCCAGCACGCCGCGGGTGCGTCGCGTCGCGAGGGCTCGCTGGAAGCACGAGCATCCTCCTCTACATTTGGGAATCCCAGTAGCCGGCTATTCTCGACCATGGCAACCCACGGACGCGGCTTTTGCGTCATCCTTCCATGTGCGTGTAGAGTAGCCCTGAGAGACCAATGAATTAGTTCGCATATGCACCTTCGGTATCTTACTGAAAGAGGTCTTTATGAACGTTGAGAAGCTGTAGCGCAGTTATGCTATTTGTTAACCTCTTCGGATAGTAGGCTGTTACGCATGCATAATAATAATTTTCGCTTTGTGTCCAAGCCTCTGGCTGAACGTTATGACCCTGAAATGTTAGTCTGAGAGACGGAGAGGACGGGAGAGAGAGACTGCTAGCTAAATGCCCCGCCAGGGAAGCGGGGACTGAAACGTGAGGAGGCGAGAAATTCGTACTAATACACGCATAAGAAGGAGCTGTGCTCATCGTCCAGTCCGTTAAAATTTGCAAATATGCATAGTGTTGTTATGAATATTATACTATAAAGAGTGTTGCAACATACCGTTGTCAGCAGTGTACTGCTGTGACTTGCACTGTGGCACTACTCTAAATGTCACTTGGCATATCGCGAAAGTTGATTATTGTAACCGTCTACAGAGGACAGCGTGCTGAAATGACACCTTCGATAGTCGAGTGTGGCCTGATGTGAATGCGATGCGCGGGTCCGCGATGCATAATGGTATCCGTTGTTCTTTGCTGCTGTATTTCAAGGAGCGCTATAATAGAGGGTACAATAGTGGTTAGCACAGTAGTGGTCCCTGTGCCGTGCGTGCAAAAGGCCGCGCACATATGTGAGCGCTAGTGCGCGGGGGGGGAAAGGTACGTGTCGATAAGGCTAACGGCGATAATGAGGAATAAGTAAATATGGAGATTTCGCCCTCGATTAGGGTGTCATGATTGTTGCTGTGGATTTCTTTATTTATAAATAAATAAAGAAATTCTCTCTTGCATAGGTTTGCAGGACACCTTATAAGTTAGTATTTATAAATTAATAAAGAGAGATAAAGATAGACAGCACTCCAGTTTATTTTTTTAACGCTTGTAGTCATAATCATTGGCGAATGTAATGTAAAATAAATGATAAGTGTGTGCCGTTTACGTGAGAATGAAGCAGTTCAAGAGATATTGCACTTTCAAAAGCCCTTACAGGATTTAGTAGGCTCGATTATCTAATAATAATAATAATAATAATAATAATAATAATAATAATAATAATAATAATAATCTCATCACTGGCAGCAGCAGCAGCAGCAGCCTGTATGCGCCGACTGCAGGGCGAAGGCATCTCCCATGCATGTAGGTCTCCAATGATCCCCGTCCTGTACTAACTGCTACCACTTTATTCTGATCTGTCCACTTAACTTTGTGTCGTCCCCTACTACACGTGCCTTCTCTATTTCGGCCGAGGAGTAGACTGTTGTTGGCATCGCACGTCACATTTCAATTGCGTATGCGTATATACTACGACACTTCAAACTGGCAACACTGCAAACAAAATTGCGCAGTGAATGAATTTGTGGTAGGATGGTGCACGTTCACTTTTTAAAATAAAAAGCCGCACGTAAGACTAACACACGCTTTGGCGAAGACACTGATGTAACACTAAAGAATAATATAGTAGGAAGTGTCGTCGCATGTCTGTAGATAAAGTGTATTTTCGCATATATATACGCAACCGCTCCAACAGACCGTTGTACAAAATACATTTTGTTGTCACACTACTTCACGAGCACTAGTCTGGGAACCAGTTGGTGCCACAATTATGCGAATATTTGTTTTCTATTGTATTTGCGGCCTGGGTATGCTTGTTCAGACCAAAAGTGTCAGCCTAAGTGCGCCTGCTCGACCGAGATACCATGTACGATTTGATCCAATGTGATGCAATGTATTGGAGTCACCCTGCGTTATGAAACTTTCCTGGAAAAATTATTATTATTTCGTCTACCGCGCTTCCAAAGCAATTCCGTATTTATTTATTTATTTATTTATTTATTTATTTATTTATTTATTTATTTGTTTGTTTGTTTGTTTGTTTGTTTGTTTGTTTGTTTGTTTGTTTGTTTGTTTGTTTGTTTATTTATTTATTTATTTCCCGTGGCACAAGCTCATTCTTAGTTTGAAAGGCTGAAAAGATAAATTGAAGCTATACTCACGATGAGAGAGCTGCGTGACTCTTGAAACGGAAGGGCTATGCAGCGACCTTGCGCGGTCCTCTCAGAAGGTCGTCAGACACAAATTTAGTGCGTAATAACCCGTCCCACCGCACCTGTAGCACTTAAGGTACGAGTCGAATAGTCTCGAGGACTTTCATTGTGCCATTTCCTCCTGCGGCTGTTTATTTCTACCCTAATTTAGGGCCTTGTTAGCTCACCTGCATTTTCCTGTCATTGTGCTTGACTCTTATATAGATAGATGTTTAGCTGATTGTTTCCATTGCTGAGACTCTCTCTCTCTCTCACTTATATTTACGTGAGAGCAACGAAATATGTCGCCTAAAACCACGTGGCCGCAGGTTCCCGAACAAAAGCTTTCTTATTATTTTTCGTTTCTCTTTTTAAGTTGTGTGACGAGGAACGTGCTACTTTCCTCTCATCACTTCGTGCTTTCCGTGTCGTGCGGGGTGAGTAGTTCTTGGGTGCAATCGATTTCGGCATGCGACCACGACCGGCAAACGAGCGCTGCCAATCAAGGACACACGTCGAGGAAAAAGGAAAGAGAAAATATCTTCGCGGACGGTGTTTATATGTCTCGCGTCACACTTCGCTGGGCGCGAGGACCACGCCTGAGACTCCGTTCAATCGAACACGACATTTTCTTATCGCTGCTCGTGTGACAATAGAACGCGTCAGGGGATGAAGTTACACAATTCGACGCAGCATGCGCTGCATCGAAGTCATTAGTTGGCTTAGCCAAATTTGTTTCCTCCTGGCTTTCGAAACGTCATCGCTGATGAGGCACGTCCTTGTGGGTCCTTCCCCCATGAGGATTGAATTTCACAAAAACGCCACTGCGCGCACTCGGGAAGTTACCTCAGCGCTACCAAGTCATGAGAGACTACTGAACATGGAATGTCGCTGTAGCTAATGTTTCCACAAAGCGACTTGATCAAGCCAGAAATCGCTGCTGCCCCGCGCTCTTCACTAAGAGCTCGGAAGCGGAGAGAGACAGCGAGGACGATTTCTATGCCTGTCGTCCGGTGCTGCGTTATCCTTGAACCTGCCCCAAGGCCACTTCCAGTGACGTCGGGTGTGCCTCAAGGTTCTGTGATTGGCCCTCTTTTATTTTTTATTTATATTAACGACCTACCTTTGCACGTATCTTCCAAAATCCGCATGTTTGCCGACGACTGTGTTGTTTATTCAACCATTATCAGCCCATCTGACCACACCATACTACAGCAAGACCTAGACCAAATCGTACAATGGTGCGATGATTGGCTAATGGCGCTGAACCCGACCAAATTCAAGCTCATTTCCTGCATTCGTCGTGAAAATCTCCTTCATCTTGCTTATAACATATCGAATATTCCTGTTGAATCCGTAACTACTTATACCTTGGTGTTGCCTTATCGAACAATATGTCTTGGAACACGCACATTGCTAACGTCGCGTCACCTGCTAACAGGACGTTGGGTCTCTTAACACGTAATTTACGGAATGCTCCTCGACGCGTAAAACTGCTCGCGTATAAATCATTATAGAAGTGTTGAAATCTGGGTCAGCTGGTACATGGTGCAAAAAGTAGAAACCAAGCAAAGGACAACGGACGATGGAAAGAAGTGGCACACACAACGGCTGGATTAACAACTGTGCTTTATTAACAAACACCATCTCCCAGGAAAACCAGGACAGCATGCGCGGGCCAACAACCAACCAACCAAAGAACGGACACCGAAGATAACGTCATTGTGATATGAAAGTAAGTTCATTGTGCATCAAAGAAACAGAAGCAATGATGACGCAATTGTCACCTTGCAAGTTAATGTGATAAGCCTCAATAATTTCGCGCTCAAGCTTATCCCTGCCTCTACTAAGTACCCTAACATTGGAAAAAAAAGCGGGACGCAACCACACTGCCGACAATGACGGGACATATTACCCCTTCCGAAGGTTTCAAAGAGCAGTCGTGCTCGCGCAGCCTGACATCAGCACATCTGCCAATCTGACCGATGTAAACTTTTCTACATGTCTGCGTAATCGCACACACAACACGTGTGGTGCAAGATGTGTACCCGTTTTCATGCTGCTTGGGACACACCATGATTCTAGTGCCGCCACGAGCAACACGCGAACAAAGCCTAGAAAGTCTGCAAGGGGCCGAAAAAACAACATTAATGCCCTTTCTCACAGCAACTGTTTTGACACCGTGGGAAATTTTGTGCAAATAAGGCATGGCTTCAAAGCGATTCCGCTGACCACCTATTTGTTCTGCATTTTTCTTCATCAGCAATTTCACCTTTTTCAATAGCGTTTCTGCTACAGCAATAAGCAACTGTTTTGTAAAGCCAGAGGAAATAAAACCCGTGACCTGGCAATCGGAACTTTGTCTGCTGTGGTGGCAACTCTTTTGCAGAGCATTGCGAAAGAAATTCATGTATATCTTTCTCTTAACGATCTTAGAATGAGCCGATGAGTTAGGTAACAACGCCTTCTTAAGTGACCATTGTCATGAGAAGTTAGTGACAGATCTAAAAACTTTATGGAACAATCACTGGGCAGAATGAGAGGGCATACACTCTTAGCACGGTAACCTTTAGTTTATTCTATATGTACACAAAAATGTGAAAATATGCTCCTTTGATAAAGGTTAAAGCACTTTAACCTTTAGTAAAGGAGCATATTTTCACATTTTTGTGTACCTGTAAAATAAACTAAAGGTTACCGTGCTAAGAGTGTATGAACGAGATTTTAAGGTGCCTAACACCTGATGAACAAAAACGCCTGCCTAGCCGTTGTGTGAGTCTTTCTTCCGTCCGTCGTCCTCTGACTGGTTTCTACTTTTAACATAAATCATTAGTCAGTCGAAATTAGAGTACACTTCCCCAGCCTGGAACCGACCCGATGATAGACCTCACAAATAACTTGGAATCCGTTCAGAGTCGTGCAGCTAGTTTCATTCAGACTACCTATTCATACGACATCAGTGTTCCATACCTAAAAGCTGAGTGTAACCTACCTTCCTTGTCTTCTCGCCGATGCGTTGCAACCCTCCCTCGTTTTTTTCACAAGATCTTTCACTCGCGCACCTTATATAACGCCTGCAGCTCGCACATCTAATCGCACCGCTCATACGCTACAAGTTACTCGCCCACGCGCACGCGCTAAAACATCCTCTGCTTCAATTCCCCCAGAGCAGCAAAAGACTGGAACGGCATTTCCCACGACATCGCCACTCTGCCTGCCCATCAAGCTTCATGCATAGCATATCAAATGTATTTTTACACGTTATTATTGTACAAGAGCCCACCCCTTATGTAATATCCCTTCGGTGGTGTTTAACGAAATAAAAAAAAAAGAAGGAAATGAAGCTGACACACAACTTCCAACCCAATGCGACCTTTCTTGGCGAAACGCTAGCTCCATCGACGTTATTCAAGCCGCCATCTTGTCCTGAAATTGTTTCTTATTGTTTTTGTTTGTTAATAACAAATAATTGCTGGCGTTTTACGTGGCAGAACCGCAATATGATTATGAAGCATGCCGCAGTGGAGAGCTCCGGAAATTTTGATCACTTGTGGTTCTTTAACGAGCACCGAAAACACACAGTACACGAGCCTCTATCATTTTCGGCTCCATCGAAAATGCCACCAGCACGGCCGGCATCGAGCCTGCGTCCTTCGGAGCAGCAGCGGATCAAGCACGGTTTGCATTGTTTTGCGAGAGACATTTCGAGTGACTGTTGCGACATTTGTGAGAAAAATTGATAAATCTTTCTTGCAGTGTGCACAATCTCGTCTCAATCCAGAGCAGTCTCCGATAATGTTCACGCACACACTCAAAGGTCCTACGTAATGCGAAACGGCCAACTTGCAATGTGTCAAGTTTTAAAAGCAGTGTGTCAGAAGAGTTAGCGCCTCGGGTTCACAACCTCAGATTGCAAGAAAAGGCGTGGATTAGATGGCGGTTGGCGGTGGTGAGCGTTTTATTTTTCTGCGCAACAAACCGTGCAAGTGAAATTGAGGATATGCAAGCGACTTGATGACGGCAATACATCTGCCGACTGTGAGACGGATGGACACGGTGCACTCACGTTTAGGCTTGTAACTACGGCTGCAATAAAAATTGCCAATTCTTAGTCTTGTCTGCAGTTTCTCGCCATAAACACGCATCTGGAATACCTATTGCGGAACTCACAGTCATGCACAGATGCTCTTTCTCCTGGCTCCATGCAAGCGGAAGCCAGTGGGGCCTTTACCGGAAGGCACCACCCAGACTGAGACACGCCGACTTCCTTTATAAATGAAATCTCTCTCTCTCTCTCTCTCTCTCTCTCTCTCTCTCTCTCTCTCTCTCTCTCTCTCTCTCTCTCTCTCTCTCTCTCTCCATCGTGTACTGAATGCATTGAAGCATAGGTGATATAGAGCACTGCAAATAATCCTGCAAGCACCTTTTTCCTAAAAGGAGGATGCCTCTGTACAACACAAGCAAATGTGGGTTTCCCCGGGAGTTCGTCTCATAAAGACCGTGCAAAGTGCACAAGGAACTGTCTCGCATCCTTGTTATATTTAAGCAAGAGGTTGGCTTAAGTGACAGACATTCAATTATGTTTCATGAAAAAAGACGTCAGACGGAGCATTAATACGCCATTCTTGCTATTGTCATCACCGCCACTACCAGCAATCATCGTAAACAAACTGAAGCTCCCGCTACGATCGAACTTACGTGCATAGTAGTTCGAATCATCAATCCCGGTCTTCGTAGGAAATTACACGACCATTTGAGCTCTGGCTCATTCTAAACGCAGTTTTGCGTGCACACGGATGGGGAACACGGTATAGTAAATGGTTTCTTCGCGTTTGCCCGTAGCACTTAATAGCGTCTACCCGAGCAATAGACAAAGCACGTGTTGTACTAATTTGAAGCGAACAGGTAAGTGCTTAATTGGTGCTGGTATAACTCCAGCCATTTGACGTGGCATGTGTACTATCATTATGGCGGCTATTATTCTCTATCTATCCGCGAACTCTTCTTCCACGCCGCTGACGATGCAAGGGGCTGCGATTAAACATAGGCCTTGCGACACCGTTCAGACTCAGTCATGTGCATACGTTTATCTTGTCTTGGCCGCGATTAGACAAACCCGCTCACTTTGATGCTTTTTGGATTTCAAGAAATAATTTTTCTGCTTATCCGCTGAACCCATCCCATAAAGAACTCGACAGGTTAGTATACCCGCGCGCTTATCAAACACGCGTGTCGACAGGCATCAACGAAACAAACTTTTTACTTCCTCTGTCTAAAAATTATTTCCACGATCCTGAAGGCTGTAAGCTCCGCACGATAAGGCGGCAGTGTTATCAGCTTGCCCAACGCGTTTCCTTACCTGCGTTCCACGAAGACGTTGTGCAGGTTAGGCAGGGGACCGTGACACAACCCAGCAGGAAGCCCCCACAACAAGCAGGCGGTGTTTCGGCCTGCGGCTCGGTGGGTCCAGCGGCCGAAGTCCAGCTAGGTCCCGCTGCCGCGCCTCGGAGAGCCACCAAAGCCGCGATGCCAGCAGCGGTTGCAGCGGCGGCCGCGTCTGTGCCACCTGCCGTCGTGGACGTCGCGCAGTCGAACAACGAACTGCGTGCCGCTGTGGTCGTGGTGCAGTTCGAGCCCAGTATGTCTCGGATGAGGAAGGACGTCTTGCTGGGCGCCATCAAGTTCATCCTCGGAGAGGCGTACATGAGATCTTCCTTCGAGAACATGGTGTCCGCTTTCTCGCGTCATCCACGGCTCCTCGGCATGCATCGGACGTCGGCCATTGGGTCCGAGGCTCGAAATATGGCTATGGATGTCCGACTACAGTCGCGCGCGTTGTGCCATCGGCCTCGCGCAATGCACGGGCAGCGAGTGTGCTTTGAGCGCATCCCCTAGATTTCGCACTCCGCATGCTTCCTAGCGAAGTCGTACTCAAACCAACTCAGACAGGACTCTCAATCATGGGCATTCCTTTGGTTTCCCGTTCATCGCCGATCCTCTGACGGCGTGTTATACAAGCTCGTTTCAACCTCCCGTCTGATCGCTACTAAAAACGTTGCACAGTGGGCCGATTCACACAGCCTTCGGTTGTCTGGATATCCTCTGGTACTTTGAGGTAAAATTGGCTTTTGCTATTCTATTCGCGCGCGCTTTAATAATAGCGAGTGCCGAAATGCTTTACTAATATTTTCCTAACTGGCATTCTCTGGGAGTGGGCCTCGCATCGCACGTAAGAGTTCTATACGCGCAGGGAACTCGGAGAACCAACCAATCCCGTTCGCGAACACTGCTTGTCACTCCCTTCTCCAAAGGGGGCGTTCACTTGAGAGTCATTTTGCCATTCAGCAAGACCAAATGAGTACCGGTGGTCCATATCTCTTATTCGGGAGACCGTTTTGTTCAATAGTCAATGCCGACGCACCGGAGAAATCAGTTCCTTTTTTTACGCACATATTTCCACTTGCCACAGCCTTAGAAGCATCGTGCAGAGGAGGGTCTTCCAAGTCGTCAAAGGCGGCGCCCAGCCCCAGTTTATTCTTCTGGAGTGGAAGTCTTCATTTCAAGGACGCAACCAGCAAATGCAGATACTTTTTTTCAATTTTAAAGAGAGAAAAGAGAGCGAGTTCAACAACAAGTGTATGCGAACTGCAGACAGCTCTCCGCCCACCTTTATCGCGTTTCGAAGAGGCTTTCATCGTTCCAAATGCGCGCGCGAAATCTAAAAAGAGGAGGCGTATATATATATATATTTTTAAAGCGAGCAAAATGTCCCGATTCCGTGGAACCACCCAGATCAATAGTCGTAAGTGTCATGAGACGATGACAGTGGGGTGCTTTGGTGTATTCGCATGGGGCGCGTGCATGCGAGGCCTCAGAGATAGCATATACTGTGGGCGCATCAAGCGCACGTTATGCGACCTGGACGATGACATTACCGAGCCTGTTACCAAACCTTTATACCACCGGGACATGTGATAGGACTTGTAAGAACTCTGGGTATCGTGAACGGCCCTTTCTTTTTCTCCTCACAAGGCACGATATACCCCCTACTCCTTTCGCAAGTGTAGCTGAAGGCATTGAGGAGTAAAGCGGGAATGCCTCTCCATCGTGCCGGTATACATGGATCGTGTATGCGTATGGGCGCACATTAACGCTCAAATAAACAATAGAAAAGTGCGGTCCACCCAATAACCTCGCGCATTTTCTGTTCTTCTATATATATATATATATATATATATATATATATATATATATATATATATATATATATATATATATATATATATATACTTTTTTATTTTTTATTTATTTATTTTTTTTGCGTTGTGCTCTGCAACCCCCAAAAGGGGACGGAATTCGAGGTGCCTTAGTGAGTTCCGTGGAAAAGTGCGACGAGCGAGGGGAAGGGGGACGGTTTTATCAACAACGTCCACCGAGCGCACCGCGCGAACTGCGCGCGCGCTGCGGATGCATTATTGATTAAGTATCAATTCGTCATCAATGAGCACCCGCTGAAAGGAGGCGGTGCCCTGTCCACACCGTGCGTCGTCCCGATAGTATTCGAACCCGACACAAAGAGCCGAGCGGAGCTCATTTACGACCCCCCGGGCCAGTTTTCATCGCGCGCGATGCGACGCCGCTCCTCAAAAAACAGCCCTACCGGCGACCGCGAGCCGTTCTGGTTGGCTGCTCCGATTCCCGCCTAAATGCCGCCTCCAAACGACGCGGCGCATTCTTGTTGAACGCGCTGATGTATAATTCTTTTTTTGCCGCGGATATTTTAAAACATTTTCCTCTAAAAGGAAGCGAGAAGTTTGACGGAGTAGATGGCGCGCAAAGCCACGCGCCCTTTAGAAAGCGCGCTATCGCATTCTCCAGGGAAGTTGTGTGTGTGCCTCGACTTTGGTTTGTTTGTTTTCTTTCGCTTAGCTGTGTGATCGACTTCCCCACCGTTCTGTGTCAGAAATAAGTTGCCGATGCAGGGAGCGGTTTCATTTCGCGTGATATTTGTTTGTTTGCTGTTAGCCATAGGACCGAAAAACACGAGCTTCTAAAACGCTCGCACGAGTGAGCGTACACCCACTCTGACCCCGGGTCTGATAGTGGGTTGCAATGAAAAGAGTCTACAGGGAACATTCGCAGTAGGATAACCGTATAAAGAGAGCAGTAATATCATTGCGTGTTTTCGCTTTTGTTTACTGGAGTCCCCGTGTATGTAGGATACAAGCTCGTTATCACGAAAGCAAACGGTATCCCCGAATAGAATAAAATTGAGAAAACCACGCCACACTCCAGTCCAGCACTTAGGCGCAGGAAGCGGGGCCGTTGTTGGCGTAGAGTGAAGTGCAGAGAACATGCAAATGAAGTATACGTCTGCGCGCCGTCGTATCTTCGCGTAATGCAGTGCGCATTTTGAGTGCATTCGGATTACTCCACACCGTTCTAAGCTCATTTCACTGGCACCGTTAAACACGAACAACAATACAGTTTTTAGTGGAATTTTGCTTGTCACAGCCTCTTCATCAGTTCGGGGAATTATTTCCCCGCCATCGCCCCGCATTGTCGTTATAGGTTGCATCTGATAAACAAAAAGACTCACGCAAACGTCACGTGATATCTATTGAGCATCAGAATGTATAGGTGTCGGCTCGGGCTGGTGACATCCCGATATTTTGATAGAGCTCAGTGATAGGAGGGTGAAAAATGTCGCATGAAGTTTTATGTTGCATCGCACTGCGTAATGTTGCCATTTTCGTTTGGAAAACTGATATCGTTGGCGCGGTTTATGCAACGACCGCTGCTTAGCCTAGTCTATGCAAGGATCTTTTATTTTCTCCATCTGTTCTCTAATTAGTTCAATGTCTCATTCATTCGCTCAGTCAACGACGGCGGACTTATGCGGTTATGTCCTTGAAAGCGATTCGTTCGACGACAGACTTCAAAGCACTTTCAAGATGGCGTCCGGCCTGTCGACGAAAAAAAGCACAGTACAATAGTAGCGCCTCTCCGATGAACAAGGCGCTTTTGAAGAAGCAACTGTATAAGTAAAATCAACTGAACGACACAGGTACAAATTCACCTAATTGTTGTCGATGAAAACAAGGATACGTTTCTTATAGAAGAAGAAAGAAGGAATAAATGGGCTTTTCTCCCGATGTCGAAGCTGTGAGGGCGATAGCAAGGGCTGACATTGCACTGACAGCATTTCAGAAAACTGATCTGATAAAGAACATCATCAACTGCAGCGCAGTTGCATACCGGTGACGCACCGATATGACCCCGCTTCTCTTTCAGTCTCATCATTCCGGCCTCAAAGCAAATAAGCTTGGCTTCGAAGTACTTTTCCGCGGCTACTAACAGTTGTTCTCACATTGCTTTACTGTATTTGCAATATGGTGCAAAGCTTTGTAATCAGGCAAATATCGTGAATGGCTCGTTATTTTACTAAAGAGAGAGAGAGAGAAACACTGCCTCGATTGCCTTCGCGACGCCAACAGCTTTGCAAAAGCATGACTACACTCTTAGCACGGTAACCTTTAGTTTATTTTATAGGTACACAAAAATGTGAAAATATGCTCCTTTATAAAGGTTAAAAGCACTTTAACCTTTATAAAGGAGCATATTTTCACATTTTTGTGTACCTATAAAATAAACTAAAGGTTACCATGCTAAGAGTGTAGGTTTGCGTGGCACCTTTTTTCACACTTTCCTACAGCATGTGCCAGGTGGCCACCTGACAAAAGACAACAACAACAACAACAACAACAACAGCAGCAACTAAAGTTCAAGAGCGCCTATAACTAAGAAGAGGGGTTTTAGGTGTGCTATAGGTTCTTGTTTGAACGATCGTGTCTGATTTCTGGGATGTTACTTGCCAAAACCACAATATGATTATGAGAGACGTCGCAGGGGAGTGCTCCGGAAATTTCAGCGGCCTGGTGTTCTCGTGCACTGTCATCGCACAGTACACGGGCCTCTTGCATTTCACCCCTATCGAAATGCTACCACTGAGACTGGAATTTGATCCCTTGACCTTCGGATCAGCAGCCCAATGTCGTAGCCACTAGAGCACCGTGAGAGAAAAGGGACGGTGCGGTACGGGAGAGGGAGGGGGGGGGGGGGGAGGAGGTGCGGCTTGACACGCCGTGATAGCTAAGAGGTTATGTGTTGGCTTTCTAATCTCGTGGTCGTGGGATCGAAGCCTGGCCACGGCGGCCGCATTTGTATCGTGGTGAAGTGCAAACGACACTCAGAACTCAGATTCATGTGCACGTTATGGAACCACACGTGGTCAGTATTACTCCGGAGTCCTCCACTACGTGGTGTGCCTCGTATATTATTATTACTAGGGTTTTGCGTGTCAAAACACCACTACGTGGCGTTTTGACACGCCTACGCGGGAGCATAACACTATGGACATAGCGCGGCTTTTTTTTAAACCGGGACAAAAACCAAGGAAAAGGATAGACTCGTCTCCTCGTCTCCAGAGTAGTCACGCTACTTCCTTAAGAATATGGAGAACCAAATATGTCTCAAACTTTGACAACGCACAGTTACGTGGAAGGCGCTTTGCTTTCGACTTTGCAAAAAGATGTCAGCCTATAGAAAACTCGACAGCTGACACAATGAAGGGAAAAAAATAGTAATTCTCGGGTTCTGTCCCACGTAGCACAGAAAGGGTGCAGGAAGTGTTCGAAACGGATATCCGAGACGTTAGCGACATCATAAATACGTCGCTACCGTTCATCTAAAAGACATCTTCAAACTTCTTTGATAAATGTGGCACTGGAAACGGTTTGAAGGGGACCTGCAAAAGCCGCCGTCTGACAGAGACGGTCCCGTGCATACAGGACGTTTGCTTTCTGTATCACGAGGATGTTTTGCATACGTCTTCAACGTCTGTTTGTAAGTGCTGCTACTCGCAACTTCTTTGGAACATCAAGTGCGCTAAATAACTCGCCGTAAAGTGCAAAAGTGCGTCGTGAAGTGCAACTGAGAGCGAGAAAGAGGCGAGGGAAATACAGGGAGGGTAACCAGAGATCCCTTGTTGGCTCTTCTGTCTGTCCTGTAGTGAAAAAGGGGAAGTGAGGTGTGAAAGAAAGGAGGAGAGTTTGATTGATTGATTTGTGGGGTTTAACGTCCCAAAACCAGCTCCAATTATGAGAGACGCCGTAGTGGAGGGCTCCGGAAATTTTTTGACCACCTGGGGTTCTTGCACTGATATCGCACAGCACACGGGCCTCAACATTTCGCCTCCATCGAAATGCAGCCGCCGCGGCCGGGATTCGATCCCGCGACTTTCCGATCAGCAGCCGAGTGCCATAACCACTAGACCACCGTGGCGGGGCAAAGGAGGAGAGTCTACTACGACGCTACAGTGTTATCACTTTGGCGATGTCCAATACACAAAACATTATCAATGCACAGTGCCAATGTGTCGTTCGATCCCGTGTCCCTAAGCAAACGCAGTAACGCTCTTACGGTAACTATAGCGCTGTAGCCTCTGTAGGCCGGTGTCCAAAAATGTCCCTTTCTTTGAGTCGGCCTGGTGAAGCTTTAGAGGTTTGCCCATCGGCGGTTAAAACAAGAACACTCGCAGAGAAGGCGCGCGATTGCTTCGCTGAGCTCCCACTTTCCACGTAGTGGACTTTTAACCGTTTCAGTGGTAAAGTAACATGCATTTGAGAATGCCACCTAGAGCTGTAGATGCACAAGAAGAGAAAAGGTTACGCCGTGAGATATCGGGCGTGATATGCAGTTGCATTGGAAACTCAGGTCTGAGGCGTGCAGCTGCGTGCCTGTAAGCGCGGACAAATTCCACTGATCAAGCGTTACATGACGTGCGAATTGGCAGCTCCACCGTTCTCGAGCAAAATGTCATCGAGGCCGCACGTTTCCATAAATGTGCTCTGCAGGAATGGCAGCCACTATGTAGGTTGTGCCCCGAAATCGCTTCACCTTTGTTTCTGCGGCCGATGGTTTTTTCCAACGGATTGCCGTATAGGAGAGCCCCGCGCGTGTTTGCACAGGTGTGACTAATTCCTGGGAAGCTGCAGCCAACGCACGTCGTCCAACGCACGACTATATGCGCACATGTCGCACCCTGAGTGAGCGTGCTTTTCCGCCGCCGACAGAATGACCCACATCGGGGCACATTGCGTCGACCCCGCCTGCGTGCTCCTTCCTGTGCGAAGCAGTGGGTCACAAGTGCCCCGAACGGGAATTATCAGGTCGAACGACGATCTGTTGGACGACACAGTGCACGTCATATCGAATTGTGATGGCCTACAGTTTTGAGTGAAAAAAAAAGGCAGACGGAGCCAGTACAATTCTTCAACTTCACTCTTAATCGCGTGCGCTAGGTTAGCGGCTATAGTGTGCCGACTGGCGGAGCTCGAGGTCGCGAGGTCCGCCAGTCGGCACACTATAGCCGCTAACGGCACACTATAGTCGGCACACTATAGCCACTATAGACTGGCGGAGCTCGAGGTCGCGAGGTCGCGGGATGGGATCCCTGCCACGGCGGCCGTATGTATCCACTGTGCACAGGCTGTTGTTCACAAAATACCTTTGCCACAGCCCCGCCACGGTGGTCCAGTGGCTATGGTACTCGGCTGCTGATCCGAGGGTCGCGGGATCGAATCCCGGCGGCGGCGGCTGCATTTCGATGGAGGCGAAATGTTGAGGCCCGTGTGCTGTGCGATGTCAGTGCACGTTAAAGAACCCCAGCTGGTCAAAAAATTTCAGGAGCCCTCCACTACGGCGTCTCTCATCATCGGAGCTGGTTTTGGGACGTTAAACCCCACATAACAACAACAACCTTTGTCACATGGTCGCGCTTATGTTCGACAGTCAGTGTTCTGTGAACGTGAGTGTTCTGCGAATTTTTTTCGGTCAAATGGGTCCACTCAACTCGCCGAGCTCTGTTGTGATCTAGAATGGCTGAGGCGAAAGCCTTACGTGTCTCCTCGGGACGTGGCCTTGAAATAGTTGGCAACGAGCCATGCTGGCGACGTCCACCACGAACTTCACGTCGCGTGACGTCACGTAACGATAAAAAGCCCAAAAGCGCCGCACCTTATCTAGACATTTATAAGACGCGACTAATAATTCCCAGAGGGATTAGGACGATGACTAGTAATTACTTAAGTGTGATTGTTAACCTCCTCATTGTCACCGCTCAATGCATGTTTGTGCCACACGTGTTCGGGAATTCGAAAGCAGATCCGCAAAAGCGTCTTTAATGAGCCGTGTCAAAGGCTTTCGCCTTTGACGTCTATTGAGGCAACCGCTTGAGGAACACCCAGGACTCCTTTTTGTTAGCACGATCTGAAAACCATTGTACTAATTGCAAAAATCTCTATTAAACATTCCTCCACTTTTTCAATAGTGTTCGAGTCGATTTCGAGATTCACTATCCGCCCACCCCTTGAGATTTTCATACGCGATGATATCGCGAGCTGCGCTCCTATATCACTCAAGTTCCTCGTGCCCGACAGCCTCCTACAGCAGCGAGCACATGACGGGGAGACCTATTTTATGGGAAAAGCCCCGGCGACGAAAGTACGACGGAGTTTGGCCTTCGTATAATGCAGACAATAGGGTTATGTGGACTTTGCGTAGCAGTGCAAACAAGCGTACAATTTCCCAAGGACAACTCGCTAAGATGGCGATAACCAGTACGAGGCTTTATCTGTTCCACGTACACAGTGCTATCGGTGCCTTCTTCCAGGACAAAACCTGAAAGAGTGTGTGTGTGTGCGTGTGTGTGTGTGGGGGGGGGGGGGGGAGGGGGTGTACGTGCGTGCGTGCATGCACCATCCACAGCATGCTGTATGGTGAGAATGAGTTATCGTATCAGAGGTACAGCGCTTTGCCGATAACACGGAGTGTACTGCATACGATATCCGAGTAGCGGAGCAGTACGCCATGCAAGGAAGAATAGACTGAGCCTTGCAGTACATCCGCCAGCTATCAAATAAATTCAAAGGTAATATTGTGCTCACTAAAGGTAAACACGGATTAATTTGCAACAAATGAGATTTCTTCTTGTTTGTTTGTTTCTTATATAATACAAGCAGTTTTTCAGTGTCTTTGTACGCTTCAGTAATCGCTTAGTACACGTGCTTAGCCTTCTTTCTTTTTCTTTTTTATATAAGTGTTTACCAATGATGCCGCACTGCTCGTTTCTCGTCACCATTATTGTTATATGTGCATGAATCAACATTGACTGTGTGATGCAGTTTTGTTTTTCTTCTTTTCTTTGTCACGGCGTCAACAGATCTCGTGCCTCAGAAATCATGTTATAAGTTTTAAAGAAATGCTACAAACGGAATTGACCAACGTTGTCATAAGACGAGAGTACGCCTAGAAATAACAGATTCAATAAGGACTGTATGCCACAGTTCGAAATAACGGGGTCTGAAAGCTCATGGCCGATGCCATCATAAAAATGAGTTACGCGCAGTTTCTCAAATTTCCGGCATATATAGCCTTGCACGAACCGTAATATCCGCGCACAATCGCCCTGCGCACTCGCACGCGTGCAGGAAAGGAGTGCAGGATATCTGGGCAGGGAGCGGCCGTCGCCTCGCGTGCCCGGGTGCTTCTCTTGACGTCAGCGGTAAAAGCCCGTGACTCGGTCCCGCGTCGCAAAACGTGCCATCGTATTTCATAATGCCATGGTTTGCATGACATAGGACAAATGGCCCGGACTCAGAATGTGGCAGCGCAGACAATCTGGAAGTCGTAAAAGAAACTCTGGCGAAGTATGCCGCTGTGTAAAGAAAGCATAGCAGATAAAGTGAAAATAACATATAGTGATATTTCGTTGTTCTCTTTGTAAACAAAGCTATTTGCTAAATTTTTACGAGTGTGTCATTCGTTTTCATTGGTGAGCGTGACCGGCTTTAACACCTACGTTTATCACCCTTGCTTTACGAGACAGTAGAAGCGATATCCCGTTAATATTAGACCTTTCATTTACTGTCTCTCTCTCTCTCTCTCTCCAGTGCTGTCTTTTGCACTAGCGAGGATGTCATCGCTGCGTTCATGTCGGATACCACGCGTCCCTGTGAACTTGCTAAGCGGACACGTGCGGGCAATAACATATAACTCGGAAGTAAATTGCTATCGCTCCCTTTATGTACTTCTTTTTATAAATGAACTCGCGCAAGACTTACCTAACGCAGATCCCACCAAGTACCTTGAATCTTCCTTATTAGGGGCGAAGCTCCTTAAAGCGGCACCCGTTCGTCCCTCGTCGTCGTAGTCGTAGTCGTAGTGCGTAACCAGTGTTACGCTTTGACCTCCAAGGTGGTGCCGGTGGGAGATTTCTCCTGTGCGTTGTTGAACAATAAAAAAAATTCGCAGCGTGCGCGTTAACTAAAAGCCGAATTCTTCTGTCTCTCATTCCCCATTAGCAGCCATTGGCATGTTCCAGTAGGAAACGTTAGTAGAAGTAGAAGTGTTAAAAGCCGACTTCTGCTGTCTCTCATTCCCAGTAGCAGCCATTGTTTACCTCCAAGGTAGTGCCTGGTGAGATTTCTCCTGTGCGTGATTAAACAATAAAAATTTTGTTCAAAACGCCGTTGATTGACGAAATAAACCAACGAAAGACGCCAGATGTTTTCTAAAAGCAAAACGAAAAGACGCCAGATGTTTCTAAAGCAAAACGAAAAGACGCCAGCTGCTTAACGAAAGACGCCAGGTAAAGCAATGGTTTTCATCTGCAACCAGTGCAAGAACCACTTAGCTTACATTTCACCGACCACAAAGCGGTCATAATGAAAGTTTGATAAAACATTTAATCAATCGTTTCACGTCATTTTTATCGGGCGAATTAACGGAAGAAATTTCACGGTTTAACCGATGATTACTTCCAGGAGCTTCGCCCAATCTCATCATCATTCACCTCGTGGATCTGCCGTCAATTTTTTTTCTCTCTTCTTTCCTTTCAAGACATCTCTTACACATTACGTAGTACAAACAACATGGAAGTTCAGAGAAACATGGAGGTTTGAAGGGATGAAAAACAATTGTTGAACGAGGAATCTCGCAGGAGCCACCGCTTCACCATACGCACGTGTCTTCGTCAGGTCAGCAATGATCGAAGTGGTTTTGTTTCCCAATAACATTCGATTCTTGCTCTGCCTCTCACAATGAGCTTTGGAGGACCCCCGGCTGCGTCTTTCGCTCTCTACATACATACATACATACATACATACATACATACATACATACATACATACATACATACATACATACATACATACATACCAGTCAAGCTGACATCGTATAATAATTGTTTCTTTTTAATGAACATGCGGGTCTGGCTCTTTTAAACGTTCGCATAGCAAAACCTGCATAGTAAAACCTGCCAAACTTTCTTATATCTGCAGCAGAAACGCCCCTGAAGAGGACGCGGAACGACCATCCGGTAGAAGCTCCACCAAAAGGAAAGTTAGCCGTGATACCATACGTTCATCGCCTGTATCACAATTTTGAAAAAGATCGCCAAGCGAGGTGATGTATCCGCCCCGTTGAAACCGTCAAGCAGGATGACCAATCCCTGTCCCCGCAGAGCTCAGGCCTGCGCAGTTGACCACAAAAGTGGGCACGTCGACGGTAAACATGACGTCGTGTATGGGATTCCGTTGGCTTGCGGCAAGCTAGGCAATGCTTCAATGACACTTAAACAGCACAACAATAATGTTTGAAATGTAGTCGCTGGAAAAATTTTAAAGCACCGTAAAGGTGGGCGGCATGGCAGCAACACAGCGCGCCGGTGGCGGCCATATCCCTTCCAGGCCGTCCAAAGCGATGCCAGCTTGCATTGAGAAGAAACCGACCTTACTGCATCCATGTCATGCTCCGATCGGTGCAACTAGATTATTTTTTTTTGTGTGTGTGCTTCTTCAAATGGACATCGCAAGCGATTCGGAGCTACGTATGCTCATGAAGGACTGCGTTGTAAGCGTCGCAACTGCGCACAAAGTGTGCGATGCTTGTTGGCGTGTCTTCGCGAGCTCTCTCCGCAGCTTCGTCGGTGTCATTACCCGTCGGGGGTGTGTTCACTACGTCCGGAGCTATGAACATCATTGCATGCGCTCTGTGCCTTCGTATGAAACGTCATTTACTTGCACACTTGTGGACCTTTGCGTTAGTTTGACAGTATATAAAAATGTGCAGTTGGTGTTAGGATTACCTCGATATATAGTGCTTGACTGCGTCCTTCGTCTCATCACCGAATCACACTAGAAAGAGCCTTGCCTGCTCTTCAGCTCGTCGAATTTTATAATAAGGATTACGCATATGCAGTAATTGGAATTCTTAAGCCGCGGCGTGTATTCACGTGCCGGCTATGAACGCCAGTAACCGAAGGTATACCGGCAGATCAGCGTGCGGCGGGTACTGATGGCACATTTTATTTGCAAATGCGTTGTCATTTTCTTATCAACTCAATAAGCCAATCGAAGAGTATAGCTAGTAACGCTTCATTTACACGATATGTGGCTGTTTGCGTTAACGGATGAAAATAAATGCCGCTTAATTTGCATTCTATTTGCTGTTAGGCTACTGTGTTCCAAGAAACGTCACCACGCTAGTAGCTAAGGTGTTTTCCCAATTATGTTATTATCATTTTAAGGAGCTCTAGTCCCGCTCTTTGCGCATAGCATAGACCCCTCTAAACTGATCTCACTGGGATGCTCTGCCTCCCGCATTATAGGACATGACAAAAGAGCGTGACAAAACGCAACTCCTTCACCATTACGAATTATAGGCATCCATGCCCCTTCCATGGTGGGGACTGGTAGTCATTCCATGCAGCCTATTGCATTGAAAGGCTTTAGGCACAGTCAATTACCATGCGGAGGGGGAACCAGAAAGGTTATGCTTAATGTTCTGCATGCTTGACGGATTATGTTGCATACATATAAGCGGCTTAACGACTAAGGGCCTTATAAATAAAACCTGGGCACAGGTGCTCAAATTGTTTTTGTTACAAATAACAGGATCCGTTCCAACGAGCACTTTCTCAGTGGTGGTGGTCTTTATTACGCCCAAAAAGAAGGCAAACTTCACTTGGGTGACTGCCGAAGCGATTGCGCTTCGAGAGCGCGATGACTTTGCGGCCAGCTCTATATATGGAGTCGTGTAAGACATTGTTACCTTTCGTCGGAAAAAAAAAAGTAGGGCAGTAAACTCTCTCAGATTTCGTTCGGCTGAATGCGCGAAGCGACGAAGTGCTGCAAAAGTCGGCCTTCGCGGTGTTCTTGCTGCGCATGCGCCTGGAAGGGACACGGCGGAGAGAGATCGCGTGACGCAAGTGAGCCACCCGCAGCGCCGGCGGTGCGCACAGATGCGATACTCTAAATAATTTTCCCAGTGACTCTATAGCTAGGAATGACAGGGAGGGCCTCCTGGTAATTCATTGCCGAAACTGCGAATGTAGGCCGTATTTTGGCCCCCGCTCCGTAGTCGATAGAAGTCGAGGTAAATCGGTGAGCTTTATTTGAGCTAAGAGGATCATCGAAGCAGCCGACAGGTGTGGGCCCAAATTTCATTATCTTCAAAAGAATTGTTGCTTTTGAGTGCGACTGCGCACTCACAATCAGTGATAGCGCTGAGTGTACATGTCAAGTCAAGTCAAGTTTGTTTTATCACGTACAGAAGAACGGGTTACATAATATATACATGTATGCTGCTTTTTCTGGTGAACATTGTTGGAAAAGGTGCCTGTGTGTGTGCGTTTGCTCTTTTTTATCCTTCGTCATCTGCGTGCCTTGCATTTTGTGTCATGAATAAGGGCGTACAACCGAGCAATAAATCAGTTGGAAATGAGAGCTGTGTGTGGGGGTGTCTTTATTAGATTTTTCGAGCTTAGCAGCGCGCGCGCGCGCGCGTGTGTGTGTGTGTGTGTGTGTGTGTGTGTGTGTGTGTGTGTGTGTGTGTGTGTGTGTGTGTGTGTGTGTGTGTGTGTGTGTGTGTTAACGGCTTCAGTGTCAATCTTACGAGAAATTATTACGTAGGAAGTACGTACTGACCTTAGACCTTTTTCCACACAAGTAACCAATGCCATGCAAGCTCGTTCGTGCCTATTACTTCTCTTTAGATACGTTTGTGTGCTCCAAGTTAAACATTACAAGTGACGATCACAACGCCCATGTAGGCCATCAGTTTTGTGTGCAGACCTTGTCGTTCATTCTGTTTAACTTGCAGCTTCTTCACGTAGTTGCAGACACAGATTTACACCCATATCCCATCTCCGTACCTTTCCACCTCGACCAGACTTCTTTGTGCAACCCACAAGCATGCGTGTTCGCCAATCTTAGATGCCTCAATCCGCAGGCCATTAGAATGATCGGAGAGCAGCCACTTCGTAGAGAGGCACTGAGATTGCTGAGCTTTGGATTACCGCTCGAAAGACACCTTATGGGCTAGCTTTATAAATTTTGCTGCATCAAAAGGCTTTCGTATATCCAAGCCGTTTATCTTCCACGCTGAATTTGTCGCTGTACGTGCTTCTGGGACTCGCAATTATGTAATAAGTTCACGCTATGTCAAAATTGCTTGTTAATGCTAAAATCTACACTAAATACTTGTCGAACAGCTGGCAGTGGTTGATGTGTCCTGCGTGAAAAGCATCTCGGGAATATAAGTGATGTTGACTTCACATCATGTAAATTTGGCAAGGTGTGTTAGTGTGGAAGATCATCATCATCATCATCATCATCATCATCAGCCTGTTTAGGTCCACTGTAGGACGAAGGCCTCTCCCAACGATTTCCAATCCACGCTATCCTGAGCGAGTTGGTTCCACTTTATGCCCGCAAACTTTTTAATTTCATCGCTCCATCTAACCTTTTGCATACCTCTGTTGCGTTTTCCCGCTCTTGGTATCCATTCTGTCGCTCTTACTGTCCACCTGTTATCCTTCCTCCTCATGACATGTCCTGCCCAGGTCCACTTCTTTCTTTTAATTGATAAGATAATGTCGGCTACTCCTGTCTGTTCTCTGATCCATTCCGCTCGTTTTTGATCTCTTAGCGTTACTCCTATCATTTTTCTTTCCATTGCACGTTGCGTGCTCCTTAGTTTCATCTCTAGTTTTTTCGTTATCCTCCACGTTTCTGCACCGTACGTTAGCACTGGGAGAATGCAGTGATTGAATGCAGTGATTGAAAGATACATTTATATTCACTCAGTTGAAAATCAAGCAACTTAAACTTCATTTCGTCGTAAATTATGTTTTATAACATAGGCAAATCGCGTTATAGTATATTCAGAATTGACATGATAAATACCATAGTTACCTTCCACAGTATTCAATCACAGTGGAAGGTAACTATGTTATTCATCATGTCAATTTTGACTATACTATAACGCGATTTGCCTATGTTATAAAACATAATTTACGACGAAATCAAGTTTAAGTTGCTTGATTTTCAACTGAGTCAATATAAATGCATCTTTCAGATGGCGATGTGCAAGAAATCTGATAAACAAGGGCATCCAGGATCTGTTGTTTCCAACATTGAAATACACAATACCACCATTGAACATCATGGCGATTCCACTTCACAGTTTACCGGATCAGTTGGCCCTGCGGCCCTCATGTCAAGCGAAAATGTATATACTGTTTCAAGCTGGGACTACAGCATCTTAACAGCTGGGAATGAAATATCTTCCATGCAAAAATTTAATATAGATGCAACCTGGAGGTAGCATTCTTTCCAGCTTGCAATATTTTTTCCAGTTGAACTGGAAGTTTTTGTAGTGGAAAGTGTTCCAGCTTGATTATTGAACTGGAAATTTTTCCAACTGGAAACTTTTCCAGCCATATTTCCAGATAGATTATTGAATCAGAATTTTTGAGAACCTTCCAGCCATATTTCCAGGTCGATTATTGAAGTGGAAATTTTTCCACCTAGAAAATTTTCGAGCTCTATTTCCAGCTGGATCATTGAACCGGAAATTTTCCCAGCTATATTTCCAGCTAGAAATTGAATTTTCTCTCTCTCTCTCTCTCTCTCTCTCTCTGTGTGTGTGTGTGTGTGTGTGTGTGTGTGTGTGTGTGTGTGGGCGCGCGCGCGCGCGTGCATGGCTTTGTGGTTTTTTGCCCATGTAAGTTGCTGAAGTAAACAAAAGCAACGCGGAAAAATCTTCTGGTCTGCCATGTTATAAGTGTTAGTTTGTAATAGTGGTAGTAGGAGCAGTTTCTCGTACCAGAATACAGCATTAACTTGCACAAGTGCATTATAGATCTGCAGTCTCGACCACACGGGTACCAGATACTTCGTAGAGGCAGCAAGAACATTTACTTTTTTTTTCAAGTGCTAATTGTTATTTATAAATATTCCAGAAAAGCTTTTCCTGGAATCAGACACCAAGAAATTTAACATAGACAACCTCACGTATTAACATTTCCAAGCGGATTTTTACTAAAACCAGCTTCGTAGCCAAGATTGCAATATTCGAGTGCCTATTTACCATAGCCTGATCTGGCTGCTAAGAACATATTTGTACAACACGTATCGTGTAATATATCCACACATGATTATAGCAAACTCTGTTTGCTATCACGTTTATATTGTTACTAAAAAAATAAAAAAACGCCCGAAAGCAGGGTTCAACAACATGAATAGTACGGCCTGTAGTAGTATACAACTTAAAAAAAACAGCTGTTGGCAACCAGGCCGACGGCCCGCGAGCGTCGGTGTTACTCAGCCAGCCAATCACAAAAGCAAATAAAATCGTCGTCAAGCAACCTTTTCAAAATGGCGCTGTTTTTACGTCTTTCGTACCTGCGGATCGTCTGATGTTCTTGAGTGCTTTCATCGGTGTAAGCCATGTTGTGCGCGACAAGCGCGGACAAAAATGTGTTGAGTGTCAGCGTTTCGGAGGCATATAGCTTCGCGGAAGCACATTAGCTGGCTGTTATAAGGGCACGTGAGGGGCTTCACTGCAGACTTAGGTTGCCACTAGAGGGACTTGTACTGACAACCTGATCATAGTAACAAGTGGTTAGTTTCTTTTTACTGTTGGTATTTCGCTGTTGGTATTTTTGGTTACTGTTGGTAATTTCTAATTAAGAACGGAGAAGATGAATATGCCCCGTTCCTTTCGTTTCAAGGAGATTTTACGCTACCGCGCTTTTTCCAAGTTCCGGAGTAACGAAGAGTACACTGGTTCCCATCGATACTGCGTCCATTTCCAAAGACTGAGGGGTGTTCTGCAGGAAGCGCTTGCGCAATTTGCCAAAGATATCCCTACACACACCCCTTGCATTTTCAAAGGCATCCCCTCAATTTGTAAAAATATTTTTAAAATATCCGCTGCTTCACATCCCCCTGCCCCCCTTTCTTCCCCCCCCCCTCCCGCCTAATTCCGGTACCTGGGGAAACCCCGTCGCAGCAGTCCTGCGAAGCTGTCACACACACACACACGCACGCACGCACACACACACACACACACACACACACACACGCACAGCTTTGAGTTTTCACGTGTACTACCGCTCCTTCCTCCGTGACATGTACCAATCACGGAGAAAGAATTCTTGCTCCGTGGTACCAACTCTAGTCATGGATGGATGTATGGGCGGTATGGGTGTTAGGAGCGTCCCCTTTATAACGGGGCGGTAGCCCGCGGGCCACCACGCTCTACCTTTATTTTTCCCTCTACGAACGTTTGTTTTCCCGAATCACACATATTTTCACAACTAATTTTTTCTCCTTGCTTTCCTATTCTACCAATTATCGTTCCGCTGTGAAGTATCAATCTTGTCCGAACTACCTTGCGTTTCTGTTTGCTCCATACCCTTACGCCACCAGTATCTCTATCGCCGACACGTTCAGTTTTCCCGTGCTATCCCTAAAACCCATGGCGTCCTGCACGGTGCGTCCATACCTACAGCTGGGTCGTTATCTGTACATTCAATCAAAATATGATCTGTAGTTTCCCTAGCTTTACCACATCACGTATATGTATCCCCTTCTTTTTTGAATTTCGCTCTGCAACTTCGGGTTCTCATGCCCGAAGTCACGCATGTGCTTGTTGCGCCCTCCCACCTTTAATTTCGGAAACACAATTTTAGCCTCCGAGAAGCCCGACAAATTACGGACGCCTCGTTTGAATTATTGTCGCTTATTAGCGTAGTTATTTAAAATCTAGCTCATTGTTCATTGAATTTATTAACAGAGGTACCTATGGAAGCAAAGTAGTGTTGCCCCGTCAACTTTGTTCTTGTTCGTAACGTCGGCGGTCGGCTGGTACGGCTTTCTCCGTACTCCTCCTGTGAGCATTTCAAGTTTCAAGCATGGCGGCTGAGGGTGAAAAGAAGTCGTCGTTGAAAAAAGACGAAATGAAACGTCAAGCCCAAGAACAGAGCGTTGTTGATGGCTTTCACCTGTTGAGGCAAGAACAACGCGCCTTGACAGCGAAACTTGTTGAACTGGAAATGGAACTAAACGAGCACAAGTGAGTGACCACTTTCATCAGGCTGCGCTCTCACGTCATGGCGCATTGCACAACTTTCTGTAGTTTGCCTTATTATCTTACGTTCAGCACTGTAGCGATCTCTGGCTAATTCCGCTCTTGCACCAGCGCAGCAGTGTTTGATAGTATGTGTTTACCGCTCACGGGTCTCTGCCCGTATGAGGAAAATGCAACTCGACGCGCGTGGGCGGTCAGTGGATGACACCGCCGGTGGAACCCTTCGTTGAATCACGTGGCTTCTGTTTTTGTTCAGATGTCATGCACAGCGCTGAAAACTTGAAGGTACTTATCTATTTGGCTTACCGTGTCGGTTTCTACATGGCTTTGCGGAATGGTTCAAAATGTTTGAATTATTCAGTCAACTGCAAACCCCTGCGTGATAAATGTTAATTATGCAATGTCACACCGAAGCAGTAAATAGAAAGAAACTGACGCACCACGTGTTTCGCTAGTTTCCTTGCCATTAAATGAGCTGCAGGGACCACGTGCCGGTTTCATTTGCTATCGTTTTGATAAACGCAATGTTCTAACTGAGCATGCACCTTGTCATACAAGAACTGCAGCTCACTGTCGGTGCAAATAGTAAGGGCAAAGATAACTCAGTCTTAAGAGGACAAGAAGAAAGTTACTCGTGCGGAAACAGGCCAACCTCGATGTCGTCAGGGCAAGAACAGAAGAATTTAGAATTGCACTTAAGAGTAAGTATGAAGCTCTAGGACAGGAAGAAAATGAGGACATAGAGAAAGTGAACGAAAACATTACTAGGCTGATCACCGAAGCAGCAATCGAAGTAGGAGGCAAAGCACTGAGACAAGATGTGAATAAGCTCTCGCAAACTGCTAAAAATTTAATTAAGCAATGCCAACAGATAAGAATAACTAACTTGAGATCAGATAGAATTCGCTGAGCTGTCTAAGCTCATCAACAAAAGTAGAGTCAATGACATACACAACCATAATGTGAACAATATAGAAGCAGCCGTCACGAAAGGAGTCAGCATCAAAACAACTAAAAGGAAGCTTTGTGCGGAAAAGAACATAATGTACGCAGTGAAAGGTAGACAGGGCAACATTGTTACCAACTTCAGTGATATAGCCAAGGTGGCCGAGGACTTCTCTTCGGAACTCAACAGCTCAAACACAAGACACCCCACCAGGAGTGTAATAAGCGCCGATCATGACAGAGAAGTTCCATGCGTCACTGCAGACGAGGTTAGAAAAGCGATTCAAGGCATGTCCCGCAGGAAAGCAGATGGAGAAGACGGATTAACTGCCGACTTAATGAAAGATGGAAGAGACTTCCTAACTAGACAGCTCACGACACTGTATACAGAATGCCTCAAAGCTTCAAATGTACCAGGAAGTTGGAAAAATGCAAACATTCTATTATTACACAAGAAGGGAGATGTAGAAGACCTGAAGAACTACAAGCCAATCAGTCTACTCTAAGCACTATACAAAACATTCACAAAGGTTATCTCAAATAGAATAAGAGCAACACTTGAATTTAATCAACCAAGAGAGCAAGCAGGGTTCACACAAGGATACTCTACAATAAACCATCTTCACGTGATCAGTCAAGTAATCGAGAAATCCGCTGAATACAACAGGCTTTCATAGATTACGAAAAGGCCTTTGACTTGGTAGAGATAACCACAGTTCCAGAGGCATTGCGTTGTCAAGGGATATGTGATAGCTACGTAAATATAATATCTAACATATATAAAGACTTCACAGCCACCGTGCTCCTGTGTAAGAAAGAAAAGCAGGAAAATCCCAATACAGAAAGGTGTCAGACAAGGAGATACAATCTCTCCAATTCTATTTACAGCATGTTTGAAAGAAATCTTCAGACGACTAGACCGGGACGAAACAGGACTCAGGATTAACGGTGAATATTTGAGTAATTTACGCTTCACCAATGACGTAGTACTCTTCAGCAATGAGGACGACGAACAACAGATGATTGTAGACTTAAGCCTGGAAAGCGCTAACGTAGGATTAAAGATGAACATGCAGAAAACAAAAGTAATGATAGGTGGCACACTGAAAAAATGTGCCTTCACAGTGGAAAACCAGACATTAGAAGTCGTACAAGAATACACTTATCTGGGACGGCTACTGACAGGAGAATCTACTCATGTAAAAGAAATACACCGAAGAATAAGCAAGGGATGGCGCGCATATGGGAGACACTCCAAATTTTTAAATGGAAACAGCATTATCACTCAAGCGGAAATTATATAATTACGGTATTTTGCCAGTACTGGCACATGGATCAGAAACTTGGAGAATTACAAAGCTAGATAGGAAGTTAAAAGCCACACAGCGGGCGATGGAAAGAAAAATGATAGGCGTTACTCTAAGATATAGGAAGTGAGACGAGTGGGTTAGGGATCATACAGGGGTAGCTGACATAATAATCGAAACGAAGAAAAAATGGGCATGGGCAGGTTACTCGATGAGAATGCTAGACAGCCGATGGACAGTTAGAACGACAGAATGGATACCAAGAGAGGGCAAGCGCAGCCGCGGACGACAGAAAGATGGAGTGACGAAATTAAGCAATTCACAGGCATCAAATGGAATCAGCTCGCACAGGACAGGAAAGGATGGAGAGCATTGGGAGAGGCCTTCGTCCTACAGTGGACATAAGATGGGCTGATGATGATGATGATGTGAGTGTCCAAACGCCTTCATGTGATCAAAATAATAAAAAAAAAGCATTCAAAACTCGGTCATTACTGGGCTGAATTTTGCAAGTCAATTTTGTGATGTTCCGATAGGCAGTGTGTCTCAGCACGAGCTATTATAGTGTCATGGGAAATAACAGGCACACAGTAAAGACAGAAGCGTATATCACAATATTTACGGGCTGTGGTTGCTGCAGAATGGCCGACAGCATCTCCTGTGGCCAGGCTGTACTTCTTCCTCTTCAAGTAGCTAGGTTTTTGTTCAATGGGATGCATATCTGATGCCTTGTGACGATATGTTTCCTACAGCACTACTGCACTTATTAAATTGCATACGAGTGATTGTGTCGTAAAGCTGGAGTAAGGACTGGTGAAACACAGGGCCACTTTTACGCTGGTAGTGCAACACTTTTGAAGATGTGGTCATAATAAGGCGCCATGTGGGCATGTTGAAGTATTCCAGCTAGTCACAATAATCCAACCCTTTTAGGGTGTGTGCAGCCACATACGCAGGGTTCCAAGTAGGTGTCAGCGTTGGTTATTGATCATAATGATTACAGAGGCTCTTACAATGAATAGTAATAATAATCTATTCACTGGTCAGCTAGTGTTCTAATGGTGCAGTACAGCTAGCAACAGGAGCTTCATCATGAGTTTGCCACATGCTGTACACCAGGGCTGAACATGTAAACTTATAAGGAACCATGGCGGCCAGGTAGGATCATAGATCTGGGCATTACCATGTGGATATCATAACCACACTGCGGTCTTGACCCACACACACAGAAGCGTCTACTCATTTCCCTGGATACTGCACAGCTGGCACAGAATGTAGTCAGGCTTCATAGAAATGTTGCCATTTCTTATGTGGTTTTATATAAAATATGGTTGCAGATTGCAGAAGCTGCATGTTTCAAGTGTCCTTGTTCATTAAAAACGTCCAAAGTCCAAAGCCCCTATGTTCAGTCGTTGCTGTGGGTGTGGCCTTACCACAGAATTGCTTCATAAGAACCTGTGTAGAGCTCCGTACTGCTTTGTGCTTCTGCTATAAGCTGTAGCAAGAATTTCTTCATTTTGAGCAGTGCTTTTATATTTCCTTTAGGCTTATGCTAGGCAGAAAGGGCCCCTAACCACTTATTTCTGGCATCATGGGATGCAATTTGGTCATAAGATGAAGGGAACTTTTGCTGCAGTAGTTTCCGAAATGTTAGCTTTTGCGTTAATATATGAGGGCAAAGGCTGTGCTGTCTGTAAAGGGCTTCGAGATGGCTTTTGTGTTGCCATGAAGGCATTGCTGTCAATGTGAGTTGGAGTGCAGTGTCTATTGGTAGGCTTAAATGCTGAGCTACAAGATTTTGCGATGAAATTAACATTTAATGACATCAATTTCTATTACAGCTTGGTTGCCGAAGCACTTCAGAAAGTCGATGGTGACCGACGCTGCTACCGAATGGTTGGGGGTGTGCTTGTTGAAAGGACAGTCAAGGATATCCTTCCTGCTGTGGAGCGAAACAGAGAAAACGTGAGCTTTTGCTTGTGTTTAAAAAAAAATGCATGACTTATGATCTTAAGCTAAATGCTTCACAAGTGTGCAAGACTTTTGCAGTCTGGCTAAGGTGTAACTTCTGCATACTGAATTGCCACAACAGTTGCACTGTGCATTGCTGTTTGTGCAAAGTTAAAGGCCCTCGCTTAGTGGATGAGTGGCTGTGGCGGTTTTATCACTATTTCATACGTTGCCATGATTAGCGAGGAGCTTTAAAGGAGGCCAGCAAGGGGCTTTAAGGTAGCACATAAACCAACATCATTGCTCACTTATCTGTTGCAGCTGTCACAGGAATATCACCATAGGATGAAAAATGCCAAGCGATTCTGCAAAAATGTAATGCTTAGAGTGCCCCGCCACTTTAGTTAAATCAACAGCTTCTGTGACAGTGTCTGTGAGCGTGAGAACCACAGGTTTGGATTGCGGGATCAAGGTAGGACCGTTCCTAAGCACTCTGAGAATGGTGGCCATGTAATCAATTTCAAAGATGCCTCTATTATTGACACTGAAGCTAACCTGATGAAGAGGGAAAGTGTTGCTTGGACATTCTGGGAGATGCTTGAACATTGGGTTATTAGAGCATCAGCAGAAATCAGCAGTCCTTGTCTGCTCATGCTCTGACACCTTCGCTATGACACAGTCACTGCCAGGTGGCTGTTGTGATGATGTTGAGTAGCAACTTTGTTCTAGTATAACATCAATGCAATCCATTGTGAAATTACACCATAACATGAAGATGGGCTTCCCTCGGACATTGCAACAGGCGGACTTTTGACGACGTTCAATTTCTGTTGAGTTCATTTGACAAACACACAAGTTTGGTGGTAATAGCTGCTAAGTGGCAAATCAGTGCTCTTATTTAGGCTTCGACACTTCTTCATCCATGTAGCAAATTAACTGTTTAAATTGTTTTGACCAGAAACCACACCACAGTGACTACTGGCAGAAACGCTGTGCCAAACACTACTATGACCTTGCTAAACAAGTGGCGGTGTTTAGTTGTGCATGTGCTGTTCCAACATTGAACTTGGAGAGTTGAACTTTTCCTTGGCACAGTGCCAGCTAAATGGGATTTTCACCCCTTATCTAGAATACCATTGCACCAATCTCTGGATATCTAAAAACCTAAAGGGGCATGGACACCAAAATTTTCGTCTCATGTTTTTTTGTTGCAACATGTAGCTGGGGGCCTCTTATTTACAGCACAGCACATCATTTCACCCAGCGGATGACAAACACTTATTCACCGCCCATTCACTACTGACTGATTTCAGTTTCACTTTGGGAGAGCTGCAAAAACAACAAGGCACCAGGTGTATCTAGTGTCACCTTGTGTTCTCACTATGCTGTTCCAGTGCACAATAACACCTGTGAACCTTTGCAGTAATTGTTTTTGTTGTTGGTTAGTCAATTTCATCCAACTGGCAGCTTCCTTGCTGCTGTCCAGCTTGTGAGTTGAGTGGGCAAGGCCTGCATTTGAGATCAAAAGCTACGCTTAGCGGATTGCATTATGTGCTGCAAATACCACGTTTAGAATTTTGTCAATCGTACATTTAGATTTCTTGTACCCGTTCAAGTAATTGAGCTTAAATATCGCCCCGCCACGGTGGTCTAGTGGTTATGGCACTCGGCTGCAGATCCGAAGGTCGCGGGATCGAATCCCGGCCGCGGCGGCTGCATTTCGATGGAGGCGAAATGTTGAGGCCCGTGTGCTGTGCGATGTCAGTGCACGTTAAAGAACCCCAGGTGGTCGAAATTTCCAGAGACCTCCACTACGGCGTCTCTCATAATCAGAGCTGGTTTTGGGACGTTAAACCCCACAAAACACAAAACAACAAGCTCAAATATCGAAATTGTACCGCTTACCACAGATGATCTTTTACTAATTACATATATAATAACATCTGCTAATACTGCTGCTATGTGACAATATGGCGGTCCTGTCATACATACTTTTGTCATTGCTGTATTTCAGGATAGATGAGAGAATGCACCTCAGCGCCGTCTTCTTCTTTTCCAGATATCGAAATCAGTGGAGTTGTTAAATGAGAAGATCGTACAGAAGGGCCAGGAAGTGAATGAGTACCGTGAGAAGCACAACATCCAGATTAGGGTCTCTTCTAATGCAGCCTCCAAGTCTCAGCCTGCTGCTGCCAGCAGTGGCGGAGGGGGCGAGAAGCCACCGTCGCAACCTACAGCAGGAGTATTAGTCTGACAAAGTCACTTTCCTTTTCTCTTTTTTTTTTTTTCGCGATTTAGCTGCAGCTTTATGCTTCCACCTTTACTATCACAGCTGCTTTACACAGAACATTGCCTGTAATTTTATAAATGACTGCTAAAGCCTCAGTGAGATGTTGCATGACGTTTGAGTTTTTGACCGTGATGAACCCATCCCCTTCCTTTTTTTTTACATAAATAAAATATTTATATAAATGCAGTATGTGGAATCCTGAGTTCTTGCAGCCGAGGTCTTTTATATCTGCTGCTTCACACCAGATGCTCGAGCACATCTCCTTGCCAAGTTCCAGCTGTAGCTCTTTTCTTGTGCAATGGCTGCAGCAAACCCACTTCATTTGCTTCACATGTAGAGTTTCCGCTATGTTTTTCTTGTGCGCAATAACTTAACACAAGTGGATTCTTGCGGTGCTGTATTTGTTTTTGCTATTGGTTAGTCACTTACATGCTAAAATTTCTTGTGCTTGTACATAAAGTCTGCATTTGAGCCGGCTCAAGAATTGAATTGTGCTGTCTACCACAGGCAGTATTCGAATATTTTGTAGACTCTTACGAAATGCCCTATATTGCTCAGAAGGCAAGGTTAGGGATGGTTAGCCCTCTGAATTGGTCCTAACCTGCCAAATGCACCAGAAACAATAGGTTCAGGCAGTATCACTCATGCTTTAAAATACATTGCATAAGGGCTAGTGAAGTGTTATATATGTAAAAAATGAACATGGCACAAATGGTTGCATTCAAGAAAACTTGTTTCGTGCAGGTGTGCTGTGAATTAGTACTGTAAGATAATGTATGTGGTTTCACATGCAAATTTTAGTTGCTTGAAATTTTTATTGTACAAGTATTAGTTCAGCTTTGATGTTTCCGTTAAAGTGTGTATCTCATGTAGGTGACTCCACTCGCTACTGTGTAAAAGAAGTTTGGCTGGCTGAAGTGTCCAGACATCGACACTAGGACCTTCCTTGCTGGGTCAAAGAAACTCTTTGATTTCGTTTCCTTTATTAGTTTCTGCCTCTTCTTTGCCTGGCCATTTTTGTATTAAACAGGCGTGGATGAATTAAGAGGAAAACAATAGCAGATGAAGCAGTGGGACACAGTTCTCGCATTAATGTCACGGTTTAGCTACAAGCTTGCTGAACTAGGCAGCCGGTGGGCTACTAGGAGGGGTTTGTCTTTGCATATCGTCCGATTAGCATGTGGCGGCTGCATGACGGTAGCACTGCCAGTGAATTCTCCCAACTTTAATGGAGTGGCTGAAATGTTTTTAGCACTGGAAATGTCCCTGTTAACATCCTAACGTTTGTGCTATGCTGTTGATATTGAGTAGACTAGTTGCAAAGCGGTTGCAAAGCACTGGCATAGGAGAGCTTTTGATTGAAATGCTAACAAAGTTCGAGTTGCACATGCTGAGGTTTGCTTTTTGTGCATATTTGTATCGGGAAGGTGGAATACACATTTTACATGCTCAAGCACCAGCAAACTACGCCTGTACACACTGTTTGCAAGACTGACTACGTTACCGTTAGTTGGGCAAACTGCACCATAGAAAGCTAGCTTTAAAATTATGAAAAGGGCCTATCGCTCAACCATTTACGCATATAGCTACAGAGAGAAAAGATCTTTGACAATATGGTTTACAAGTATTAGGCAGTGGGTGGAAGACGGGCACACGAGATGGAGCCCATCCGCACGATTATCAGTGAGCGTCTTTTCATGTTTTCATGTTTCTATCGGTGCTGTATACCAGTATATGTGCAGGATGAAATTTCTGTTCAAGTAAAGCCCTTCCTCAAAATTTTCCCACTTGACAAGCTGTGTGAAAAATATTTACAAGAAATGGACTGTATTCTTCACTGTCACAATATTTGCTTATGAAGTTGCAAAACTGGTGTTATTGCAATGTGTTTGTGGCTCATTCCTAAGAATGACAAAAGATGTATTTTCTAGGTGCCATCTGGAAAGAATAGGGGGCCATGTATTCCCAGCAATGGTGTTGGACGAATTTCCTGATGCTTGAGTCCCTTAAGACTGTAGAGTCTGAAAAAAAAAAATAAAGAAAAAAAAAGGGAAACTGTGTTGCTCCGATGCGGCCCCTGAAAGCAGAAGCCCGCTAAGTACCTGTTATTGCGTCGACTTGTACATTGTCACACTTGCAACATACATTTTGGGGCATGATTGCAAGACTCGGGAGGCAAGTACATATGTTGACATTTATGTCAGCATCTTCAATGACATGTGAGAACTTATGCTCTCTTTTTTTATGCATTATCAAATGTGCAACACGTTCTCGCTCTATGCAAAAATCGTGCAGTTGTGCACCTGCATATTCTGAGCTGGGATATTTGGGTATGTGCCATATGTGATAAGGCATATGCATTTTCATATCCTCGAGGTTACCACATGCACACATGCACCAGTTGGGATCAGGTTTGGGCATTTTCGTGCAGGTCAGACGGTATTTATTCTGTCACTCGACAATATGCTGCATTTCCTTCAGACTTTTTACAGTTGTCTGACAGTGAGCCTGTTTAGGTGGCACCAAAGAGCTGTGGAAGCCGTTGAAAATTCTAGGACGCTTAATCTTCGCACTGGCAGACGGCACTGAACCCTAAGCAATGTAAGAGTGTGTGTGCCTTCCTCCTCTTTTGGCACACGCAAAATCATTTGCCATCTTTGTCATGGAAAATTTGGACCACCACGAGACCATTGTCTTTTGATCCTTTAGGAAGATCAGCGAGAGCACTTCGCAACAAAAGTGTTAGGCAACCAGCCATTGCCTCGTCTTTTTTTGTTGGTGGGGTGGATATGATTGTCTGGGCAAGCGGTGAACTCTGTCTTGTTGGAACAATTTGCTGAAAGTATTCGAGGTATCTGTCTTGAAATTATCAGGGTGTTTTAGCAGTGGAGGGTTACCATACAGAAGGCACGAAGCTCCCGCTCCCTCGCTGTCGGCACAGGCTATTAAATACGAAGCATTTCTTGGTGAAGTCACTTTGATCGTATCTATCTAGCTGCCCATGTATCGGTGCTCTCCTGGTCACCCGGATCATCTGGTTTACACAACTATTTGGGAGGTGGGGCATGACAAACATGAATGACTTGTCTTTACTTCATTAATGATATATGTACTAGTCATGTACGCCACGATTAATGATTCTGCAAACGCTGCTTATTTGAGCGGGTTCATAGTTCGTGCTGTACTGAGTCTGCACGGGAGTATAGTGAGCGAGGCAATTAATACTTGTCCTGGATTAAAACATTGAGGACCACTTCTGCCGGGAAAATGGTGGCGAACGAAGCTTAGTTGTGCATGCCTATTTATTTATTGACTTATTTATTTATTTATTTATTTATTGCTGCCTTTCTTTGTCTCTTGCCCCGCCACGGTGGTCTAGTGGCTATGGCACTCGGCTGCTGATCCGGAAGTCGCGGGATGTATCTCGGCCGCGGCGTCTGCTTTTCAATGGAAGCGAAATGTTGAGGCTCGTGTACTGTGCGATATCGGTAAAGAACCCCAGGTGGTCGCAATTAGCGCAGCCCACCACGGCGCATCTCGTAATGGTAGCGTGGTTTCGGGATGTAGAACCCCGCAAATCATTTGGTTCTTTGTCCCTTACTTTTTCTTTCGTTTTCCTCATTTCTTTCTTTCTGTCTGTATTGCCTTCTTTTTTTGTTTCCTACCATTATTTTGCCCTTGTTTCTTTCTTTGGTTGAAAGTTCAAGATATTCATACGGCTCAGATTTGTTCGTATGTTCTTTTGCCGAGCGTGCACTGGAGAGCATGCATGTGTTACGGGCGTGCGCCTTGCGCTGCGTCTACTTGATGCTTATAAAACCCCGCTATAAAGCACGCTTATTATGAGTCGACAGTGGCTGAAAATGTTTTGCCTTTGAAGACATGGTTACACAAGAACGGTACTTTTCTTTTTTCATTTGGGAGCAGTATTTGTGATGTACCGGAGACAGTAGAACACTGCCTTATTAACTGCAGGGATGTTATTCTGTTCTGGGATAGCCTTATGCGAACCCCAAAGAAAGACTATATCCTTAATTCTCATAGTCTGCGTTACCTTCCGTTGACATCCATCGATGACGTGCCGTTTGATATGTTTTTGCTTATAGTAATGCATAGCTTGTGGAAGACGCACATGCAGGACTGTGACGCAGAACCAATCACTGCTTCAATAACCAGTTTCACTCAAATGACCATTGCCGTCCTGACGAAGACAAGTCGAAACGTTGGCTTCTGCGACATTCCCTGTTCTAAATCGTTTTTAGCAATCTGTTCATCGATTCAAGCCTCCATCTTCCCCTGAGCTTCTCTTCTATCGTGCATCTAAAGGATATTTACGAAGAACTTCACATCAGGCTGGACTAGTGCCCCATCTTGGTGAGGTGCTTATCCTCGCTCGCTATGCTGTGCAAGACATCTTAAAGAACTCTTCCTGGAAATCTTCAGTGCATTCTTTCTTAGCCTGTCAGTGATTTTGCCTCTCAATGTAGTGTTTGTACGGTCACTAGGTGATTGCAGCACTAAGTTGTACAATTTGTGATGTTCTCATACGGCGTTGTAATAAATACCACGAAAGAAAAAAAAATCGACAGTGGCTGAATCGGTTTAGCGTGCTCGTATTGCAACCCAGTCGTCGGTGGTTCGAATCTGCAGCCCGATGACTACTTTCTATGTTTCGCGCGCCTTGAGTTTTTGCGCTTCAACCACGACAGCGCAGGCCAGCCTAAAGAAGCTTCGCTTCGAAAATATAAAGCCATCTTCACGCCTGCGAACTCCAAGTAAACAGCGGAGCTGGGGCAACGGTTTCAAGCTCATTATCATGTAGCAGCACTATCGTTGTCACTCTCACTGTCCCAAGAAGCAGTGGGCTAGGGGCAAGGCTGTGGGTAATGGGTCGAAGGGCAAGCGCGGGTCTGCTTTTCCCTTTGTGCACAACATGAGACTCTTTTTCTCTCCCTTTCTCTTTCTGTGTACTATTTTCATGTGCAATGAGCAATAAAGGTTATTATTATTATTATTATTATTATTATTATTATTATTATTATTATTATTATTATTATTTGTCACTGCCACTATCAGTGTCGTGTAGCAATGGACTGAGGACAAAATGGTGGGTTGTGTGGGTCGAGGACGTACGCAGGCCAGCTTTTCCCTCCTGCGCAACCCGGACTATTTGCCCATTGGCGTCGTCACTATGAATCTATGATGCAGCAGTGGGTAGTGTGCGTGGTGGGTCGAGGGCAAGAAAGGGTCGGCTTTGCGGCTCAGTGTGTTTGATGCGCGGTTGATGTAATGTGGAGTAATGCTGCTCCGCATAAAATGCGTGTTGTGCAGAGCAGTGTCACTCGGCTCCGCAGGAAGCTTTACTGGTGAGTCTGTCATCAAGTAAGCGTGCGTTCTCACTTTTGGAGCTTGCTTTGGATAGTACAATTCCCCGAGGATATGTTTTATTTTCCGCTTCCCTCGAAGATCGCGTCAACGATCGATTTGCTACTGTGTACGTTTTGCAGGGCAGTTCATCGTCTGTTGTTCGTCAACTGCTCATCTTCACAGAAGCTTCTCCCGTTTCTGCGTATTTCGTATGTAATCTTCAATTTAGCACAATTAAAGTCTTTCACTGGCTTTCAAACCATGTATTACGCTTGATTAGAAGCGTGCACCTTCCGCAGAGATGACCTATAGCGGTGAACGTTTCAGCCAGTTGTGTGCGAGGCTTCGAGTTCGCAAACGGGGCACCAAATCCTTTTAAACACAGCTTGCGGCGGCTGCCAGAGTTGCGGAGGCTATTAGCTGCTTTAGCAGAGAGCTGGCGCCAACCGCAAGAGTGCTTTACTACTTTAAGCGTCTGCATCTACTTCCGGCGGCACCGGGTTCGATTCCCTGTGCTGCCTGGCACGCACTGTTTTTTTCCTTTGCTTATTATTATTATTTTTTAATTTAGACAGAAGTCTCTGCACCTGGCGCTCGATGGTGTCTTATGTCACTCTCGAGAACGTGGCCCGTTTGTTGGGCCATCATACGTCGCGATTTTTTTTCAGAAAGGAGCTTCATGACGTTGGTGATGGTGGATGACACGTTGTTCCCCTTCATTACCGGTAGACTGTCGCTGTAAAGTTTAACAGAACAACACGGTCGAATGAAATATATATAGATATAGCTTTGTGCAGAAAACATACAAGCACTTTGAGCCATCTTGTCAGCACAACACGAGAAGCCTTGTTTACAATAAAATGTTCCATCGTGCCAACAATCTAGCCTATGATACAACGTCGCGGTACTTCTACCTCCGGGATATACAGAATAGCTTGCACTCAAAATACAAATGAAATAATTACCTTCAAATTGCTCCATCGTCGCCAACAAATCCATCGCAGATCGACACCCGCGCAACACAATGGATCTACGTATCCGTGCTTGCCATGGGCGAAAACATTGGTCACGTGCGTTGCCTGCAGTCATCAGGTGTTCCGGAGATGAAAATAGCAGCACACAAGTCCCAAACTGCTTCGAAAACATCACAACTGCGCGGCGCACGCGCACGCTTAGCCTCCGCACGCACACCTCACTTGACCGGCTTGGCTTGGCTGGCTTGGCCTATCCTGCCGCGCCGCCCACGTGTGCCGTACGAAACTAACGTTGCGTTTCAGCATTTTTAGGGAGATGTCAAAAATGCTTCTGTACGGAACTTTCGCTGCACATTTGCGTAAGCGAATTTTTTTTTGCAGTCAATAATACTTCAAGACATAAATGTGTACACGACCGCATCACCATACATTGATTTAATTTCCAATGCATATGCTGTGCAAACCTGATATATATTCCGTCTCCATGAAAACATTGCAGAACGTTAATCCGAACACACATACAATGTATACATGTGCAGCCTCTTTCAGTCCATTTTCATACCCCAGGTAGACAAAATTTCCAGGGCCCTCCACTATCATAATCATGTCGTAGTTTTGATATGTAAAACCAATTATAAAATTAGTCTATTTTCAACTACCCATACACGCATGGATCTTGAATTGCTTTGACCCAAGTGTCCCTTTCTGAAGTATATAGATCACCGCCAAATACATGGCGCCCAGTTTGGCTGCCAGCAGATGTATGCACATGTGGTCCCAGCACGACCTCCTCTATAAAGTTTATAAAGGAGGTCGTGGGTCCCAGATGTCCTAAAATTGGAACCAGATGCAAGCCTGATGGTCCCAGTTTCCTCCCACATGGGGTACCAAATTGGCCCTGTCGGGTCTCAGATGGGCCCCATCGGGTCCCAGACGCGCCCCATCGGGTCCCAGATGGTCGCCTTCGGGTCCCAGATGGTCGCTTTCGGGTCCCAGATGGTCGCCATCGGGTCCCAACTGGTCGCCATCGGGTCCCAACTGGTCGCTATCGGGTCCCAGATGGTCCCCATCGGGTCCCAGTTGGCCGCCAACGGGGACCAGTTGGTTCCAGACTGGGACCAGTTGGTTCCAGACTGGGACCAGTTAGGAACCAACTGGGACCATTTGGTTCCAGGCTGGGACCAGTTGGTCCCAGTTGGTACCAGTTCATTACCAGTTACACATTTTCACCTGGGCTATAGCGGTGAACGTTTCAGCCAGTTGTGTGCGAGGCTTCGAGTTCGCAAACGGGGCACCAAATCCTTTTAAACACAGCTTGCGGCGGCTGCCAGAGTTGCGGAGGCTATTAGCTGCTTTAGCAGAGAGCTGGCGCCAACCGCAAGAGTGCTTTACTACTTTGAGCGTCTGCATCTACTTCCGGCGGCACCGGGTTCGATTCCCTGTGCTGCCTGGCACGCGCTGTTTTTTTCCTTTGCTTATTATTATTATTTTTTAATTGAGACGGAAGTCTCTGCACCTGGCGCTCGATGGTGTCTTATGCCACTCTCGAGAACGTGGCCCGTTCTTTCCGCCCTCCTCTTTCACTCCCCTTCCCAAAGCACTCAGATAGCAGGACTTGGCGTCTTTCCTAAACCACTGCAGTTCTTATCTGTCACCATCCCTTTCCCTCGGAAGAGAGGTCATTGCGCGCGGATCGGAAGGTAAATATTGCGTCTTCAGTACTGTCGCCAGAACCGCGTCTCTTTAACAAAATTTTTTGGTAATATACCTATGGTGGCACGCGTTCTTTACAAAGTGTTTGTACGCTTTGAAAAAAGTGTGTTCAGAGCTCCTTTGACCTTCACAGAGTTTAGCTAGAACTGTGACTTTCCGATTATATTATGTCGCGCTTGATGACGCGATACACGTGGTTATAAAGCCGCTGGGAAATGTTTCACACTGTCTCTGCACGTTATTTCTCGCACATATGTTACACGTGGTGCACCTCGCGCATTTTCTTGGATAGTCTAGGTTGACAGGGTCCATGGACCGGCGGGAACGATCTCGGAGGTCATGCGAGCGTCTCTGAACTGCCGCCAGGTAGCAGAGAAGGCCCGTGTTAACGGTGCAAGGCGCGTAGGGTGTCCGACCACGTTGTTTCACCACCCCAAGTTCCCACGCTGGTGCGATAGAAAGCTCGAGAATTAACCCAGCTTAAGAATCTCCCATAAGAAATTTTTTACATCATCTGGGATCTATCTTTTCTGAAATTTAGCAATATGATATTTAGCAAATTTGGCCGCTCGGTACATGTCTTTCGTTTTTGACTGCGGCGGCCAATTCAAAATGTACGGTGCGTTATTTTTCCTCTCTAGATAGCCTCGATGCTCAGAGCACACGGCAGCCAGCGTCGTCTTTTGATTATTGGTTGGGTGCAAGAAAGAGGCCAGTTACCTCAAACTGGAGCCTCAAGTTGTGAGTCGTTGGCACGCGTCAGCAGTGTACATTGCGTCCGCACGTGGCTTATAGCTGGCGCTCTTTTTAACAGCGAAGTTCTAGCTCGAGCCTGCGCCATGCGATGTCCAATGTCGCGCAGGAGGGAAAAGCGGACTCGTTCTGGCACTCGACCAACTATTGTGTAGCGGCACTCTTGTACTCCGCCCACTACAGCATGGAGGTGATTGTTCTCGCTGTTGTGCCAGAAGGAGGAGCCGGCAGTTATAAAGCGGAAATTACAGAAATCTTTAGAAATAAATAAACCACCATATAGGCTGCAGAATGTTGAATGAATTTTGGGCATGGTAACAAATTTCAGCAGGAACAAGGTAAGAACAAGATTTTTTCGAGTTGGAGATGCATTGGTTCTCGATAATTAATAAGGTATCCTCGTTGTGTCAAATTAGAATTCGCGAACAGCCGTACAGGCGTTTGTGGCTGTAGCCCGAAGGAGAAGCCCCGAAAGAAAGTATACATTTAGCATCTGATTGAATTTCTAAATTTCTGAATACAATATCAAACTGTCTCCTTCTTCTTCTTCTTCTTTTTTTTATTGATGAATCGGCGGCAGATTGGAAAAAGATGTTCAATGGGTTTTTTCTCCACGAAGCTGTAGCATAAAGGGGATGGCGCCTATGCAGAGCCCGATGTTTGGCGTTTAGCGCGTGCAGTTCTTCCATATCTCGCGCTCGGCCGGCTTTTGCCCTCAGCACACTGGTACATGATAGTGGTTCGATCCCGAAAGCATTGCCCTACTGTGTGTGTGTGTGTGTGTGTGTGTGTTTCCAGGTCAAGGTTGCGGGTCCGACACCCGCAGGCGTGCCTGTATTTCCTTAACGCCAAATTCATAGACAGAAGTTACGAATGGCTGCATTGAGGTGCACGCTAGTAGAGTTAGATATGAATTAAGGAACTACACACCAGCTCAATAGCGTTTCAAGATTGATGAATTGGTAACAAATGAACCGCAGCAGGTAACCAATAGACCCTTTTCATAAACTGCAAGCTAGCTTTCCTGCAATGCAGCTTGCCCTATTAATGGCGCCATTGGCAATCCGACAAACAACGTGTGCAAGCGCAATTTGCTTGCTATAGGGCATGTAAAATGTCGACACAGCCCTTCTGATACAAACATCCCCAAAAAGCAGGCCGTAGCATGTGCAACTTGAATTTTCACAGCATTTAAATGAAGGCAGCTGTCGCCATTAGTAGGGCAAGTTGCATTGCAGGGAAGCTAGATATACAGTTTATGAAAAGGGTCTATTCCAATGGACTGTCATCGGAAGGTGAAGCTGTATTTGAAAGTGCCTGTAGGTAAATGGAACGAACTGACGTTTGAGATGTTAGAAGCGAGTTTCGGTTTCAGTGCGGGGTCAAAAGAAAAAAAAAACATAAGATTTGAGCGGGCCGCAGAGCTTCAGCGAACTTTTCCTTTGCTTTAAAAACTGATGCGGCATCATCGTGGTTACAAACTCTGTGGTTACAAACTCGCGATTGGCAATAACTGCCAAATGCTGCTAATTGACCACGTTGTTTCACCACCCCAAGTTCCCACGCTGGTGCGATAGAAAGCTCGAGAATTAACCCAGCTTAAGAATCTCCCATAAGAAATTTTTACATCATCTGGGATCTATCTTTTCTGAAATTTAGCAATATGATATTTAGCAAATTTGGCCGCTCGGTACATGTCTTTCGTTTTTGACTGCGGCGGCCAATTCAAAATGTACGGTGCGTTATTTTTCCTCTCTAGATAGCCTCGATGCTCAGAGCACACGGCAGCCAGCGTCATCTTTTGATTATTGGTTGGGAGCAAGAAAGAGGCCAGTTATCTCAAACTGTGGGGCCTCAAGTTGTGAGTCATTGGCACGCCTCAGCAGTGGGCATTGCGTCCGCACGTGGCTTCTAGATGGCGCTCTTTTTAACAGCGAAGTTCTAGCTCGAGCCTGCGCCATGCGATGTCCAATGTCGCGCAGGAGGGAAAAGCGGACTCGTTCTGGCACTCGACCAAACTATTGTGTAGCGGCATCTTGTACTCCGCCCACTACAGCATGGAGGTGATTGTTCTCGCTGTTGTGCAGAAGGAGGAGCCGGCAGTTATAAAGCGGAAATTACAGAAATCTTTAGAAATAAATAAACCACCATATAGGCTGCAGAATGTTGAATGAATTTTGGGCATGGTAACAAATTTCAGCAGGAGCAAGGTAAGAACAAGATTTTTTCGAGTTGGAGATGCATTGGTTCTCGATAATTAATAAGGTATCCTCGTTGTGTCAAATTAGAATTCGCGAACAGCCGTACAGGCGTTTGTGGCTGTAGCCCGAAGGAGAAGCCCCGAAAGAAAGTATAATTTAGCATCTGATTGAATTTCTAAATTTCTGAATACAATATCAAACTGTCTCCTTCTTCTTCTTCTTCTTTTTTTTATGATGAATCGGCGGCAGATTGGAAAAGATGTTCAATGGGTTTTTTCTCCACGAAGCTGTAGCATAAAGGGGATGGCGCCTATGCAGAGCCCGATGTTTGGATGTAGAAGCGAGTTTCGGTTTCAGTGCGGGGTCAAAAGAAAAAAAAAACATAAGATTTGAGCGGGCCGCAGAGCTTCAGCGAACTTTTCCTTTGCTTTAAAAACTGATGCGGCATCATCGTGGTTACAAACTCTGTGGTTACAAACTCGCGATTGGCAATAACTGCCAAATGCTGCTAATTGACAAGTTTATTAGACCGTTTCAGTTAATTAATGCAGTTAACCGCACGTGTCTCACAATTACAGATGTCTACCGATCTTGATAGCTTGCTTCTTAGAGAGTTACTTGTTTTTTCGAAAAAACCTGTCTTAAGGCATTTTTTATAGTGTTCGCTGAAACATCCGGTATATGCGAGAAAGGCGTGTTTACAGCGTCTTTCTGCCACAGGACAGTAACATTAGTCTGTAGCGCGCTCGCAAATTTTCATAGGAAAGTAGCGAACGTGCAGTTATCGAAAAAGGAAATGAAAGTAAAGCCAGCTTACGATCATTGTTGTGCGGTAGAAATACGTCCTTTCTTTTTCCTTTTTACTTTTATCGAGTGTGCTTGTAATTCTGGTACGGCTCAAGTGGTGGCGATCTTTTCAAATCAGAAAAACGTTGGGGTACGGAGATTTCGGGGCAAGCAGCCAGAAACAGAGGCTGTGAACCCCTAACGGATGATGTAGTCGAGCAAAAGCGGTAAAAGTGGCTAAATGCTAGCCTTAGTTGAAGTCGAAATGAAGGGGTATTGAATGTTTCCTAATTTCTGTAGCCTTGCCTGGGTACAGAGGTTTCGCAGCACTGGCGTAGCCAGGGGGACATGTGTCAGCACACTGCAAACACACGCACGATCGGACCTCCCAAAGCATAACCCTCGCTACGCCCCGTGCTCGTGGGCTAGAAAATGACATCATTAGTGCCGCCCATTGTGGAGATGGTAAAGACAAGTTGCCAAATCTTATGATGGTGTCACGATGTAAGGTCGTAATAGGGAAATAGCAGTCAAGTCACGTTCTTTTACAGCCTTGGAAAACGCACTTCTATTTCATTTAAAAGGAATAGTAAAGCATTACATTATTGCTCGGAAATTAAGTGTCAATCTCTTTTGTTCGCTAACTTTAGTGTAATTGTCTTTATCGGGTGTTTGAGGTATTGTACCGACCGACCGACCGACTGACCAAATAAATAAATAAATAAATAAATAAATAAATAAATAAATAAATAAATAAATAAATAAATAAATGTTGCGCTTGCTTTAGCCTCCCGTAACGTCATATTCCACAAGTACAACCGGGATCGGACTTGACCTAGCCGATGTCTGTTTTATTATTATTGTGTTTTCGCGCTTGGGCTTTATTTAGGCCGCCAATGAATTTAGTACACATAAAGGAATGCTGCCTCGCAAGCTAGACCGCGGGCAAGAATTTGTAATTTCGTCAGTGGCACTGGCCACCGAGCTCGGCACGTGGGGCCGATGGACTCCCGAGCCACTCAGTGAGACAAACGATCGGCCCAGTAGGGGACCAGGCAATGCGCGTGCCATTGTCGCTAATGAGAGCTACGCCATGAGCGGGCCGTTCTGGCGCCCTCATGGGTCACCGAGGACTTTCCTCGAAGCATCAATCTACCGAGACTGCATGAGATGGCCGACGCGATCAAGAAACACACTAACGGCAAGCGAAATCGGCGCGTACGTATTTATTGATATGCTGTGGTGATGGCCGCAGTGCGTTATTTTTTCTACACTGACTGAACGATGCGTTTCAATTATACGTGGCGTTTGTTCTTTCCTAGAAGTGTAGCTGCTTTTCCAGCGCCGGCAATTCGAAATTTCGGTGCAACTCCGTGGTACCGCGAAAAGTACTTTAAAGGGGTAGCATTGACACGGGCGTTATTGGAGGTAGCTCACGTTCTCTAGGTAATCTTTTCTATAATGCCACTTCGAAGGCTGCGCGTATGAGGGCCGCGGGATCGAATTACGGCCGCGGCGGCTGCATTTTGACGGAGGCGAAATGTTCAGGGCCGTGTACGGTGCGATGTCAGTGTACGTTAAGGAACCCCGTGTGGTCGAAAATTTTAGAGCCCTCCATTACTGTGTCTCTCATAATCACAGCTGGTTTTGGGACGTAAAACTCCAGGAACCAAGCAAAGGCTGCGCGTAGTGAACCTTTTGAGGCAGATCCCGTCGTCTAGACTCGTAAACGACGTGCTGTGCTGGTCTTATGTTGGGCCCCGCCCTGTGATATTTCTTTGACGCGCACTGACAGTTGGTGACGCGCTTCATTCAGGATCTCGAAATGTCATGAAGTTCTAGCTCCCTCTCTTATTCGTTCGAAAATTCGTGCCTCATCACGTGTCCTTTCCTCAAGTGAACGCCTACGATGTATTTTTTTTTTATTGATGTGAAAATAAATTAGGAGATGTCGCCATTTTTGGTGACAGCTACCCCTTTTCGCTTACATCATGTAATATCATCGTAATAAAAATAAATAAAAAAAGGAAATATAATAATAAACTAGTCCCAAAGGAGTCCGCTCGCATCTCAACACACATCAACACTGTAAAAACGGTTCAGTCAGTAGTTGTCACTGATTTTTGTCTCTTCAAAGAAGCGTTGAAGGGCTTTTAAGGCCTTGTTACGATGTATTTATTACTGTCAGGGCTGAGTGGCTAATCATGCGGTACACATGAAACCGCAGCATCCGGTGGTAAACGCGTGGCGAAAACAACACTGTAGGCATGCGTGTGTTTAGTCTGCGCGTGTAGGGGGCGTGTTAGACAACATAGGGACGCTGTTGCAGAGAAGCTTGGAGCCCATGTTACATTTCCCGAGGTTCCTGTACACAAGGACTGATCACGTCACGGACTGGCGTGTGTGGAACTGACGTGCACTGATGTGTTGAAAAAAAAGCCTGCCAAGCGCAAGCCTTCCGCTTAAGTTGCAAGTTGTGTTTGCGCTCAGCGATGCAATACAGTGACCACCGAGAAGCGGCAACGAGAGTGACGCGAGACGTTGATAGCCACCGTAACGTTGATGCCTGCCTGGCTGTGTACTCGTACGAAATGAAAGCTCGCTCGCTGGTGCGAGTCTAGCCAATACACAACAGCGTCGACACTTGCCTTCACCGACGCAGGTGCAAGGTTTCAATCTGATACCGTCACGGCTTGACGCGGTGTCTGCTGTTGTAAACGTCGTTTGAAAGGGTATGCACCGTTTGGGTATTTTGCGTTTTATGTAACACACCCTGAAAATTGACAAGGGACAGGCGAGGGTTGGAACAGAGCCGTGGATCACTGTTATGTGCGTTATGCACCATTTACATAGCGAGCCGATTTGTTCCAGTTGAGGTAGAGATGTGACTGTTCCGTGATACTTGGACATGTGCTGATGATATCCAGAGGTGATGCAAGTTCTGATGCACAATATATATATATATATATATATATATATATATATATATATATATATATATATATATACGTGTTTGTTTGTTTGTTTGTTTGTTTGTTTGTTTGTTTGTTTAATATTGCGAACACGAAGTCCATGCAAGATGGATACAAATTAGGTAACAAGGAACAACACGATTCTCACACAAATTTCACATTAAAGCCGTGTTATTCCTGTCATCAATGATGCGCGTAAATAGACAGGGCTTAAATGGGTTGGTGCGGGCAAAATAAGGGTTTAGAACATAACGAAGCACTTGAACACGATTGGGTACAGCGCATGAAATGCAGCGCGCATAGCGCTTGCACCTGTCGGTGTATGCATACCGCCTAAGATTTCGGTGCTTTCAACGCCTAACCACAAACAGTGCACGTTTGGGCACTTTTTCCGTGTTCACAATTCTGGAAACATGCGCTGTCGTCCGGGAGCTTGTCATGTGCGTTTGTGTCTGAGCTGTGCCTGCTTCGTGCGTCTGCTGTTGCGTGTCGCCAGCTGAGTAGTGCTGCATTGGCAGCAATCGATAACGAAAGTGCTCTGCGATGTTTTTATGTATGCGAATTTCGTAATTTTAGGACAATGATTTCAAAACGGGGATCAGCAAAATTTTTTTCGTTAAAGGCCAACTGGGGTGATTTTTCAATGTCTACTGAGTTCAATGAAATATTCAATATATGTTACCAGTATTGTAATAATGTGGTGTCAAGCCGGGAGGTTGCAAGTCGTTTATTTTTCCTGAGAACGAAATTTTAAAAGAATTCTGCGGATTCCCAAGCTGACCACCGTGTGTTTTTGACGTCATCACCTACAACGCCGCCTACTCGAGCAAGTGGGTGGTCAAAAACACAGTGGTGATACTTCAGCGCTCAAATAGTCACTGTCAAGTTCAGAAAAGCTGGCAGAACTCAATACATCATCATATGGCCTCGCCACATTTATTTTCTAGGACCAGATTCATATTTTTGATGGCAGGGAGGCTGTGACGTCATCGCATACACTGTACGAGGCGTCTACCCATTTCCGTTTCGTTTTGAACACATTTCTTCATGCGGTTATTTAAAAATATTGGCGAATTTCTGAGCAAGTGGAACAACCCTGGCTGCTAAGGACGATCAGAACTATAGGAAAACAGCGATATCAGAATATGGTGATAAAACCGCCGGATTATTTTTTCAGCCCATGAAGATTGTGGGCTTCTCAGCAGTAATACTTTATAGACGGAGAAGCCAGCTTCTGGTGACGATGTACTCTGCTTCGGAAACAATGCACTTCGGCGGGTAAAATTCTTTCGCAAGTATTTTAATGTTGCCCCAATATTTCGGCTTTGACAATGACTAAGCTATGAAGAAGTTGTCGAAACAAGTAAACATTTTCTTTGTCATTTAGGAATATTGGCAGTGACGTATAAACATAACAAAATATACCCATATTGTTTTCTTTTTCTTTATTGCTGGCACAGCGCCACTTCGATTCCGTATTTGCCTTTCCTGAAAAAACAAGGTGCCGAGATATCATTGATAAAAGAAAATTTGTCGATAATTACAGCCTTTGTGAACTGTTCGCTTACAAAGCTTTATGTTAGCTTACCTGTTTTTCATCGGGATACAGTTGCCATTGATAAGTTCCTGTGCTCATGTTTTCCTTTATAACATGTGTATCTCATTTTATATCATTTCGTGACAGCGATGCTCTTTTTTTTTTTTTGCGACTGTCGCTGTCAACGTAAATGTTCATGTTTACTATGTGCACAAAACCCCAGTTCAGTTTTTGCTATAGAAGAACACCTTCTGTAAGGTACGTCTTCGACTTGTTAAGGATTTTATAAAATAACGAATTGATTGATTGATTGATTGATTGATTGATTGATTGATTGATTGATTGATTGATTGATTGATTGATTGCAAGTCGTTTCAAGCTTACTTCTTGAATGCAGAAAGACAGTAAACGCGGTCATGTGCATTGTGTTTTCGAAGCTTTCGACAGAGACAGCACGTACTAATTTATTTGTAAGCTGCACTAATTTGAAGCGGTTATTCTGCGCCGGCGTACATGTCTCATCCTCTGTAATTGACTTAGTTCTCTATACCGTGCTCTTTGGAAACGCTGCTAATTTCGACTTCTATGTTGTGGTTCTCGCGCCCACTATGCAGTTCGTCAACCCGCGACATCATCCAACCGTATTCTTACGTCACGCTTTGTTTCGTACCTTGCTTCGAGCGTGCTGATCCTCATGCACTGCTTATGTTTAATAAGGCTCGTGCATAAAGCGAGAAAGAGTACAATATTGAGTAACTGAAAAGTTTTGCCAAACTCAATATAGTCTCGGCGCATATCTTGCACTCTAGCTGGCAGGAAAGTAAAATGCGAATGTATGTTACCTTGGCGAAAGCGAATAAGGCCGCCCCTTTTCTAGCTGACAACGCTCCGTAGAGTTGCTCAAGTTTTCTGAAGGAACGCTCGTGATGAATAACCCACCTCGCTTTGTCGTTCTCTGTGTATGAAATGTGGCGCGGAGGGACACAATAATAAATAAATAAATAAATAAATAAATAAATAAATAAATAAATAAATAAATAAATAAATAAATAAATAAATAACCGAACCAAGTGCACTTGCTGCTTGCAAGTGCGGCGAACGGTCGCGATTCTTTAGTTCTTCGCTTCTTCGGTTCCCGATAAGAGCGCGTGTTCATTCCCACTCTTTTGTTGTTTCTGCTTACGTTCGCAGAACAGCGTCGCTACGGTCCAATGTCCGCTAGGTGGCGCGCGATAACTCAAACGAATACGGCTGCCTCGTGTATCACTGAGGCAGCAGCAGTGGCTCGGCCGGCGGGGTCGCGCTCATAATCCACGGACATGACGAAGTGCGGCGTTCCCTTATCGCCGCCCTTCATTGCGAGTGTCGCGCCACTCGTGCCGACGCAGCGACAGCCACACGATCCTCTGTCCGAGGAAGAAACCAAGATTGCACGAATTAATCTCTCGGCCGCGACTCCCACGGGGGACAAAGCCCCGCGCGCGCGCCTGCCGCCGTTTTTGCTTTCGCGGCGCCGTCAGTGCTATTTATCGCTGCTGGTGACGCCGGGCCGGCTGGCGCGCGCTGCCAGCCGTATATACCAGCTGGCCAAGTGCGAAGGGAATTTAGCGCACCTCTTCCTCTGAGGAACGCAAATGAAAGTTCCACACTGGTGTGCGCACCTCGGCTTTAGTAATACAAACAGTCGCTGGTGTGTTGTTACGTTTTAGCGATAGGCTTAACACAACGTGAAGACAACGTTGAGTGTTCTTTTCAAAGTTATTGCGGTTTTTTGCAGCATTACGAGTCGCATTATCATGTAATCAAGGAGGCATATCCGAGGCTGCCTTCTGTGCTTGTAACATAGTTTAAGTTTGTACTCTACATACATAGCTCAGGTGCCCCACACGTCGCCAAGTTTTGTTTGTTTTTTCGATCGTTTGTTCTTTCATCATAAATATACGCTAGTTACCCTTACGGAAGAAGCTAGAACTCTTCAGATCTAATTATTAACAGCTACTTGTGCCGCAAGTGTCTCTCGATGTTTCAAGTTTCAATATTGGGTGTTCTACCGAAAATAAATGCACCGGCAGCAACAAGAGTGACAGCGTGCACAGTTCAGTATGGACTTTTGATGAAACATTTATATAATAGGCGGAGCGCTTTCTGCCGAACTCCAAGCGGCAGCACCCGTCGCGACCCTGTGCGCTGTGTTTACTCACACGTCACACTTGCTTATACATGCCAGCTGCTAAGGCAGCTACGGTGAGCTCGGCCTGAATTGGCATATTATACCCATTTATTGGGATCGGGCCGTCTTCCCCGGCCCAACCACTTATATAAAATCACAGTGCGATCACTGAAACGCACGAGCAGTGTCAGGTACATTCGCGCCCTTGCATGGGAACTTCACCACACGTAGTTTGTGCACCGTGGCGTAGCTTCGAACACTCTAAACGATCGCAATCTTTGTACAATGCACTTCACCTGTGCCGCTCGATATCATGGACACGCTGTTTTAGACAGGATCCGTGTGGGTGCTGCAAATGACCTAGCCACTACGCATCCGTAGCCCTCGTGCAGTGGCTCATACTTTGGCGATCACCCTCGTCCTCGCCCAGCTGTTTTTACGCAGGTCTGCAATGTTGCATGGAAATACGCTAGTCGACACGCCCAATGTTTCGACAGTCGAGCTACATTTACACCGGCCACCGAACTACCACAAGCAGGTTTGAGTTTTTCATTATACAAACCAGTTTTCCTTCAGTTAAGGAAGCCAGCTATTCATGTTCGTGCAGCTTCGATTGCGTTCGTTCATTACGATGTCATTTCTTAATGCGTTCGCTTCTCCTGTCCGCGTCATCCGTACCGTGTAGTCGTTCTACGAGAAATTAGCTTATTCATTTGGCTCAGGATCTCTCGTCCCCATTAGACAGACGTTTATTGCCTTCTCTACGGACATGCTACTTTTCGAACGAGCCGGGAAAGTGTTCACCGTAACAAAGATCGATACTAAACAGACACTAGGCATAATATATTCGCGTCCCACTCGAATCGCCGGCTGGCGGACCAAGTTGTGGTGTGGCCAGGATTGCGGCAGTTTAAGAGGGAGCAGGAAAGGGGCACTTATACGATCGACCACCGAACAAAACACGCGCGAGCGGACGCGACCGTTCTGCCGAAGCCGCAGCAGCCGGGCTTCCTTCCATTTACTTCGGCGGTGGTCGAGCGGGGCGTATATCGAAATCCCTTGTCGGCCTTCCGTTCCGCGCCAGCCTCGTCGAAGGTTGATGGAAACGGTGCTGCGACGGCGGTCCATACATCACCCTGCACGTCGCAGTCGAGTGTGTCTTTTGTTTACGACCAAAACCGGCCGAGCGCGCTGCGACCTGCGACGCAGCGCTATCCATCAACGCAAAGTACTGCCCTCGCTGTGGGCGGCTGCAGTGTCCCCAATGCGACGCGCGACTGTCCAATGACGAAGTGGCCCGTACGTCTCTTGTGTGCGGAGACAGGACAGGAAAGTTGAATGCTAGGTATAAAGAGAAAGGAGGATGCTGTTGCGATTGTGCATTCAACTTTACGTGCTTATTGTGGAACTGCAATTCGCTAGCGAGATTCGTCCGTTTCCCGAGCATGCGAATAAGTGGAGCAAAAGTTCGTGCTTTGTGCTGCGCGAAATGCGCACTAAGATGAAAATAAAGGGAATACAGAAAAACAGCGCCAATCTTCAACAGATCTACCACTGGTCTGTCTTCTTTGTCGCAAGTATCTCGGTGCATGTGACCAATTGATTCACCTGTACGGTTTTCTCTGTGTCTATTGATTCGCACGTCCGACCGTGTCGTTGATATGCTGAACGCTTACCGTTGCTATGGCATAAAACGGCCTACCCAGAGCTCGCGCGCGCGCTTCTCGCGAAGTTTACGTATACAGATGACGAAGACGACGTCGTTTCGGTAGAGCTATACTGAAGGTTATTTGTGCTGGTGTTCTTAGTCGAATAAAATATTTTGATGGTCACAAGACTGGAGAAGAAAAAAGGAAACATATGCCACTCGGATGTGAGCACACACAGCAAGCCTGAAATGCTTCTTGAACATCCTTTTTCGGCGAACCGGCAGAATCTCTGAAGTTAAAGCTTCCTGATCGAGTGAATTCAAACTATATTGAGGAAGCAGTTAGTACAGTGCAAATGCTCTGCAATGTTTCACTTGATTTATTATTTTGCTGCTATCCCCTTCTCTTCCCCTCTCTTCTGAAGCTACAATAACGTCATTTTCTTCTCTTCTATGGCTTTCCTTTTCGACTGCAGCATCAGCTCAACGCCATGCCGTTCCACGGTCCACCCAGCATATTTGTCGCTGTGCATGTATGTCGCCTGCTCTCATAGCTGCGTTATTGGCATCTTTACCACTGATACGTTGTCACTTATCAGGATTTGTCTCGACACAGCCTAAGCTGATCCTGCTAGTTCCACCCTTGTCATCTACCCCGCACACTGCTATTATTTGTTGTTTGTAAACCCTACATTTCTTCAGGCAACGTTTAAGGTGCCAAGCATTACTCGAACAAAACAGCCCGCAGTGACACCGCCGTTTTTCTAAGACCGACGGCCAGTGCGCTGCGTGGTCCTTAACGAGATGGAACAAAAGGAAAGAAAAGAAGATCTTTCCAATGCTTGAATCAGCCACGGTTCTCCGAAAAGCCAGGGAGTTATTTGCCGTGCGCGGCAAGCGACAAGCGTCCGGTCCGACGAGCATATGCGTAACGATCTATTCAGCAAGGTCGAACAATGAGGACCGAGACCTGGCTCCCGGAAACGGTGGCCCAGAGTGCAGCCTCTCTCTTTTTTGTCTGCGACACAAATGTATACAGGCACGAACTATTAGTAGTCGTTGTCGACCGCCACTCTTTTCTGTCTCATTCCAAAGTGCTCGCGAGGGCGCTTTCAATCGCTCTCCTTTCTTTATGTTATTTCTTCGCTCCCCTCTTTATTACTATTCTAATGTCGCCGCCACCAACAACCTCGCTGCAACCTTTTGTGCACCGTTTTCCGTGGTCTGACGACAATGCTGCTCACAATGACTTTTTTTTTTTTTTTTTTTTTTGGTCTTTCGCAGATGCTAGGTCGCGTCTGGTCTTGCGAATCCTGTGCTGTGCGTGCATGCTGGTCGTTTCCGAAAGAACTCTTTTCACTCGCTCTGTGGCCGGCAAAGAGATTCATTGATTGGGAGACTTGCCGTTCTTCTCTGCGCGCTTGTTTTCCCAGGTCCAGGGCATTGCTTACTCTTCGCGCGCTCGCCAGCTATTTGCTCTGTGACCGTGTGCTTCGCCCTGTCCGGAAAAAAAAAGAAAAAAAAAGGAGAGTCCCCACTTTTGTGGTAGCTTGAAGAGTATTGACAATCGAACGACTTAAACGAGAGATTTTGTTGTCGTTAGCCTAAGCAGTGTTTGGTGACGCCTTCGCAAATTTAAGCGCGCTACGTTTCAGAGCTTAGCCTTGTTTATAATTCATGAATCCTTAGCACTGCGGGGAAGGTATACGATTTTATTGTTTTTGTGAATGCCCTTACCTTTCAAAAAATCACCGACGTAGTACCAAAGTCCAACGCCGAGGACACCGCAGGAGTTGTGTAGCAGAGGTCCCTGAGTCTTGTGGCTTTATGCCGCAACTTGTAGCCTTGTGATACAAATGGGTAGGTTCTAGTTTTCCCTTTCATAAACTATGCGTTCTACAAGACAACCAGGTCCCGCCACAAACAGCAAGGCGCATCCTTTCTTGACAAACGCCTTGGCCCGTCTTGACGTTATGGCACTTCCGGAGTGAGCGATCCTGAATTGATGACCTTAATAGTTGAAGACAGTGTTGAAACGTCTGCGCAGGATTCGGCTTCTTAAGGACTGTAATTCTCCCGTTCCTTACCTTTATAAGTATAACAGCTCAAGCACGAGAGACTGAGACCAGCAAGACACGGGGCAGAGTGCTGACTTAACGAACCGTTAGTTGAAGTCAGCAATCTGTCCCGTGTCTTCCTGGTCTTCGTATTTTGTGGTTGTGCTGATATACTTATGAAGTGATGCATCACCATCTAGCCTGCCAGCCAGCGTTATTGACGTTTCTCACCGCCTTTTATTGCGCTCCTGCGAGAAGCAGGAACAAATTAAGCCTGAGAGAAAAGATACAGAGCAGGCAGAAGAATCTAGCTTATTCTGCTACTGTGCTGTGTCCTCTGCGGAGACCTAGGGCTTTATTTATTCTTTTTTTTTTTTCACATTGAAGCTCATACGCTTGCGGACACGGGCGGCGGCAGCAGCGGCGGCGGAAACCATCGGCACCAATTTAAGTCACTGTAACGAGCCCATAACATACTACGCTTAAAAAAGAATGAAAATAAATGTGAAGAGGGCAGATAAACCTGACACAAATATTGACGATGATATAGCGAGTAAGGATATGTTTTTCTAAATTAAATGGTCGATCATTAAAGTTCTCCGACAAATGGACATGATGTGCCACGATCAGTTAACGCTGCGCAGCATATTAGGTCATATGCCCGGCTTTCCAGGACAGCGGATGGTTTTGGATTTATTGTTCAGTTATGCCTCTCCGAAGCAGGTCTGTTGCGTTCTGCCCTTGGGCCCGCGCACTAACGCACAGATATAGTGATATGAGGGTAAGCTTATATTGAAGCTTCCCCTCATTCCATTGCCGCAGCGCTCCCCATTTCGCGTGATGCACTGCGGGTTCTTGTGTTCTGCCCGAAGCTGCTGCCCGAAGCACCCGTCGTGACGGTCTCCGAATAAAGACCGCGGTCGCATCATCCCAGAAAGGCGCCGGCTTCCCGTCCGTCCTGCTATGACCGCCTTTTTCGTTATGTACTGCTCGTAGAAAGTGGCCCCACGCAGGGCGCCGCTTTTTGGGTGCACCGCCGCCAGATACACGTCGGTGCTTAGCAATTATTCGCATCACGTTGTCGCTGCTTACGCCGTGTCTGAGCCGTGTGTGCATCCTCCGCGCTACACGACGCCAGTCGCGCCACGCTGTACGACCGTCACCGCTTTATGACGGCGGCTTCGTGGAACGCCGGTGACGTGACGTACGGCTATTACAGCCCTTAGCAATATGGGGCATCCGATTGTGCGTAGTATATATGCGCAGCGTGCAACAGGCCTTCCACGTGCGTGCCTGTCGCAATGCGGCTGTGCAATCACGAGACGATCGTCGTCTTTTCGATCTCAGCTGTCCTGCTGCAAACGTTGCAACCGCAATACCTTTACGTAGTGAGGGACGTAACTGTATCGCTCCCGTCTCTCTCAGTAAGGATGGATTCTAACAGAAGGACAATATACTTTTTTGTCGCATTTACCAGAAAACGACATCTTTTGTTTTTGAGATGTCCAACGTGTACATACACTCGGCTAGACATATTCCGAGTGTGAGGGCCTTGTTCATGGTATATATCCCTACAAATATATTTGATAATTTGTAGAAATATACACCACATTGTACGCCTATGCTTATGTTCAAGTACAGTAAGAGGTTATGATAGTATGTCCATATAAAACGAAGTACTTCTTTGTATGTGACTGTAAGTTCCGATCTCACTAGAATGCTTTGTGTTTCTCTAGTATTATACCATGATGTAGAAAATGTGTTGGCGAACGCCGTGTTTAGCTGCCTGGAGTCCCTTCGATGCTTTTATCGTCGCAAAGATCACTAGAGTGGACATTCACAAAATTCAATACATTAAAGTCGCATACATACTACGCCTAAGCCTACATCCTCTCACGACACCTGTGGTTAATCTTTATTGTTGCATTCGCGAGGGTGCTATGCTGTTTCCTTCTGTTTATAACTCATACCACTGCACACTAATCTACTTGGCTTAGTGTTTCCACGTCTCGCTAAGTTTACGCGCGTAAGGATGGTAAGAAGAAGGGAATCTGCTAGCTGGATGAATGAAGCGCCGCACGTTTTATTTCGCGTTGCCTCTAGTAAGCGCGTGGCGGATTGAAGTCTGAAGGCCATGTCGTTTGCCGCTTCAGGTACGTGCGCTGTAAACAAGGCAGCATCAGGACGTACGTGGCTGGATATCAGCAATGGGCTGATGGCGACGGGGCGTTGCATGAGACGACAACACTGTTGGAATAGTCCTCAGTTATTTCAAAGACGATTCGAGGCCACCGAAGAAGAGGAGGAGGAAGTTGAAAGACTGGTCCATACGGCGCGCTAACACGATGAGGAGTATGAAATGCCTGCACGGCGCGAAAGCGGCTGATATTTAGAACCCCCCCCCCCCCTCCCCCCGTTCCCTCTTCCTTTCGTTTTTCCGCCAACGCTGTTTTCTCGTAAATAGACACGCTTGGAGAAAGAGAGCGAGCTTACGTAACAGGCACATGTCTACGTAAAACAGGTGCTCCTCAGGAAGTCGCTGACAACGGCCCGTCTAATCCAATGCGGAGCCTGCATTGCGTGCTCCGCGAGGCAGAATGGAGAAAATAAAGTAGGCGAGGTTTTAACGTGAGCATGGAGCGCTCAGCTTTGGGACTATCTATGGCAAAGGGAGAGAGTATATTCCCTGGCAGTGAAGCTCGCCTGCTGAAAGGTTGACAACCGGACTGTTCAATTTCTTCTAACGCTTCCCATAGTGAAACGACTTGAAAAATAGTTCGAGTTGACTTTCCCACCCTCCTTGACGATTCCAGATAGCTTGTACTGTGTGAGTATTTGGAATATGGTCTAGTGAGGGGCTCATATATAGTACCAACGGTGGTAGTGCGAAAGCCGTTTTGCTGGGATGCGCTACCAGCACTCCGCCCAGTATTGGTATGACTCACTTAGTTATTTGTTTACATGAGAAAACGTAAACAGTCGCTTACAGGTCATATTAACCTGGTCCAGGTTACGGGTCGTAGGCAGCTTTTGTGTTCTTCATAATTTCTGATGACTCAGGCATTCTATCGCATATTAGGCCGCACATGCAGTCACCTGCAGCCGTTCTCGGAAAAGACGCAAGGCGGCCTTTTCACCGTGGAGCCATTCATATAATTATCTGGTCTGTCTGTCTGTCTGTCTGTCTGTCTGTCTGTCTGTCTGTCTGTCTGTCTGTCTGTCTGTCTGTCTGTCTGTCTTATTATTATTATTTTTTTCCGTAATGAAACTATGCATTCTCGCTTCCAAGGCATGTTGCAGACAGCATGTTTCTGCAATAAAAGGATGTTCGCGGGGTACTCACGAAAAAGCCACAAGCGTAATGAGCAAGAGGGTTGCTAAGTCACAGAGTAAGATGATTACCGTGACTGGAAGATTGCTTGCTGTTGGTAACAGTTTGGATGGTGAAAGGCTGGGACTGGAAATCAAGAGGGCATAACCTGCATATAACAGAGCTGTGTTCTTCATAAGGGTGGCATTGCGGTGGTTTTTGCTGTGTTATCTGACTAGCTCACACACCATGTGCGCCGAAAAGCTGCGTGCAACAATTTTGTGGTTCACCAGGCTTGCGAATACACTCCTGTTCCCCCGTAACTGGCCCCTCTGACCGTTACAATTCTAAATCTGTGTTATTCATTTTTCGACACACAATGTCGTTTATCGTATCGTGCGGACGTCCTTCCCCAGGACCGTGAGTTTCGTAATGCCTGCTTTTCTTTCTCTTTTTTTCGGTGCGGCGAAGAGGGCCGACACAGCCCAATGGCATACCAACATCTACCTTACGTCATAGATAAAATACTAGCTACACGAACAGGGGGCACAAGTGCGTGTGACTGTTACATATTAGTCTGCGTGCATTTCATGGAGCGTTTTGTTATGTTGTTGATTCGCTTTGCAGGTTAACGACGTTTCGTGCACTTCCTCCGCCGGGAGCATTCAATCAATCCCAATATCGAACGTCGTCAGCGCCGTTATCGCCGTCCGCGTCCATCTGCGGGCAGTGAATTACCGGGCGTGCGTATACACATATAAGAACGGCGTCTGTGGCCGTACATGCGATATTTCGGCGCTGCGTCGAACACTATACTTGTAGCTCCGCACAAGAAGAGCATCAGTTTTGCTTAACGGTCTATGGCACTGGGTTCCCTATAAGTCATCGTGATGTCTCGATACGCTTCTGTCTCGACCCATTTGCGCTCGCATGCCTCTCGCTCTGCAATGGGGCCGCTCTTCTGACGACCAAGTGCGCGTAACGGGCCACGAATATTCTCATGGGTCTTTCCTGCACCGCTCACTGAGATGGTGCCGGTTCGGCTTTGTTTAATGCTTTCGTGTGTTTCGTTCCTCCTGTGCGTAAATTGGAGATGGATCGCTTCTCGCGTGGCCTCCATACGCACTGCACGCACGAGTGAAGACACAAGTCTAAGCTCTTGCGGGACAAACTGGCTCTCTTTAGTCTGTCTGTCTGTCTGTCTGTCTGTCTGTCTGTCTGTCTGTCTGTCTGTCTGTCTGTCTGTCTGTCTGTCTGTCTGTCTGTCTGTCTGTCTGTCTGTCTGTCTGTCGTACTCTCCTTTTCTAATATCATTTACGTAGCAGTTTGCTGACAGTCGTTTGATAACCTTGCCTTTCCGCCACTCATGTAAGAGACATCTAGATAGCCGCAGCCTTTCCATCACAACGTTTACACAAGGGCCGCTTATACTGGGAGGGACTTCGCGAAGACGCGTGTTGGCCCATATAAGTAAGTGTGCGCAGAGATGCAGGGGAATTGAGTTCCCGCCGTCGAAAAGGAATCTAATTTATGGCAAAACACGCCTACGCTGCCGGAGTTGATGCGTGCATACTCCATTTCTGGCTCTCTTAAACACGCCTGAGCGAAAGTGAGCTGAAAGAAAACGTGCGCTTCGCTTTTCAACGCGACGAATCGACTCTCACCGCAAACGCGAATTTCCCCTGGCGCTCGTTACGTGCCTGTGCATCTACTTGCGCTCTTTTGCGGCGAGTGTCGCACCGAGCGCCTCCAAACTCCCCCTATATTTCGAAGTGTCCGTCGTCTGGGAAAAGGTGTTCCGAAAAGCGCTCTCGGTAAAGGGCGACAGGAACTCGGCGGTGGACCACAAACTCGAAAGCGCAGGTTTCGAGCTGCCCCGTGTAATTCGCTTTGTCATGCATCGCGTGTAGCACCGCATGCGGCACGGAGGTTTCTTTGACGGGGAACGAAGGTACTGTTTGCATTGCGCTCTTGTTAATATGTAAATTGGAAATGCGTGCTGAAAACGTGAACAGAGCAACTCAAATTAGGGAACGAGCCTAGGCATGAACGACGGGACGCGAAAGTTTTTTCGAACAAACATAATCAGTCACAAGTGCCACTGTACGTCGCAGGACGAAATTTCGGTTGTCGCCGCCGCGCCCAACAACCAATGAACAACCCACGTGCCGACGCCACTTGGTTGCTCTAACGCTACTGCCGCAAGTCCCTTGTTATAAATAAATAAATAAATAAATAAATAAATAAATAAATAAATAAATAAATAAATAAATAAATAAATAAATAAATAAATAAATAACGTGCCAGCAACGCATTACACAAGCACTAATAAAAGAGCTTTGTAGGTACACCACCCAATATTATGTACTTTTATATATAGAGGTCTGTGTGCCCTAGCGATAAATGTAAAATGAATTTATCATCGTATCTTCAGTAACCCTGTCGTTATTAAATGTGCAGATCTGAAGAAACATGAAAGCATCACTATAACTTGGAGGGTCGTAGTTCAGTGCCTATATATAAGTTTCAGTTCCTATATATAAGTTCAGTGCCTGTATATATAAGGTGTTCCGTATACGTAGTGTGCAGGCGCGGCTGTGTTCCGGCTTGTTGATGTCGTTGGTTGCACGTCTATGGATGAATGTGTGCAGCGTATATGAAACGTGTGCTGCTAATACATGTATTATTGCAAACGACAGCCCTCGTTCGCGGCCTGGCGATGAAAGGGTGCCTTCCCGAAGACGTGGTTGTTCAGGCATACCCAGCGCACAAAAAAAAAAAAAAGGAAAGGAACCGCGAGAGGGCGTCAGCACTTCACAAATTTGAATGTTGTACCAGTTTTAGCTCAATAAATATCCAACAGATGTATCACAGCAAATTTATAGTTCACAACGTATTATCGGTAATAACTCGGCAATTCACAAACTGCTTACCCAGCAAACTTGCAATAATATTTCGGTGGACGGTTTTCAACAAGTGTCAACATTGACTTCAAGGACATTTTAAAGACGAGACAATGACTCTTCAGTACAATTATCAGCATTGGCCAATGTTTTTTCAATAGATTCTCAGTAAAATGTTTTGCCAATCGTGCACGACCTTTCGTTCACCTCTTATTTCTTTTCATCTCCGTTCTTCTCTTCGTTAACTGGCTTTGCACAATCTACGCGCATCTCTTCCTATTCTGCGGTCTGGTCAACCGTGATCCTATTTCCGTCTCGACATCATACCGCCGTTGTCATTAATGCGGATGCATTACATGTATACCATGAATGGTCGATTATTGCGCAATGACGAGTTGACATCGTAGTGACATCACCACGTGGCCCTGTGTGCTGACGTTGCTGATTACGTCAGGACGACGTCGTGTGACGGCATAGTGTGACAGTGCGCGTGACGTGGACATCGAAGTGGTCATACGACCCAGACGCTGCGTGCTTTCGCTTTAGTGAGCGTACGAAGATTCAGGTGCATATAGTTGTTGTTGTTGTTGTTGTTGTTGTTGTTGTTGTTGTTGTTGTTGTTGTTGTTGTTGTTGTTGTTGTTGTTGTTGTTGTTGTTGTTGTTGTTGTTGTTGTTGTATGTGTCAGAGCATTGTCGCGGCCGCTCAATAAATAAAGAATACCTTTTTTAGTGGCCGTGGCATTGACATAACCAGGTGAACGCATCTTGAAAGCTGTCGCGTACCTTTCGCAATGCTGCATAGAACTGAATCGGACGCGGCGTGGCCTTGCGTGCATCCTTGCGTGCGCACGGAAGGACGCTGCGAGAAAAAAACAGACCGCTGCTAACTTCGTGTCCGCGCACGATAATTCTTGCGCGTCCTTAAAGCGTACAGCGCAGGTTTCATTCACTTTGCGCGCTCGACTGCTTCCATACACTGTACGTCTCCTTCAAACATTCAGCGGCCGTCATCTTCTCTTTCCATTTCAGTGAACTCGTCTTGCGAGGAACGTGAGGACTGCCCGGTGGAGTGGAACAAACGCACGTGCGCCATCAGAAGATTATCTTTTCGTGTGCGTGAGCATGTACGTGACCATCGTCAGACGTTGTGCAGATCAGTACACAATGCCGCGCTCAACCGTGCTGTATTCTCTAAGAGCTGAAAGAAAAGTTGGATGCTTTGATAGCGTCTAATCATTGCCTCTGGACAACAAATATGAAACTTTTTTTTTTTTTTCCGAGTCGTACATCTTATAGCGCGGTTCGTTGAGTGCGCCCCGGAGCACTTTGCGAGCGTGAGTGCCCGATTTTGATGACTTCTTGGATATTGAGTTTACTTGCCACTCTTACAAGGAAGCGAGGGAAGCGTGACATTGTTTCTGTTTGATCAAAGTCGTCCCGTACAAAACCAGTAGATCATGGGAGCGTAGCTTGTGCGTGGGAGCGCTTATTCTGCGTATTTCGAGGCTTTCTTTCTTACTGTCAGGGGGAAGAGGGTAAGCGCGCCTCCATTTTGCGGAGCACGAGTCTTGTGTTTTATTTCTTTACCTCCCTCCCTCCCACCCTCCCTCTCTCCCTTTCTCCCTCTGTTTGTCTGTCACAAACACTCTTTGTCAAACGCACACACACACACACACACACACACACACACAGACACACACACACTTCTCTTTCTCTTTCTCTTTCTCTCACCCATAGCAAGTTGTGGTACAATCGTCGACACGACGAATGACACGGTGCCGATAAATATAAACTTGCACGCGTGAGTGCGTAGCCTGGTCTATATCTTCTGGCTGTTTACAGAAAAGACAGTCAGTGTCCCACGGTGAGAAAAATCCGCGCTGTTCCATAAAAGTTTTCACCGACAATATGTCTGTATGGAGCTTGAAGAAGAATGTTTTTGTTGCAGGTTGGATTGGCATTCCTTTAACACGCTTATGACCCTCTACATTGGAACAGGCAAAATAGTGTCATGTACATCATTATACAATGTTCCGCGCCCAACACTCAACAGGTGCTCAATTGAAAAACGAACGCCCAGTAAGCGAACACTATCAATAGTTTTCTTAAATAACCCTCGTACTGAAACCGGCATCCTCTGTATTCCGACTACAAACTGAGGAAGTGCGTCTCGGAGCCTTAAATGACACATCTTGCATAAAAATGGGTCTTCCACATCTGAAAAAAGAAGTAATAATAATAAATAAAAAGATAAAAGCCTGTTGACAGTCTGGCATATGAAAGGGTGCGCCAGGCCTATTCCACCATCTTTCACACACCTGAAAAGATTAGTCCGGCTGTGTCGTTCCCAGCTTGAACACCATGCGAAAACCGCCAACACTCGGTGTAATTTTTGCACGTTTACACGGGAGCATTGTAGGCGTTGCAAACCCCACAAATCAATAAGAGGACACCAATACACACCTCATCTTTTGAAAATATTGGTAAAGATAGCTGTTCCACGAATACCACAGGTCTGATGGGGACCAACAACGTTTTGAATTACTGATTAGACTCGACGCGCCAAAACTCTCATAGGTATTTCACAATCGCAGTTTGTTAATGATATAGGTATATAAGAAAGGATCTTGCTTCAATTTTTCTTTTTCCTCAGTTTTCGGAATAATTACGGTGTGGGAACGACCGAATGATGGCGGTAGCATTTTTAGCTCGTAAGCTTCATTATGTACAGCTGTTAGTACTGGCGAGAGGTAATTTTGAAAGGTGTTGTACCATACTGCACAAAGGCCATCTGGCCCAGGCTACTTTTATGAATTTAGACTGTCATTTGCAAGACTAACCTCCTCTTCTGATAGTGGTTACTCTGTCGGAGCCTTCCTTTACTTCTCCGGAGAGCCTGGACATACTATAGGAAGAGTTCTTTAAAGCATGACATCTTCGTTGTCCTAAAGGCAATTCACTGCTCTGAAGGGGTATATTTTTGCGATTTCCTTCAAAGGAACAATGAAAGATGAATTTCCAGTCGGCATCAGGTATTTGGCGATAAGTGGTGATGACGGTTTACCCTATGATGCTTATGGGCCTCCACTGCTTGTGTCTCTCCAAAATGGCTGGTTACCATTGCGACCCATATGCTCACCCAGCACGCATCTATTTTCGGCAGTGTATGGCACGATAGATTGAGGAATTGAAACGAAAAAAGTGCGTGCCTGAGTTGCTTAGTAGGGTCGACCCTCTCGCTGTTTTGAAGGATTTTTGAGTGAACCGCCACGCGCGAGCCATGAATTCATTTTGTGGCCAATGTAAGGGTGATCGCCTCAAACGCGACTTAAATTTTGTTCCTTGTTCTGCTTCCTTTTGTATTGAGGTGAACATTATTTGTCCATGTCTGGCAAATAAAAAAAAAAAAAAGGTGCATAGCCTAGTGGCAATGACGCTTGTCTTCGAACCGTGGGTTCCTTATTTCGAATCCAGCCTCTCCAAGTAACGTTTCTTTTGTTTTATTTCTATATACTGGAAACTGCAATCGACGGCGCGGCTACTAATACATATCAGCGTCTACACTACACAGTCCAGCTGTCAAAAGTACAGGATGAGTATAGACTGCTTGCATATTTCGAGCGAATTTTATTTTATGTAACGTCACCTCAGTGTAGACGAACTCCATCTGTGCTGTAGCATCACCTCTGCAATTATTTTTCGCTGCATTTAATCATATACAATCTTCGTCATGTCATTTGCTGTCGTTGTTCCTCTCACGCGCTTGACTAAATGTTCTTGCACTCAATTCGTCAAGCAGGCCCTTTAACTATATAATGGATCAGCGGCAGTTGCTTCTTCACGTTCGCCCACTTCATTGGAAGGCCTGCCTCGTGTATTTATTTCGGGTCTGGTTCATTTCTCGTTTGGGGCTAGAGGGAATAATCGCTTTCGCCCCCGCAATCCTGATCAGTTTAAGGATTTGATACTGCAGGCATAAACAGTGACATGTCCAATACAAAAAAAAAGAAAAGAAAAATGAGACCGCAGGGCCCACTGGTGCAAAAACGGTAAAACGATCCGTTGTGAAAAGCCCCATAATAAAAGAAAACATGAGCCGGTAGTTTTGATTTTATACCAATCCAGCCATGCTTCTTTCGTGCTTTTTTTTTTTTTGCTTCATTTGTTATCACATTCGTGGAGAGCACGTCCGTAGTGCAGCGACGTTTCAACTGCCGCAAGATTACGGCATGCGGTTAACGTTATACAGTGGGACCCGCACGGTCACCTGGCGCATGGCGATGTAAGTGGCTCATTGACGCCGTGAATAGGTTCGTTGTTTCTCTTTCACTTTCCGGGGGCTCGTGTTCTATGTTGGCGCCTGTCCAAAGCTGTTTAGTGTCCTTCAATCCGCGGAAAACGTTTGGCTTTCCTCATCCATTATCATGAGCAATTACGTACGTGTCCGTGTCATGGACCACGAGGCCGCAAGAGAGACGTTCGCTCGAAACACTTCTGTATAATGTAACTTGTACAACACAGAACCCTATTTCGGTGGTTGACGATAGATAAGCAGCCACAAACACAGACGTCTTTTAATCGCAGTGGGCCAACTTGCCAGTTCGTCCTACATGCACCGTTCTGGAAGATGAGCACATCGCTCTATGCGCACGCGATCAGTATACTTGTCGTTGGTCTCTGAGATACGTCACTTCATTAAAGTAGACAGGATGTTTAGTTTCTCGAATTCAGCTCTTAAATCTATTTAAGCTGATACCAATGGCAGATGAAGTGTTGCAAAGGACTTCTTGACATACGAAGCAAAAATGCTACCATTAATGTGGCGCCTCAACATTCAGCATTTCGCCACAGGCAAGACACTAGGAAATATTGAGTGTTTCCTGTCGTTGTCACTTAGTTCAAGTGCGCGTTCTTGCTTTATTCTTCTTTTTTGCTGAAGTCACGCCTTATCTTATCCAGAATCAACTATCCAAAATTTTCGCTGTTACCGCTTTCAATTTGCTGACATGTATTGCTAGTTGCGGTTAGGTTGACCTCATTTTATGTAGTCCCGTAGCACAAGCAACAAATCCTGTAGACCAGAGTTCTGTATGGTATCCTTTTCTTCCTCGACTAATTGGTATTGCAAGCATACACCGATTACAACTATCTATATAGCGCGCATAATGTGATTGAATGATTGATTGATTGATTGATTGATTGATTGATTTGATATTATGGTTTGACTGATTGCTATAATATGCTGAACGTCTTAATTAATGTAATCGGAGGGTTTTCAATGACGCATCACTAGGACGCTGCTCCGAAATAACCTTGGCCTTTCAGTGTATACTTGAACGGGATCGGCACATATATGTCCCTAGCATTTTTAAATCTTGACCGCAGTGGGGAATGGGGCCTCCGCGGCAACCAAGGCCGGAATCCGAGGCCGAGGCTTTCTGCTCAGCACTATGATGTCACAGTATGTGGGGCTTCAAGGCGAGTCCTTCAATTAAAGACCTCGTTCTTGACACTTCCTGGTAGTCCGCCACCGAATTTCCACGCGAATCCTCATATTGCCGCGGGCACGCTCTTCCGGCAACCCTGCCACCGGGGATTTATCTTGGCACGCTAGGCACACCCGCCAGGCGCTCGTTACAGCGCGCATTGTGAAGCCATGTCGGCCTTGTAAGGCGCCTTTATTTACGGCCCCGGTCACCCGCTCGCTACGGCCGTGTCTTGTAATATTCAAAACGCCTCTCTCGTTGTTTAGAGGGAAAAGAGAGAGAGAGGAACAGTGGCTTCGGACGATCGCCGGCCCACGTGCTGTCGGTTTTCGTGAGCCCCACGGCGGCAGCCGCTAAGGCTTTCGCAGGAAATGAATTTATGCAGGCGTTGAATTACGCCTTCGCGGCCGCGGTTCCTGTTTTGTTCTTTCGTTCGAACGGCGTGCTGCTTTCCTAGCGTGACGCGCACCGGCCTAACGAGATTACACATATCCTGACGCCACAACGCGAAGGCCAAGTGGGCCTTTGCTGCTGTGCCCGTGTACGTGTGGTGTTGGACGAAGTGAACAAAAGTTTGAAAGTCGGTGGTTTAAGCGCGATGGTTGATTCGGTTCTGTAGTACTGTTCCCGTAATAATACGTGTTGGTGAGTTACTTCGCAAGCATTGGCGAGAACATAAATTGTTGGAACTTAAACAAGAAACATTAAGAAAGGAATAATGCATAAAATATACAAGCTATTCGCGACCTTACCTTACTTTGAGGAGACACTAAAGCTTTAAAGCATTTGCAAGTCGTTCCGGACTTTTTTATTTTTGCTCCACCCGCCTTCTTCCCGCTTGAAGATAGCAACCAACATTATCTAAGCTGTAACATGAGGTGCAGGCACGCAGATACTGTCACAACATGCATTATCTCCGAAAACGTGGCATGACTGATGTAGTCGCCACGTCAGACAGGCAGAGCGTCACACGCAACTCTTCTCATATGTAAGTGAAATCCAAACGTGCGCATGTGAGCCGCCGCGGTGGTCTAGCGGCTACGGCACTTGACTGCTGACCCCAAGGCCGCGGGATCGAATCCCGACTGCGGCGACCGCATTTCGATAGAGGCGAAATGCTAGAGGCCCGTGTACAGTGCGATGTCAGTGGACGTTGAAGAACCCCATGTGGACGACATTTCCGTCGCCTTCCACTACGGCGTCGTTAAAAATGTTATAGCGCTATTATGGACGTAAAACACCAGGAATTATTGAACTTCCGTGTAAATTTTCGCGTAGAATGCAGTTAAACTGTCCGCTGAAAAACCGCGAAGAACGCTAATACAAACAACGTACCATTTCTTGATTTAATGTATTCCAGTATATTTTTATATGAAGTTGTGTACCGGTAAGCATCATGCACGCACCACCTATGATACATTTATGGGAATCAAAAGACGAAGCCGGGTGTCTTAGCAGAGATGGGCTTAAATTTAGAGCTTTTTTTTTTTTCCTAAATACGAAAGCCTATACCTAACTCACCAAGTGGGAAATGTGGCCGGCGTTGTCGGCACCACAATAATGGCACCAGACTGTATGCGCTCGTCTCGTTCACTTCGTGTACAACAAAATCGGCATCGCTGGGCACGAATGTACGACTAACATGGTTGACAGTCCATGACATCTATAACTTAACGCTTGTGTCGTTTGTGTCGCAACGATAATCCATTCACGTGCAGTGCATAGCCGCATTACTTGCCAGGAATACGCTGGTACGCGGCACGCATGATTGAAAAGTCTTACAGCCCGTGTCAAATTACATTAACGGGACTTCAGACGCATTTACAGATAAATTAAAGCAATACACGTCGTAGAACCGTTGGGACAATGCGGGTTGGCTTTCGCCGTAAAGTCTTCTTAGCACACGGTAAAAGACTGGCGATGAGAGATCATTGTCCTTTCGTGGTTCGAGCCTAGAGAATCCCGCCCATTTACACATGCATCGCCATTAAATATTCTAAAACGATGCAGACCTGAGAGATCGGTGGTCATGATTGATTGATCTGTGGGGTTTAACGTCCCAAAACCAGCTCTGATTATGAGAGACGCCGTAGTGGAGGTCTCCGGAAATTTCGACCACCTGGGGTTCTTTAACGTGCACTGACATTGCACAGCACACGGGCCTCAACATTTCGCCTCCATCGAAATGCAGCCGCCGCAGCCGAGATTCGATCCCGCCACCCTCGGATCAGCAGCCGAGTACCGTAGCCTCTAGACCACCGTGGCGGGCAGATAGGTGTTCAGAATCTGAGGATCACAATACAAAGCACAAGCGAAGCTCCCCCATATAGATTCGCATTGTAGCAACCTATTCTGCAATACCATGACACTGTGCAGGCTTGGAGGACTCTGCCCTTGCCTTGCTAACAACCTAACAATTAAAATAATATACCAAAGAGCTGCTTCAGAGAAAACGATTCCAGTTTTACGATTTCGTTAAGCGTGATCACAAGGAGGTATACAGAAGGATCTGTATTGTGCAGCAAAACGCATTGCCAGTGAGCGCAATGCGCGGCCAAGTCAGTGCATCAGCCTTCCAACAGGCAAATAAATTGGCCATGTTCGAAGGTTGGCCTCGTTATAGCGGGGGCGATTACGCTACGCACTCGCTTTGATAGCACACGACAGGTTTCTGGAAATAGTCCCCGTTACGTACCATTCCTCCATCCTCCATTATCGAAGCGCTTGGTGTACTAATGCGTATCATGAACAGGGTGGCGCCGTCTTTTCCGTTCAACGCCACCTCATGAGGTTCAGTAGACACAGTGAGCATGCGGTTTGCATACAACTGAATGGCCCTGGTCGTGCAAACCTCCGGGGTTTTTTTTTGTGTTTTTTTTCCCCCATCGTAACCGCCTTCGTTTCCGAGTCGCTACTGCGCAGTGTTTTCAAGAACAAACACGAATAATGTGCGCTATCTCTGTAATGTGCATCAAGATTTCCTGTATTCTTATGGCTTATAACACACGTGTGATACAAACCGGGTTGATAATAACAGTTGCGGACATAATGTGTCAACATCCAGCGCTGAGCCAATATATGGCGCACCAGCTGGCGCTATGTCGGTGCACGCTGACGCAAAGAGCAAGTTCGGCAAGCGGAAGAGATGAATAAGAGAGAACCAGTACCTCAGAAATAAAATAACGTTATTCGGCGCCTCACTTCTCTCTCTGTTTCGTTCTGTCGCACTGTGTGTATTGCTCACGATTTGTTTTTACGGTAATTGCTTCCTACGCGCACGCACCCATCAAGTGATATACGTTTTTGCCTTCGGTGCTGTGCACTGCGCGCCTGTACGAACCTTCGAAATGAGATTCTTTTCCTCGGCTTGGCTTAAACTTGCTGCTTCAGTGGAGAAAGTTTCATTTTTCGCCCTCCGAGAATGCGCGGCGCAGTCTGCACAGCCGTCGTCTCCTTTACGCTTTACGTCCTGTCATTCTTATGCTTCTGCTCTATAACGGATACTTGGATGTGATGTAGGCTTTCTCATTTTTTAATCAACTTCTTCTTTATCGTCTTTTTTTTCTTCTGTTTTCACTTGTATAGTTTATGTATTCCGGAAACACGCGGTGCGACTTCAAGTGCAGCAAGCGCCGCACGAGCTGAAACAAAACAAGCAGAAAAGTAAAGAATCAAACGGCGGGTCCACGGAAATAAAACTTTAGAGCGAAACTCATCTTAGCTGTGCACCCACAAGAATGCACGCCGAAAACTTTAAACCGCTCTCGCGATTTTAATATCAGGAGGAACGGGAAACAAAATACGACGGCAGGGAAAGTTGGAGGAAGGTCGGACGGGGGGTTGCGGATGCTAGCAGCATAAACGTGACGATCGTATTTCTGATGACTGCGTTTTATGATTCAGCTATCACAGAAATATGCGCATGAAATTTGAGGCACCGTATGCCGCAGTTGCGCCCTGTGTAAGTATATACGTATACCAAATAGGTATGCAACTGTCTCTAAAGTGTAACAAAAGTATGAAAGAAAGAAAACTCATTGCATTTAGGAAGCCGAACCGCCTCCTTTAGGCGTCCGGGGCTGCAGATTGCACCGCGTAGCATCGCTTCCTTGCCGCTAACGTTCTTCGTCTCCTTATCAATTTTCATTATACTGCAGCGGAGATATTAGGATTCAAAACCGGTGAAGTGCACTTTACTAAAGGGCATTTAACTAATGAGGAACATCCAAATAGCAAAGTAACATTGGGGGCGTGTCGGCAGTCGTGCATGTATGGTTGTGACGGTTGTGACGGACACCAAAGAAGGATTAAAGAAGAAGAGTTTCGAGTAGCACGGACTCATTTGCCCAAGTTCAAAGGATGTGAGTTATCGTAAATGCACGGATGCTTCAGTTACCAATTTTAAAGGGGTCGTGAAAAGAATACAGAACCAGCCGGTTGTAATCTTCACTACTTCAATATACATTCGATACGCTGACTCCGAAATATTTCGGTGCAATATTCAGTGTACAATTAATAACACCCCTTTGAAATCCTAGATTTCTTGTGCTTCAGAAACGACCATGCGGCACCATAGTCCGGCATAGGCACTATTCAGTGGCGTCACGTTAAGGCGTTTAAAAACGTAAACATATCGCTTACTCTCGTCTGCTCTAAAATAACAGATTGGTGTGAAAGCTAGAAATTAACGAAATATTTGGAACCCCTGCGGTGCCGCCTTACGGCAGCAAAGCTGGAGGCCGGTTTGTTTTTTCTATGGCCTCCGAGTGCGCTCGAATCTAGGAGCCTGTGGTGGCGTGGCGTCAATTGTAGAGTTGAGAGGAGAGCGCTTTGCGCAGGGGAGGGGCCGAAACCCTGTTTTTACCGCTGTAGATCGACACAGTTGGTGCATCCAAGCAATTTATATTAATTTGGAGGGCTAGGATTCTGATTGTACAGTTGGCACAAAATTTCCAAAAAACGTTTTACGACACCTCTTCGCTTACCATTGGGAACGTTGTCCTTCGCTGTCGCATAGGGCCTGATTTTCGAAGCGTTCGTATGTACAGATATGTGGGATATGTACAAATAAAGCGGAGAGAGAGAGAGATGCTGCGCGGCAGGCGGGGTAACCGGAAGTGTTAGGGAAAATTGTGATCCGCTGGCACGAAGCTTTAAGGGCAAAACCAGAACTGGTTCTGGTTCGCTACGCCGCGTTCGAGAAAGTGGACTAGGGGATAAGAAGAGAGAGAAAGCATAATTAACAGAAGACAAATAGTAAACTGCGTACGACATACGACGGTGTAGTAGGCGAGTTTCCTAAAGCACATTGCGAATGCCCGCGAAGCTGTAGAACTTGAGTTGTACGCAACATGTAGCCTCTACCGCGCAGAGTTGCTTCGAGAATACTGTCATAAAATATGCCCTCTCGGCAGTGAACTTCCCGCTCTGCACTATGTACAGCCATCGCTGAAACTCTGCATGTACAAACAGCAGCACTGTATAGAACACTGCATACAGCGATAGCTAGATATTTCTGCAGCAGATACTACGATTACGCGTCCACAAGTTCCTATTTTCATATAGACAAAATCATGCTCAGGTTTTACCCTTACTAACCAGTGGCCATCGGTGCTCTAAATCGTATTACCTGATTAGATCCTAGTAACGCGCGTGACTTTAAATGGACATAGATTTGCTGAATGCACCGGAATAAAGCAAGCGTCGATACAACCACATATATGTTATCGTTCGCAACACTACTGTATTTTCTCGATCTCTTCATGGACGGCCCCGCAATGTATTGTTTGCGCACTTACGATGCCACAGCTCTCCTAACCCTTCGGGCGTGAAATCGTAACGCCTATGTTAGGTCGCGATCCTTCAAGCCATTGCGGTCGGCTTTTATTCCTAACCTACCCAATCCATATAGAAAGAAAGAAAGAAAGAAAGAAAGAAAGAAAGAAAGAAAGAAAGAAAGAAAGAAAGAAAGAAAGAAAGAAAGAAAGAAAGAAAGAAAGAAAGAAAGAAATACAATTCTTTCGCGAGATAGGCTGCAGGTCATGACTGGAGCGAGCGTTGAATCTTGCTAGCACCACGTCACATTTCATAGCTGCCTGCGAAGTGGTCGATCGACAGAAAACGCTCGGAGGCTGCGTTATCCGACCGCTTCGAGAAAGTACTGGCGAGAGCGTTTCGCTTCATTTCTTTGGTTATAACGCAGGGACTATGGAATGAGGCTGGTAGGCTGTAGAATGTTTACCGCTGGTGACCTCACGTTCTCGCCTTGACGCTAAAGTCGAGCGGCTGAATGGATGCAATACAGGTGTATTTTAAGAACAAGAGCACTGGCAACTATGAAGGGTTCAGAATACGTAAAGAAACACTCTGGAGGTGAAGTGAGCAAAAAGAAATGCAGTGATGAAGGCACTTTATTTATTTATTTATTTATTTATTTATTTATTTATTTATTTATTTATTTACTCCTCCTGTACCTACTCGCAAAAAGAAACGCAAATGTAGATTTTGACCCCGTGCGGCGATGACACACATCCTGTTTGGTATATTTGCATTTAGTAAATCGGGCTGCAACAAACAAGGAATTAAAGTACACTAACTGCCTTGCTAAGTTATACGCCCACTGAAATATGTTGATTAAAATCGAAGCTTTCATACGGGTTAAAATAACGGAGTAACTCGAACTCGAACATAGCTCCACGGTTATAGATGAAACTAAGGTTGGCTGAAATGAATATCGTATAAACTTAGTAAATGACTAGAGGGGAGGGGGGCGAGGGGTATTTTACGACTTGAGCAGAAACAGTGCAAGGGAAGGTTGGCTTTTCAATAATAAACAGTCAAGAGAATTGACTAACAAGCAAGCGTTTAACCTTTCATATCACCCTTCCGAAAGCGATATATCTCTCACGTCAGAGTAACTTCGTTTCATATCGCTTCTGTTCATTCTCTTTTTCCGTCTTTTCTGTTTTTCCTGCCGAGTTTTACGGTTCAGCCTGTCCTCGTAGAAAGAAAAAGAATAAGCGTGTTTTCAGCGCAATTGCCTGTTACGTTTATTCTTCTTCCTGTGCGCCATTTCTGTACGAGAAGCGATAAAGTCAGATGCCATAGCGCGAGGAGCGCTGAGCGCTTGACTCGAGCTGGCTTCGAGTACGCAAGAGTTAAGGAAAAACGCCACAGTGCTGCGGCGACTTACGGTGAACAAAGGAGCCGCGGGAAGCGGGAGAAAAGTGTAAGCATCCGCTGCTGCGGGCGTGAAGCACTGAATGGCAAAGTGAGTCGACGGCGGCAATAATTCAGCGCAAGGGCGTGGAGAGTCATCTGGAGTGAAAGCGACGCGGACGTGTACACTGTGCGAGCCGTGCGTCATTAGCATCATTAGGGCCGTGGCGCTCGTCCGATGGCGAAGGAAAAGCTCGCCATTACACCGGACGACGGTGCGATGACTCCGACGTTTTTGGAGGAATGGAACGCAGACAGGGGCTTCGCCTTCTTTCGCGGCTTTTGAGTTCTTCTGTTTTCCGTCTTCAGCCGAAATTGTGTTGCGCCGCCCTGGAAGATCGCCGCCAGAAGCCCGGCTAGACGCTAACGCCTTTGACGAGCGCTCCTCTTTTCCTCAATGCGCTTGCCCCCTCTTCCTTCTTTCTCTATCCCGTTTTTTTTTTTTCATTCAACGTTATTTGATCCTTTAATCGCGCTCTTGGCGTGGCTGGGTCTTTGGTTATGATGGAAAACAAGCCGGAAAAAGATTCTCTCTTCTTGGAGATTGAAAACTAAGAGCGAAGGGCACATCTGGTTGACGACTCTGAGTTCTTGTTTTTAGTAACGGTGCGTATTTTCGTTATTGCATGCGTTAAACGCATATTTTTTTTTGTTGTTGTTGTTGCGCTACATTCATGCCTGAGCCATGACAGAGCCGCCACACCAAAAACCGTGACTTAATGACAGCAGATTTCAGAGGATCCTCCGGGCCATTTCCTGAAGCCATTACCGCTTCTAGTTGTTCGTACAATAATTATAACGACCCGCTTATTAATTCTTGTGTAACTCTGTTAAGAGAACTGCGTTGGACTTACACTTGCCATGCATTTCACGCCACATTTATCCACAACTGTAGTGGTTACAGTCGCCGTAAGGCTTGTATAACGTGATTAGAATATTTTGTTTTCTATTTTCACTGAAGTGGAATGTTAACGTAGCATTTGATTCTCTATTCGCACAACATTCCGAAATTGGTTCACGTAAACCGCCCGTCACTGTCCGGTGAGGCGTATCTCGAGCACAGCACAGCAGTGTCGCGATGGCGGTTTCGCGTCTATGACGCTCTTTCAAGCAAGCCCGTTAATTTCCACTACCAATGTGTTTACGTGGTTTTTCCTGGCTGTCGTGTTTTAAATCTGGGCGGGGGTGAGACAAGGCAGATCATCGAATGAGGAAACAAACGTAAAAGGAAAAAAGAACGTCAGCGCTGTGCAGCACACAATGTTAAGCACCAACGCATGGAGCAAACCACCGGGGAACACACATACGATCTCAGCAATGTCTCTTTTTCAATGGGTATGTGTTGTGTGCGTGTGTGTGTGTGTCTGTGTGAGAGAGAGAGAGAGAGAGAGAGAGAGAGAGAGATAGCGCCGAGGACCCTAGCCGCGGAATTGAACAAAACTCTCCAATATGCTCAGAGAGAGAGAGAGAGAGAGAGAGAGAGCTTAACTTACACGACGGTCGCAGTTCTACCGTAATATCAAACCGCTCCTATCAAAATCACTTCGCGCTCTCTTGCATATGCGGTACTCGCATTTAACGGTATAAATAATGCATTAGCTTTCTTCAATAAGAAACATAGAGAGAGCGGGAAAATACGCTGTAACATGGCGGCTGTCGCCTCTTTTGGAGGTCTACAAGGTCGCTCAGAGCGTTTCCAGGAGAACACGTACACCAGGCCCACCAAGCGCGATGGTTCATTACCAGTTGTTCTCGTTGTTTCTTCTGTGGCATCGCATTCATGTTGCTTAAACCTGTGGAAAGCTTTCCGTTTCGTCGTGACTGCGTCCACTGACTGCAGCTGCCGCTTGTATGCTGAGCAGCGAGTAAGCTCTGTTAGGAAGTAGGGGCATTTTCGGAGCACCGATGGCGCCGCGATCGCCATAACGCTTGAACGAAAACCAGCTGGGACAACAAGTTGAGGGGACGCGGGAAAACGAGCAGCCACATTCGGCAGAAAACGGCGGTCAAAAAACTTCGCATCAGCCTTTGGGACAATGGTACCTTCGTGAACGCATGTAGACGTTTCTCCGCCGCCGTCATCTGCCCGCCCCCGCAAAAATTAAGCACCGTGGCATACATACTCAGCATTGTCATGCGATGCGTGACGGCTGTAAGGAAGTAGGGTCGCGTGGCACTCCAGTGCCGCTGTCCTGCTTTGAAAACATTGCGCGATGCGTGGATGCTTTAAACATGTGGAGTCAAAGCCAAATGCAGCCACGATACGTTTTTCTCTGTTACTGTTCTTTTCGCATTCCACTCAGGCCTTGCCCCCTCCCCCTCACTTACTTTCTTCGTCTATTGGTTAAACACGAATAGAAGAATGAGTCACTACCTAAAGAAGTCTAGAGCCCTTCCCCATACACTTATTCAGCAAAATGTTGCCGACATAAATGCGGGGATCGGGGAGCCACTTATTTATTTATTTATTTATTTATTTATTTATTTATTTATTTATTTATTTATACTGCGGACTCGTGGTCCATGCAGGGTGGTCAGTACAAGTACAAGAGTAATACAAAGAAACAACAATGTACAACAAAGACACAGACCAGGGAACGTTTATATGAATGAATAATCACTTGTTTTGGTAAGGCAGTTCCATTCATTGATTGTTTTCGGGAAATAAGGAAATTTAAATAGGTCTGCGCGAGGAAAGTATGAGGTGAGGGCCATTTTGATTGTGGTGTCGGGTGGGCCTGCTAGTTAAGGGTGATAGATATGTCGATGCATCTAGGGCAAGCCTGTTTTCCAAGAGTTGGGAAAGAAACTAATCCAAATTTTTGCCTTCGTCCCTGCACGCATATTCCTGCACGCATACAATGCACGCATATTATAGTTTTGGCAGAGGACCTTAACATTAGTGGGAGCAATTTTAAGTTTATGTTTAAGGAGACAAAACTGATGAACAAACGTTATCGATATGAATATTCTACGACAGATTTGAAGCGAGTGTTGCACCGAGATATTTGTAGTGACTTACTTGTAACGCCGAAGACACTTAGGTAGCTGTAAGACAGCGGATTTTTTTGGGGAGTTACTGGAAGGCAAACACAGTTGCTCGTACTAAGGGTCATCCCCCATTTTAAGCACCATTCATGTATATTGCCCAGACTAGCGTTGAGATCGCCGTAATCGTTAGTAGAACTAACTTCCTTAAACAAAACACAATCATCAGTAAACAATCTTGTTTCAACGCCGGGGCGAACTACATCAACAATATCATGACTACACATTACAAAGAGCAAAGGGCCTAGCACACTGCCCTGCGGGACACCAGATGTGACCGGTAGACAGCCCGAGTGTTGACCTGCTACATCAACTTACCGTCGGCGATTATTCAGCTAGGCTGAAACCCAAGAAACCGACATTTGTGGGACGCCTATTGTCTCAAGTCTTAAGATGAGTGTGCTCTGAGGAACATTATCGAAGGCTCTGCAAAAATCTAAAAAGAGCATATCTATCCTACCGTGTCTATCGAGGATTAATGCGAGGTAATGAACTCACGTGACAAGTTGTGTAACGGCTGACAATCGTTTCCGAAACCCGTGTTGATATTTGGTCAATATGCAGCGTTACGCGAGGAAGGATGTTATACTAGTAGCTATGATATGTTCAATAATTTTGCAGCATTGCGAGGTGAGTGAAATTGGACGGCAATTTCCTAGTACAAGGCGGTCTCCCTTTTTAAAGATGGGCACCATTCGGGCTGTCCTTCAATCACTGGGAAGGTGCAAAAAATAATAACCAGAAATTTCAACTAGAAGAGAAGCTCAGGGAAGATGGATGCTTGAAACGGATGAAAAGATCGCAAAATACGATTTAGAACAGGGAAATGTCGCAGGAGCCAACATTTCGACTAGTGGACTTGTCTTCGTCAGGGCGGCGACTGCCTTCTCCAGCGTTCGTTTATGTGCACCTTTGCACACTCTCCCCCGTCCTCAGAAAGAGAGGAGAAGAAGAGCAGCACGTGCGAACAATAACAAAAAAAAAGGGGGGGGGGGGTGATAGGGTGTAGGGGAAGTTGGGTGACAGGTGTTAGCGACCAACATTAATGGCAAGAGCGAAAGCGTCCAAAGAATCCGCTCCCTGTACATGTCTTAGAAATACATTGTGTGCGCAGCTGCTAGAAAGCAGAATGAAAAAAAAAAAGGAACTCACGCTTGGAACAGGAGTTGCTCCTATGGCATGTGTCACCCTCTCCACCCAGCACCAGCTGCGCCGCACCCGCAGTGCATTTCACAGAAAGCACTGCGGGTGCGGCGCAGCTGGTGTGAAATGAACTAAGTGGACTTGAGTTGGGACTAACCTGCACAAGGCAGAACGAAGTCGTGAATGCCATAATCGTGCCGGGACCGCCATGCCCTTTTTCCCGTTCCGCGTCGTGATGAATACACGCTGCGAATCGCGAGTCGGCGGAAGGTGAGTACAAGCATTATTTAAGAACAGCCCAAACTATAGGCCTATGTGGAACGACACAGGACACAGCGCTGTTTATTTATTTATTTATTTATTTATTTATTTATTTATTTATTTATTTTATCCCTCAGGGCCAAAGGCATTAAGGAAGGGGGCGAGGGGGGGGGGGAGGGATGGGACAAATTATGTACATGCATAAAGTAAGCCAAATACAGTGAGTAATTATAACAATAAAGTAAAACAGGCTTTTACTTAAACGACGTTATAGATAGTGCTTCGTGAAAACGTTGATTGTCAACTGTGTTTTCTTTTTAATTAAACATGCAGATAATACATAGGCAAGAGCGCAACGTACAAAGCGCCCAAGCGCTATCAAGTGGCTCGGCCGGCCAGCAAAACTATAAATTTCGACGAACTATAGCAGTTTACACACCGGGTGTTATTTACCTTGAGCCTGATTTTTGATCATGCACATGTTCTAGCTTGCCCTAGCTTTCGTTCCCTTTCCTGTTTGCCCTTTTCAGGCTTGTAGCTTGTTTACAAACCTTTCTTCTTGTTGGATTTTCGTCGTTCCTTTCTTTCTTGCTTTTGTTTGTCTCTCTGTTTTTGCTGTTTCAAGATTTATCTTTTGTGCGGTCTTGTTGCTGCCTTTCGCCAGCCGGCCGAGTCACTCGATGGCGTTTGTGCGCTTCTTTCAATGTGCTCTTGCCTAATATGCTCCGCCTTTTCAATAATAAAAAAAAAAAGTCGATAGCGTTATGTCCTGTGTTGTTTCGCTGTCATATTTGTACGCAGTGCAAGTATGGGCCGAAATGAAACCGCATATTAGTATAGTTGTAAATGAAACGAAGGTCCACAGAGTTGTAGTATCATCGAGGTATCATCGCAATGCGAGTCTACAACTCGCCCGCTCGTCACTCACTCTCTCAGACGCTCGCTCACTCAGTGATACAACTTGAGAGCAAGTGAGCAGTTCTTGGACTATATAGGCTGGTGTACGTTTATCTCATGGAGTTCTTCAGCCACCAAAGCAAAATTTAGAAGGGAACCCTATAGTGTGGACACGACGCTGAGTATACCATTCTATTTGCAAATACGTTATCATGCGAGGACACCCCGCACGCACATGTGTCATGCGCGTGAGACCAGGAGTGAAGTACCCGCTGTTATTGATTGCAGCTTCTAGGCTGACTTCATGTGTGAATTCGGCAGGTTCTGTATCTTACCCGCGCGCCGAGTAGCAGAAGCTAGTAGACACGTGGTCAGCGGGCACAGACCATATTGACAGGCGGCGTAAATTCACGGTGCTCCGGACTGGAAGAAATAAAATGCGACAACGAAAGAACAAGCACTAAAACAAAGCGGAAGACGAGGTTCTTGTCCCGTAGTCAGGACGAGCAAAGAGGAGTGAAGCGAGCGAATGTAAGGTAGCTCCGTGGTGCTGGAAGTGCAGGCTGCGGCTGTCGCTGCCATTATGTCCCGAGAACTCGTTTGACGGCGCCGTGAGTCACGGGGCTGCAAGCCGATAACCCTTCGTGTGGCGAGAGTGAAGATGGGGCAGCCTCTGGCACAACCCGTTCCGCCACGAAGACGGCTCCTCCCGGAGCATCATCGGGGCCGCTGCCCCCGACCATCGAGGCCCGCCTGTCTGGTCGGCGCAGTGGAACAGACCGCACGCTGATGGCAGCCACGTCGCCTTTTCCAACGATGCGAGAGTCACGCGTTGTTTAACCTTTCGCTATACTGCAACCTGTTCGTGCGGTTTCGCTCTCGCCTTTTCGTTTTCCTAAGTGCCTTATCGTAGGAGTCTGCGAAGTTTTTATCGTGGTTCCGGTAAGGCTCCCCGCGAATTATGCGTGGTTGCCATTGAAGTAGTCGAAAGTCTAGCAAAGCTCTTGCAGAAAGTGTAGCGTTTCATTGAAGCACTTACAACACTGGTTTTGTTGTTGTAACTTGAGTTTCCTCAGTCACGAGAAAGTGCGCGCTGTTCGCAGAACGAGGAAATGGGAAGTGTGATGCAAGGTTCTCGCCAGGTGCGTGAAGGCTCGCGTAACAGGTGTCTGGCAGGAGGAGCACTTGGCTGCCGTGCTCAGGCAGCACGTAATACATCCATACGAGCAGCCAACAGCGATCCTTGAGCAGTAAAATTATCAGCCCTTCACTGTAGTATTTTGTCACAAAAAACCACCGCAGTGTTTTCGTTTACAAGGACTGACTTTAAACAGTGAAGATGTTTTACCTCTGCAAATGTCCCTCTCTCGACCGCATGAAATTTTATGTTGTTGTTTCCGTCAATTCTGGCACATGAAATTTTATCATGAAAAAAGTGCATGTGCGCTTCTATGCGCGCACGTCTTTCTTCTCTTGTGCTCGTGCTTTCATCCCACTATACTACATAACGGCGAGTGTAGTATAGGGAGGGTGTGGGAAAGCAAAATGAAGATGACGGAGAGGTGGGAAATGGAGGTGAGGGTAAGGAGATGGTAGGGCATAGCATTGTACAGAATAGTGTATCAACCCGTTGAAAAGGGCGGTAAAGGTGAGGAGGAGGGAGAGGGCAGGACTTAGCATAGTCTTGTACAGTATAGCGCAGCAAGGATTGGAAAACGGAAGTGAGGTTGCGTAGGAGGGAAAGATGAAGGTAACGTCACCAGCCTCAACCTCCTCCTTCTCCTATATCGTCAACCTTGCCAAACTTGAAATCGACCAGATTCGCTGTGTTTGAGCCTAAAATATCTAGATATTCTTTCCGTTTCTTTTTAAAGAAGCGAAAAATCTAGGGATTTTATCTGAGCCTTGCGCGACTTGGCGCAAGCTTCGCAATATTTCGTAGCTTCATGGCATTTTCTGTTTATCTCATTTTTTTCGAGATTCAGAATTCTCGGCTTTTTAAGTAGCGACACTTACCATATTTCACACCTGATAAAGAAGAAGGCTTCTAGCTTTCGCGCGGAGGTGCATATATCTCGTGGCTTGGCTCGCGCATTCGCCGGAATTCGACTTCCCCGTGCCGACTTAGTCTAACTGGACGGAGGGAACGTTTAGAAGCATCGTGGTAGCATGCACCAACACTTGTTTATACATTTATGCGAGTCACGTGTGGCGCTCTCTTGCCAGTTATCTTTTGCAAACTCCTTCCGCTATGTGATAAGGAGCCCATAAAACGCCGCGCTGAAGGATAACCACGTTGTTTATTTTTCTTTCCTTTTTCATTGTTTGTTCTTTGATACTAAGTCCCCGTTTTGAGAGCACTAAGATGAGTTCGTTGAAACGTTGCCAGCAGTGTCGTCCACGCCGACCACTATGGCTGGGTTGAGCTTCGTTGTTTAGTTTTCTTGTCAGGCGAAGTTCGTTTTCTTAGGCGACTTTTAGCTGATGTTGCTTTCTACTTCCACGCGTCCCTAACCCTACAGCCAATAAATCAAGTAAATAGTCTTAGAAGGTACGAGCTGCATCTTGATTTTAAGTAGCATATCCTGTGGCTTTGTCGCGGCTGCAATGGGACGTCCTTGTTTAACGTTCAAAACTCTTACGCGAATGGTGCGGATTAGTGGAAGAATTATCAGTAAACAAATATGACAGCTAGAATGTGACAAAATCGGCAAACACATATTTCAAAAGAACCGTACATTTACTATGTTTCTCTCACTACTCAAAGCGAAGTTCCCTATATGCACACTGGATCATTTTTCTTCTTTAAATTTCGGTATCCTGACGACGCTGGTGGTTATGTAATCGCGTATGCCGTACGTATAATGTTGGCCACCCTCCTACTTTTTATAGGGCCCGAAAAGCACTCCTTCGAGACTGCGTCGACTCACGCAACTATAGACTCCGTTCGAGAAAGGACCTTAACACATGAAGCTCGGAGTCGTTTAGGTGCGCCGACTAAGATCTCGCGCAGACATCCTGCTAATGATTGGGCTGATCAATGCACGTGCGTTTCATTATAGAGAAAGCTCAGAAGGGTGGATAGCCGGGTCAGTTGATAGATATTCGTGACAATAAATGCGCAAACACACACAGGACGCAGGGAGCAAACACGGACGAGCGCAGACTAAAACTGAAACTTATTTACAGAGCGTGTATATGAAAGGGAAAATTAGCATCCACCCGTTTTTGTAGCACAAGGCTACAAGGAAACCCATACGGATTTCTCAGAAATGAAAGCTTCCTAGTTGCCGAAAAATTCGTCCTGGTCCGGGGTTCGAACCCGGGACCAACGCCTGACCGGGGCGCTCGCTCTGCCAATTAGGCTAACCAGATTGCTAGCGATTGACAGCGCGAGGGCGAATCCATCGACAACTCGAAGCACATGGGCGTGAATATATGGCAAATGAGTTCTGCGGAAACCCGCAAGGTGGAGTAACGTTTATGAAAGGGAAAATTAGCATCCACCCGTTTTTGTAGCACAAGGCTACAAGGAAACCAGAGCGTGTATATACACACATGGGATGAAGGCGACCAACGATAAGGCAGCAAACAAGATAAAACAATCAGTGGGTAAGCTTACATCCCATCCATGAATGACATTTCACAATCTGAAAGTGAAATAGATGGCGAACTGATCCGGATGGTACGTCTCACTCATTGTTTTACCTACTTTGCTCCCTTATCGTTGGTTACCTTCACCTTATTTGTGCGTTTATATATATGCTCTGAGTATAAATTTCAGTCTTGATCTGCGCTCGTCCGCGTTTGTTCCCTGCGTCCTGTGTGTGTTTGGCATTTATTGTTTTGAAGAGAGATAGCTCCGACGGTTGTTACCTCTCTTACATTCAGGCTCAGACACAGACGAGACCTGTTTCATAAGGGGCATTTAAAAGCACGTAACCCGATATTTTCTAACTTCGCAGCGCGCGCTGGAACAGTAGAGCTACGCATTTAGTTTTGCTGCTCCTGCATGCCCTCCCTATAGCTGTTCGCGCTGTAGGTTAAATTGTCGCGGGCATGTGGTATAACTTTCACTAAACCTACTGCAGTCACTGAGAGGGCTCCCAGTTTTCGATCCTATTTTGTTCCATTTCTCTAGGCCTGCTCGTCGACAAAGGTGAAAAGAAGTATGTTAAAAATAAAAATCAAACGCCCTGTATGGTGACCGCTGCTTTTGCAGCCGAATATCTTTCGTCCCCTTATACTGTCGAGAGAGCTGGGCAGACAGAAATAGGCGGCGCTGGTCGGCAGCGAGTTCCTATTTCCGTCACGACTACCGCGTTGGCTTCGTATTTTGTTGCTGTACCGTTCTTTGGAAAGCCGGCGACGCGCTCGGCATTTCTGCTCCTCCGCCACGTCGAATGGACATCGGAGTAGGTAACCTGACCGAGGACGACAGCGCCGTTTGCACGGTGATCGCGTCCGTCCTTGCCGTCGGTGAGACCGCCGTGTTAGCGCACACCACGGAACGGCGGTCAAGCGAGAGTATCCCCCGTATCGCGTTCGCCCATTGACGTATTCCGCACGCGTACGGGCTTTTTCGCTGCACACGGCCCAACCGTGTGAGGAAATAGTGTCCGGCACATCGGCTGAATGCTGCATGCGCAGGCGCGGTGGTGCGCGGGGCATGAGTAGCGCCGAGGCTGCCTCCTTGCGACCTGTTTCGCGTCGCTCACCTCATTTTCTCACTTCGCATTCTGCAGCTATCGATTGCATTTCGGAGGTTTTACGGTCCAAAAGCATTCTGCAGCGATGTGCGTTGCTGTTAGCAAGTCACAATATGGGTAGCTGATCGGAGTCTCAATGCATTTTTCATTACTCTTGCTATAGTCTTGTTGCACGCCATGATGGTATACAGTGGTTAGGAAGCGCGGGTGCTCAATCGAGGGACGCGGGTTCGATCCCAGCCGCCGCCAGTCGTATTCTAATGGAGGCGAAAATGCAAGACGTCCGTGTGCTGTGTGTTTTCAGTGCACCTTAGCACTCGCTGTGGTAGCTTCGCGACATGGGTGTTTAGAGCACCTGATTGACCGGCTTGCTAAGGTCCACGTTGCGGGATCGAGTCCCGGCCACGGCGGCAGCATTTTGATGGGGCCAGAATGCAAAAAAAAAAAAAAAAAAGCCACCCGTGATATTTAGGCGCACATAAAAGAACAGTAGATGGCCAGAATTACTCCGAAGCCCTCCGCTACAGGAGGTCCATCAAAAACCTATCGTGATTTTGGCACGTAAGACCCCAGCAATTTCTAGTTATTCCTCAGGTGGTCAGAATTTTAGGAGCCTTCCACCATGTCTCGATTATAATAAAATTGTGGCTTTGGCACGTAAAACGCCAACAATTGTTATTATTACTAGCCATACTGGTTTAATAATTGTTGGCCAGAGTTGTTGGGTTTATCCATGGCCTTGATTCAATGGCCCTGATACGAAGCCTTGATTTCGTAGAGACAGACGCAGACTTGGCCTCTGATTGGGCAAATATTTAGCTGTAACATGCCCCATACCGCACCGTTCTTTGGAGAGAGAGCCCGAAGGGTGAGTTGGGGGGAGAGGAGGAGGAAGAGGACACGTGAGTGATGCTATCGTTTTCGCGCCGAACGCCATAAGTACCTGGCTGTTTATTGTAATTTTGCCGAACAAGTCATCTCGCGAGATCACGGGACGCATTATGAGGTGTTTCGGTGCTTATACTCCACATTTATCGCGGACCGGTCGTCTCGCCATCAGCCTCAAGCGAAGCTATTACTCTGACAGTGTCTGAGATCGTATCAGCCGCGCCTTTGTATGCGGCAGCGCCCACACTTTCTCGAGCGCGCACTTTTGGCAGGCAGCTCGACGGCATACAGATTCGAAAAGCTGGACGCGGTTGTCCGGCACGCGCGTGTGCTGGCGAAATATATCGCTCATTCGGTTCGGCGTATATGTTGGCGATGTGCGTTTGGTAACAGAATTGGCGAGCACACCTTTCTGGTCACGTGGGCTATTGGAACTTCCACAAGAGGCCCAACCACAATGCACGTTTACTTATGGTGAGAGTTTGTCAGCTGTTTTGCACGCTCACAGGCGAGGTCTTGAGACATAAAGGAGCTAGAGCTTAAGAAGGCAATAAATAAATAAATAAATAAATAAATAAATAAATAAATAAATAAATAAATAAATAAATAAATAAAGCGAACAGACAAACAAAGCAGCGGAACGTAAGTAGGACTTGTGGCACAAATGACAACTCCTAACTCAATTGACACGAGAAAGAAGCAATATGAATTGACCGCCACCTACCCCCTTCCTATGAAAATACAGAATTTTCAAATTAGAGAACGAAGGTACTGCACTGTGCGCGTATCGATTCACAAGAACTGCTTGACCAACAAGGTCATCTTGCATAACAGTGCACAGAAGCCGTTGAATCGCAGAGGCAACAAAATCAGCTTATACATTGCCAAAGAAACTGAATGGTCCATCGTTATATGCGGCGCGCCGTGCATGTTAGAACGATACTTCTACTTTCCTGAGAACGAAAGGAGGTCGCACGGCAAAGGAAAATCTACAGCCACAAAGCGAGTGAAGCGTTTAAACACATTTCTATATACATATAAGCAAAGTTCTGTAAATGCCTTCCTGTTTAGAGTTCATCTGGCACACAAAGTTTTATTTCGCGAATGGTGAATGAAAATGGCGACTTTCGGGGCTCGTTATAGAAAACCTTCCTACTGGCAGATTTCTTTGCCAGTTCACAGTTCTTGCTCACTGGCAGAATGATATTGAAGGCAGACGGAAATGACGCCGCTTCATTATATACATCCCCGGCTCATCAAGATTTATGGAGGACGGCGAAATGCGCGCGGCTGGGTCGACATCGCTGTACGCGCAAGACCGCGGCGCGGAGGAGCGGCGCCGCCAGCGAATTTTATTTCGCGAGCAAAAAGACGAGCTGAGCGCGCCATACAGTGAGTCGTATTCCCATTTGCATTTCAGGCCTAGATTTTTCGAGCTCACATGGGAGCGCGAGGATAGTCGAAGATCGCAAAGTGCGTTTCGCTTTGTACAGACAGAGACACGCAGCGAATGGCCGAAACAGCAAAGAATGAACGATGAAGACAGTGAAGAAAATAGATGTATATAGTGGAAGGGAGGGGGGCTAGAAGTTGTGGGTGGGCGACACTTATGCAGCGGCCCTTCGCGCACAGCTTGTACGCAGAGTGGTCCGGTGTGCGCGCAGTGAGGACCTAGGCTTACCCATCGATCATTCATGCAAATCGCGCTCAACACGGGCTCCCAATAAACGCAACTGCCCTTGGTAGGCGGCGATATTCAATGCGGCTATAACGCCCCCCTCTATGCACTCAGCGTTTTCACGAACATAACTTTCGCGCCGTGCGACATTAAAAGCCCTACACAAAAGAGGCGCCTTCGGGCGTGAACCGAGTGAGCCTCGGCGGAGGCAGATTAAACAAGATTTTCGTCGGCTTTCGGCGCGTCGCGTGTCGGGCTGCGTCCTCGCTGACTTTTGATGGAGCATCCTCGAAGAGGAAAGCCTATACACCAACGCACGCCTGGAGACGTGATTGAAGTGGTTAGGCTAGAATAGCTTCTGTCAACAGTTTCTCTTTTCAAGCGTTAAAGTGGATTAAGCGCGCCGTATGGAAAACGTAAGCCTCACGCGATCTCGTTTGATTACGAAAGGCGCTCACCACGCTGTACATATACATGCATACATTCCAACGATCGGCTTCATTGCAGAAAGCCACGACTTATTATCATTACTGCTCCACCAAATTATATATAGAGACGAGAGTGATTGATTTGCATTTTTCTGCACTGCACAACATGAAGTCGTGGTGTTATGGTGTAACGTAAACAGCCATTTCGGTAATGATTTCGGGCTATAGGGGTGTTGTGTATATAAATCTGTCGAACCAGTAAGAAGCGCGAGTCTCTTTCGAAACAGGTTCTATTCCTGTGTCGAAGCATCAAAAATAAGCCCCCTAGAATACATCGCACATATACAAGCAATAGTGCAACAGCGCATATTACACCCGTGAGATATTGGATTGTTCGAATTTCACCTCGACGCTTTGTTTCGGAACGCTACAGGTGTCATCTTCCACGAGTGCCGTGTGCGGAAATGACTCGTTATTCCTGCAGAAGTGCTGAGAGGAACGCACTCCTTGCAGCACAAAAGTTGTCCTTTTTGGTCGTTTGTTTTATAGCCGTTTAATTTTTGAGGGGGGCAAATTTTAAGCATCCCCGCTCTCTGAAGTCACAGCGGTTGTGGTATTGTATGATACGGCTCCATCGGACACGTCCAGGAGCGGTCATACACGTCTTTCCTTCACACACAGCTTCGCAACGTCCTGTATAGGAAATTACCGCCAGTAAAAAGCGGCGCGCCTCGTTTGCTGTCGGTGGTGCGGGTCCGCTCGCTGTTCTCGCGTTCCCCGTCTTTCCGCGACATTAAGCCCTCGTTTTCCGACGGGGCTGAGGCGCGCGTTCTCGTGGCACCGGGAGCCGCTGCGTGCCACGCGGTGTTGGCCACGGGCCCGAGCTGCCGGTTTTTACGAGCCCTCGCGTGCCCGAGCCTATAGCGGTCGAGCAGTCAGGAATGTCTGCCGCTGCGTTTAAACGTATCACTTGTCCCCTCAACGCGCACACGTTGCGGATATATACACTCTTTTGGTCGGACGGCTGTGAATGGGCCATCGTGCACTCGTTTGTTTGCTTCCTTCCTTCGTTTCCTCTACTGATGGCCACACCGAAGTATAGCGCAATAGAATAAGGAGTTTTAAGTATATTGTGCTTCCGGTGTTAGGGGGCACAAGCCACAGGGAGTATCTCAGGAAAGCCGTTTGGTCGATCGCAGCTGCACCAGCAAGAGACAGAAATGACAAAGGGTCTTTCAAAAGCAAGCACGCAAGCAAGCAAGCAAACAAACAAACAAACAAACAAACAAACAAACAAACAAACAAACAAACAAACAAACCAAAATTGGTAGGAGACGCTAATCCTTGCCTCAGGCGTTTCTTAGTGGCGCAGTGGCACGCATGCGTATTTAACCAGCGCGGGTATAAGCAGGTGTGGCTCATATACCCGCAAATCCAATGCAGATATCAAACGCACGTGATCTTCCTTTTAAGAATTCATTAATCGTCTTATTATCTTGATCATTAAATGCATCTTCGTTATAAAAACCTGTGCTTTGATATCATATACAACTTCATTGTTCTTTTTTTTTTTTTTTAAGCGGCACCGTTGGGATGTTCCCAAGGGTTTAGAACAAATGGTGAACGGTCCTAGAGCACATCGCGCTCTATACAGTGGGAGAGCTAGGCAGCGTTTTATTGTTCATGCGTGTCTTTGGCGGCTGCAACGAAGAACAGCATATATTATAGAATGCATGGGCGTTCTTTGTGCGCGGCCTTTGTGTGTTCTCTGTACTGTGGTGGCTTACGTGTCAAGTTACCACTTGCGACGAGACAAATTTAACCAAGACGCGCGATACACAGATCAGATATGGTCGGTTCGAAAGCGCTGCTCTGAGAGGCTTGTTTGGTTGATTCCAGCCTCTTGCTGTACGTAGCGTCTTGTGAAACACGAGAAACGGTGCAGTCACATTGTTTCAGGGAGCAATGAATAATTCGAAGCGATGTCGGTCGGTTGTCAAGAGCGAAACAACTGCAAAACTCCACACGCCCAAATTGGGCACATTAATTAATTAATTACTCTTCCAAATGAGGAAAGAGGATGGTAGGGGAGGTACAGAGATGCGACTCGAATATACATGTGACACGACACAAACTGGCGTCATAGCGTGCGATCGCACACAAAATACAGTCTCAATACAAAACGAAAAGAAAGCACTTAAATACACTTGCGATAACGAAACACGAAAAGATGACACGTGTTTGAGATCTACGCACTGACATTTATATATAAGAAGTGCTTATAGAACTCTTCTAAATGCAAACGCCAAGCATGCTGCATTTATTTGAGCAGTGGTTGTTCGAGAGAAACTGAAGGAAAAAGATGCAAATGTTTGCTAGCAGGAATTGGTGAGTTTAACAAAACTTTATGTTGGCGAGATAGTGCATAACTGTTATCCAGGGAAATAAAACCGCACGAACAACACTCGCGGAGAGAAGAAAACACAGGACAAGTTTTGTTAAACTATTGATGTACCTAGTGGATGATCGAGGCGATGAACGCTTGCGTGAGCTCATATACCCTCTCTTTTCCTGGACGCCCGTCTAGTTAGGTTTAAGTGCCTGTTAAAAGAACCCCAGGTGGTTGGAGCCGTCCAGTACGGCGTGCCTCATTTGCATATCATTGGTTTGACATGTGAAAGCTTAGAAACAACAACAACAACAACAACAACAACAACAACAACAACAACAACAACAACAACAACAACAACAATAATAATAATAATAATAATAATAATAATAATAATAATAATAATAATAATCTTGCGATGTTAACCTGCTTGCTGTTGTCTTGCACGCGCGAATTTATTTTATTTATGCAAAATCAGTCATATGTGCACTGTAGATGATGATGATGGTGACGATTGTAGTTGTTCGGTCAAGGAAAGGACGTGATTTTTGATGTACAGACTGATATAAGTGCTAGATCCGTTTACCGCTCCACGCGCTGCTTCGACGAGCGGGCCCCCATTGCTTATGTCACGGAGTTCGTGCCACGTGGCCTAAATTAATGTTATCCGTCTATATGCAAAAAAAAAAAAATCGCGTAAGTGAGCCCACATGCACATCAGCTGGGATGCGCGTCTTCTTTAGCGACCACTGACAGCATGCAATGAGTCGTTGTGCGCACTTGCGAAGTCAGCAACTTCGCCTTCATTCCATCAGTATTACAAAAAGTAAGTTTATCGTATGAATATTGCTTTTCAAAAATAGTTTCCTTTAGCTTTCTATAAAAGCAGGCGGGCTATATTATAAGCTTTCGATTCTGGCAACGCGTGAAAAGCCTGCTGCCTCAGGGCGGCCAAGGCTCGGTATAAATACCGCGCAATACGCTTCAAACGAGGTGCGGTTTGAAGGTCATACAGATGAGGGCACATTGACCGTCCAGTCGCTGATTGAAGAACATCTGCAAGGAAGCGCCATCTTTGTCGCCATAAGTAGGCCAAAATATATTCCATATTGCTTTTTATTCGTTGATGAAACAATTCTGAGAAATAGAGACAGTTTTCTCATGACCGTACATTTAGAGGGCGGTGCAAGTAGTCTAGGCTTCCAATGGGCTCAGTGATCTCACCGTACTGGTTTAGAACTGCTAAACCTGAGCGTCTCCTTTTCGTAACATTGTTTTTGAAGGCTTCAGAACTGTTGTTGGTTCTGCACTCTGACGGGTATGACATTGTTGAGTTACGTGCAATAACGTTAGCGTGCATTTAGTCTCGAGCAAAGTTTATGGAGGAAAAGATAGTGCGGTGCGGAGATTGTGTAGAGCGTTGTACATCAGCAGTTCCCTTATACAATGCCGCATATACACGAGATAAAGCACGGTAGTTGGGGTGGGTGTTTTAACTGGCTGCTGGCCTCTGGTGTGGTCGAGGGGCTGTGGATATCCAAGGGGTGCGAATTTCGTGCCTGTTTTATCTCTGTTGGGTAGCTCATTTTCAGTTATCTGGAGAGCCACTTTCTGGACAGCTGTAAGGGCTTTGCCATTTCCACCGACTGATGCGTGCACAGTAGTGATGCAAAACTATCGGTAAACTGACTATCGATAGTGCAGTCGATAGTATCGCTATCGATAAAATATCGATAGTACAATCGACAGTTATACCATCGGGAGCAATCGCTGGTACTATAGATCGTCTTGTGAATAAGCGTGCTGTAGTTGGCTGGTGATATCGCCAAAATATTTGCGACAGCGTATTGTCTGCAATACTCAGTTCATTTAATTTACGAGTAGTTTCTGGCGAATGAAATAAATTATTTTCGCACTGAAAATGCCCGGACATGCCCACCAATAACTTCACACTCAAAAGTGACCAATTACACTTTGTCAACAAAATTAATACTTGAAGTTTTATTCTTAAGTCACAAAATGCAGTATGAATTTGAAGCTGCTCTATTTCGCGCATGTGGTGGTTCCTTTCCGCTACTGGTGAATTTTTCAACCTTGCACAGCCGATATTGTTTTCTCTGCTTGTTTCGTGTGTCCTAGGGCGCATTCAGTTTCGTTCACGAATTCACGGGTGGATCTACTATAGTTGGTTCGTGATTTCTACCTTCATTCACTTGATTTCCCATAGATACATGGAAGGAGCGAGTAGGTCCGAAATTTCAGAAGTAGACAAAAAATACTGGTGACTTTATATACCATATACCGACGGTATATTGACGCAGTCGATAACACTATCGATGTTACTATCGGTGGTATCATCGACAGTTTTTACACCATCGCTAGTTTGATAGCGACTGAACTATCGATAGTATCGGTAGTATTTTTACAACATCGATATATCGATAGTGACTCAACTACCGATAGTATTGATAGTACTACCGATAGTTCTGCATCACTAGTGCACAGGCAAATGAGCTTGCAGAGTGTATACATTGTATATGAGGTGTAGGCGGTGTGATGTGGTACACACTGAGCTAACGCACACAATGCATCTTATAATTTGGTGATGGTTGCTAATGAGTCCGAGTGGCAAAGGCCTTAGCTTGCACGATCGACGGCGACTTCTACATCACTCTCGCTGACTAGAAATGGGTGGGCGGAACGGCGCTGATGGACGATGCTTCGTGAGCGCCGTCAATTGCTTCTGCGAATATGTCTCGTGTCCTCCACTCTGTAAGAACTGTGCAGCATCTGTGCGGGTGGGAGCGCACTAGTTTCTGTCTTCATGTTAGGGGCTATATGACGTTCATTTTTCTTTGCATCTGATGATGTACTGGTCCCGTGCAGCGAAGTTTGGGCGCCGCAACGATTCCGTTGCGGAAGCAGGAGGTCTCGAGAGGTTCAAGTCCCTGCAAGATCGGTGTAGTTCACGTTCGTAAAGCTGGGAATTCAGTGCTCCTTACTGTGTGTTACTATTGCGCAGTAGTTCTGGTGACTGTGCTGAATGTAGTTTAGTTCAATTTATTCACATGTTTATATTCAACAATGATAGTTTCCATAGTTTTACGTCCCAAAACCACGATATGATATGACAGATGCCGTAGTGGAGGGCGCCGAAGATTTTGACCACCTGGGGTTCTTTAACGTGCACTGATTACACGGGCCTCTAACGTTTCGCCTCTATCGAAATGCGACCACCGCGGCTGTGACTCATTTCAGCGACCTTCGGATCAACAGCCGAGTGCCATAGCCACTAGACCACCGCGGCAGGGTTGCTTTTTGTCCATCTTCATTGGGATCGCTTACGCTGTTTGTTTCTTTAAACCCCTGATTCCCCTCCCCGCGTGTAAGGCTATATAACTTCCTTGTCTTGCCTGCACAATTCTCTCTTTTTTGGAATCATAGAGCGTAATTACCTCTAGAATATGTAGCTATGTCAGGTGAGCTCACGAAGACAAGTCCATTCGTCAATACATTGGCTCTAGTGACATCCGCTGTTCTTGATCGTTTTCGACGATTTCTTCATCAAGTTTCATTCATCCCCCGAGCTCCTGTTTTCGTTTGGTAGTCAACGCGGGTGACTCCTGTCCTGCAAGCATCATGGCGAGCAGCGCAACCCCAGCGCACGAACGAAAAGCAGCAGCATCCCGCCACCGCGCGGCGGCAGGAGCTCCGCACCCCTCCTCGGCGGCGCGCAATGGTCCCGCCCCGCGAAGCGTTTCCGCTTCCTCCCGCGCGGCCGCAGACACGGAGCAGCTCCGAGCACGCCCGGCCAGCCAGCGGTGGCCCGCGGAGTGATCCCGGCGGCGGAGCGTCTCTTTCTTTCCAGTGTGGGTGTGCATGCGTGCTTTTCCCTCCCCATCGCTGTCTCGTCCGAGGGCTACAGCCAGCGGCATGCGGCCGGACGTCACCCCGCTGCCGCCGCTTTTGCTCCGAATGCCGTGCCGTTGTTCGCCGTCAGCCTAGAGGATCGACCGAGAGACCCGCCAACATTCCTCGTCCCCCCACCGGCACCAGTGGATTTGGGCATTCAGGTGGCCGCCGAGCCTCCCCTCCGGCCGTGCTCGCCGGCTCTGCCGAGAAGAAAGGCGGACGCGCCCCGGGTCGGTCAACGGGTGGCGGCGCGCTCGATGGTGAGTCACACAGCCGCTCTTGCGAATCCCATCCCTGCTGCTCTGCATCCGATGCGCGCACGCGACGATGCCGCCGGCTTTTCCAGCAGCGGCGCCTGTGCTCGAGGTATCCGCGTGCGCGCGCGTGCCAGTCCCTTCTCGCCAGAGGGTGAGAGATCAAAGAACCTCCCCCGTTCCTCTTTGCTGAATATGACAGCACGCGCGCGAGGTGTCTGCGATACGCGTGGGAACAGTCGCCAGCGTGTAAGTGTGGATGGAGGCAAGTGAACAAAGCGCCGGCACTGTATTCCGTCAACTCGGTTATGGCCACTATTAGGGGACCTGCTTTACAGTCATATCGTTTGACATAAGTATTGCGGGCATAGCTCCTCATGGCCGCATTCGGTGCAAGAAACTACCGAAAGCGAAAGCCGGCGTGCCACTTTGTTCCGTGTTATCGGCCATCCGACAACATGACGCTGACCCGTGGCTTGGACGGCATCATGTCACCAGCTTTTCTATCTCTTTCGCACGTGCTGAATATCGGGCTCTAACTCGTTCGAAGTTTCTTAGCACACCATTCTCCCAGCATGCCTTGTCGAGTTGATTTGACGCTACGCTTCCGAGGCGGCATCACTACGAACCGCCGCCGTCTGTCACAGGAGTAGCCACATAGGGGTGGGAAGCAGCGTGTTTACCGCACTTCCGCGGCCTAAAATTACGCGCGGTCGTGTCATTTCAGCCCTGACCGAAAAGGCCCTGGCTTCCACCTGCCTTGAAGTAACACTCCTTTTCGTTCCTTCATCTGCTTACGTACACAGTTTTGTCTGAAAGCCTGTACTGTAAAAATGCAAATTAAATGAAATGATACTTTTGTGATTCTGCTGAGCTTGACAGATAAACCTTACCTGCGCGATCAGCGGCGGCCGCAGAGATATTGCAGTGAAACAACAGTTGTCTGAACCCCTTTGGTTTCGTAGATGCGATGGTGCTACCGTTTATTGATCATAACCGTAACGAAAGCACATATATGTGCTCTCTAGACCTGTACTGTGACACGAATGGCACAGGTAGATAGTTATCTGAGGGCGTTATGGCTGTCGAGAACTGCTTTTGCTTGTAGTTGAGTGTGTTGAAGTGTCTTTAGGTGGCCCTGCTTTAATTGTAACTTTCTTTTCTGCTGGGCTTCCGCCACTGCATATACTTTATCGGGAAAGCCAGATATGGCATATTAAGCACTCTCATGTTTGCCTCACGTGTTCAGCATCTGCTCGTGGCATCTCCGAGCTTTACCCGGTTGAGGCTGCTTGCACAGTGTCGTAGATGCAAAAGGCAAGTGCATAGTCAGGGGTTGCAGAAGCCTAATCGAATTTCTAAAACCTTTTTAATGGCTTCGGCAGTTGAATCCACCGTCTGGTAGCAGTAGTAGAACCACAGTTAGCAAAGTGGCTACTTAACGGGCGCCATGCAACCTCTATCGGTGGACTGCACGTTGAAGTGAGGCAGGAAACAACGCTCTTTCATTACGCGGGAGGCGGATCGAATCCATGACCTCTGCGGCGATTCTGGGTTGCGATGGAAACTCTTAGACTATTCTTGCACCACATGAACTCTTGCACGCGCAAAGTACGTGCGTGGCGCTAAACAGTAATCGAGATGGTGTGTAGACGGAGAAGTGTGGCGAGGTAACACAATTCGCCGGTAGCAAAGGCGACTGAAAACTTAAGGTTACGTGAACGCATTACCTCTTTCGTAAGCCAGTGCATTCCAGCCCGCTGGCGTGCTGTTGCTACAGGATGCCCATTGTTTGCGCTGTCAGTGTAATCTTGGTTATACAACCGAAATAACAGTCACGTTTACGCGGCGTGCAGAGTGTTGATCATCTAGTCAAAGGGCGACAACACAAGTCGCAATGGAGTTTCGAAGCTTCTGCTGAGCTGATGAAAAGAACGAAAGAAAGGAGGAAATGATACCATTGGTTTCTGAGCCGCACTACGTTGCCCTTAAATCAATGTTTGTTTATAGCTATGTGATACCAGCGTTATAATTCGCATCCTGTCATCCGCGCTCGCTGCAGAAGCTGTCATTACAGCAGTGCGACTTATGATGAAACACATGCCTCTTTATTGACTGCACCTGAAGCTACACGTGAGTCATACTTCTAAAAGTGACCTGATTTTGCGACGTGTGCCGAATTGGGCTCCTATTCTACGCAACTTGATGGCGAGCCCAATTCGGCAAAGAAGCAACCTTGGCTGATTAATGGGTTTTAACGTCCCAAAACCACGATTTAATTGAGACGCGCCGTATGTAGTGGAGGGCCCCGGAAATTTCGACCACCTGCGGTTCTTTAACGTGCGCTGACATCGCACAGCACACGGGCCTCAACAGTTTGACTCCATTGAAATGCAGCCGCCGCGGCCGGAATTTTATCCCGCCACCTTTGGAGCAGCAGCCGAGACCACCCTAGCAAGGCAAAGAAGTTACCTTCGTTGTGATCTTCGGTTAGAAGTATATTAAAGATATTTGCAACTGTCGGGTTGCCTGCTGCTCTGCGAACCACATTTTTTTCAAGATATCTTCTTTTTTCTTTATAGTATGAAGCGGAATGAAGTAGTTTCGGAATAATGCTCGGCCGTTATTTTCAGTGACAGGAAGTGGAAATGATAGTTTTGGAGAATTTGTGGGGAAGTATGTACAGTCGCGCCCAATATGAGTTGCAACATGTTGTCCGAGCTCAAAGTGAGGCCAGCACTGCAAAGCAGCGTCAACATAGCCAAATTTGCTGGAGCATACACTGCTTCTGCTACTGGTATTCTCTAAACCAATTTAACGTTTACCAGCATAACTGTTCAGACTTGGGGCCCCTTAAACCATGGTCAATGTGTTGCAAGTCATATTGAGCGCGACTGTACATTCAGCGCCCTGAGTCGGAGCCAAAACGACGGAAAATGGGTGTTTCATTGTCGTGCGCGTAGTTTACCGAAAACACATTTTTGTGAGCACAATAAATTAAGGAAGCTGCGCATATAATTGTGGGAAGCCGTGTTTTCCCCACACTGTATATTCGCAACTCCATCTAAATGCTCGCCACCTAGAGGACGCTCCTGGAACCAGCCGATCCAAGGTCGACCTCGAAACGCGGCATGGTATCGCATTGCCGCGCGATGTAAAACAGCTCTGTAGTTCCTTAATCGACGCCATGACGCCTCGAAGCATCCCGAAAAAGAAAGAATCCTCATCGAAAGACTTTTGTTGCGTGCCTCAGTGCGTGTCATCGCGATACAAAGACAGCCACACGTCGTTTCATCGGTTGCCCAAAGAAGCAGACGACGCTTCGCGCAGAGCAACATGGATTAGGAACTTGCGCATCGGCAAGAAGGTGACAGGAACTATGCTAGTTTGGTCCGGGCACTTCACTCGCGACGATTTCTTCCTCCCCGGTGAGTACACAGATTGTGTGCGCGCGCGTTTATTATCATGCGCGCTTTTCGAAGAGCCGGAGTGTAGTTTAGGCAAGCGCGTGAACAAAATAGCGACATCGTTTATACGTGTATATCTGGTAACGTTTTCTGAGTGTGCCTATGCTCAACTTGAACCGCGGTAAAATTATTGCTGACGTGTGTAGTTTTGACCGTATGCATTGTAGTAAGTAGATATAAAGCGAGCGCTTGCCTTCGCTCGCCGCCTTCGTCCCATGCGCGCGCTGCGCCTCGTAATTTGTTTGGTGGTTATGGAGGTAGTGTGTGATCGTTTAACGTAGCGCGTTTCATTTCGAGTTCGTCTGGTGACAATTCAGGATTTATTGCGCTCGTTCCAACTTTTGAGCCCTCGACCTGTTCACCGCGCCTCTAATGTTGTCTTCCGTCACCGCGCATAGAACTGCACTCTCTTAACACATTTATAAGTGACGTATTTGTACTCAATGGAGCAACGCCGCGCACAAGTGCTTGCATCTTTCGGAAAGCCCTGCTACGCATGAACACGTACCTGCCTTCTTCAACTTCAGGCTCGCTGGAAAGGCTCTTTATCCTTAAGAAAACCTGATGCGGGTCTCCGAACAAGTGCGACGTCTGAACGCACAGCGCAATTTTTTCCGCTGTTTCGCCGCTCAAATCATTTAGACCAATTAATATCAGATGTTCGGCAGCAAGAACGCTTTCGCATTCGACGAAGCATCGTGATTCGAACCCGCAATCAAGAAACTTTAGCACAGCGCTAAGCGGAAGCGCGGCCGTGACCCTGGATATAGAAGCCATCTTTGTTTTTCTCAGCAATGTTGCCAGATGAACCACTTTTTCTGGAGTTGCGAATAGCCGTGGCGGTTCTATCCATTGTAATGCGACAGATTTTCGAGCAGAACCAATCTTACGGCTCTTTGGTGACTAATTACGGTATATACGCTGGGGGAACCACGCACCGCTGTCACTCCAAGCAGGATATTGTCCCCAGTTTCATTAACTAATAACGTCATACACAATAAATTTTCATGCGGAAAGTGAAAATGATTTCCTTTTTAGATAGATGCGGTCATTGTACCTGCCTTTTCGAACAGTGGTACTCGATAAGCAGCCACTATAAGCATATGCAGGGGCAGCAAAGTGAAGGCACTGTGCTAGAGCGGGCACCAGTTTACAGCAGCTCGGGCACGAAGTTCCACATCGAAAAGACTGCTAATCATGCGCGCCGATACGGGTACCAACTTACTCGCGTAGGCGGCCTTCGCGCTTCATCTCTCACTGGACGTTCTTAGAAAACTGATGAAAGTGCACTTCGAATTCCTGGATTCTGGTTGCTTCGACCTCAGCCTATAGCACCCCTGAAGGAATTAGCGAAGTTGTTAGAGGAGCCTTGGCAAAGGTGCACATGTCTGTATTAAGCAGGATGTACGCACGGTTGGTTATTCTGGGACGGTACCGTGCGGTGATCGCCTTCAGTGGGCGCTGTTTGGCGTTGAGCGAGTATTCGTTTTGTCGTTGAACGCGCATGATTCACCGTTGCGCAAAGCGAAACCACCGCTAAAGGGGATGGTCTCACAACGGGACTCCCGTAGTGTATAAAAGAACACCCCTGCGACCTCCGTACGCTCCTTGTATTCGCTCAAAATGGCGGAGGAGCATTGCGGCGAGGAGTTGGGCAAGTTGGTTTCGACTCGTTGCAGTGGTGAGCAGCATGCAATGATCATGGCGGAAAAAGGAACGCGTGTGGCAACGGCGAAGTTCCGCTGCATTTCATTCGCACGTCTGTGTTGCCCTTGTTGCCTGTAAATGTTGCCTGTAATATTGTGAGCAATATGAGAGGGAACACAGGAACGTGCGGCAAACAGACTCGAAATCGACTCGGAGCGATACGCGGATGGCGCTGTGAAAGACCCAAGTGGAAACGAGGGCGCTCTTCCACTAAATGTTGGCACTGCTACCACGCTGGCGTTTCTACAAAGCAGCAACTTACGCTATTTCACCGATAACACGGTATGGTCCGATATTCGATAAGACGCGGTAAGTGTCGCAGTGACATACAGCGATTCGTTTCCTTTTCTTTCATTCTTTTTTTTTTTCACATAAACACTTGGTGCACATGTCAAGTCCTGCACTTTGTACAGACAGACGCACGGCAGGAGCACGAACAGCTGTTAGAACAGCCTTGCTCTCTCCACTATGTTTCCGACGGCTGCCGACACGTATCACCGACACCTGGTTTTAAGGCTGCTTGCCAAGCGCTCCCGTGTTCGCTTTCATATTGACGATAGTACTTGTGTTTTAAACGCGTTGTTGTTTTTGGGGCCCGCCTTGTTCGCTGACACGCATGGAGGGAGAAGCAGACTCGCTCTTGCCCCTCACCGACTACTCACACTGCTACGTGAGAGCGATTATGCGAAAGACAATATAGTACAAAGAAGGAGAAAGGAAGACAGAGAGAAAGAAAGCCCATTCACTTACTGCGCGATATACATTCATGCCCTCGACCGACCGCCCAGACCCTTGCCCACTGCTTCACTATAGTGATGGTGATAATGGTAGTGCTACATGATATAGTGTTAGGGAGCTTGACATCCCTTGCCCCAGCTCAGCTGTTCACTGAGGTTTCACAGGCGTCGAACTGCAGCCGTAACTTTTTCAAGGTGTGCGTTTCTATACCTCCGTCGTCATCGTGCGCTGCCCATTGCGGAGAGCGACTGTGTAAATATGACAGAAAAAAAAAAAAGAAAAAAGTGAACAGCTTTTTCGAGGCCCACCTTTTAAAATGTGAAAATAAAAAGATGAAAAAAGAAAAAAAGACCGCATCTGTTCAGAGTTTGTACTTGCGAGACACAAAGTTTTGTTATATCGTTTACAGCAGTGTTCAGTATAGCTTTTGAAAGTGAGCGAGATGGGGATGATCTGACCCGCGGCGCTTTCCCAATGTGCCATGGCGCTTTGCTTACGAGCTCAAAGTCGCAGGTTCGATCCCTGCTCCAGATGCTCGTGCACTATTTATTTATTTATTTATTTATTTATTTATTTATTTAGTGATACTGTTAACCCTCTCTTGAGGGTTGTTACAGGAAGGGCACAATGAATAACACTTCACACACTTACATGGAGCAACGGCCAATTAACAAGCAACACCATAGCTATTACAAATGTCTATCTAACAATACTTGAAAATCGGATACATCATTTGTTTGTACAGCTTCCTCTGGCAAACTGTTCCACAAGGTAATGACATCAGGGAAAAATGAAAAACGATATAAATCAGAACGGGTCTGTATTGGTTGCACAATCAGGGGATGTGTTGTTCGCAGAGGCCGTTTTTCAAGCAGCTGTTTTATATATGCATCTCTGTTCACTTATACCTTTCCATGTAATATCTGAAAGAACAATTTCAATCGACACTTCTGTCTTCTCACTTCTCAATCACATGCCTTTAACGTGTCCATTACCGAGTCTGTTCGCCTGTATTTCGAACACAAGTGCACGCTAAAGAGCTACACGTGGTCAAAATCAATGCAATGTCGCCTGCTAAGGCGTGCCTCACATTTAGATAGCGGTCTTGCCCCGTGAAACCTGGGCTTGGTTTATCTTTAATGGAGGCGCACGTTCTTGTGTTTCCCACGGAAAAGCGCCTACGATGGGAGGAGACGCTATGCCCTCTTTACTCGCACACACAGTCACGTGGCGTCACCGTGCGAAATTTTGTGCTGGGAATCGCAGCGCCAAGCGTAATTCTTGTAACAAAACGGCGGTGTAAAGCGCAGCACTGTGCTGGCTGTAAAAAAAAAAAAAAAATAACAAGCGGCCTCGATGACGTCAGTGAATACCTCCTATGCGCCACACATTCGTAAGTTAAATCCGGTACGCATCTGCTCGGTTTCTTTATAATTTCCTCATGTAAGAGCGAATGCGCGTGGCGCGCTGCCTATAAGCGCGGCTTTTCAAGTCGGAAGAGATGGAGTATTCATTTTATCTGCGCACGAATAAACATCGCCTAGATGTAACAGTCTAGTTCATCCTGTATTGGCGAGTCGTTCCTTTCTTAATGTCCGCTACCTGGCCTATCGCGTAGCGCCACATACCGCCGACCGCCGCTACGCTTTTCGTCCTTAATTAAACGCGGAGGATGCTATCCTATAGCCAACAGTGCACGCGCCGTTCATTTCTTTCCCTTTTCAGGAAGACGCAAAAAAAAAAAAAAGAGAAAGAGAGCGTTTCATGTACGCCGCGTCCCTAATTAACATATCCGGAGACATTTTCCGAAAACTTCTCCTTTTTTTTTTCCACGTCGTCGCGGCATTTTCTTCCTTCTTGTTCGAACTTTCGTCGTTTTGCAAACAGCGTGGCTGGCAACGTGCCGTCAGGATAAAGCAAAGCAAAAAGACACCGCATCTCGCGAGACCGAAAGGCGCATGACAGCAGTGCGCGGTTTCCAGTGGGCTCATTTATTCCGCTCGCACCGGAGCCGATGCATACTCCTAAGAGGAGGAAATAAAATACTTGCAAATGTGTTTTGTTGTATTTTTTTTAAAGGAAACCGCGATGACAAAATCTAAAGCACATTGCAGCCGTCGCTGGAAGTTTATTATCGCTCTCGGGCGCCGAAAAAGGCGTATTTGTTCGAAGCTAACGCGAAGTTTTGTATACGTCAGGCGCAAATTACTGGAACGCGGCAGTTTTTCACACAGAAGAGAAAAAGAGAGCCAAGAGCGCCGACCTCGTTTATAGGGCCGTTCCCTGCACTGACATTAATTAATGGCTTTCACGAGTCGCGACCAATTGCTGAAAGCACTGCGTGCGTTATTGTGTGCGGGTTTATTTCCGCACTCGGATCGCTGCAAGCTGTTTTGATCGTTCGAATAGTGGTTTTAGCGTTATGTTCAATTATTTCCGCACTGACATTTCCCCACATGCCATATACTTTTGCCTCAGTTATTCCTTTTTCCGGTTGCTTCGACGATTGCTCTCTCACCGTTCGAGCAGCTGTCTGGCGAGCGACAGCACTAAAAAATGGCCTCTACGTCCCGTCCTAATTCTTGTGCTCCTGCTTCGCGTGTGGCTTATTCCTGCTCGTGTTATCTGGCCCTTTTAATGGGTTAAATGTGTTTACGCAACCATGATGGCGGAGTGCATTCTTACATTTCTTTGCATTTCATAAATGGACGCCTTCTGAAGGCAGTCGGATTAGGTTTAACGTAGCTGGATGGTCGCAGCGAAGCTTATTTCTGCACAAGGACGGTTTCAGGGATGCTTGAGTTTGGCAGTGCTTTCATTTCCGCCGTGAATAAGCGGCTTAAGCAGAAATTACTTAGTCTTGCGTGTTTGTAGCTGGGAGCCTGGGGCATTAATTTGAGAAACGGCTGCGCAGTGACATATCGCGTCTTAATAATTAGCGAGATGGCGAAAGAGAGTTATTTAATGAAAACTTGAGAGGGGTTCAATTACCTGACAGCTCACCTAGCATTCTAGTCCTGGTACATGCGACAAGCTTACGCGAAGGATATACTGTTGCTAAAGAATTTCATAATAAAACAAGCAGAATTAAGCGGCGTCGTAAAGCGAACGTCTCCTGCGTGCATATGACTACTAAACACCAGGACGGTTAGCGAGCGCGAATCACGCGCGAGCAGTTAGGCGTTCTGGCGCCAACGATTCGCAAGATAGCGTTAGGGATTGATTACTGTTATAGCTGTTTACTGTTAGATTACTGTTTACTGTTATACTGTTAGGGATTCATTAATGTATGGCGCACTGTTATAGCTGTCAACTTTCTCTACGGTGCAACGATTTCAATGAGATGCCAGTATACATGTAGCACAACCATACCTTGCACCTATACAAATATAGTATCCAAGTGTGACCATGTGACCCGGAGTTATCTATTGTTACACCCCCCCTTATGTAATGCCCCATGAGGGGCCCTTAAGGGTAAATAAATGATGATGATGATGTCCAGGAATTTCACAACGAGCAAAATCATCTGCCTATATATATGGTTAGTCAAAGGGCAGCACACAGCTGCGTATGTCACGTAACGTGATTTTCCCGCCCCTGGAACTGCTTTTCAGTCTAATATTGACCCTTCGATAGCGGAATTGGCCCAATTGTTTTCCTATAACGGCACAATTGAAGGCATATATATATATATATATATATATATATATATATATATATATATATATATATATATATATATATATATATATATATACTGAGTGTCTTGACAGAGAGGACAAAAAGTGACGCTATATGCGCAGCCTCTTCACAACGACGATATTTCCGACTTCTCACGCTTGCATAATTTCCATTCCCTGATCTGTTTGACGACATGCGCAACACACCTTCAGCTAATTTGCGCATAAGCTCGCTACTCAGTCATTGCCCGCGCTGTAACGTTAAAGATTGGGCCTGCCTGCCTGCTCTCCCGACACTGCGGAAGCGCCTGCGCTCGACTGCTTGGTGCGCGGCCACCATATTCGGTGTCGCATGTGCGTCTCCTGTCTGTGCGACGCGTGCCTTTTGACTCCTATACTGAACGAACTGGGGAGTAAAGGAGGAGAAGTCGTTTGTTTCCTGTCACGGCTTTTAAAGCCGACGGGACTGCCGCTAATTGCGCTCTACCGTCGCGTCGCTCGTGTTCGCTGCGACCACCGGGCCTTCCTCGCGTCCCTGCATGCCGCGCCTGTGGTTCTTTTTTTATGCTCTTGCGGGACTAATTAAAGTGTGCAGCGCCCGCGCGTCGAGAACAATGCGGCGCTTGCTTGTCGCACCGATCCCTCACAGCTCGGTGGTTCGCAACCCTTTGGCCGCCGCTGCCTCTTCCGAAGGCGCGCCGTCGGAGCATCGCCATTGTTAGTGCCTCTGATGTTACGCCGCCGTGTTTGTTTTGTTGCTTGCCGCTGCCCTTGGCTCCGTTTGGGCGACAGTTCGTATACGTGCGGACGCGAGAAGGCGCAACGAACGTTTAGCACAAACAATTAGACGCAGGTATAGCACAACATGGAGGTTCGAAGTCGTCGAGCTAGTTAATGAAAACTCTCCGCTGTGCTGTTTCTGTGCACGACAAGCTGCGTCGCGAGAAAACGCAGCACAGGAAAATGAAGGCAGTGCACGATCACACACGTATAGCGACCGTGCGCGTGGATGCCTCGTTTCTTTCGTGCGGTGTTTGCGTGCGCTGCAGTTTACAGTATTCAACTTATAGCAACACGCCTAGTTTTCTATATGTTGATCTGCTGCGCTAGTTGGTGCCTAATGAAACTTCAGGACGCGAAAAGCGTATAACAAGAGCATGAACTTGGAAAGTGCAAACTTTCAGCTAATCATACAGGAAAGCCTACGCTGACACTAATCTCACGTTTAACTGGCAAAGTAAACGGAACTGAGCTTTCTATAAAGGGACTTGTCTGCGACAGAGTGGCTAATGCGACTGCTGACGAAGTCAAGTTCCGGTGCTTGAGGCGTTGACTTTTCGTCACAGTGAGGCTGGAGCACCGACATCCATGCCCCGTGGCGGTGTAAGCTGCACCTTGCTTCGTGGCGTTGTGCGAATGGAAAGGGAATGCAGGAAAAAGTGGGTTGCAGCTTTCCATTTTGTGGCAAAGTAACAATTTGGACGAGTTGCTAAATCTTTATAGCGCTCGTGTCGTTCTTTTGCTTCTCTGCCTTCGTGTGTGCGCGCTGTCTTCACTATGAAGGTCCCTTTTGTTCTTCCAATTGTATTGTGTAAACACGAAGTCCGCAGCACACCATGCAGCGGCAGTGTCAAATACAGTGACATGCCAATGGTTTGTGGAAATTAACGTTGTCTTTTTGCTTGTTTGTTGGATTGTTTGTAGAACGCCATCCTGTAAGTTGTGGACGCTCATATAGAAAGTGTACAGGAGGTCCAGAAGTATTGCGTAAAGCGGGTGGGAGGTGCCAGGTTTGTCGGGATTCTTTGTCGACGTTATTGGCAATATGACGCAAACCACTGCCGCAGTACCTCGTAAAACATCGGGCGAAAAATCTAAGGAGCACGGACGAAGAACAAACGTTCGTAAATTGCCGCAGTCGTATACGCAGTGAATTCCCATCTGGCTGTTTTCCGTTCTCATCGTGATTTTCCTTTTTTTCTTTGGGCGCCGCAAAATGTACTCAGCCAAGCGGCCGATCAATAGGCGGCGAACGTCTAGCTCCAATGTCTACGCCGTGCGACACCGAGTTTTTCGCACGAATAATTGAACAGGCGGGCACTTTCCAGCCTTTGACTTATCCTTACACGCGTCTCTCTTGTCGTGTCGTGTCTTGTCGTTTTATACTTACCCCGAATGAGCTCTCTGTATGCATGCTGTCCCAACACAAACTTTTTTATCGCTATCGCTTTTCGCGGGTCACTTTCAGTGCCAGCGCTGAGGTTGCCTCTAGTGCACATGGCGTACACAATGCGCTAGGAATAACGATTCCTGATATTGTTTGCTAGGTGCAAAAAAGTATAGGAAAAGTTGGCTGTTCAAAGTGTTGGTGATCGCAGGTAACACGTTAAGTTGGCCTTTGGAATTCATGAGCAGGTAAGAAATCGGGACCATGAGACATTCACCGTCATGCAGGCCGGCAAAGCCCGCGACGCGACATAGACTGCGAACGCCGTTTTATGTGTTTTTTGTGACGGCGCACGTCAGTGCTCCTCGCATGTGCAATTTCAAAAAAGAAATAGATTACGAAACAAGTCAGGTTAGTGGGAACTCCGAAAAGCTCAACGTATTTAATACCGGTGTGCCGAGTTTGTACATCATGATTCATATATAAACGCATGCAAATCCCAGGATGGCATTTTTCGTGTGCTAGAAATGGTATTTATTTATGCATAGTACGCGAGGTTTATCCTCGGTTAATCAGGTTTTTCTTTTTTTTTTTTCTTTGTGAAGCGGAGCTTCTTTTAGGCTAGCTGCGTCGTCGACGCATATAGACACGCCAAAGGTGAAGCCGCGCGAGAATAAAAATTCTTCGTCTGGCTACGGACTCGAACAACCGTCCGCCGCGCTGCGAGACCAACGCACTAACTGATTCATCAGCTGTCGGTAGATCGTACGCAGGCTTTAAAGCGGGGTTTTTACATGCGCGAAGAAGTAGACGCAGCGCAAGGCGCTTGCTGGTGACATGTGCACGCTCTTTAGTGCCCGGTCGGCGAGCCATATGAATCCCTTGGATGTTCTACCAAAGGACGAAAAATGAAAGTAGGAAAGAAGGAAGAGCAGTAAGAAAGAAAGAAAAAGAAAGAGCAGATACGACAGCAAGCAAGCAAGAGGCACGCGCACGCCAAGCTTCGCTTGCTCCCCTTTTTTCGATACGGGAAGGGCTGCTCAATCTTTTATATCATATTTCATCGATACATTTATGTTTACGAGCGTAGTTTCCACGGCCAGGCGTACGAAAAACAAGTTCACTCATTTCGTTCAACAGTGTCGGGAGTTGTACTCGCAGAAGCCGATCGTACGTTTTCCATGTAATGTTGAAGAAATTGCAGTTGCGGGTATTCCGTTTCATCGGGCAGGTTATTTTGAATTTGTATTCAAGCGGTCACCGTTTACTTCCATGATGTTGCGCTTTGATATCCGGTTAATCGGGCATTCCAGAAACGTGTGCCTCCGAGATAACCGGCGTCATGTTTACACCCCCGTGCGAGCGAGATAAAGATGGGAGCGCTTTAGACGGCTTGCGCTATCAACGAGAGAATTAGGTTTATAACAAAATAACAATAGCGCTCTCTCCTGGCAGCCACTAGACGACTATTTGCATGAGCACGAGTGGTCCAGGCCGCGACCTTTGGATGTTTATAGTTTTTGTTGTCTATTTTAAAGGCGTAATGCAGGTAGGAAGCTGAGCTGCGTTCCGTAGGCACCTCGCCAAGAATCTCTTCCTGGTGAGGCGACCGTGGAACAGCGGCCAGGAACTGAATTTGGCGGCATTATTCCTCGGACTGCGGCTCTGTAACTTCCTGTGAAGACTGTCGGCGCTTGTTGCGTAGGTAGCGCACTGAATACTCGCTCTTATGTTCTCGCCTGTCTCTGCGGTCAGGTATGCTGAGTTCCCTCACATATTGTGCGCTTAGGTGTACGGTACGGCAATGCTTAGCTCTTAAAAGGATTCTGCTCTTGCAAATTAGTCATTCTCTCTCTCTCTCGCTTTCTCTGACTTTCGTTGATAGGCTGTCAGTATGCGAACTAAGTGGTTCAAACAGCTCCATTTAGTGTTACCTATTCAATGTCGGGTAAACCACAAAGCGCCACTGATTCCAGGAATTCGTCGCGCAGGACATTGTGCTAAGAAAAAGGGAAAATATATTTATAGGGCATCGATTAATACCGCCGCAGTATTTTGTGTGTGAAAAGCGTGTCGTGGCTATTCTCGTATACGAGCATAGCCACGACACGACTATAGTCGATCAGTTATCCACGATTTCTGCTGCTATCTACACACAATAGGCAAATATTCACGGAGAGCTATTCCTTACCAAGTTTAGGAGCTCCTATAAGACCCATTTGTGCATTGAAGTAACACCTGAGCTCGCTTGCAATGAATTCCCGCACACGCTCTATAAGTTGGCGTGGTGGCCCTCTTTCTAAATTCCTCTGGAGGGGGAAAAAAGAGTGAGGTGGGGGTGGGGACTGAAATTACGCTTTGTCAGCACTCTCAGCGTTCGTTTATCGATATGGAATGGCAATCAGCCTTGATATCGTATTTCGAGCTGAATCAAATGCGTGCGTTTAACGCCCGAGTCCACAACCTTTCCGAGATTTCAAAGGCGCCGCTCCAATTTATGACGCTCTTCGCTCAGCGCATCGCGCTTCTTCGAGCGAGCATTGAGGCTCGAGAGATCAGCGCGAGTGCATGCTCCGAGCTAATTAAGCGCGCAGCACGCTATTCGGCGTTATAGGCAGAGCTTGCGCGTTATGTTGAATCGGGGTCAATAAATTGGAGCGCATATATACGCGGCCATTTCGGCGAAATTGGAGTCGCTCAAGTTCGGGCGACTCGCATGCGATTCGATTTCGAACGGGCAAACCTTCTACGTCGTCGAATGCGCGTGCGTCGGGTGTCTCGGACGGCCTTTTGTCTGCTCGCTGCACCTTCCCCGGCTACGCGATGTAACCGTTGCACAATGCGCCTGAGTCAGAGCAATTTCTATTATGCGGCACGCGGAACTAGTTCGTCATTCGAACGCAGCGTGTAGCGTACTATAACGCAACTCCTCGCAGCCGGTTTTCTCGGCCCTGTTGGACTCCCGTTTGGCTGCGCTCCCGAAGCGGCGCGGCTGAACGCCTTCCACTCGTCATTAGGCCTCGGCCGTCGCGATGACAACGTGGACCTTGAAGGCTCAGCTAATCTCGTTTCGCGTCGCCGTCGTTGTCCCGGCGCAGATTACGCCGCACTCAGCGCGGCTGCGCTGGGGTGTCCAGTAACGCCGACGTTGTTTTCAATCTCTCGCTTATGCATATGTATGTGGTCTTGTGGTCGAGGGCAAGCCAGAGGGAGGGGGAGGAGAGTTGCAGGTCTGTACCTATGAGATGTTCACTCCAGGCATCATCGTATTTACCTTCGGACTGTCTGGAATAACGCTGTTCATTCGTACCGGGCGTTGAGAAGATCACATGCATGTACTTTGTGTATATGTTATAGGTTGCGACGTTGCCGTTGTTTGTGTTAGAAGACTTATGCCCGTTTTTACTAGCAACGGTTGCGGTAAAGTACTTCTGAAAAAGAGGAACGCAGGAAAAAGGACCAATGTATGTTTTTTTTTTTTTTATCTTCCGTGAGAAAAGATGCCCCAACGCTGGAAAAAACTGAACATGGTCGGGATAGAGTGCACGTGCAATGCATATGGGCGAAGCTATAGCCAAACGCTATAATATATCTAATAATATATATATGATATAGGTATTCGAGGATACCAACGAAATTCTGATTTGGTGCAGACTTCTCATCTTTTTCTGAGAAATTTCTTAGAGCAGCTTCTATTATCGTAATGGCGAATGGTTTCCGAGAATTTCGTACAATTGTCGAAAGTGCATGCGATTTCATGTGGCGCTCAGCGCTGGCCTAAATACTGTTCTGAGACGCTCAGAGCGAAAGTTACTGGTGAGACATAGGAGCCTCCGCGCCGACCTGAAGATCTGGCAATGAATCCCGATATGAGCCGCGGTATCATTAGTTCAGCCGCTGTGCTTGTCCTGCTTATCGCGTCGCGACTGCTGCTTACACCGCAACTGGGAGTGGCGTCTAAAGACATCGTGCGGTGCGCATCTTCGTTCCAGTTTTTTCCTGCTGTTTGTCGGCTGACGTTGACAAAGGGTGGTGCGCTGTTTCCGCCACGAACATCAAGCACGGTTAGTATCCGGCGGCACAGCTTCCTTCGGAGGCGCTACGCGGCTCCCGGCGCACTTGCCGATGTCTGATGAAGACCGCGCTTAAGCAGGTGTAGGGAAATTAAATTTTGAGAGGCTGCTCAAAGAAGTTTAGCGTGGTTCCCAGATTGTTAAAGAAAACAAAGATTGGCGAAGCTTGCGCTAAGTCGCGCGTGGCTCAAAGCGAAACTGGACGATTTGAAGTTTGACATAGTTTTTCTAGGTCTTGCTAGGTCTTACTTAGCAACCTATTTTGTCTTAGCTCATTTGGGCTCCCGTCAGTTAGTCTTAGCTTAATTAAGCTTGTATTAATTAGTATGGGCTTGATTAGGCTTGTAACATAATAATGCTCGACTTAGTTAAGCTGTACTCAATCGGTCATTGCTTTATTAGTGTTAGGCCCCGCCACAGTGGTCTAGTGGCTATGGTGCTCGGTTGCTGATCCGAGGGTCGCGGGATCCAACCCCGGCCGCGGCGGCTGCATTTCGATAGAGGCGAAATGTTGATGCCCGTGTGCTGTGCGATGTCAGTGCACGTTAAAGAACCCCAGGTGGTCGAAATTTCCGGAGCCCTCCACTACGGCGTCTCTCATAATCAGAGCTGGTTTTGGGACGTTAAACCCCGCAAATCAATCAGCTAATTAGTGTTAGCTTAATTAAGCTTGGCTTAGCTACATTAGCCCTAAATATGCTTAGCTTATTTGGGTATACTTAGCTGGGCATGGTTGCTATGGCGACGCGAGGCTTGACGGTGTTTTCTGAAGATTTCTCAGCCTCTAGCCTGAACAGCTTTCATTCAAATTTCCAAATTTCATTGGTGGAATAGAAAGCTACTGCTTTACGCTTTCAGGAAGAGCGAGAAAAGTAAACACAGATACGTTAACGGGAGCAGATCACCAGTGTGCTACCTCCCGTGCGGGAAAGAGAAAGGGGGTATGGAAGATTGAAGACAGTGCACATGCAGGTGCCACAGTGTCGTTATGACTATGGCAGTGTCCAACTGATACACTAAAACATTAATACACAGTCACAGTGTGTGTCTGTCAGGAAGCTTGTAAATGCAGTCATAGCATGTACACGCAAGTTTTGGTAATTGTTTGAGCGGTGTATCCGTTATGAAAACACAATTGCGCGGTGATTGCTGTCAGCGCAGCTTTCGATGTACACTTGCGTCTTGAAGCATGCGCTGACAGCACCACCCCCGGGCGATAATTATATCTCCGCTGTCGTGTCAGTGATAAAAATAACAACGAAGCTTTGAGAAAACAGAATGCTCGTCCGTGAGGTTCAAAGCCCGAACAATTCGCTTTCTGAAATTGCCGTTTCTGAGCCCGCGGCGACGCAGGACTTCTCTACTCTCTCCATTTTTATGCTGCCATGAACCCACATGGAAACGCTAAGCGCTATAACAGTAGACATTACTTGCGCCAATTGCGTTGCGGGTGAATCAAGTCACGCAAACCCAGGTGCAAGATCTCGAAGGTGGGCGGTGAGCGGTCACGTTCGCTTGTAGCACATTGCCGTACATGTCCTCAGAATCTAAAAGTTCTGGTATAGTTGAAGGAATATTTTTGAGAAGCGATAAAAAAGGAAACTGTAAGAATTGGTATTTAGTGCGAATTCTCGTAAGCATTCGTCGGAACGTGATCACCTTTTCCCCCGGAAGAGATCTCTAAAGTCGTAGCTGTAGTGATGGAGGCAACCGTGCACCTTCGCTTTAGGTGGGGTTATTGCCTATAGAAGGTCATTTGTCTCGTCAAACGACAGAATAACGGTTGCTCATTATAGCAGCAGCTCAGCACTGCCATCATGCGTTACTTGTTCTTGTTTGGACCATATACCATGCATCTATGACACACACACGGCACAACCTGCAGCTGAATAACGAACGTTCCACTTTCATAAAGGGGAAAGATGGAAACGGGTCGACTGAGTTTGTTTAGGGCTAGCTATATACAGTGAGCTAGGGTTGAATGCGCAATGTAAAATTGGTTACGCGCTGTGGTAAGTTAGCGGTTAAGGTCTCGTGCTCACAAGCTCGAAGGCGCGAGTGGAATTCCCGGCCCCTGCCGCATCCGATAGCTGCTGCGTAATTGGATTTAGATGCGCGGGAAAGTTACTCCGTATTCCGCGAGAACCACGTGCCTCGCAGTTATGTCGCTATTTTGTCACGTAAAACCGTAGAGTTTAATGTAGAATCGTTTGTTCGTGGTTGTAGTATGTTGCTAACGTGCACTGTCACCTGTATAGTTACATATCTATAGGAACTGGGAAACGCACTTTGCGATGGTCTGTTTCACTTTAATATCGCCCTCCAAATCAACTCTTTCATCTTCCACGTCAAGGTTGACGCTTCGTGCTCGCATCGGCGACCACATCGTGACTCGCCTTCAGTCGCTGGCGCAAGCAACCGCGGAAGTGCGGCATGCGTCGCCAGATTTGTGCCGAAACCATTTGCGGAAGAGGCGACCTCTATCGTCTTTCATTAATAGGCGAGGCCCGCGGCGGACATCGTGCCGTGTCGCTGTAGGTATTTGACACGCGCAGTTGTGCGCGCCGTGTATCTTTCGTGCACGCACGTACACCCCCTTTTCCACGTCACGGTCTGCCCGTTCTCCGCGTGGCTGCGCACGACGCGTGCGTGCCTCGCCTGCCACGCGTGGTCGTGCACGGACGCAATTAGGGGATATTTCTAGCGGCTAGCGAGGACCTTCTCGAGACCAATTGGCGCCGCTATTATTGTTCTCCGGAGGAGGGGTGCAGGGGAACAATGCGAGAGCTGCCGCCACCTTACGCACTTCGTGCAGTCCCCCGTCGGGGGGTCAAGGCGAGCGCGGACGTCCTGCGGCGGCGTCAAAGGCAGATAAGAGGAGTACGCGAGGCCCTTTCCGGTGTCTGCTTGTGCATCACACACACACACACACACACACTTTCGAAGTGCTAAAATGCGAATGTAGCTCCTATCGTTTGTCCACTGTATTTGCGCTATAATGCGACTCATCGATGCGTTTTTTTTTATCTTGGACAGTTCTTCTTAAAGTTCGAAAGTTTGCTCTTACATATTATGGAAAGGGTTTCAGAATACTCAACCAAATGTGAATCGATGTCACTCTGTTTAATCGATCGCCGATAACGGTCCTTCTATAAACGTGGGCAAGATGCGAAGCAGGCGCTGCGCTTTAAAACAGGGCGCCATTTGTGCTGGGAAGCGGAGACTTCCCGGATGCACGAAATCAGACGGCGTGATCTGCCCTAGTAACAGCGCGGCTTCCGTAGGCTGAATATCGCTTCTGCAGCCACCAATGACGCGCAGTTTCTCTCGTAGTGAATGCATTCGTGAACACCGCAAGCCGCCAGGTCGGAGTTGGCATGGTTGCTCGGTATCGTGAACACATGGCCCCGCCTGCGTATATGGCAGCAGAACTCATTATTAATTGATGTATTTTATTGATCCGGCGCATACACGTGTGCATGCCATATGTAGGACTCTAGATGCTGTTATTGAGGTCTCCGTACTCATTGCGACCGCCCGTTCAGCGTGCACAAAAATCAGCTGCATGACTGTTTGTGCGTTACACCGTCGCGTAAGCACGGACACCGCGTTCGATAACCGAATGCGCGAGGTCTTGCTGAAGGGCAGCTACAGTGGCACGCCGATACCGTAGCAAAAATTAACACATACACCACTCGTCATTTCGTATCGCCTTGAATATTCCGTTAGGCTGTATCAGGGGAACGTACTTTTTAACGCTGTCGCCATTACCGTGTAACAAGACACAGTCATCACAAAAGACGTATAAGCCAATGAAGAGCGACGTCGCGCTTTCCTCGGTTTTCCCGCACTGCTCACCATGAGGACGCGTACCTTTTGCCCGAGAAAAATTTAAGCTCTCGGCCAACGGCCGAGAGCTTAATATTTTTTATGTATAATAATAAGATACGTTTTAAGAACTTTTGTAGGCCGTACCAGACAATGGCTGCGTGTGACACATTAATACCTCTTCGACCAAGAAACATCACTCCATGCAGTCGACTCGTGGTGAAATACAGGAAAAAGGAAGTTCGAGCTGCTTCTGTATCTGTAATCTTTTTCGCTTCACCAAAGCAATGAAAGCAGCTGCGAAAGAGCATTCCTTGCATTTCAGATCTGCTTTAATTGCGCAGACGTCGTAAGCGTTGCCGTTACTAGCGTCGCAGCCGGCGCTGCACAGTGGCCGGAGCACGCAACCTAAAGATGGTCGTGCGCAGCGACCGCGGAACGCTGGCCCTTTTCGTGTCTGTGCGGGGACGACCAAGCGAATCGAGTCGACACCGCCCGGGGCGCCCTGTCCGGTAGCTTCCCCGTGCCGCAGCTTGGGGCTTCCTGCTGCCAAGGTCGCTGCGCTGTCCCCTGCATACAGAGGAGTTCCCGGTGGCCACGCATGTCTCGTCCCGAGCTCTGTCGCTGTGGTGGAATGGTTCCGCATCTGTAACACAAGTGTATGCGGCGGACGTGGGCTAGACCTTATAGCCGCACTTATGAAACCGGACGGCGCTCTCGCTGTTATCTTGACAAGAGAAGCAAGTCGTGGTTTGTTAACGTTGAAGCTTGGGCAAGTTGGCAGCACCCTTTGCCTGTCCTCTTTTCCTGTTGTATATGCACTGCAAGGAAGCTTTCACAATAAGTTGTAGTTAGGCCGGCGGCTTGTGAGCGGTGAATGCGACTGATGCAACCAATTAGTGCCGCTTTCTAGACAGAGTTCAACTTATTAGGCAACCTTCGGACGCGATAATGTTCCTGCATAAACTGTTGTTATTAGGGGGAAATAAAACGGTCAGCTTTTCGAGAAGCTCGCGGACACAAATATGCGTAGAACGACGCGACGCAAGTGCTGACACATTCACTTCGGATGTTCGTATCGCACATGCTGTGGCGACTTTATCTTTCGAAGTTGCGAAAGCGGTCGAGTGCGGTTGAGAGTTAATACTGACGGAGGTGCAAAACAGGAAAAGAAACTCCTCTTGGCGCTAGCCAGAATCTAGAAAATACAAAGCGAGGGATGTTCCTGAAAAGTGAAGCAATTTTTTCCCCCATATATCTTAAACGGAGAACCAAGCTGTCCTGAGTAAATGCTGTAGCACTTGACGGCCATAACGGCGAACACTTTCCTGCGTGTTCCATTTATTGCGATGTTTATGACGTTGCTACGGGTGACATCACAGGCGGCATCATCGCACACTATATAGAATAAAATATGACTACAATCCTAAATAGGGTCACTCTCTACCATGATTGTGCGGGCACACGAGCGCGACACGTCTCACTCCCAATTCCTCAACCATCCGCACATCGGTGATAAAACCAACTGATCAGCTCAAGCCGTGAGAAACTGTCCTGGGGCAGACAGGATCACTCTGGCGGCAAGGTTCCTCGACATACTGCAAGATGACCAAGAACTGCCGCTTGCCCATTTTCACGAAGTTTATTGCCTTTTAGTGCTTCTGTTAAGTGCGGAGCTGTCTTATACAGTTCAGTTGCTGATAGCGTCTTGCAACGTTCGCTTCCATCCGAGCCCTGCCACGGTGGTCTAGTGGTTATGGCACTCGGCTGCAGATCCGAAGGTCGCGGGATCGAATCCCGACTGCGGCGGCTGCATTTCGATGGAGGCGAAATGTTGAGGCCCGTGTGCTGTGCGATGTCGGTGCACGTTAAAGAACCCCAGGTGGTCGAAATTTCCCGAGACCTCCACTACGGCGTCTCTCATAATGAAAGCTTGTTTTGGGACGTTAAACCCCACAAAACAACAACAACAACGCTTCCATCCGATTTGTAGATCACGCGAGCAGCGAGCGCTTTAAGAGGATGAGGAGAAGGGCGGCGCAGCTGTGCGTTCAGGTGCGTGACGGCTTGGCGACACGCTCGTGACACACAATTCGCCGAGCTCGTTCGCGCTATCATCACTGCGTCGCATTAATACGCTTTACGGTGTGCGACAGCCTTGTTAGCCGCCAGCTTGCTTGATTTACAGGGTCACACTTTCCCCGCAAGGCTGCGTTTCGGCGGTGAGCGCCTCGCGCGCCTCTCAGTTCCTACTTCGCAGTTCCTACATCGTTTTCTTTTTTTTTTTTTTTGGGGGGGGGGGGGGGGGGGCGAAGCTCCTCTTAGTCTAACCTTGTCCTGCGTCAGGCGTCAGACGTAACCGGCGTGCCTCTCTCTCTCTCACCCTTCCATCTGCTGTCTTGTGAGAGAGAGAGACAGAGAGACAGCGAAAGGCGCGCGTTGATGGTCCGGCGCGGTGGTGTAGTGGTTAAGGTACTCGGCTGCCACCCAAAATACGCGGGTTCGATCCCGGCCGCGGCGGTCGCATTTTCGATGGAGGCGAAAATGCCAGATGCCCGTGTACTGTGCGTTGTCAGTGCACGTTAAAGAACCCCAGGTGGTCTAAATTTCCGGAGCCCTCCACTACGGCCTTCCTCTCTATCTCTTTCACTCCCTTTCCCCTACCCCTACGGACGCTTAGCCGTGCTCCCTACATGGGCTGCAGAAATTAGCGTCCTTTCCTAACCGAACCACAATCATCAATCATCATCAAACGCTCTTTCTTAGATGAACGCTCTACCAGCTCGCAAAGAAGGAGAACGCGCCCTCACCCGCGAGAGACAACGTTGGCGCAGGCAGCGTCTCCTGGCGAGTTTCTTGATTGAGAAATACCGACTGATCACGTTGGAGAACCGTTCACCGGCCACACACACACACACACACACACACACACACACACACACACACACACACACACACACACACACACACACACACATATATATATATATATATATATATATATATATATATATATATATATATATATATATATATATATATATATATATATATATATATATATGCACTGGACCTTGACTTGCAATGAAGTGCCGGTGGGAGATTTCACTTGTGCATAGTTGAACCATAAGGATTCGTAGCGTGCGCGTTAACTAAATTAATCCGGAACTCGGCACGATCTACGATGAACCTCCCGAGCTTCGCCCACTCATCATCATTCACTCCGTGAATATGCTGTAATTTTTTTTTCCTTCTTAACTCCATATACAGATTTGCAGAAATTTACACACTTGCAAATTTGGCTATCTGTCCAATCGTCGTCCTTTAGGCAAACCGTCACCTACGCGGCTGTCGCCACTGTTGCTTTCTTGCTGAATGGGTTGCACAGCCGGTCGCGCCCATATCACGAATAGGCTTTATGCGTAAGAACAAAGATTTGTAGGCTCTGTTAGGATCCGTCATCTGCGAAATCACTGAATGGAACAAACAGAGTGTCTTTATTTTTTCACTGCGACAAAAATGCGCCGTCAAGATCTTAAGTTTCGTCTTGGTTGCCGTGGTTTGACGCAGCTCGTAGGTCGGCTTCTTGCCGAATAAGGTGGGACGACCTTAGGCTTAACTAGAGAGGTCCTTGAGATTCCTCTTACTCCGGAGACACACTTCAATGCGAGAAAAAGGCAGAGGCTGGCCTGAGTAGCGTTGTCGTCTCTGTGCTGGTACTCCGAGTAGAGGAAAGGAAGGGAGATGGATCTATGAGGTTTTACGTCCCAAAACCACGATATGATTTTGAGAGACGCCGTAGTGGAGGGCTCCGGAAATTTCGACCACCTGCGAAAGAGGCAGCGCGAATGATGACGCTATGATGTACAGTGAGCCGTGTGAACGTGCTATACATGCATGTTCTGCGGATACACATCTAAGTCAGAATGGGCAGGTTCGAGAGCCTGGAAGCGAGATCATTCTTCGTTAAAAACGCCAAGACCGCGCATAGGCACTCAATGAGATATCCAGGCCAGTTGCAGGGGATAGCTGGGATTATTTTCCAGTATTACACTTCTGACCGTTATAGGTCATCTCAGCGGCTTATCTTACTAAGGTAACGACTTTTTAGCGCAACCTCTGCTCTGTCTCTGTAGTTACAGGTTGTTACAATATCAACAACGTTGTATCATTATAGCTTCAATGGAACCCTGAATTTCAAATACATGTCTACCGTGAAACATGGCGTTCGCGATAGTTGGGATCAGCCGTGTGCAAGTTGTAGGCTGTATGTGTTGAGAGAAAACGTGCGGGAAAAGAAAGATTTCCCACGGAGGCTGCGCAATCTGCGCAATCACGTGGGTCACGCGACGGGAATTCCCGAGCCTTTGTTTCCTTGCCAGGCTGGCACGTAATCTCTGTGTTGCAAAATGAGTTACACTCGAGGGAAAATTTGTATATAGCGCTTAAGTAATCGCTTCACAAAATACTACGGTCCACATATACATAAATTTCGAAATGTGCATTGGATTGGCTAGCTCTGTTCTTCTTTTTTTTTTTTTCACCCGCCGTCGGCTGTTGGGGGTTGTATAGCTTCACCTTGACGCGTCCGACCTTCGAAGCGCTGTAGAGAGATGAGTTATAAATAATCCGAACAGGCACGCAAAAAGACATCAGGCATGTACACACTTTGCAGATAACGTGTGAAGGATGTCACAAATGGCGTTGAAGTTGTCTGCAGTAACCTGTCGAAATAATGAAGACCATATGGTGAACAACGGTGCGAAAAAAAAAAAATGTTGAAAATGTGATCGCGCGTACACGGATAATTTCAGTGGCGCTGTTCCAACTACGCGAAAATCGCCTTTCTCACGCAGTGATTACAAAATGCTGCCTTAGGCGCGGATCTAAAGATACATGGAGGAATAACTTCGAGAAATTGTCAGCTGTCCGCGAACTGCACCGGATGGTTAGACAGAAATGTCGAGACGGCTTAATCCGCCCGCTACAGACGCAGCTGTTTCGAGCTAAACTGTTCAGAGCGCTGCAGCGTGCGTTTGCAAGGGTCCTCGCATTGAATGTTAAAGAGCCCGGTGATCTTGCTTACGGGCTTTCAGACGATTTGCTATAGTGCGCGTAAAGGCGATACCGTCAAGTAAACTTGACTTTTATGCGTTTCTGGCATCATCTTCCCAAGCGTCGCACTTGTCGTTGGCGCGAAAGTTTTGCCCTTTATCGCGAGTACTGAACGCAGCCGCCAAATGCTTCATCGAGGTGAGCGCAGTAAACGATGCTCCTGTGGAAACCTTTAGTATACGCCGCTTTTTTCTTTGCTTCAGCTTTCGTTATTTATCTTGTTTCTCCAACCCCTTCTGCAAACACGCCTTCGCGCTCCATGCAACTTTGAGCAGTGCGCCTTTTTGGCTTCCGTGCCGCTTTGATCAATTCTGTCGTGGGCCTGTTCTTTTGATAGAGGCAGCCCGGCGACCGAGTCTTCTTTCCTTATGAAGCAAGCGGCTGGCATGTGATCCTTTTGGTTCGTGCCTTCAATGGAGCTCAATTTGACCCAAGGCCGCCGTTCTTCCTTGTTTGCGCTACGAAATCGGGTCTTCCGCATTCTCAAGGACCGTCTTTGCTTTCCGTCTGCATTATTCGCTGTTGTCGCCGTAAAGCCGAGTTTGGTGCGTGTGACTCGCAGACGGGACGATGTCAGCACCAGTTTGGGCGATGTCTGTATACACAGTCGAACGACACCGTTATCCATATTTTCAGAGTTGAGCAACTAAGTACGCAGCGGCCAATAACCTTAATTGATGGCTTGGGAAGAGCAGTCGTTGTATCCGTCGAGGATGCAATCGGCATGCCTCCCAGCCTACCCTTTATTGCTGCGTATGCTTGCTGCATGCTTTTACCTTCCTCCATGTCGTCTCATGAGGTCCAATATTAATATCGCGCTCTTGGTGTTCGTTGTTGCTAAAACACACTGTGTAGAGTAAGAAAAAGAAAATCGGAAGGTATAAGATGTGTCGCATCACTTTCTTCTCCGTGGATATTGTCGTGACGTAAGGAGCGCGAATTCTCGACGAAGATAATTGCGCAAGCCTTCTGTTTCTGGGTTTCGCACATAAATGTGGTGTTGCGTGTGCGCACATGTCTTCTGACCTCTCACTTTAAGAATTGACTCACGGTTGCGCGAGTACCAAAATAAAATAGCCGTGGCTCATAGCGGACGCTTCATGGCGGCTATCTTTGAAACTTCGCTGCATGGTGCCGCAGGGATTAACGTTCGAACACCAGACTTCAAGGGGCGGCAGGAACAGGAGTAAGACGTTCGACGCAGCTTCAGCATATAGCCCGGTCACCGTGCTTCTTCGATTCTTTAAATATTTCCGTCTTTGTGGCTAAAACTTTCGTCGCAGCCCGTGACCGGGGACCTGCTTCGCTTATCGGCGATTAATGGCCGACGACTGGGGAACGTTTTATCGCGCTCCCTCTGTGTGCGCGCTATAGCATACCCACGCAGGCCGCCCTGCTTCCAGAGCGTATATAAGCTCGATCGTATTAGGTTATCGTCAGAGACCGAGGAAATGAAGATCCGCTTGCTTGCCTTTCTCGCATCTCGCAGTGAACGCTTCCTGCGACGTTGTTATGCTGAATGCTTATTTTCTTTTCTACTGGTATTTTTTTTTCCCTACCGCCTCGAGGCCCGGAAATTTACGCCCTTAGCGCGTATCGCTTTTGCCACTCTCGGTGGTTGCGCTCCCCTCGATATCCACGATGATCGCAGCGGATGAACTGATGTCTCCTCTTTTTTCATGTTACCGCCGTTCTCAGCGGCTTCCTAATTGTTGTCGAGGCGGTATAAGGGCAATGAAAGCTGTCCAGCGTGTAACGCGTAGAGTGGTCAGTATTACTACGCGCGAAAAACGAGGTCTATATGACACGGATTATGGAAGGCACCGTGTGCAGCCGTGCTGTATATATTTACTTTTATCTGCCAGGGAAAATCGCACTTGGGCAGAAACTGCACAGAGCGCTTATAGGGATCGATGCGTTGTCTTAATAGGCGTTCAGCGATCAGCGGCAATTTTCTTCTCCGCGTGCTAGCGTTGCACTGGCAGTCAAAATACGATGTAGAGGCATTGTAACAGTGCAAGCTCACCGCGCCTATGTATGAACATTATTGTGGAAACAACTTTATTGCGCCGTTCATAGACATCGAAGGTTATGGCTAGCCGACAAATCGCGCTTTCTGACTTCGTGCCTTCTCAATGAACGTTTCAATCTGCTCATATTTTGTTGTGGAGATTAGACTGACGTGTTTAGTGTTACGTTTAATGGCCTATGCGATTTAGAACAGGGAATGTCGCAGGAGCCAACGTTCGGACAAGCGGATTTGTCTTCGTCAGGGCGGCGACTGCCTTCTCCAGCGTTCGTTTATGTACGCCTTTGCACACTCTGCCCCGTCCTCAGAAAGAGAGAAGAGCAGCACGTGCGAACAATAACAAAAAAAAAGAAGGGGGGGGGGGGGGGGTAGGGTGTAGGGGAAGTTGGGTGACAGGTGTTAGCGTGACTAATATAAATGGCGAGAGCGGAAGCTTCCAATGAATCCGCTGGTGTTACATATCATGGAAATGCATTGTGTGCTCAGCCCTAGAAAGCAGGATAAAGAAAGTAACACGTACGCTAGGTACAGGAGTTGCGCCTATCGCATGTGTACCCCCGCGCCCACTCCCCACCACCTGCGCCGCACCCGCAGTGCATTTCAGCGAAAAGCTTGTTGCAAGCTTTTCGCTGAAATGCACGCCGCCCTGACGAAGACAAATCCTGCTTGTCCAAACGTTGGCTCCTGCGACATTCCCTGTTCTAAATCGTATTTTGCGATCTTTTCAAGCATCCATCTTCCCCTGAGCTTCTCTTCTAGTTTGGTTTAATGAACTAGTTGGAACTCCTCTCGATGTAATAATTTTCGCTCGAATAACGTAGCTGCAAATGACTAAAGATGAGGAGCAAGTCGTTAAAGCATCGTTTTTATTGATTACTTCGGTGCGCTCTGCGTTGTCAGTGCACGTTAAGGAACCCCAGGTGGTCAGTTTCCGGAGCCCACCACTGCGGCCTGCCTCATAATTATATCGTAACTCGGGCTCATCAAACCCAAACAGTTACTCATCGAATGTTTAACATTCCTTTCGTTGCTTCGTTGACTTCGCTTGTCGTCGAGTAAGTTTTCCCTGGTCTGCGTTCAAATAACCTGAAGGCACAATACTGTAGTTCTCGACTGACGCTCTGCTGACGCTCTTTAGAATATTTTCCCGGTGTAAGAACGGCAGGCGTAAGAAAACAGAAATAAAAAAAGAAACAGCCGTCTTACACCGCTTGTACAGCGCGCGTGCCTTTCTCTCTTTTGCGCATTCAACTCAGTTTACCGCTTTCACTCTAGGCTTTCGCAGTGCAGCTGCGTGTCGCTGATACCGCGCGAACAGCCGGTCTTCCGCAATGTTCGTTCGCGTTGTTGTGCCGCATCTTGTACATTTCTCTCGCTTACGTTTTCTTTTGCTCCTTTCTGGGCCGGTTTTTTTGTGGCTGGACACCAGGCACGTTCGACGGATTCGTGTGCCTGCGCAAAATAATAATAATAAGAAAATGTGGGGACGAGAGCTAGAGAAGTAAAAAGCTTGCGCGCGTGCTGAGCCTTGCGAAAGTCAATCCGCCGAATAAGCGGATGCGGGAGCGAATCGCCTTTCAGCCATTTCGAACGGGCGAGCTTCTCTCCGCAGGCGCACCGCCTCGCCGCGCGTGAGGCATTTCGAATTCGAGAGATCTCCCAGTGTCTACAATTCCGTCTTCTCCGTTTATTCTCTCATTTTTTTTCCCCCGAAGGCACGCGTCTTGGTGCGCTCGAGGATCGCGTGTCGCGCCCGTCCTCCCCGGGAAACCGATTGGCGCTTTTGTCGTGTCGTGTGTACTTCACTGCAGTGTCGCAGCAGAGAATAAGATGGGGATCTCGAGTCCACGAAGGCTATCATCCACCGACAGAGTGCCTTTGTGTTCGCTATCGGAGCCGAGAGAAAGACACGTACACGAAAATTCCGACAGGAAAGGGCGTCGCGCGGGGAGGAGGGGGGGGGGGGGGGAGGTGGCTTCATCTTTCTCCATCTTCTCGCCGCGATTACGGACGATGTTTTATTTTCCATCGCGCGTGGGTGGGAAGGCACCGTGCTGTGAAGTGGAGCGGCTTCAGACGCGGTGTATAGTCTACGGAAAGAAGCTGTGCGGTGGGATGCGCCGTGCCTCGTCTGCCGAGGGCGAGTGCCGTGTTTTCTCGTTTTTAATTTGCCGCGACTACTCCTTCCGAGCGAACTGAGCTGCTGTCACTGGGTCCGCTATGATGCGGAGTTGAATGCACTAGTTGACGAGGGAACGTGTGAAACCGATCTTAAAAGGCGCACACTGAGGGCGTCGTATAGCCTTGGGGGATCTGGTCTACAGTGTCCAGGGCACTGTAGACCAAGGTGTGCTTAGTATAAGCACACCTTAGCCGTTTTAGAGGGAAGAGGACAGAAAGAAGCGCGCGAGGAATTATGTGAACGGTACGCTATAGGAAGTGAACATGTATGCGGCGGTCTGTCTGAAGGCAATAAATAACATATTGGGCTTGATCCAAGTGGACATCTCCTCTGGTCAACCTCCGTATCTTCCCTTGGCTTTTCTGTCTCTGTCTCTTGAAGTATGGTACAGTGTTTTGATTGGGAAGTTCCATTACGATAAATTCTCTTCTGACAACGTCACCTTCAAACCGCTTGTACTTTGTTCTTAATGCCGAAGGATATGGGACTGTCGCCGCGCGGCGGATATTTGCCAAGGAGAATCTCTTCTTCTGTGTCTCTCTCCGTATCTCTCTCTCTCTCTTATTGTTGTAGGAAACAGAAGTAGAAGAACCTGAGAGGTATTTACCTGAACTTCTCCGCATTAGTATTAATCCATAACAGAATAGAACAGAACAGAACAGCAGTTGTTTGTTTTGATATGCAGTGCACTAGAGCTACGTCGCATGCCGACGCACCGAAGCTGCAGGGAGCAGTGAAGCTAGCACGCTGCAGACGAGCAGCGGCTTCAGTGCCTCAAATAGAGGCCACGACAGCGATTCGTTGAAAGATTTACTAAATGGACGGAGCCGCACACAATTAATGAAAGACCAAGGAAAAAGCATCATCCGATTACATCATCTTGATGTCCCAAGAGTCGTTAGCGTCGAGTAAGCGCGCCACATTGCTGCTCACTTCAACGCCGAAAAGGGCCCGCCGTGGCACCGTTGAAAGGAGTCGGGAGGATAGGTATATGGCTTATACGAAAACTTAAAAAAAAAAAAAAAAAAAGAGGACGGGACACTCCACTGGATGCAGTTGCCATGCTTTTTCTCTTTGGTTCGCCGAATGTTGCCGAGTGTCTCTAGTCGCGGTCTACGTATAACGTACATAATGGTGGGCGCGTCGCATTGCTTTTTAACGAACATGTCGAAATGTCTGTGTAGTGCACTTGAGCGTCTCGCGGGAGACGTGTGTGCCCCCTCTGTACTATATCGCACTCGCTGGGCAACTGGACGCCGATTGCCTCACTCTGTTCCGCCGGCATCATCGCTAGCGCGGTTCTTGCCGTGCCGTACAAACGCGCACGAACACGATCGCTTCGTCGTGAGAGTTCATTTGGCCGGCCGGTTTCGCGGAGCTCATCTTGTGAGCGGCACATTTTCCGACGACGCTCAGAAGACAACTGCCGAGGAGATAAGAACGGGAGCTGCTGTTTTCTTCGTTGGAGAGCGCGATTGCTTCGGCGGCATCGCATTACGACTATAATCCAGCCTTGAGTGTGGCCATCTCTTTCACAATTTGCAGTAATGCCAAGAGTCTGGCAAGAGCGGAGTTTTCTACTAGGTATTTCGTAATTTTCTTTTTCAGAACGTCATTTTCGTTTTCTCAACAGGTAAGCGTAGAACGCTGACACAACAGCATTTGTATGCGCGCCTCCTTAAAAACGTGCGCGCGTTGGCGAGTGCCTTCGCACCAAACTTTTCGAGTGACAAATGTGCAGTTTAGTGCACTCTTAAAAAGTGGGACAGCCAGGCATTGGCAAATGCTGCATAACAATATTCGTACTCCTATCTGTGAAAATCCTCGAATAGATAATAGCTCAGTAGATACACAATGAGAAGTTGTCGCCGCCACAGTAGTAGATTGATTGCGGTGTTCGGTCGAAAAACGCGGGTTCGATCCCGATGCCCACGGCGGTCTCACTTCGATGGAGGCGAAATGGAGGCTAGGGGCCCGCGTACTTAGATTTAACTGCACATATAGGAATCGCAGGTGGTCAGAATTTCTGGAGCTCTCCATTATGGCGCGCTTTACAATCATATCGTTGTTCTGGCACGCAAAACCCTAGTAATTATAGCACATTACGAAGTTTTTTTTTTAGGTCCTCGTACCATACCTCAGCGATAATCGATAGAAGGAACCAAGCGGTGGGTTTTTTTTTTTTTTATAGTGTGTGGACCTGTCTCTACACGCGCCATCGTTTCCAAGGTGTACAATGTTCACACTTGCCTTTTGTGCGTTATCCAACTAGCGTACGACTTCGAAAAGAAAAGCAAAGTGGAAGTCAAACGAAGTGCGTTGAACAGCACGCTGTTCTGCGTTTCTCAGTCGTCAGGCTCACCTGACTGAATGAACGAGCGACGACGGGCATTCTTTGAAGCAGCCAGGACGTTTCCCCGTAGAAGGCGTCACAGCAGCCGCCATTCAATTTGCCCTTTCAGTCACATTGTTATCCGCATCCATTCTACGTCGGCGGATGCTGTTTCAAGCTGACTGGCTTTCCGGAATTCGCCCCCATCACCGCTGACAGCCATCGCGCATTGGCGTGCAGACGCTGAACGACAATTTCCTCCTCTTCATCATTGTCCTCCTCTCCTCTTCCTCCCCCGCCATCATGCATCCATTCACGCTCGACTCTATGACGCCCCAGGCCGGACGTCGTGTTAGGCGCCGTGAATGACAGCCCCACTTTGCTGCTCGTTTGGTCGCCCTTCCGTCCTGTCTTCTTTTAACCGCCGCGGCCGGGCAGCTCGATGCTCATTTGTGGCGCGTTCCGCTCTGCGTGGAATATGTTACGCATCCTGGCTCCACTTGAGCGCGGTACCTCGGAAGCCCTCGCTACAGCAGCACGCAGCATGGCCTTGGTCTCTTTACATGGACAGCGTGAGGCTATATTGTTCGAACAAGCATTGTTATCGGGCGTTTCGGCAATGCACAAACGTGCTCCTTTGCAATATTTCAGTGCCATATACGTCACTGCAATTCATGTGCATTCGTTGATTCGTTGTTATAGCGCACATCGTGACGTCACCTTTTCTTTTTCATTGTACACCCCAGGGTCCTCACTCACGACTGTGCGTTTTATTTATTTAGGGGTGCCCCGCCACGGTGGTCTAGTGGCTATGGTCAAGTCAAGTTTAGTTTCCTTTGCAAAAGCATAAAATTACAAAAATATAATATGCAGAAGAGGGTCCCAAGGTCAGAAGACCGTACCGGGACCCTCTGTACATGATTCAAGTAGTCGAAATTGTAAAGCAGTAGACGAAATTGTAAAGCAGAATAAAACCTAACCAACATGGGTACTCGGCTGCTGATCCGAGGGTCGCGGGATCGAATCCCGGCCGCGGCGGCTGCATTTCGATGGAGGCGAAATGCTGATGCCCGTGTGCTGTGCGGTGTCAGTGCACGTTAAAGAACCCCAGGTGGTCGAAATATCCGGAGCCCTCCACTACGGCGTCTCTCATAATCAGAGCTGGTTTTGGGACGTTAAACCCCACATAATAACAACATATTTATTTAGGAGCATTGGCATGTCGATATATCGCCTGTTTCTGTCTCCGAATTTTGAAATAATCTGATTTTTTTATTGAATGGTTTGGGGGAGGGGGTAGAGGGAGATCGCTAATTGCATCTTTTCAGGTGGATCGCTTTGAAGAGGAAGGACAATGCTTCACCGACAGATTGCATCGTTCTGTTGGTTGATTAAAAGCAGCTAGTGCGAATGTTACTGCAAACGACAGACTCATCACGCAAAGACAAAATCGGCGCCGGGCAGTAATGTCTACACAGTTAGCAGCATTTGTGCCAATGCCGGTACTCAGCAGTGATAATCTCCGCTTTACGACATGCAGTTATCACATATCACATACCTGGTGCGCCAAGTTGACTTTCCTCCCATAAACAGCCAGGAACATACAAATCGGTTAGTTGGATTGAAAGGTTATAAGAAGGCTTCGCTTCAAAGATGTTTCTAATTGTTTTGTGTTATACCTTAAGGGCCGTGGGAATTTGTGTTGGTGCGGCCGTTATGGTGGTTTCTCGTTTGAACTCACTGTTGTGTTCAGTATACGCTGTAACATGATATAACCGAGTAAGACAACGCGGGCGCTTCTGTGTTCATTCGACGCGCTGCCACTGAAGTCATCAAGTGCTCGCGCAACTGCACGTCCTCTGTGCGCGAACGATCGGTTTGGTCGGCGCTGTGCAAGCTGAAGGGACCATTCTTGATCGTGTTCAGAGAAAATGTTACTCCCGGTTAACCTATAGCTGACATGAACTCGGGTTGAACGGGTCGACTTAGTCGAGGGGACCTGTAGCCCGGGCTTCCCGTCCTTGCTTTGGAGGTGTTCAGATTTTGAACATTCTTTACGTTCAGTCTGTTCAAGTTCAGGTGTTCAGTATGCTCAGTTTCGAACAGTTTGTTTGATGGCGTTGCACGGAATTTGAAACGTTAATACAAAGATGTTCTTTCTTCTTGCGTGCACACATGTATACGCTTTATAAAAACGACCGTCTCTCCTTCCTTTTCGTTGTTTAAAAGTGCCTTTCTCGCCTCTCCTCCTCCCTCCACACTCCCACTTTTCTCTCGCGAAACGCAAAAATGAAAGCACGTATCGTTCACGCACGACATCCTTGATATCGACTTTTTGTTTGTTTGTTTCTCGGAGCTGTATGGCGCCGTTGTTCTCTTTAATTATCTTCCACATTTCCTCTCTTTTGTTTCTGATGAGATAATCTTATCGCTCAACTTCTGTATTCCGTCGCGAGCCTTTGAATATTCTCCGTGATTCCTTTTGTTTGTTAAGAATATGCGCACAAATGTGTGATTGATCGTTGCTTCGAACGCCGTAGGGCGCTGGCGTGGAAGGAAAAATGGAAGGGGGGGAGGGGCGGTCGCTGAATTCTCTGTCCTTGTGCCTACTTGTCAGGAGTCCCGCGTTCAGTTAAAGACAAAGGCGTATTGATTTCTCGGGTACAGACAGCGGGATGACACTCCTTGTCGTCGCTGGTTCGTGGGTCAAGCTTTCGCTTATGCGTTCTCCTGACTGCTTTCCTTCTGCAAACTTTCAATCTGACGAACATGCTCTGTCTCATTGCGCTATCATCTTTCTTCTTTTTCTCTCTGTTGTCGCCATCGTCAGCTCTGTCTTCCTTTCTATTTATTTTCACCATTTCTCCGCATTTCCTTTTTTAGTTCTATGGTATAGAGAAGTGTTAACTCACTACAAGGTTCCCCCTACACCTTAGCTCCGTACTTATGGATATAAGACATGCAGATTTCAAAATAACGCACCTCATGACGTTATTGAAGCGACACCAGGATGCCGAGAAATACGTAATACATGCTATATATACAACATACAACCTTAGTTTCGGATACGAATTGACACACACACACATGCACACGCACACACACGCGCGAACTAATATCATTGGGAATTATTAAACATCGAATTTTCGAGAAGGACAGAAAATTTTCTTCAAATCTATACTGGCTCGGTCATTAGCAAATGTTAATATTACGCCGATTAGTAGATGAATAATTGGGCTGCACTAATTACATTTCGAACAATCGCAGGGCGCACTGCCGTTTTAGAATTGTATCCAGTTCGCAAGGTATATCGCTCTGAAATGTCAGCGTCACGCGGTTTTCGAGGTATACCACGCGCCGTGTATTTCGTCGTCTTGAAATGCCTCACGAGCTGCTTCGTTGCATCCGCTGATGGACAAATCGTTGCTCATTCATTCTGCGTCGGGTGACCTACTTTGCCACTATCGCTACCACTGTTTAGCCTTCATGCTCCCATGATTGGGTTGTATACGTTGTAAAAAAAGTTGTGGTGCGGCATTTCCGTCTGCGTATAACGATGTTGCATGTTTGGCGCATACATGTAAAAAAAAAAAAAAAAACGCCACCGGTACAGTGGCGAGGGAACGTCGCTGCCTCGGCATGTAGTCACGCGATCAGTTTCCTCCTAGCACTGGCTTGCCAGTGGGCTCCCGAAATACACGTCGATCGGTTGGCGGGCGGAGCTGCTTCGGCGTTATAAACTCCGTGAGGATGAACGCGGCGCTTATACTTGGCGTTTCACGGTAAGAAAAATCTTTCCCGCAGGTTGTTTTCTATAAGGCGCTAGGAGGGAGGAAGCTGGATATCACTGCTGGCTCTGCCGCGGCTGCGAAAATAGCTCTGTCGTGCGCTGCTTCGCGATCGACTCTGTGTACCTATTGCATATGGGCATGGATGCGTGAGAATACGACAGCCTGTTAACTTCAGCGCCGCCATCCATCACTCTTTTCTTCGCAGTTCTACATCCCTCCCCCCCCCCCCCCTCCTGATTCGAATCTGATGCTTCTTTACAGCCGTTGGTTTCTTGGTGATTGAGGGGAACGTGAATGTTGCATTAATTCTTCGCCACTGTATGAAGAATGCTAACTTTCGTGAAGGCGTCAGTACGGTACACGAATTTAACGCCCGTTGGCGACTGGTTATAGTACCTTCTCAGGTACAAATATCTTCTGTGCATGCGGCTCTTCATGATCTGGCCAAATCAATCTCTCGACCTTGTGCATCGCAGTGTGACACGCCAGCATTGCTGAGCGATGGCAGATGGTTAATAGCACTTTTATTCTCCCTGTCCTTTAACTCAACACTGCGAACGTTATACGCTTTTAGCAAGAAAAACAAAGTGAATTAGGTAGATCATCACGTGACATCGTTGTTTACGCTTTCTTTTGTTGTTGTTGTTGTTGTCGTCGTCTTCGTCGTCTTCGTCGTCGTCGTCGTCATTGTTGTTGTTGTTGTTGTTGTTGTTGTTGTTGTTGTTGAGCTTTATCGCTCAATTATTCCCTGAAGAGCGTGAACATCGCTGCGTGGTTTATCTTAGGCAGTACCCGGCCTGACTCAGACCAAGTTGCAGCAACGTTCTTGATATCTAAAAGCTCAGTAGTATGGTAATGGTGATCATTACAGATTAAATGCGATCGCGAACATCACACTAAGAGAAACGACACAAGTTATGCATGACGCTATAACGGACGACTATTAGCTAAACTTGACCAGTTCTTACGTACACAGTGATTTATGTTTAAACATTGTCATCGCACTACGCCCAGGTGAGATCAATGTTTGCCCCGCTACGATGGTCTGGTGGCTATGACACTCGGCTGCTGGTCTGAAGGTCGCGGGATCGAATCCCAGCCGAAATGTTGAGGCCCGTGTACTGCGCAATGTTAGTGCACGTGCGTTAAGGAACCCCAGGTGGTCGAAATTTCAGGAGCCTACGGAATGTTTCATAACGTGTCGTGGTTTTGGGGCTAAAGACCCCAGCACTTAATCCATTAGGCGAGATTCACGCAGGGCACCTGCTCGTGAATAGTGTCTTCGAATTAAAGGGGCACGTCTGAATGGTCTGAATACAAGAGCTCTACTAATCGCCGTGTATTCAGCCCAAAAACAATACGCAAAAAAGAAAACGAGGAAACAAGAACTTTAGCATACGTTGTGAGCGCGAGGTGTGCATATGGAATACGCATTGTAATCGTAAAGTTTCAACGAACAAAGCAAGCGCTGCTGTTGTACGTGTGCACCTTCGCCTGCTCGTTCTTGAACGGGCGCTCAGCAGGCCGCGCGGGTTAAGCCTCATAAGAAATGTAGCACCGGAATTTGCCGAAGCGTCGCTGACGTGTGCAGCTCGGAGCCTTGAGAAGCGAACGCGCGAGCCGGTCGCAAGAGAGCCGTAGGCATTCCATTTCTCGTTCCCTGTGGGACGTGTGAATAATAGAGATCTCCACGAGAGGGAGCGGCGTGATGACGGGCGCACTACGTTGGCTTTCACTGCTAAGCTGCTTCCGGTGCTCTTAGCTGGGAAAATAGGCTCTGCGCAATGGCTTCGAGCGCTGCGTCAAACCTGCATTTCGCGCGTATTGCTGTTGCTTCTTTGTTGCTTTCTTTATTATTTTTTTTATGGCGCAGACTCGCCGACGTGTACATCAACCTTTCATGTGGCGAACGTGTGGCGACTCATGTTAAATGACCAGGTTGTTTTGGAAGTGTTCACTTACTGCCCGAAAATGATATATGTATCCTTAACTCTTCAGCATTGTCCCGACTGACTCAGCCAGCAGGACTAATATTCTTGTTTTATACGGTAAATTATTCGAGGTCTGCAGATCAGCTGGGTCCAGACTCTTGTGCACATTTACATTGCTTTATTTTTATTTTTTTGTGGTTTGTGAAGTGTCGTGCCACTGCTCTACACGCAATCACGCAACTATAGCTCATACCAGACTTGTGTTATTGGGTTGTGTCCCCTGGTGTGCCACTGCATCGCTGCAAAGTTCTGTATGTTGTATTTTTGTCTAAGATCCTGCAGGACCGCTCTGCTGCTCTGCCCATGTGTGTGTCCGCGGGAGCGAGAGGGGGCGGCGGCGGCAGGGTGCTGTTCAAGTTAGAGTTGCAGGTTTTGTTCCCTTGCTTCCACAGACATGTTGCAAAATAAACAAAAACTCGATTTCAATTAACGTCTAGCTCGCCCTGTATCACTGCTTCCGATAAGGTGTCAGAGGAAAGGAATAGTAGAGAGGGAAAGGCAGGGAGTTCAACCAGTGCAGGACAACCGGTGTGCTAAACTGCACAAGGGAAAGGGTATAGGGGCGATTGAGAGTTACACAGACAGCAGAGAGAAAGCTAGAAAAGAAGCGCAAACAGCACACTGGTGAGAGGCAGTGGCTCCTGCATGGTATGCGAAATCACTGTAATAGTCGCTTGTGCAAGTCAGTTCTTTCAGGAACTGCAGCACCGCCTTCTTAAAATGTTCAAATGAATTTGGAGCGCAGAAAACAACGCAGGACAGAAGGAAAGCACGCACCAATGAGCGCCCGTGGTGTGTGCTTTCCTTCTGTCCTACGTTGTTTTCGGCGCTCCAAGTTTATTTAAAGATTCTATACCGACAGACCCGCCTAGCTATCCTGTTGCACTGCCTTCGTCGCGTGCAGCTGCGATGGCTTGTGTGGTCGACCATTCCGGAATGGCATCTGCTAGGTCAGGGTGAGCGTGAGAGGACGCCAGTGATTCCTTGAGCGGTTATATCGAGGACAGTCACATAAGACGTGTTGCAGCGTCTCTTCATGACGACAGGTGTGACGAAGAGCGCTGTAGGCCATTCCAGTCATAAATGAACAAGGTCATAAGGTGCTGACACCTCACGCCGAAAGAGTACGGTGCCAAGTTCTTCATTTTGCTCCTATTCGGCGTACGTGTGCGTGTAAACGAGGCGTGGTGACAGTAAATAGTAAACTATATAGGTACTGTTTGCTGTTCACTGTTGTGTGTGTATATATATATATAATTCGGGGAAGAAGTTCTGTGGGTCCGGTTCAAAAGTAGTTTAGAAACAAATTGCGCACTTGCGAAAATCGCACGTTTATTATTCAACGTTTCGGCCGTGGCACGGCCGCGGATTCTAGCGGATTCTGACGAAGGCCGTGCCACGGCCGAAACGTTGAATAATAAACGTGCGATTTACGCAAGTGCGCAATTTGTTTCTAAACTATATATATATAAAGGAACAAGTTAATGAAATAACCATTGAAGCCTAGGAATAGCATAGGGGATGCTATTCCAATTCGTAATTATATTGTAATTTTTATTGTAAAAATTACAATATAATTACGAATTGGAATAACTTCCCCTATGCTACCCTAGGCTTCAATGTTTGTTTCATTAACTTGTTTCTTATATAGCGAGAGAGCAGGCGTGCGTCATACGGTATGCTGTGACATACGCACCTTGTCAATTGTACAACGCACTAGGGTGTTGGTGATATATGTATAGCCGTACAACGGTGACAGGGCGACGACCGCCTCAGTGGTACAGCATCGGACGCGATATCCGAAGGTAGTGGGTTCGGTTCCCACCGAAGGCAGGTTTGTGTTTTCGTCCACTTCAATTCCTTTCTACTTACTCCTAAAAATTACAAACCCAAGTGAGGAACATTAATAACTTCCCCAGTGCTTTCCTAGGCTTCTACGTTTGTTGGTTCATTAAGTTGTTGCTAGCGAATAAACGAGCCCTTGACCCCTTCCCTTGCCTTATATATATATATATATATATATATATATATATATATATATATATATATATATATATATATATATATTACATCAACGTTTCGGTCGGGCTCCGACCGAAACGTTGATGTAATAAACCGTCGTTCTCTAAGAGGCGCATCGTCAATTCTGTTATAAACTAGCGGCAACCCAAGCTATTTTTGCATATACAGTCTATATATATATATATATAATCGCCTTGGCTTCCCGGGAGGCAGACCTTCGCACGGCGCAGTTTCAGATTGCCGCCATAAAAGTATAATACTCGCTTATAACGACAGTTTCTTCGTCTCTGCAGTACGTCCAATTATATATGAATATCTAAACCAAGCTGCAGTCCTTGGGAACTTGAAGAGACAAGCAGGTATAGTAAAGGCTGCGACGCAGTGCGCAATCGTCGATGCGTGGTTCCCTGCCGTGTCTTGACGCGTCTTTTATAGCTCACGTTCGTTGGCCGCCGCGACACCAGCTTCCTGCGACACCGGTCGTTTCAAGAGCCGGCTTCACTTGACGCGTACTCTCTTGCACGGCGTCGCTGCTCCCTCGGGGCGTTCGTTCACCTCTCACGAACAACGAAATTGCTGGTAGACGTTCCTCTTTCTTTATCGCTTTTCAGTACGCAGGTTTTCTTCTTTATTTTTTTCCCCTCCTCCTACTCCGGGTTACGAATAACGCGATCGATCCCCTCGACTCCGCTGCGGCGCTCGTCACGACTCTAGTGCAGGTGTCTTCGCGGCACTGTGGACATCTTGTTTTTCTTTTTGCACTCGATCTCTGCCGAGGCTGTGCATAACGAGAGAGGGCTTGAGCTTCCTTAATTATTTGTGGTAGGGATGTAAGCAGTTCGTTTTGAAAAAAAAAAAATTGAAGCAATGCATGCAAAGGGAATACAGGAATTGCTTTTGAAACATTCAAGGTAGGGAAAGAGAGATTGCAGTGAGGGGAAAGTAAAATAATGAAATGGGGAAGGAACGCCTGTTTTCTTGGCTTACATGCCATCGAATGGGGGCTTGAAAGAGGAAGTTTAGCATTAACAAACTCGCCATCTGGACCTTTTTATTCAAGATAGTTAGGCAGCTGTGGTCAATTAGGTAAACGGGTTCATTATTGACTACTGGGGTTTTACGCCCCGGAACCACGACATGATTACTAGAGACGCCGTAGTGGAAGGCCCCGGAAATTTCGACCACCTTGGTTCTTTAACGTGCACTGACATCGATTGGTAAATGAGTTGACGCCTGCCTACTACTGCGTTTCCTAGGATGGCCTGTATGTCCGGGAATAGTTTTTTGTCACGCGTGGCATTCAAACGAATCCAAAAATGTCCAAAGTGAAATATTTTGGCACTGTCCCATGAGAAAGAAATGTACAGAATAAGGTAACGAAAAAAAAAAAAAGAGGAAATAATGTGTACTGAGAACAGGAAATATGTATTGATCTGTGATGTGGCTTTTGCAGCAAATTGTGAGTCGAATAGACTCATTGACCCTCCTTCCTGCTGTGCGTTCTGGCACGCGACTGTGTGCGTCCAACAAGACCGTGTTCGCTTGCACTGTCGTTTACATGTTCATTAAATTTATACACAAGGCCATTCGGCAGGGCTCTTATATCAGTGAATGTATCGCCTTGTTTCAGCCATTCTGCAGAGACTGACGCTGGATATACGACAGTTATTTGGCACATCCGTGCTAATCTTGGCACGTTATTGGAACAAATTACAAAGGCCCACGAAAGGGTGTTATCAGGTGTGAAACTTGTGCTTTTTCTCTATAGGTCGTGCGCACGTATTCGTTCGACCTTGGGAAAACAATAAGCACACCACTAATTACAAACAAAAAACAATAAAGAAATGTTGAATGCATTGGACCGCGCGCGCACACCTGCCGTGTCTCCGGAGAAAAGGCTTGCGCAACCACCTACTTCTGCGGTCACTTATTTACGACAGGACGGGAGTCCCGAATTCGTGACTGCTTCTTGCGCTCTGTGATAACGTAAACTAGATCCTCTTTCCCATCCCGAAGATCGGGGCGCATTTCGTGCGTGACTGTGCAGTTCGTGCCGTTCGTTGCGGAATGTTTTGTTTTGAAAAGCGCAGGTTTGTTGGCAAACGTACGAGCTCCGCTAGTGAATGCGGCCTTAAGAACTTCGTGAGCTGGCACAAACGGTTCACTTGCAGCCCTGACGAAATTGGCAAGCGTACATCTTAAATAGCGCCTGTATTGCGGATTGTAAGACTTGACTTCAAGGCAATGTGGCGGAAGTGGTGTTTTAGACGGGTGCAAAATGCCGACGAGGGTATTTCCTTTATTTAGGCCTCGCGTGAAAATTTATTTTAAAATGACACATTAAATGCGCAATTGTTTTATGTCGGCGCCGTTTATTATTTTCCAAGTGACAGACCAGTGTGATGCCTATATTCTCAAACCACGGCCACTGGACGCTGAACCCCCCTCAACGTTCGTTTATAATTTTGTTATAGTTTGTTATAGTTTTGTTATAGATTTTTTCTTCTGCAGCACACTTTGAAAATGTACTATTGCCTCTTTGTTAAGTGTTTAAATTTTGCCTTTATTTGATGCTTGTTTGCATTGCCGGTTGCACGTGACATTTATCTTTGTTTGAATTTATGTGAATTTGTAATTTCTTCCATTTGACTTTTTAAATATCTCATTTTATCATTTGTAATTATAATAATGATTCTTTCATTTATGATTAGTCTTCCCTTCTATTGCGGATGCACTAGAAATTGTATAAAATATATCACTCACTGTTTGCCGAGATTCTTGTAACCCGCATTTAGTTTTTGTTAGGAGGTCCCCCCGACAGCTTTTACTTCGGGACCTCCGAATGTGCAAATATATGTCTACGTTCTTGTATTTGTTCTATTTCGTCAAATAAAAAAATACGAGAATGCAAAAAAAAATACATAGGGTTGGCAAAATGTACTAAGGAGATGGTGGGATTAGTCAAGTCGCAGGCAAAGAGTTTTTATGCTGCTTTCTTCGCCATAATAAACCCATTTTGTTGTGTTATGATGTACTATAATATGATGAAAATAAAGCAAACGCCAAATGAAAAAAAAAACAGGATAGTTGAATTGCGTGTGCTGTCTGTACACTGACAAGTCTACATAATTTTATTTTTAACGAAATATTTAAAGTTAATCTAGAGTCGACTTTATGCATCGCATACACGATAAAATGAGTTTTTTTTTTTTAATCACTGGGCTAGAATGTGGTCACGAATTCCTGCTTGTTATACCGTTATGCTATAATTCACTGCTTCCTTTTTTTCTTCGTGTGACACATTTCCATATGCCAATGTTTATTCCTGTTATTTTAGTGTTGAGCAACAGTTTGTAATGCAAACTTCTTTATGTTGTGCAGAAGCTATCCAGAGGCCGACTTGATGTTATTCGTATGACGACGTTCGCCGCTTGTTAGGCGTTCGCGTGATTGTTTCGTACAAGATTTCTTCATAAGGCCAATTCACTTAAGAGCGGTTCCGTTATCCATCAGGAATAGGTCATCTCCCCCTTACACAAGCTCTCGTTTTTTCGTTGTGGCTGTATCTTTCTAGTATACGGGTAAAAATAAACACAGCTTGACTTCAGTGGGTTATAAAGGGCAAAAACGACTTTTTTTTTGTTTTTGTTTCGCTAGGTGGCTCCACTATGCACCGAGAAAATAAACTTTGATTTTCAGTGTGGAACATGCGAAAGCGGTGGTTGCAGTGTCTTATATGAATCAGGAGTGCGTGCATGGCTTTGCGAGTGACAGGTCACCTCTTGAACTTTACGCTTGCAGCCTTGCAGGGTAGGTTCGGCCTGTATATGTTTGTCCGTTTTCAGGTATATCGGCTTTCGTAGTTGTTTCCTTACGACCTCCGCGTAAAGCAGGGTTGGTGGGCTGTTCTCAGTGAGCAGATTCAAACTTTTTCGGAATACGAATTCACGGGAATACTGCCTTGTGAAACGGTCTCCAGCTAACTTGGTTAGACGTTCAGCTCTGAACCGTCCAAGACGGCAGCGTCGTTTAAGATGTCGTTCCTGAATCGCATCGCACGCTAAGCGCGGACAAGAGCGAATGAAAAGTTCGCTACCATTTCGCGGTGTTTTCCTAGCGCATTTTTAAAAAAAGAACAACGCACGTAAGTCGAAAGCCAGCGTTTGTGCTGCTATTTTATATTCATACTTGTGTTCGCACTGCAATGAGAGCGCCTTAGGCTTTCTAAAAACATCTGGCCTTATCGAGCGCCTGTGACAATATATTGAACTGTCCTGTAGGCACTCTCCCTCTCTCCTTCTCTTTTTTCCCCTTCTCCCATCCCCCAGTGTAGGGTAGCCAACCGGACTCCTGACTGGTTAACATCCCTGCCTTCCCTTCCTTATTCCTCTCTCTCTGTCTCTGTTCGCACGGATGTCTTTCGGTGCTGCTAATCTTACGCCAACGTGCTTAAATATCCTGGCCCATCGGGGTGTTTCTTGTTTTGCGTTGTATCTCCAGAACAACTCTTACGTTCTCGACTGTTATATGTGGACGTGTGGGTAGACATCACTTATGACTGACCCTTGTTGTGTCCATTGAATATAACCGAGTGTACGCAAGTACATACTATACGTTTCACCCGTTTTATGCCCGAGAGAGATCCTTCCAGGTAAATCAATGCAAAAGGCATTCGAAGTATTTCGGCCTTCTATTATGCGAATGCAGGAAACGCCACGTCCCGCTTGCAGGCAATTTTCTCTGCGCCACCGGATCACAGCTGGAACGGCGAAAGAGCAGGAAACCGCTGGGGCCTCATAGTTTTTTTTTTTCTCCCACGACGCCTTCTTTCTTCCGTGCCACATACCTGCCGACCGGTGTGTGTGGCTTTCTCCTCCGAGACGCCAGACAGTGAAGGTGAAAAAGGGGGCGCCAGGTGGAGGGGGCCGTGCAGTGGCGGGCGCATTGGTGACGTCACGACGGCGTTCTTCTCGCGGCCAGGCCCAACCTGTCTGGGCGGCCAGACCCGCCGCTGACCGGCGAGGCCGGGTCACGAGTGTACGCAGAAATCCACCGCCGTCGAGACGAGCGAGAGCGCCTGCCCTGGCGCGTACGCGCACTACGCGGTACGCTGTGAGGTCCCAGCGCGGAGGCCGCGCCCTCCTTTATGCTCGGAGGGTGTTCGCCACCTTACCAGGTCGGACTTTCCGTGGCGAAAGTTTTTTTCGCCTTCATTGATATAACAGTCTCTCTCTCTCTCGCCCAAGGCTGCGCGCTCCTGTGTAGTGAAGGTCTTTCACCCGCATTTATTCTTGGCTGAGACGCGCGTGAGGCTGGTTGTTAAATTATGTAGTCACTCGCTGGGGAAGAGGGGGGCAGGGGGGGGGGGATAAATGACGTGAAGTCCGCAGTATGCGTGGGCACAAGTGTTGTGAAGGGTTCATCGTTCAATTAGTCCCTCGTGGTCATACGTTCACGCGTACCTCAAAAGCGCTTTCGTGGATCGCCTTTATTTTTTTTTTTTCATAGGCTCCTTTGTCGTTTACTCTCCCTTTATTCCCTCCCACAGATATACGTTGCTTATGGATACGGCGATGTGATTAACTTTTCCCCCTTTCCCGTTATTCTTTTTGCCTTGCGCATCGAATATGCACGTGTTCCCACCGAAATTCTTGTGTTGTTGGTATGAGTAAAATTTTAGACAATAGTGGTGTCACCGGTGGCACGTGTCGAAACTGTCCAGCGACGATAGTTCCAGCCAGGAGCGTTATATATGTACTATTACTCCTTATATATTTACTATTAGTGCGTGTATAATTATTTCCTTTCATATATTAATTTATACTACAGGCCAGTAAGCAGCCCCATGGCAGGAGTGGTGACATAATGTGAGAAGGGCTAGGGCGCCCATCTGCACCTAGGAGAGGTGGCAGAGTGACAAGATAATATGAAGATACAGACATTTCACCAAAAAAGAAAATAAAAGAAATAATCCATGTGGTGGACTCAGCCGATAGCCATGTTACACAAAGAGGAGGAAAGACAGGGAGGTTAGCCAGTGCTGAGTGTTACACAAATCTAGACGTCTGCCCTAGTACGGTAACTGCAATGGAGAGAAGAAACGCATATATGAATCTACATTTTGACGAAAAGAAAAGAAAAAACGAGCTGGACTTTGCAGTACACGAGAACACGCGCAATGCGTTTAAGATGATGGTCATTATCGGAAGATCTCAGGCTCAAGATTTGCATTCTAAGTCCGGAGCACTTTAGCGGCCCGGGCTGTCAGCGTAAGCTTATATGTCGTGCTCACGCTCAAACAGATGTTGATAAGAGTCAGAACTCTTGTTTGGGATAGTTGGTGCTTGTCCTTGTCGTTTTTGTGTTTGGTCTGTGTACATTTTTCGCGTCTTGAAGCCATCATTAACAGAGCCAGAACTCGCTAATAACCGACCGAAGCCGGTTAAAATGGACCCACCCAGATTATGAACGGTTAAGATAAACAAGATTAATAGAACAAAATGAAATATACGCATTAAGGTTAATTATTCGCGTAATGAGACAAAATGAAGCGAAAATTATTCGAAACGCGCCGAGGATAAGCACAACAAAAACACAGGCGTAACACAGGCGAGTCACTGCTCCAAACTTCGTACAGCTTTCACTGAAGTCCATAAAACTGGCTTAAGATTTTTTTTTTTTTCTCTAGCAGTACGGAGCGTGCGTCTTGTTCAGACAGGCAGTAGTACCGTGCACTCGTTCTCAACTGCCAAAGGCAGGTTTTCATGCTTCGGGAGCTGTCAGCACAGCTTGTCAAGAACCTTTTCTTCATTATCGTGCTTGTTTTGTTCCGTCTAATCACCTCCTGTTTTTGTTCCCTGCTGTTTCAAGAGCCTTGGCCCCTGTCGACGCTGGCAGAGCTTTGTGATGGATGAAGGAGCGCTTTTTCGACCTCAGTTGCCTCTATGCTTCTATACGTGCGGCTCCAACTACCGAAAGACGCAGGCCACGAAGATTTCGCGCTACCTTATTTCTGTTCTGTGTCACTTTTTCTTCAGACAACTGCGCACATTATTTTTTCTTGTGACTGTCGACCCTAATTGCTTAATCTCTGTATTATCTTAGCATTATTTCTTTATTACTTTATATTTGTGTTCATTAAGCAGTGAAAATAGACTATTTACCTTTGTGCTTCTGCAGTACACGCCTATGTGGGGCCGTTTCGGTGCGTCTCTGATCCTTAAAACGCCCTCCTCCCCCCCACTTTTTTTTTTCTTACTGGCCGCTTACTTGTATATAGTAGCAAATAAGCACATTACCAGCCCCGTATAGTGCGCTTGACAATTTCGTCCTTGCTTTTGTTATTATTATTATTATTATTATTATTATTATTATTATTATTATTATTATTATTATTATTATTATTGTTGTTGTTGTTGTTGTTGTTGTTGTTGTTGTTGATGATGATGATGAATCATTGAGTAGCCATTTCACTATCACCGCACTAGCGCACTGTGACGTAGTGCACGATCATGCACACACGGTTGACTGGGCGGCCCCCCGCCCCCGCACCTATTCGTTTTGTGTTACGCATATGCACGCTCCCATTCTGCGATAAACTTCCTCCTAATGCACCATGCCATGACCATCGGCACGTGCTTTCTTTTTAACAAATAAAACTAGCTCTGAGGAATGCCATGTTTTTGGATGCTGCGTGAGGGGGTTTCCGCGTTCATGTTTACGGGTGGCTGCGGAGCTACCCCGCGTGTGAGAAATTTCAAAGGCGCTTCTTCGACGTTCTTTACGATCACGGAGCTTGCGATAGCGAAATTAAGGCATAGCCACAGCTGAGAGAGGAACTTAGGATGAACTGGGACACTGAACACGCAGCTGTGTTGATGCTTCCTCTTTAGTACATTGCTGACATAAATCGGCTCTGTACTCGTTTCCGCTCGCTGGCCGGTGACGTAGTTGTCTACCTTACACGTTAGTCATGCTGCTGTGTGGTACGAACGCTGACCAGTCGTGTTGATCACTGGCGGGATGTTTGCCATTCAGCTCTTTTCACGCAGAACTAACCTTGCCATAACAATCGACGGCGGAACAATAAACAGCAGGCTAACGCTATTGTTGGACACTGTACGCGCGACGCCGTAGTTGCAGATGCAGGCGTTCCGCTTCCTGTGCTTCTTGCATGCGTCGTGTATATATGTACGAGGATCTCAGCAACTGAAAACGTAAATGACACTGCACTTAACGGTTGCTTTTGTTGTGAAACAGGTTCGTTCCTTTCGGGCTGTGCGAGCATGGTTCTCGCGAGCATAAGGACGATCGTGAAACCATGCTTGACGGTTGCTGCGTCTGCTGACGCCTTCGATGTTTTAGAAATGAGGCTTCACTTTGCAGTGTTGTATGTATTGTCGTGCTCTTGCACTTTTTGTAGAGGCGGTTGTTTTTCCATTGCATTAAAGTGCAGGCCAACCGTTGACAACGAGCCAGTTTTTTTTTAAAACTGATTCCGTTTGCTGTAGCTACTCTTTGCAATATCTAGGACTGCTGCATCGCATAAACGCACACCCAGAGAACACCCGCTTCCACTGTTACTGTCACTCACATACGAGGCGCATCCTTCGCAGCAAAATGCATCATCTTGTGCCGTTTTGCGCGCGTATACACTGCAAAAACTGGAAATTTCTGCTACTGTTTTCATATCTGACCGCCCTTCGAAAGGTTAGCCAACCGGAACTATCTCCGGTTGACTCCTGCACCTTTGCTTCGACCCTCTCGGTCTCTTGAGCCGTGTTCACTCGGCCGCCCGAGGTGCACCGAACCCTTAGGTCACGTGGATTTCGCGACGGGAAGTGTGCCTTCACGATGTCGAACACGCGCACTTTCTTGTCCACCCTTTCGCGAAAGCAAGCGCGTACAGTCCGAGGATCGCAACCGGTGCGACTGGTTGCCTCAAGTCTTCGTCGTCGGCATCCGAAGGAAAGCGGGACGAACCCGTTCGTTCGAGGTCGGCCGCCGGAAGGAAACCAGCATGAGCGAGCGGTGTCGAAGCCGTGCATGCGTCCTTCAGTCTTATCAGGGAGAGGTGCGTCTGCGACTAACGTTTCTGACGGCGTGTGTGCAGTCGGCCGTATAGCTCGCGGCCCTGTTAGCCGCATACACCCGCAAAATCGAGGCTCATATTGAAGTACAGCGCAGGTGTTTGCATCCGGGCGTCTCCTAAGCGCACGGTGCTCTCTACATAAGACTCCGCGATCTTGCATTTCCCTTCTTATCTGCAACTGTACTCGCAGTCCTCGTTGTTTCTGCGAGCTGTGCCTTCGTGTGTTCGGTATATAAAGTCGCTGCTTTTTTTTTTTTTTCACTCCCATCTGTTATTAAAACAAAGAGAAAAATAACACTAATTTATCGTATCAGTGACAGTGCATCTTGAACACAGAAAAGAGAGAGAGGGAGAGCTGTTTACTTTTGAACGTAACAGCCATCAACATTTGCCAACTCCCACGTTTCCTGCCTCGTGACACTAACGTATAAGACTGAGCGAGTTGCCATAAAACATACTTGGGGAACGCTCAGCAGCACTCAAGAAGAGGCACGCATTATGCACTGAGCGCCAACTGGATGATTTATTCCCGAATCGATGTCATGTAAAAACATTAGCCAAGAAAGTAATACTGGGTGGCCAGTCAAATGCAGCTACGCCACAGCCTCGTTACGGACCTCTTTTCCATTGTGCGCAGGCATAGGGCCGTCTGTCACCGATTGAGTCGCCGAGGCGACGACGGACCAGGGATCAGCATCCGTGCTGCTGCCAAAGGGAAACGCAGTTGCGCGCTCGCTTATTTATCGACCGATTGTCCCACTTCCATCTGTCTCGGACGCCTGTCGTACGGCGCCGATCACGCGCCAAAAGACGTCGTCAACGCCGCTATGTCTTTTGCGTCGGCGAAGCTGTATCGGATGCGACCACCGGGCTTGGGTCATGCAGTCTGGGCAAGGGATAAAGGCGAAGGGGAGAAGGGGCGCTGGAGCAAGCCATCGTAAAACGAGCCGTGCATTGTGCGCGAGTTATGACGTAGCTCCCGCGCGCTCGAGGAGACCTGCTACTTTGTCCTTCTTCGCCTGTCCACGCATCTGGGAGCCTTCGTCTGATCTTTCGTGTGTTCCTCCTGATTGAGTAGCGTCGAGCATGTATCTTGAGAAACATATCATCTAGGCATGACATTCTGCCCATTAGTACCAACTTCGGTTGACGCATCTGCATTGGACATTGCCACGGATATCTTTATTACCTAGCCGTGCAGAAATTTCAGAAGTGATTTAGTTGCGCATGTGCATAGTTGCGACATGGTTCTGCTCTGTATGTTGTTTATTTGTCGCGGACTGTGTATAGCGCATCATTGTTTGTCATACCACTCTGTAGTAGCATGCAATATGCATTGTGACAGGCAAACATCCGCAGTAACCATTACGAAGATCTTTGTCCAGTCCTATCGCTGGAAAATTGGCTTGTTGTGTTATATGTAGAGATCGAACGTCTAGATGTTGTGGCTTCTTACTGGCAGGTTCTCAAAAAATAATCAAAAAGGCCAGTTTTTCGGCCCACGTCCACTTGCTCTGCATCCGGCTCGCCCAATTTCGATGTGCAAGCGTTTAAGAAATCGTAAACGTCTGAAATCACGTGCGATTTCTTCGGTTTGTACAAAATGGGTATGCCTAAGATTGCTACGCTCTACAAATAACCACCCTCAAGTTTATAATTAATATGTTAATTCAGAGGTCATCGTGAATTAGTCATTTTAGTGCAGCTTTAGCAGCGGCGAAGTATTCCCCTCTTGGCGTATGGAGTTCGTGTGCAAAGACGACGAGTGCCTCACTGATCTTCATAAAATATCTGTATGGGCTAAAAGAAAACGATCTTCACACTGAAAATATTTCTGGCATCAGAGGCATCGAAAAATCTGATGTTCGATTATCTGCGACATTGTCGAGAGGATGCAGCTTCTCATTTGATACGGGAAACTACTGAACTCTCGTGTGGCGTCATTAATATAGCATCGGTGTACGTTACACCGTGGTTTCACTAGACTGCATATCGCGCAATGACCACACTGCACGCAAATAAATAAATAAATAAATAAATAAATAAATAAATAAATAAATAAATAAATAAATAAATAAATAACAGAATAGCACAAAGGAATGTCGAGGATGTAATACAAAGGGAATATCGACCCATACTGTAGCAGCGTTGTTGTTGCAGCCTTCACCAGTAACGTGGACGATGAAAAACTATAAAACAGCAAAGTGAAAGGGAAGTCCAAAAAGCCTCAGAGGTCTGGTGCGCGCAGGTAGGGATAGGGATCATTTAATTCGTCTCCTCCGGTCATTCCATGCATATTCTTGCGTGCATTCGTAGAAAGCGTGTTGGCCGCTGCTTGTGGATCCACTTATTTTTAAGGGGCTCGACAAAGGGCGGAAGCGTTCCGCGAAGCGCTGAGCGCCGAGGTCTGGAAAAGAAGGAAGACCTTGGGTAGCGACGACCTCTGTGCTACATCGAGAAGCGGCACCGTGCGGAGTCCAGATTCGTTCTGTATCGACAACATCGACCGCGCTCAGATGAAGCGCCCTGTTCAGTTCGAACGGGCCACCCTGTCGCGCTTTTTTTTTTTCTTTTTCTGCGCCGCGCTTCTCGCTTCACGTACGCACTCCGTGTTCTTTTTTTTTTTTCTTTTTTCTTAGTGCGCCTATGTAAGCCCATGTGACTGGGTCCGCCGCCCGATAGCATCGGCGCAGCCCTGTTTCGCAGGGTCCAGCGGCCAGGCTTACGTCGATCCGATCGGTCGACGATAGCGCTTCGATCATCCCCGAGGACCGTCGATGATTGTTTGAGAGGGGAAGCGAGAATGCGGCTTCGATGCGCCACCACTGGCTCAACGGTCAACTCACTGTTTCAGCGCATAAGCCGATTGAGCTGCGCAACCAATCCGTGATGAGACTTTGGCTTGTGCACACTCGGGTGTTCGTAATAAATCCAGCCCTGTTCCAGGTGAAGTTCGTCTACAGAGGCGGTGCATGCTCATTCGCTCGTCAAGCTGTTTGGAAGAGTTAGTTCCCTGGATTAAGGCGATCAGCGAGTTCCGTGTAAATTTGGGGCACGTTTTCTTCTTTCACCTTTGTACTTGCGCTTATCTTGATGATGAAATCTATAACTCTGCGTGTACTGCTGTGATGGAGGCTGTGGAGTCGTCAGGCTGCCGCACGGCGGCTTCTTATCTGCCACTCCTCTGTATTTCAGAAAAAGAAATTGACGAAATAAACGGATGAATTATTTGTTTGTTGTTTCATTGATTGGTACGCACCCTTTACCATGTGTAAGGTAACTAACCAGGTGCTCTTTGGGCTAACCTCCTGCAACTACTTCGCTTTCCTTTAATTGGTTTTGCAGCGCGGCAACAGTTAACACTGTGACACTAATGTTAATTCTCAAACTAATTCTTTCATTCCCCTTACCCCTCTTCCCCTGCACAGGGTAGCCAGCCGGTCTCAGCACTGGCTAACATCCCTGTCTTTCCTCCTTTCCTCTTCCTCCTTCCTCAAACTAATTACGGAGATTTCTCAGACGCCAAGGCAAGAGTGGAAGAGCAGCAATGTGGAAGTTTGGGCATGTTGGTAAACCATTTTGCTGAAACTTGTGTTTATGTATATCTCTGCCTTTTTGTGTATCTCTGCCTCGCTTCGCCCGTGTGTTCCATTCGCTTACGTTTATTCAGAGCGGAGGAACGTAGCGTAAAGTTAAATGTGGCACCATGAGCCTCTGAAATGCCGCAATGTGCTGTAGATGCAGATTGTTTACAAATCTTCTAAGGAAATGGGCAATTTTTGACACCATGGAAGCAAGACAGACCTTTCCTCGCAAGAATGTTTCACCGACTAAATTACCAAGAAGTGCTTTCGAGATCCTTTACTAAGTTGGCGCTTGCCCACTCAAGGTGATCGGTCAAGAATTAGGTAGAGAAAGTAGTCCAGGAGAAAAATGCTGTACTTGAATGTGCTTGAGTCTCCTTCCTCTTAATCGTCAGTCTTCTCCGTCCTTCTACCTCAGCACAAAGTAACAGGTTGGAACTGATTCGACGAGAATATTCTGCGTAGATGTAACGACATCAAGCCGCGTTATGTTGGATTGCCCGGAGCATCCTCCAGATGGTGAATTCATCGTATGCTCCCTTCAGTCAGTCCAATTTTGTTCTTTAGCAGTTGTTCCTTCACTTCTCTTACACCTCTGCTGATGTCTCATGTCATTTAGCCAATAAGGTGTTCCTTCATTTTCTCCCTTTCGAAGGACAGTGTCGTAAATCACGGTGTCGGTGCGATGTATTTTCCGCTTCTGTGAAACATCTTTCTGCCCTGGGTGTGGCCGCGGCGCAAAAGCATTTTTTTTTATTGATATCTGAGCAGGAATGCCACCGGCTCTACACGAGGCGTCCCAGACGGATCTTTGGAGGCGGACTCTTCGAGTAATGCCAGACCAAGTGCGTCAGCTGTGTTGCTAGCGTGATGACCTGATTGCATGCCTGAAATGTATTTCGCCACGTTGCGGTGCAAGCCGTCGCGCAACCACTCTGACGACGATCCTTTAAGCTTTCAGCAAGTACACAATATGATTAGGTTCGGTATGCCCTGAGCTCTTATGTTAGAGAGTCTTGGGTGTAGGGTACAAAAGAGTGGACAGTTGGGCAAGTTGGTGTTCAGACTTCACGTTCATCGTAGTTTAGCGCAAAGGAAACACACACGGTAGAGAAGGACCACAAACAACAAAGGCGCTACTAACAACTGATTTATTGAACGCAGATCAACCAGTATATATACAAGCAAGCTGCGCAGGCGCATCGTCACAGCGATCCTTAGAACCGGAAACAGAACAAAAAAAATCATTCAAACAAGGCGCGTCAGAAATTGAATTTCGGCTTTGTACAGCGCAATGGAAGTGTCGCTGACACAATCCTCACCAGCTTTTGTAATAAAAAACGCTTCTAAGGTTTCACGGGCCGTTTTTTGCCTACTTCTGCCAACGATTTTTGCGCACCGGAACCGTGGTTCACAATTCGAGCACTCCGCGCAGTGGTCAACAAGATGACTTCTCTCGTTATTGTTAAGATTTCTTGCGTGTTCCCTGAGTCGGTCATTGAGGCAGCGCCCTGTCTTGCCGATATATACTTTGCCGCAGGTGAGAGGAATCTCGTACACGACGTTTTTGGCACACTGAACGAAACCTTGCTCATGGTTCTTCTTTTTACAGCCCCCCTTTTCCTCCGCACAGGTGGTGCGACGGCTCAGCTGAGCGAGCTTCTTTGGGGCCGAGAAAACCAAAGGCACGTTGAACCGACTAGCCACATTTTTCAGGCTATGTGTGACCTTGTGCATGTACGGAACCACTTCTGGCCTCTGGGTGCCCACAGGGGACTTCGCGGCATCCTTGGAGGAACCATGCTTCAACTTCTTAAGAAGCGTCTCAGCAACAGACACGACGACCGACCCAGGGAAGCCGGCTGAAAAAAGCCTCCCCAATTGGATATTAAAACTATCCTGCACCTTGTGAATGCACGACTTCCGAAGCGCAGATTCTAAACAGAGTGTTGCGATGCCTCTCTTTACTGTTTTTGAGTGAGCCGAATTGTACGGAAGGAGCTCTTTTTGCGCACGCGGAGAGTACGCCCAGCACACGTGACCTTCGTTGAACTTCAACTGCAAATCTAAAAATTGAAGCTTACTTTCTTCTGGACGTTCGAAAGTGAAGGTTAGCCCTTTCCCAAACCTTTTAAAATCATCCAGAACACACTTTAGCGCATGCTCATACGAGGTAGAGCACTTGTTAATCTGAACTAAGAAGTCGTCCACATAACGAAAAACTTTAAGGACCTTGTCATTGTATGTAGAATTAAAACGATCGTGTAAAGAGCGATCGATGGATGATAAAAAGATATGACACAGCACAGGCGCAATACAAGAACCAATACAGATACCTTTCTTTTGAAGATAAATCTGGTCGTCAAATTTGATAAAAGTGGTCTGAAGGTAAAATTCTAAAAGGGCTAAAAGATTCTCGACAGACATACCTGCAGCATTTTGGAAACCAACCGCACCATTTTCATCTATGCAGTCTCTAACTGCGACAAACAACTCACGATGGGGCACCGCGTAAAAGAGCTCTTCCACGTCGACAGAAAAAGCAAAACCAATGTCAGTATTCCCTTCAAGAAAATGTACTACATCGACTGAACTTTTTGTGAGGAATGGATCACTTATCTCGAGATTATTCAAGATTTTAAGCAAAAACTTACTGACGCAATGCTGCCAAGTGCCCCTTTCGTTCACAATGGTACGAAACGGGGCATCGGGTTTATGCGTCTTAACGCTGAAGAAAACGCTCAGAGCAGCACTTACAATTCGGCTCACTCAAAAACAGTAAAGAGAGGCATCGCAACACTCTGTTTAGAATCTGCGCTTCGGAAGTCGTGCATTCACAAGGTGCAGGATAGTTTTAATATCCAATTGGGGAGGCTTTTTTCAGCCGGCTTCCCTGGGTCGGTCGTCGTGTCTGTTGCTGAGACGCTTCTTAAGAAGTTGAAGCATGGTTGCTCCAAGGATGCCGCGAAGTCCCCTGTGGGCACCCAGAGGCCAGAAGTGGTTCCGTACATGCACAAGGTCACACATAGCCTGAAAAAAGTGGCTAGTCGGTTCAACGTGCCTTTGGTTTTCTCGGCCCCAAAGAAGCTCGCTCAGCTGAGCCGTCGCACCACCTGTGCGGAGGAAAAGGGGGGCTGTAAAAAGAAGAACCATGAGCAAGGTTTCGTTCAGTGTGCCAAAAACGTCGTGTACGAGATTCCTCTCACCTGCGGCAAAGTATATATCGGCCAGACAGGGCGCTGCCTCAATGACCGACTCAGGGAACACGCAAGCAATCTTAACAATAACGAGAGAAGTCATCTTGTTGACCACTGCGCGGAGTGCTCGAATTGTGAACCACGGTTCCGGTGCGCAAAAATCGTTGGCAGAAGTAGGCAAAAAACGGCCCGTGAAACCTTAGAAGCGTTTTTTATTACAAAAGCTGGTGAGGATTGTGTCAGCGACACTTCCATTGCGCTGTACAAAGCCGAAATTCAATTTCTGACGCGCCTTGTTTGAATGATTTTTTTTTGTTCTGTTTCCGGTTCTAAGGATCGCTGTGACGATGCGCCTGCGCAGCTTGCTTGTATATATACTGGTTGATCTGCGTTCAATAAATCAGTTGTTAGTAGCGCCTTTGTTGTTTGTGGTCCTTCTCTACCGTGTGTGTTTCCTTTGCGCTAAACTACGATGAACGTGAAGGGTGTAGGGTAGTTTCGGACTTTCGTAAAAATGAGAAATTCAGCAAGTTTGTTGGACCCACGATGGTTCTACAGCGCAAAAAAGACAACACAAGAAACTAAGAAGCAGACAGGGTGCACTCTGTGTAGTATCACTAGTACCACATCCAACGCTTTCTCATGTCTTCGCTTCTTCAGCGTTTTAGTACCACCACTGTCTCCCTTATCTCTGAAGTCTTCCCGTCAAACTATGCGCAAAACGCAAAACACGACGCAGGAACGAGCCTGCATGCAACCAAGCGCAAAAGAAAAAAGCAAATTGACTAAAAGTAAGCAACGAATGTTCAGCACCGTTGTAGTCTATATGAAATGGTATAGAGGCAACGAAATCGAAAATGAAGCGGGCAGGGTGGACGGAACGATATGGACGCATGATTGATATGCCATTGGGACCATTAGCATCGCTTCTCGTGTTCCATATGCTGCGATAGGCTGACTGGGAACGTTGTCGTTTCGTTGTTTTGGCTGTGCATATACTTTCCGGTTCGATGATGGCTCGAGCGCCGCTTATCGCGTACCCTTGATGCGTTCGTCCACCTGTACGTGTGCGTTGCGTTTGTTTTGCAAGGTCGTTTTGCCGAGACGATCGATACGGCTTTTCAGCTTCATTTTCGGACGGTACGCCGTTATGTCGTCGAACGCTTTACTTTGCGCAACTGTTTTATTTTTTTTTTTTTTCCCGATGAACTGTGATGCTCATATGCGGCTTCGTGCTCCTGTGCCGACCCTCGGCTGAGGTAATAAAGAAAGAAAAGTACTTACACGTATAGAGACCGACGTCTGCCGCATTTGACGAGCGCCTTATCGAGACGACCGATCGGCTCTGCGTTTGCATTGCGTCGCGGCTACGCGGCCGTGTACACTGAACGTGAACCACTGCGCCCCGACTTTCACTCGTCCCAAGTGATCGCGCCGTGATACGAAAATTGCGTCCATGGCGGCATTGGGATGCTTCGATTTTCTATGCGTCGCGCTAGTCACGTTCTCTTTAGAATTGTTTCTAGACCTTTTCTCATGTTTGTTTCCTCATGTTTGTTTCCTTCCTGAGATCCATTAAAATTGATTTCAGGTGGTGTATTTCAATAGAGCTTCCTCGGGAAAAGGAACCAGGGAACTATCGATATCTTTAATAGACTTGGCCTACATGTCTCCCTCTGCATGGGCAAGGTTGACGCAAGTTTCACTTCAACAAGACGGGTTGCCACGGGTGGGCTAATGTCTTTGTTACGTCAACAGTTTAACGTTATTTTATTTATCTGTGTATTTGCGTCAGCTTCAGTTTAGAGCGCACGTGTTTGTAACAGGTTTCCGGCAGGCACACTTTAGGGTAGTCAAGACAACCGCACGGTACTCGCGGAAACGCAGTGCCTTCGACAATGCTTCCTTCTGAGTGCCAGATAGCGTTACTCGTTTCTTTGATCTTTGTTCTAATGAATTTTTAGCAGTCTATCGTTTTATGTAGTGCTAATCGGCGCTGCTTTTTTTTTTTCCTTTCCGGCTAAGTGCGAGAAGTAATATTATTGATCCTTTCTTCATTGCTCAGTCGAGAGAAAAAGGGATCCTTTGTAGTTTTGCTTTGCTTCAAAATTTCATGCCACGTACCTTAACGAGCCAAGGTGTATAGACGACTCATGCTCATTTGCAAGTAACCGGAGTAACCGGAGGTGTTCCTGGCAGTTGCTTGACCATGTAGTGCCATGTTTTTATTCTTTTAGCGTGGTGATGATGATGATGATGATGATGATGATTGCAGTCCGGTTAAGGAAAGGACGCCGTTTTCTGCAGCCCTTGCGAAAAGATGGCTCAGCACCTGTCGGGGTAAGGGAGAGGGAACGAAGGAGATAGAAAGTAGAGGAACGCCGTAGTGGAGGGCTCTGGAAATTTTGACCACCTAGGGTTCTCAAGCAGCGCCTCAATTAGCATTGCTTTCTCCCTTCGGTGCCAAACTTTAAGTAACCCGTGGACAATGGGAATAGTTGGGCATGTTTCTAAAACGGCCTAAATGATAGAAAGAAGTTAAATGTGCTGTCAGCTTATTGGCTTCGCATAGTTCAGGCAAGTGCACGCAGGAGCAGCGCCGCTGAATGTGTCGTCTTACGCGCGCCGTTGTTTGAGTCCCCGTCTCGCTTACCCTGTGCAAACAGCCGTGCGTGGTGCGCGCCACATAGCGTGACTCAAGGTGTGCCAGCGACGCATCGGTTTGCGTGCCGCGGCCGCCGCGTGTGTGCGTGTGAGCGGCGGTCTGCTAAGTCTCAGCCCGTTTGTGCGATAGTTGAGCAACACGCACATGCGAGAACACTCGCAAACAGTGCATACTCAAAACGCACCTTTCTTTCTTTCTTTCTTTCTTTCTTTCTTTCTTTCTTTCTTTCTTTCTTTCTTTCTTTCTTTCTTTCTTTCTTTCTTTCTTTCTTTCAGCCGCATCTTCGTTCTTTCGTGTAGCTGCTACATCATTTGTCGTATATCACCGGGTGCCTTTAGCTCTCCATTTTGACCGACAGTCACCTCTGCTTTTGTAATAAACCGATATACCACTCCGTTAAGTATGTGCAGTGCGGTGCACCGTTAAGGTAACTATAAAGAAAAGTCTTAATGAGCAAACAGTTGTTTCTAAAAAATAAAGAACGAGCCCTTGACCCCTTCCCTTTCGTTATAAAGAAAAGTGTCTTTCATATAGCTAGCAACATAACTGCAAGTGCCTGTGAAAACGGTGTCTGTGCACATTGCACAGATGTGTCGAAAGGAGCCAGAACTACTAACCACAAGCTATTTACGGCGAGTATGTAGTGGAAATGACGTGACAGCTGGAATAATTTGTAGTTAAGTGTTCACAGGAAGAAATGCCTACGAAAAATCAACGTAATATAAATAATAATTACAATCACAAACGTTAGCAAGCGTATGGAGACTTGCAAAATTAATGCTGAAGTAAGGGAACATATATACGAACTTGTTACGCGAGTGCTAGTGGGTAAGCGCGTAACTGTAAACGGGAATCTGGTCTGCACTTATGACGTCGATAAGCAGCTATACGACGAATATGGCAGCGAGAAAGCAGAGTCCAGTGCAACATTTCGACGGCCGGTTTATGTAGTTATTCCTGCTATAACATAAATTGGGGCAAACTTTGCACCTCCTTCATTGATACGAAATATAGATATTGGCGCATAAACATAGCGCCGGCTGCCGCTCTAGTGCTGGGCTGTCGAATTGGTTGGAAAAAAAAAAACATGCAGGTTTTAATAAAAGATATTAAATAACCTATCACACCAGGACGTTGAAGAAAAACGGTAGCACGTACAACGTGCATGTTTAGGTATGGCATGTACGCTAAAGTAAATCAAGGGCATAAAAGAATAAAAAGGCGACCCTCGCAGTATATGTCAGTTTACATTACTTGCGATAGGTCGACGATGCCATACGCAAAACTTCGCAGTTGCCCCGATATATCGAGTCGCCCTCGAAGACGGGTTGCTGTCTGCCACCTTTCGTGTTCTGCTGCGGCTGCCCCCCTGAGATCGGCTTGCGCGGCGATTGCCGCGGCCCAGTAAATCTGCCCGGGCACCGGCTTGTGCGGTTTGCAGCGCAGCACGCTTCGGCGGCTTCGTTAATTGCCCCCAGCGCGTACTTCGACCCTAAGCCGCTTACGGTGTCGCGACGAGCGTTGCGTGTCCGTCAGGGAACTGCGCCCACTTGCACGACCAGCCGTCCGCGGTTGATTTGTGGCACCGTCGGAGGTGGCGACTGTGCGTGTATATGGCCCGACTCCAACGTCGCCGAGTGAGCGACTTTTCGCTTGCCTGTCCGGTTTGCGGCCGGCTACTATGTCTCCTCGCCTCGGTACCAAGTGTATCCGTTGTTGTCACATTCACGACGAGGATGAGCGCGACAGAGCAAACAAGAGCGGGTGCTTAGGTGAGCAGTCCGCTTGGCTACTCAGCACTGAGGGGTAAGGGGCCAGCAAAAAAAGGTATGGAGGAGTAACAAAGCGGAAATAAAACCTGTACTCTCACCGTAGTTTTTGAATCAATTCTGGAGTCTTCAACACAGTCGTCGATATTCCGCATGCTCCAGACAGGGTCGCTCCCTTCGAGAAGCAGACTGAGCCTCTATTCACCAGACATAGAACCCCACTGTCCGGATTGCGGCGAATCGTACTGCTCGCTATCGCACATGCTTTGGCAATGCTCCGCGTTAAGCGGCAGAGAGATAAGCACAGAAGAAGACTGGGAAGACGCGCTGCGAAGCGGCGACCACCACACACAACTCCGGGCCGTCCAGAGGGCTCACGAAAGGGCTCACGGGCTTCCCGTCCCAACGTGGGTGCGGCCCCTGCCGACCACTACACCAACAGTGGGTGGGGAGGGGTTCTTCCGGACTCAATAAAGTTATTTCCTCCTCCTCCCCCTGGAGTCTTCAAAGAAGAAGAAAGATACACTAGGCTCTTTGGGGCAGTTTGGGCCTACGACAGCGGGTAGCTCCAGAATGTAATGACAGACGCAGGGAGTGCGAACGCTTTTCCTCTGTGTTTCAAGATACGACTGCGGTATAGTATCGTCGATCTCTCCAAAATTTCTTTAATAAACACAACTTATTGGTTGGGCACCTACCGATTACTACTTACGCTGCGTTTGTTACATGTCGCCGTAATGCTCGCGTATATTTTATTACTGTACTTTTATTATGCAACAAACGCATATGATAAGGACTGACCAGTACCACTTGATCCCATGACGAAGATGGCAAGGTGTGCAGCAACAAGACAAAATAAACCGGGTGAGAACCAGTACAACATGTGCTATGTAATGAAGCTATTCAGAAGAGAAATTTCTATGTCTATCGATGGCGTTCTGACGGAACGAGAGCCATATTTATTAATGTGATACGCTTCGACAATTTATCTAGTTACCTGATCGATGTGTGTGAAAATACATTTGTATCGGTAAAGGTAGGGGTGCAGTCGTGGTCCAAATGGTGCCTAGCCATGTGTGAGTAATCATTTCTTTAGAGCGTTTGTGCTCAGCCAACCTTACATTCAAATGCCGGCCTGTTTGGCCATAGCGGTGCGAAGGTTATGCACAAATCAGCGCAAGGAAGAGCTGGTGCCCTCATTGTGGTAAAGGATGAGAACTGCTTATTAGTCAAAATATATGTTGAAGAAGTGTGTATCTTCGCTAAATAATTATGTTCACGCGCCATTTACGCCTTTAGATACTACTTCTCTGTTTTGACGTAGTGAAGCTCAGATAACGGGGCGACCTTTTCCGTCCTTGTTCCTACAAGGTGTGTGGGCAGAATCAAAGGCGGACCTGCAGGAGTCATCACGCGCGTTTTGTAGTCATTTCTTCGTGACTTGGCGCTTTTAGCAAAATACGCGTCGTTAACAGCAGCGTTGTTGTGCTGTTGTTCGCTACGAAAGTTTCCGATCGCGCGTCAGTTGAAGATTGCACGCGTGCACTGTGTGCGGCGAGAGACGCCTCCTTATTGACAAACTGGGGTGACGGCGCCCGTGGATTTCCTGATTAAAGGCACTCTTCAGGATGAGGTGGTGCGGAAAAGCTTTCTGCTTGCGTGCGTTCGCCGGCATGGCAGCGCGACCTCCGTCGAGCCCGGAGCAGCCACAAAACGGGATTACCATTGACTGTGCGGCGGCGGAGGAGGTCGCTGTGGAGGGAACGTATGTGGTTTCTCCTCGGTGGTGCTGTTTATGACCCGAAGGCAATGACACGACGCAGACGACGCTTAGTGATAAGAGTGAACTGCCTCGCGCCGCTGTTAGTGCATAGCGAGTCTCATGGGATGAGCAGACTTTTATTTCCGAGCTGCGTATACAGTTAGCAGTAAAGTTAGTATATCGAAGAGTGCTTATTTAACTTCGGTACCGTACCCAGCGTTTTGAAGTCATCTGCAGGTTGCCTTTAGTTACCCTTTTAATCTCGTGAGCTGTTCCAGAGAGAGGAATCGGGAGGATAACGACGTCCTTGTCTCCTCATCGGCTTTGTGGCTCCATGTTGCGCGGCCCGTGGGCTGTCCAGTTAGCGTCGGGAAACGGTCTAGTCACCGGCGTATGCAATTAAGTGCCTCTCTCGGAAGACCAATGGGCATGTTCTGAGGCAGTGTGTCGTTGTCAAAGCAAAGAAGCAAGAAAGAAGCAAGAAAAGAAGTTTTTCTTTCTTTGTTGCCAAAGTCTTAGGAATAGCCGTGCGCGCTCGATCTCGTGGCGTCGGAATAAATGGTCTTATTTCTCTGCACTGTGCGTGACACCGCTTCGCGCGGCTTCTCGTGTTTGCCTGTTAGTAGTGTGCTACTAAAGCAGCTGTTGCGAGGCGCTTTCCACAGGCCATCGCGGTTGATCTCGACTGCCCTTGAAGAGAGGTTGTACCCTGAACATCTACAGGCCATAAGCAAGCGACCATCAATAAGCAGTAGTACAGTTAGTTATAGTCTTCGGCCGCTGACTGGAAAGACACGCTCCCTGACCCAGCCGCGGCTGTCCCACTTTCGATGAAGGCGAAAATGCTAGAGGCCCGTGAACTGTGTGCTCTCGGTGCACATTAAAAAAAAAAAACCAGGTGGTCACAATTTTCAGAGCGTTCCACTGCGGCTTTCCTCTCCTTTCCACTCCGTCGTTCCCCTTTTCCTTCCCTAATGTACGCTGAGCCGTGCTCCCGAAACTAACTATAGTTCTATTCTACATACTCTCGTGGCTTTGCTGTGCCTACGTTCTCACCGGTATAGAAATATCCCATTCTTCGACTCTAACGTATAGATGATATGTCGCAATATAAGCGGTATCATCGAGTCGCTTGTTCTGACCTGGTCTGATCGTCACCGACGCCACGTGAAGCCTCATCTATGAAGCCTCAATCGCTTTTATTCATTTCAAGGCCTTCGGCCACGCTTCTGGTACATGACGTACTGTGTGAAATCAGCTATTCACATCCCGTGGCGCGTCTTAATATCATACATTGGGTGGGCAACATAATGGTGAGGAGGAGGAGAAAGGAAGAAAGACAGTGAAGTCAGCCAGTGATGAGACCGGCTGGCTACCTTGAGAGTTTGGCTTGCGATGATTGCGGTGCTTTTCCCTGACGCTCGTCTTCCCACTTCGTCCGTTTGTGACGGTTGGTCCGCCAGCTCGACCGCCAGGAACCGACATCCAGGCTGGTAGGGCGGGTGAAGGAAGTACTTGGCATTTCTATACCCACGTTTTATCTGCATGCCTTCTGTTCGAGCTTGTATAACGTACGAGTGTCTCCAAACCTGTTATTCACGTAGTCATTACCGCATATTCACTGTACACTCCTTACAAAAAAAAAAAAAAAAAAAGGAACAGCGTGACACATCATTTGTACTTGTTGCACCCGTGAAACTTGGTCTATGTAACCATGTCTCTATGTAGCTTTGTGTCCACGTGACTGAAGCTGGTACTCTGCGATTCTAATATGAAATTACAGCCTAACGGCCTCGAATCTGGAAGGCATACCGTATAACTGTAGCACACAAACGAGTACATGTTGCTCAGTTTTATTTCTCGTGATATAAGACGCTGAACGTTAGAGTTCTTTTCGTACGTATGTATGCAAGCACATGGGGTCTACAGAATGTACAAACAACAGCCCTTCCGCGCCAGGAGCCGGGCTTCTCCTTGCGAGGTGTAACAGCCGGAAAATTAGACTCCAGTTTCTTGGTTTCTTGGGTGCGGGTAAGCACGCCTCTGGCCGTTCTGTCCACGTCGCCTGCGCTGCTCGAAAAAAAGCGAGCGAGACTCGAAGTTCTTGCAACCACCTGTCTCGCGCGTCCTTCCTTCGAACCTACACTGCGAAGCGGCGCGAACACTGCGCCAACTGGCGACGCAGCTCGTGTTTTGTGTGTTTGATTGCGTGCGAAACGAGCTCGCGGTTTCTTTCTCTCGTGATCTCGCCGCGCTTCAGCATTTTTAGTTGCGCTCGTTTTCTTGCGTGCGGCCGCGGTTCCCTGGCTACACGCGGCCCAGCACTGACTGCATCGGAGCGAGAAAGCCGCGCTCTCTGAAAAAAACGAACGGAAGAAGTTGTGCGCTGATTATTGGAAGAGGAAAAACGACCGACCTCCCGGGAATTTTCTCGCGGCCGAGCTGCGAAGATGAGATCGCTTTTACTCGGAGAAGGCTCCTTTCTTTTTTTTTTTTTTTGCTTATTTCAGTGCAGCATGCACAAAATATAACGGTCATCAGAGCAGGAGTTTCTTGCGGGCTCTCTCCCGGATGTCTATTCCGAGTCCGGCTCCTTCGTTTCAAGAAAATGGAATTCGGAAGCTCTGTTATTTGAGCAGAGCGTGTCCGCGGTTGCATAAGTGGGAATGAAATCTTCAGAAGCACCTCCAGTGCCATCGAAGTTTACTTGGGAATAATATTTCACGTGCACCTCCTATGAGGTGGTATTTCTAGTGTCACAACGGTTCGCAAAAGGGAAATAATGGCAACGTTCAACATTTACGGGTCAGTGTTCACTCTTATTCACTGGATTGATTGTTCATCTTTGTGTACTTCATAAGAGTGTTTGAAACGGATATCTAAGTGCGCGCTCACGTGCGTTATGTAATTAACTAGTTAGCTGCTACCTAATTAACGATCGCAGGCAGCGTGAGAAATTGCACCTTTCCAAACTGATTTTATTTTACTAAATTTCTCCAATCTGCTACTTTGATGGCTTCAGTAAAGGACGCTTGAAGTGTAGCCCTACTTATTTACTGGTAAAATATTAGAATTACCTTGAGCTTCGTGCTCAACATCTACAAACAGCATAATGTCAATAATCTCCAGAGCTCATATTATTTACAGTTAACGAGTGCTCTTGCGCAATACTAGAAACTTTCAATACAAGTACTTACAGTTCCAGAAGGTATATTTTACGAACAGCGCCACAACGACACTCAGGCCAGTACGGCCGATGGGGAGTGCTGTAGACTGCGCCCAGCACCACTGAAAATGTCATTATAGATTGAGCGCTTGCACTTAGTGCCCACGTGGGTCTGAATACTGAGGTGCAAATCCTTATATGCGGCCAACATCCACGTTCCCTCTGTGTGCGTTGATCAGCGCTAAGGACTGCGTCGAACTCGCCAAGAAAGTGGCACGCAATTATCGTCCGCTATGGAGGTCGGACGCTTATTCTCTTGTCATTGGAAGCAGCGGTAGCATTGCCACGGCGAAGTAGAACGCCTTGAGAGCGCCACATATACAACGCCAGCAACAGCGCCCATCTTCCAGCACAGAAGCACCTTTATCGCCCTTCGGACCACTCCGTCTTGATCTCGCTGCTACTGCTTTCTTGAGGTTACGCTTCTTTCTCGAGCACCTTTTTTCTTCGCCTGAACGGTTCACGAGCTCCTTCGTGTTTTCATGCTCGACCAGAAGGAATGGACGGTACGCCGTCAAAGAAACTGGGCGGTCCGTGCCAGAATCGATAAGCCGGGAAGCCCTTCCCCCTGCTGCTTCGCAGAGCGCTTCTGTCCGGAGAGTTGGGACATTTTGCTCGTCGTTTCGAGCTTCCTTTTCTTGTCATATTTATTTCGTTTTGTTTTTCTCTTGATTGCCGGCCCCCATTTTCTCGTAAGTTTTATATTTCATCCCAGTGTTGTGCGCATTGACCTCTAGATTGCTCCTTCCGGAAGATGCCCTTGCCGACCAAAGTCCACGTACACTTTGGGGGCGGAGACGGCGCAGACGCCAAGGGAATGCTTGTCGCGTCGCGTCGAATTGTTTTCTTGTTTACAGCGGATACCACGCAGAGCGGAGTCAAGTGCTCAGGGGTCAACGGAAACAGTCTGAAAGGAATAAATGCTGCTTCGTTCCTTTCCCCCTTTTTTTTTAAATTTAGGGCATTATACGTGTCACTATACTGAAATGTTTCATATCGATCAGATTCGGTCAGAGGCAGCGCAACAATTTGTTTCTTGTTTAGCGCCTTTGCTCGGAAGTGGTACCTCCTTTGTCTTGAAAAAAAAGAAAAGAAGCTACTTCGTTTTCGACAGCGCGCACCCCATGGCGCAGTATACAACCGGCTACAAAGACTGAAAGAAAAGAAAATAGGAAAGGTCAATAATTCAGGACAATAATTCAGTCCGAGACAATAATTCAGTGCGATACCGTTCAATTCCTGCTCGTAAGTTCTACGGAAAACACCCCGCCATGGTGGTCTACTGGTCAATGCACTCCGCTACTGATCTGGAGGCCGCGGTATTGAATCTCGGCCGCGGCTGCTGCATTTCGATGGAAGCTAAATGTTGAGGCCCGTGCGCTCTGCGATGTCAGTGCACGTTTAAGAACCCCAGGTGGTCGAAATTTCCGGAGCCCTCCACTACGGCGTCTCTCATCTAGGGTTTTGGGACGTAATACTCGAGAAATAAATGAAATATAACCTACGGAAAATGTCATTTTTTAGATTTTGTAGAGTATTATACTAAAGTTCCATACTTTGCTCCATTCCAAGAAGGGGAGCTAACCTGTGCGCACTGTTCACGACACACTGTGGTCAAACGAACGCGCCGAAAACAGTTGCTTTGGCGCTGATACTTGGGGCGTGAAAAGGCGTTCCACTCAAGACCGCTGCCGGGAAAGACAGGCTGTATCCACATGTATGTGCGTATATTTCGTTCCTGTCCGCTGTTCTCTTCACGAGTGCGTGCAGCTGACGTCCGCGCAAGGGTAGCTTTGTCCGCCACTGTTTCCCGTTATCGTTTCTCGTTGTAGGAGAAAGAAGTAAATGCGCTGTCGTACGACCCGCCCATCGGTGAGCGATGGTTCTCGCTGTGGCATAGCGGGCGTGTGGCGATGCCTGTATACGGCGCCATCTTATAAGGAGACCACTCTTTGTCACCGAGCAGCCCGGGCCTTTCTTAATAAATACGCGTGGGACAGGGCGCCCAGGCGCCACCCTTCGTTCTTTCTGCTCCCTGCCCGCTCTTACCGGCTGCGCACAGTTTGGCCGTCCTGCCCATGACAGAACGGAGGAAAGGCACCAGTGGCCTTCGCCGTTGAGCGTCCTCTTTTGTTCCCCCTAGAATCGAGATCAACGGTTTGGCTCCTGCGAAGCGCGCTTTTCTGCGTGGCGTCTACGTTCTGTGGAGCAGCTTTTTTATTTTCCCCGTTCTTTGTCTTTTTTTCTTTCCTCTTTTTGTGGTGCTGATTTCCTTTCTTTATTGATATTAGTAGGCCACTCCAGCTCATCGTGTTCAGGCGTGCCTAATTCGGCCCAGCGTCTTTTTTACCTTTTCTTTTAATGTAACAGTGGCGTGAGCGTTAACACAATTCGTCTTGCTTTCCAGCCAGTTCTATGCGCGGGACTGTTTTTCACCTTTTGGTTACCCCTGTTATTCCCCCCTTTTCTTGATTTGTTTCTCTTTATATTCCCCGTAGGCGCCGATGATGTTTGCGTTCCCTTCCTATGGCGTCCTTGCCACTCGCGTACCTGATCGTCTTCGACGTAGGCTTCGCTTGCGACCTTCGATCGGTTCAGCTCGGAATGGGTCAGAACGACTGGCGAAGGCAGGGGCGAAATCTGTCAGCGTCAGAAGACGGTCTTCTCTTGCTACTGCCTGCTTTCGTTTATGCCCGTTGCAGTGCTCTGAGGTCCTTATTTTTTTTCCGGGAGCACCTATAGTAAGCATGAAGCGTTGGGCTGTCCTTTTCGTAGTATCCGCCCTTTTCACGTTTTTTTTTATTACATTGTTGTCTTCAAGTCATAGCGACGGCTCGATGCGGCCTGTTGGTCTAGAATACATCCTGCCACTTTTTTTTATACATACTTTGTCCTTTTTGCGTGTGTGCGTCAACATCAGCAAATATCTCTCACACATTAATTTTGGCTTCTCACTCAACTTTTGCAACCGAATTATGTGCTGCTAAATTCGTACATTTAGCTGTGTGATATATTGCGTCCTCGAAAGGGATTGTTGAAGCGGTAGTCTCAACTGATTGCCCACCGAGGTTCCGCCATGGCTAGGCGAACGCCTCCCTCTTTCTCCGTTATCCTTGTGCCACATACTACTCCTTGTCGCACACAACTGTCTCTCGCAGCATTATATCCCCCCTTCGCCATCCTTATACTGTTTGCCTTGCTGTCTTAGTCGTTCCGCTTAACCGTGCCCGATGATTGATTTATTGTTTCTCGATTTACTTCGCGGCCCGTGTACTCTTATTAGCGTCGCTCACTTCTTCGTGCAAGCCCGCCGTATTAGCTCCAGGAAACGGACAGCGTGACATCTGTTTGTTGACCTCTTGTTAGATGAAAGGGATTGGCCTGTCCAAAGTCGTACCTTCCTGTTCTTTATACGGTGACAACGAAACGCGGCCCGCTTGTTCTTGCTCTGTCTTCAACGGGCCTGTGCCCTTTTCTTTGACGTTTGTCGTCGCCCCGAACGCACCAATCTAATGCCGAACGGAATCGACATTCCCTTACTCTCCCCGCCCTGCTTTTCGTTCCCACGCTTCGGCAGGTTTTCTTGAGTCCCATTCGTTATTTCCTGTCGTCTTTGTAGCTCCGTGCCGATGGGTTTAATTCACCAGTGAGTTCCTTCCCGGATCTGGTGAGTGTTGTTACAAGGCACCCGCATGGCTAACAGGAAAGGTGCAGTCGTCACAATGCGAATGGATGAAATACTATGTTCTTCTTCCGCCCAGCCACGGTGGCCCGGTGGCTGTGCATTTCGATGGAGGCGAAATGTTGAGGCCCGTGTGCTGTGCGATGTCAGCGCACGTTAAGCAACACCAGGTCGTCGATATTAGAGGAGCCCTCCACTACAGTGTCTTTCATATTGTGGTTTTGAGGCGTAAAACACCATAAATCAGTCAACACTCGATGCAACTACGACAGCTTCGCTGTCCGACCATCTTCGCGGAGTGGAAGGGCCAGTGATTATTTTTCTTTCTCAATGAGAAGTGGGTTTCTTCTGCGTAGTCGGATAATCAATAATTGTACTTTCAATAAGCAGTACACACGCTGCAATATAGAACGCACTGTTCCAAGCATCCGTCCCACAGTCGTGTGTAGAATTTTAGCGACCATGCAGGGATCCAGCAGTTCGTTTTTTTTATGGTACAGCTGTACATTGTTTAAGTGCTTCAGTACGTTGGGTTGCCATAACATGCACATTTAGGCTGGTCCACACGACTTTAACCAACATACCGAGACCGGACAGGAAAGAAAAATGAAAAAAAAAAAAGGGGCTCTTTGCAGCCTCGGTTGGTCCCCAAACTTGGGCTCGAAGCTGTACTCCAATGCGCATCTGTGTAATAGAAACGCTAGCTTCAGTCCCGGTTTTCGTGATTATTAAACTATCCTCGTACTTTATTGTCGAGGGGCACATAGCATTAGTGTCATGCTCGTCTCTCATTTAATTGCAGACGTTCACCCCCCCCCCCCCCCTTTTTTTTTTTTTTTCCTGCTCTGGTTACGTGTGGCGCGGTAATTTCCCCTAGTCTGGCTCAGCGCGCGTGGAGTGGCATCCTCTCGAAGGTTTGAAAAACGAGGGCATTTCGGCGGAAGGCGCGGGCTAATTCGCCCGGACGCTCCTCGGCTATATTCCCTCGCGGGTCTCTCGACAGGCGCCAAATGAATATAGCGCGGACTGATTGTGCCTCGCCGAATGCGAGTGGCGTACGCCGCGCAGACGGTCCTCGCGCGTCTCATTCGGCCAATTTGGGAAAGGGGGGGTGGGAACAGGGTCGGGAAACGGGCGTCCGGACCCCGGGGGAGAATAGAGCGAGGGCCCGCGAGTTCCATTCCATTGCGAGTTGCCCTGGCGAAGAATTTTCTTCGAGGGTCTCTCGTTTAGGTCGTAGCTGTGGTGCACGGATGAAAGCCCAGATGGCGGTACCCATTAGGCGACGCAGCCGAATGTTTGTTAATAGTGAAAGTTACGATGAAAGCTGTTTTCATCTCGCGCTTTTATGGTGCTATAGGCTTCGCAAGTGAAATATGGTGGTGTGGCACTACCTTTCGTGTGCACTATGTTGAAATTTATTAATCTAGATGATCGCAATCCCACATGTTGAAGACTTCAGCGTTGGCGTTGACAAGGACTGCGAAAGAAAAAGAAATATAGCAGCGGGGACGTACCGACGTTTTATAGCCTCAACAATTTGCTGTCTCAACCCATTCACGATAACTTGGTACTTTGAGAGCAGGAGCGAATTGCAGTGCAACACTTAAAAAAGAAAAACAAGGAGAAAAGAGAAACGTGAAGTGACACATATTACAAAATTATGAAAGAACGTATAGTACCAGTCGGCTTTCGCTGTTACTTCTTTTTCTCATTTTTTTTTTCTTAGCCGCAGCATGCGTACGCTCGTTCGTCTGTGCGAGTGCCGTTAGCGAAGCCTGTTGATACGATGCCTATTGAAGTAAACTGTACTGCCACTCCGTGTGCAGCTAGATGTAGCTGCCCGCTTCAGTGGAGAGGCGGATCTTAGTTTCTTGAGCACGTGGAGGACGCCCGGTTGCTCAGCAAACACGACCTTTGTGTCGTCGCGTGAATCAGTTTGACTGATGCCCGCTGTTTGCTTGTTTCGTCGTGGTCATTTGTAAACACGAGTATTGCTTTCGAGTCCGTGCTTTGATACCTACTACATGACCTGTTTGATCCTCTTAGCTGCTAACTCAGGTCTACGAATGGTCGTGTTGATACTGCAGATGGCAGTGGTAGCTTTCCAGGTTTTCCCGGCGAATTCGTCTCCTGAACGTTTCTTTCTACATCACGTATGTTCGCCGCCCAATTGAACTGCGTACCATCTCTCACAAAAATACGTTAAAAAGGCTTGCATGCCAGTAAAGCACTGATGTATTCAAGCAACTTCCACCAAGTCTGCGAGTTTATATGACACAATGAGTCACGGAGGAAGTGAAAAACTCGAAGAGGCCGTCGCGCGACAGTATTGAAGCCTACTCAAAAAAGCTCTAGGGGAGCATCATGGGAAGCAGGCCCTGGTCACATGATAGGCAGGAGGTGGATTCAGGTACGGTCATGTACCACTGAAGGTCACCGCGTACCAAAGAATCTCGAAGGCATAATCCTGCCCGAGACGCACCGCGCACATACCGTCAGATGAGGTCGGCTTTCCGAGGCTAGCGGGATCACGTGACACTTTCTCGTAGTTTTTTTGTAGTAAAGCCGTAATAGCTGTTGAAGCATCTTAATTCATATTTTGCGTGAGCAGGCGCTTTCCCTTTCTTACCTGCCACATTTCCTTCGACATAGAACAACGAACCTGACAGTTTAGCTTTTCGCCTTCTATTGTATACATGTAATCTCTAGCATAACGTCTTAATTGCGATCGCTCGTTAAGAATTTTCCTGCTCAATTTTTCTTGTTCCACGGCTGTACTCCACATATGTGGATAATAAACGGCATCGTCTTGTCGCTGTCGGTGCAGGAATAAACGGCCGCGGCAGCGTAAGTGGCTAACAGTCGGCGCGGCCCGTCCGCAACGCTGCTTCCGCTGAGGTTGCACCTCATGCGTCATGGCGCCCGTCGAGCACTCACTTCCTTTCGCGTGAACCAATTATGGGGCGTTCTGATGCGCTAGAGCGTTGCCATTATTTTTCTTTCCTTGCACCGTTTTGCACTCTAGGCAATGCCGAATGTTAGTGCTGATTCTCGTGCTAACTGCTCCGGAAATACGTATACTTCTCGTTCGGAGCGTTAACTCGGCGGCTTACTCGGCGGGAAACGTAGAAGGGAGGATGTGCAATGACCTGAGATGTGGTTTGCTCGCATTCACCTACCGTGGCCGCCCTGCGAGTCACATCCGTTGCAACATCTCGCGTAATTAATCGTACAGGCAAGAACCTTAACCCGTCCTGTTGTTCTGTCTGTTTTTGTTCTCGTTCAGCTTGCGCCAGAAATGTTTTCAATTACGCGCACCAACAGCGCTGACTATCAGAACCGTGGTTTGACAGGAAAAAGGTGAGAAGCAAGAAGAATAAGACAGCCAACTCCGGATGAACTACGGAGGCCATGAGACTACGGATCACCAAATGCAGGAGCTACGGCTGGCTGACGACTAACGCAAACTATGGCACACTGACGTAGAGCACACTGAACCTGATCTTCAAGAAAGCGTACAGAGAAAGCAGGGATCACAAAAGCGATAAAAATATTAAAGGAACAGGCGCCCACATACAAGTGAACTAAGTGATGCCTGCCGCGTTTGATTAAAATATTTCCGACTTTGTCTTTCGGTGTGTGTGTGTGTGTGTGTGTGTGTGTGTGTGTGTGTGTGTGTGTGTGTGTGTGTGTGTGTGCGCGCGCGCGCGCGCGCCACTGAACCGTCAAGTTATCGAGGAATGCCGATGTGGGCGCACACTTTCGTTCTCAGACTGCTTTGCAAGCCAGATTATTGCCATCGATCGAAGAAAGGTGCAGCAGGAAAGGCAACCGGAAACTTAGCTTTTCTTGCTTGAGTTCTAGCCCGCTCAAACCGCGACACAGACAACGCTGTTCTTAATGTTGCGGATCTTCTCTCGATAGATTTTATTTATTTGTTCTTGAAGCATTCTAAAACTTATCCGGATCAAACGTATTGCCTGTCAATGCTATGCAATAATTTTGTTTTAAAGTGGGCACAGTTTAAATGCAGTCTCTGCTACAAACGATTAACGCGCAGCGGTATATTTCTGTTACATTTGTGTCCGGTTATCACGGTATTCGTGTACGGCTGATCCTTGCTAAGATGCTCGAGACTGAACAGGATAAATGTACAGTGCTCGATATATTCACTTGCACGAATCTCGGTTCGTGTTCATTTGCGCGTGTTCTTATTTGTTCGTTTTACTGTCAATTAAATGGGGAATCGGTGCCAACCGCTTCTCCCCGCTCCGTGCACCGAACGACCCAGTGTCGGTGACAGTATAAGAAACGATCACATTTCGTCATCAGTTTACTTGTCTTCGGCGCTTCCAGGTCACGTATATACTGTCCTGCCCGACGACAAAGCAGCCACGGCAAAAGTAGACCCCACAAAATGTCGCCAGCGCTCGCGACTCCGTTGCATAAGTGGTCATCCGTGTTCGCAGCCGTCTCGCGGAAGCGCGCGATTCATGGTTACGAGAAAAGGGAGACCGACTTCCCCGAGTACATCGCGTTCATCTTATTCGCGCATGCGTGCATATGCATACAATGCGGACGTCTTTGTTTGCATGGTGCGTCGTGCTCCCCTTGGCTGCAGTCGTATTTTTCCGGACCTCTAGCCGGCCTTGGGCGAGTCGCCCTTATCGTCTAAGCAGACTGCCCACAATGGCATCGCGATGACTGACACGGCGCCGTCTATAGGAGTGCTGACGAGGGCTTCTTGGCGACCAGTCGTTGGAGCACCTCGTCATCTCATCGCTGCATACGTCGATATATTGATTCAGACAGGCAGGGACATACACATCGAGAACTGCCGTTCGGAATGCCGGAAGCGGAAATCCGCCTTGTCACTTAGACAATGCATGGTGTGCTGTGACGTCACCATCGACTTCAGGTCGGTCACAACGTATCTCTGTGCTTCCGGCGCTCACGGTGCAGTGAATGTGTGCGCTTAGAAGTTGTCGTTTCAGGCGCGAGCCTTTCCACAAGCTGCGACTCAAACGCTGAATGGCGAATTGGTGCAGCCTCATCTTAGTTGCAGACGGTTTTACGCTGTCATTCTGCTGCCGAGCTTTACTGTTGTCTACCCACGGCCACGATCGGCCAACATATTTCCCTCAGTGTATGATAGTAGTTATGCCTCGCTGCCCACTATAACCGCACTCGATCTATTCTCGCGCTCAACCCACTGCCACAGGATAGTGATTGTGAGGCGGAGGCGAAGAAAGAAAGCGGGTCGGGATTGTGCCACGGGGGTGGGGGAAAATCACAGCGAATCGTAGGTAACACCAGAGAGCCAAACCTCCGCGGTTTCAGAAGATTTCACATTGGTTGGAACTGCCTTCTAGTTTTCTCTCTCTCTCTCTCTCTGGTCGCTTGATTCGCAAAAGCCGTCTTCAGGTATACCAACTAGGATTAAAGTTCATCGTTGCACGAGTACGGTGGTTTGTTAACAAAATATACTCATTTCTTTCTACCGGATTTCAGCACGCTGTGGGCGACGGCTGTCCGACAGTCATGAAGTAAGGCCGATCTCACTCGAACAGCTGCTTCCTGGGTTTTGATGTGCTTTTGTTTGTTATCCCGGCCGCGGCGGCTGCATTTCAATGGAGGCGAAATGGTGAGGCCCGTGTGCTGTGCGATGTCAGTGCACGTTAAAGAATCCCATGTGGTCGAAATTTCCGGAGCCCTCTACTACGGCGTCTCTCATAATCAGAACTGGTTTCGGGACGTTAAACCCCAGAAATCAATCAATGTGCTTTTGTTTTTATTGTTATTGTTAATATTTAGGATAGAGCGTAGTGATTCATTGCTTATAGGAAATGAAGGTTGTCGGCTGGACGGTGGGTACGTCTTCGTCCCTCCCTCTCCTTCCAACTCCGTCTGTAGACTGTGTCGGGTGCCCTAGAGTTCTCCTGGCGCCTTTACTTCTTTCTCTTATTTTTGTTTTCTTATTTCTTTTATTACATCGTTCACTGTTCGCATCCATTAAACTTGCTTCCTTAGGGATCCGTGAACTTAGCCTAGTTCAGCCTGTGTCTAAGGTTGCAAGACCTTCCATTCACAAACATGTGGTGAGGCGTTGCGCATGGATGCATGGCAGACGTGTCGCACGGTTTGGTTGCATCTCATTCGGGCGTCCCGATGCATGGAAAACAAGGCGACTGCGTCTAGCGCATCGGACATTGAAATGGAGGCCATGGCCAAACCTTTGTTCACCCGCAGCTGAGTGACTTTCTATACGCACCTAGTGTAGGGGTCTACCGCAGGAAAAAAAGAAAAAGAAAAGGGGAATGTGTGCGATTCAGGCTGGCCCCTTAGCTCGTCGTACGTAGATTGGGCTTGAATACAGCGTTACTTCCATCACTCAGTCTGTCGGGCGCGAATATGGGGGGTCAGGTGTTTGTTTGAACTGCTTGGGCGGTACTTAGCGCTGCTTAGCATTGTGATTATTACATGGGAAGAACAGAATCGGAAATATTAGATGCACAGCACTGCTGGAGATATCACATCTTATTCTTGCACGTACTCTTACTCTGACAGGCCATTCATTACATTTGCGGGAATTTAGTGGGACCGTGTGCTCATTGCCTGAAAGTAGTTGTTATTCTCGGGGAAAAAATAAAAATGAGGTACAGTATAACGACGCAGTATATGGTGTATGTTTCTTTTTCCTTATTTGTTTAATCTAGTAAGTCTCTTCTATAATACTGTTAGGTGTGCCAGATGGCATATCAGTTTGCCCGGCTGACTGCCTCAGCCTCCATGCACCCCCGTCACCGAGTTCAGCGTCTAGGCACCCAGCTTATGCACAGAGAATCATTGGTCCGCGTGCACCTGCATACGATCGTGTTGTACTTATTGCCCCCAGTGCACGGCCGGTGCTTGCAACGCCTTTTCCGCAAGGGAGCTTCGCATTCGATGTAGAGGCATTGTTCATTCGTTGAGCTTGGTCCACCTAATCACCATAAACTCATTTTCCATTCCGATAATAAAGCTTTGTGATGTGTAAGCTTTCTTTTTTTAATTTAATAGTTCAATCAGAAGCGGCACTTAAAGCGTTGGCTGAAATTTCTGGTAGAATTCAACGGCGCGCGCCATACATGTGGCTTTGAACCTGCGCCGCAAAGCGGCCAAAGCGTGCACTGCTTTGTGACGTTGTTATTAAGTTATTCCAGAGTAAGAACGGTGCGCTCCTCGTTAATTATGCGGGACCGGTGCTCTGGCATGGGTTTATTAAAGCAAAACAATGCAGTCAAGTTTTACGTTTTCAACATTGAATCGTTACAGTTCAGGATGTCTAAAGGTTTTCGAACAGTACACGGAACTATACGCGGAGGCACACGTGGAGGGAACATATTCACCATTCAGCTGAATTACATTGGCGACGAAGAAACAAAGAAACAGCCACGTTAAATGGAATGAAGAAGGAATGAAGAACGCCAAGGAATGAAGAACGCCAAATGGAATGAAGAACGTGTTCGCAGCTTTCGCTCACGAAAGCTGCGAACACGTTTCAACGTTTCAACTCAAACTGTCGGTGAGCTAGTCTGGCTAAGCTGTCTACTATGGGTTTTCGTCATAATTTCGTTGTTTTTCTCCGAGTTGTACCTTAAGACATATCTAGTCTCACTAATGACGATGCGTGGGGTGTGCTGATTTCCTGTGTTTTTGATGTTTCTTTTTTACTACATTAAAACGGATACGCCTAGGTGTGTTTTTGCCGTGTGTTACAGCTTTCTTCTGTGCTATCGATAAGAAAAAATAAACACACCTAGACGATGCGGAATATAACTGAGGCACTGAAAAGCTTCATTGTAGTGTTTTTATCCCCGTCCAGTTCTGATAACAGGTACTGCCTGTCAGGTTTCATTAGCGCTCTGCAGTGGCGTCTCATCAAGTGCTCTCGCGGGCTGAGCCTAATGTAGGCGTGTGTAAGCCTGTCCTAGACGCACGACGATTTCATTAATCGGTCGAGCGCTGGGAGATTGCACTCGAACCTCGTCCGCTCATATGGAACACGTAGGAAAAATCTTTGTTTTTCTTGCCATCATCGCATGCTTTCGGCCTGACACACGCTATCTTGGAGGCTCGCTTCGTAGTGCAGTTCTTGAAGCACCCCGAGGGCCTGGTAAGCTCAAGCTCTGTATCCAGTCTGATTGATAGCTGTGCGCGCCGTCTGGACATCCCGTTTAACGGCGCAGCAGGATTGCTGCGGGCGTCCTGGCGCATCACGTCTCGAGACTGTCCACGCCGTCTCACTGCCTGTTCTCAGGGTATCAAGGTGGCGAGCAACGCAATGGCAGTACGTACGTGAAAGAAAGAAAGAAAGAAAGAAAGAAAGAAGAAAGAAAGAAAGAAAGAAAGAAAGAAAGAAAGAAAGAAAGAAAGAAAGAAAGAAAGAAAGAAAGAAAGAAAGAAAGAAATGTTCAAAATGTTCATTGTTTTGATATACGTGCTTAGCAGCATACATGCAATATGCAAATATTGACAATAGCGCATGAACCAAAATACGTGCACACCGAGACCTGGAAGGCGCTGCAGTATTAAAAACGCGAGATACTGACTCGGTATGGCCGCTCGAACCACATCGTTGTCTTCTGTCTACGAGCGTGCGTTCTTCATTCACTTCTTTTCCTCATTTTATACCGGCCCGGAGTAGCAGATGTGACCTATATCGGGTATAGTTCCCACGCCGGCTTCGTGAATTGATAAAGTTGTTACTCACTCACGCCACCTTTTATATGAGCTTCCTAGCTTGAGCCATTCTGAACTGTGCCCGCAGAGCAACTTTCCGAACAAGTACCTGAAGACACACGCCGTGTGAGCACGTCCGCTGAATTCGCTTCTCCGGGAGAGTAAAGCCATTCTTCTGAGACCGATCCATTTGAAATTTGCCTTGCTCTGCTCTTGGCGAAATGGCTCGGTTTCTAGCCACTTCCACCGATTCAGCCGTGCACATTGGCAGAGTCTGTCTAGATAATACAGGGGAAAATATTGAAAGGCCCACGCATATCAGATGAATTTCAGCAGACTTGCTCCGATAACTGCGCGTTAGCTCAGACTTCGGCAACGTACCGTGCAATTCGACGTTTTGCTGCCGCAAGTGTAGTTATATAGTCGCCTTGTAGTTCCCAAGTTTCGGCACTGAAAATTATTAAAAACGCGAGAGACTCACTCGTACACGGTATGGCCGCTCGAGCCACGTCGTCTTCCTATATATCTATGAGCGTGCGTTCTCGATAGCTTCACGTCTTTTGCTACATGCAGTATGTACATTAGGCAAAAAGGAGAGAGCGTGAGAAAAACACGTGCACCGTCACTTGCGCGGTTGTCAAGACCCTGAGGGGTCAAATTAGTTGTGAGCCTTGCGGCGCCTCTCATACATAGCCCCTGCTTGCTAATGTTTTCTTTATAACCCACAAGTTCAGCTCATGTCACGTTTTCCTTTCTGCACCGATCACATAGCTATATTTTCTCTTCCTTTCCTTTTTATTTATCTTTTTATTGTTTCGTACTGTTCTGTGTAATCTGTCTACAACGCACGCTATCGCTCGTTACAGCTCGACCTTTCGGATAGCGACGAGCGCTCAACGGAGGTGTCGTCAGTCGCCCGCCGTTGCCTAGGTGCGCCGAGCGCTTCCGAAGCGAGATCGAATGCTCTGCGGCGGCGTGGGCGGGCTCGCTCGGCGTCGAGTAATTAGAGCCGCCTACTTTGCGCAAGGGAGAGACGGCGGCCTTACGTCTCCGTTCCCCCTGTTCTTCGGCAGCCTGGATGGATCGCCTTTCGAGTCACGTTGTCCTGCGCGTGATGTCATAAGAGCAGTCTCTTCTTCGCGTCCTGTGCTCTTATTGCCTTGTCGTCGTGCGGAGGACTCGACGGCCGCTCACACTGACGAGGCTTGCTCTGACTACGAGTTTACCGTGGTCTCGTCGGCGCCTTCCCTTTACCTCCGCGCCGTACGCTGTGCTGCACTTCTGTCGCAGGATTTTGGGGCCACTTGTTTTAGCCTTGTCTACGAGCCAGTGTAGCCTAGCCTGCTGTGTACGTGAAAATGCCACTTAGGTGAGCTTGTTCTTATGCCATGACGCTGTGCCAAACGCTTTGTGTGTTGTAAGAGAATACGAAATGGTACGTGTGAGTTAGGGGGAGGGGGGCGGTTAATACTTCACCCCCTTTCCAGTTTCTTTTTGTGGGAGCACATTCTTTGCTCTTAAATGAGGGAGTCCGTGTTTTAAGAACACATTTCTTAGCGTAACGTGCAAGAAACAGACTTAGATAGAAAGGAAGAATAAACAACAGGTCAAGCGCTAACAACTTTAGCGTGTGAGAGAGAAAAGCAAGCAAAGGAAAAGTACAGGCTAACCAGATAATCTGCTGTGGCCATGCACCACGGCAGCGCAATAAGAGGGTGAAATATTCTTCAAGCGATTCGCAGAGAGCCGTATACGATGAAGTGCACTAAAAATTGTTTCCGTGCTTTTTCGTGCCATCGGACGAGCAGAGGAGGTGGCGGCGAGGCACCGCCTGACCGCTATACCTCCGTGAATTTTTTTTTTTTTTTTACTAAAGTTGTTCTCTCTCTCTCTCTCTCTCACCGTAACACTACGCTTATTCGAGGCCGTGCGGCGGCAGCGGCTGCAAAAGGGACGCAACAAAGGGACGTTGGCAAGCGCTCTCCTTGCTTTGTCTGTCGCAGCCATTCCCCTGTGCACCCTCCGAGATTCCTCACCAGCTACTGCAAGCGATCGCACTGCGAAGCTTGTGTTACCACTTTCCCGACTTTGACGCAGCGGTAATTCCATTCGCACGCTATATCCCTCTTTGCTATATCGTCAGAACAGGAACAGAGGCATGCTTTTCGAGCCCTTCATTGCGGCTCTCGAACGGGCAGCCTCGAAACACACACTTGTCACAATTAACGTAATGCTCTTTCCCATTTGTACTAGTGGCGCCCGGTTACACGTGCACTGTTGTTTTCACTCGTTTACACCGGAACTAAAAAAAGCAACACATGGGTAACAGATGCCGATGGAAACAAAACACTCTTGGCAGTTCCTGTAGCTGCTAGAATTGAAAAAAAAAATAAAACATGCATGGTTAGCTTGTGCACCACATCTAGAGGTGCTCCTGAGTTCGAGTGTGTCGCGATGCGTGCCTAATTGCGAAAGCATTCGAGAAACGATTCACAAAAGTTCCTATATACGCAGAAGCGCTTAGCCGAGTCAAGCAGAAATTTGTTCCTCCTGACGCAGTACAATAACGGATATGGGCTATAAGAGTTCTTTCACACGTAAGTAGCACATCGCACGTGCTTTCTTTTTTGAAGGTCGGCAGCGTGCAGTCCTTCTTCCTTACGTAAGAGGAGAAGAGATTCTTTATTGCTGTGGAAAGGTGGAAAGGGGGAGGGGAGTGCACGATAACTGTCTCTCCGGAGAGGACACCTCAACCGGTACACTCAAAGGGAAGGGGATATGAAAGAATAGGAAGGAAGGAGGGAGTTCGAAGCACACGCACGCACGCACGCGCGCGCGCGCGCGCGCGCGCACACACACACACACACACACACACACACACACACACACACACACACACACACACACACACACACACACACACACACACACACACACACACACACACACACGTCCCACCGAGTTAATGTCAGCAGGGAGCGAGCTGTCGAGCGGGGTTAAAACCGCCCGGTCAGCCCGGAGTCCTCGATGAAGGTGAGGACTGCGGCGAGAGCGGAGCGTCGACGTTCGGAGCAGCCTGTTGGAAAGAGCACGTCTTGCTCCGTGGCACAGGGCAGCCCGAGGTTGCGGTAGCGAGCGCGCAGCTGCTCGCGCTCGCTGTCGAAGGCCGGGCACTCGCACAGGAGGTGGGAGAGGGTTTCATCCTCTCCGCAGTCGCGGCACGCAGGAGAGGAGAAACCGCGGAGTCGATGGCGGCGCTCTGCTGGCCAAACACCACCGGTGCGCAAGGCGAGGAGGAGAGTGCGCTCTCGCCGGGAGAATCCAGTTGCCGGGAGTGGGCGTGGCTGGCTGCCGTCAACAACGCGGGCGTCGGGATGAGCGTGCGCGAGCTCTCTGCGAAAGTTTATCCTCGCGGAATCGTAAGAGCTCGCGCAATCGCTCATCGGTGTGTCCGGGCTGTGGGCGCGCTTTGCGAGGTCATCTGCTGCCTCGTTGCCCGCAATGCCTACGTGCGCAGGGAGCCACTGAAGGACCACGTCGAGTCCGCTCTCCTGCAGGGATAGAAGGCTGCGGGCAACACGTTGGGCTAGCGGCGGGCCGCGTTCCTCCTTCGCGATTAGACGCAGGGCCGGCTTCGAGTCACAAAAAATGACTGTAGTTGTGACGGCCGGCGTTTACCGAAGGAGTTCCACGGCCAGTTGGAGCCCGACGAGTTCGGCTGTCGTCGACGAGGCACAGTACCCGAGTCGGCACTGTTTGGACACGCCGAGTCCGGGCGCGGTGCAGGCAGCAGCAGCCGAACGGTCCGCCAACACCGAGCCATCCGTGAACAGGTGTGTCCGTCCGGCAAGGTCGTCGTGCATCCTCGACGCCGCCTCCTGCGCGACCGCACCGCGAGGCATGTGCCGCTTCTCGCGCACTCCCGGGAGAGTCACACACACGCGCAGGTGAAGGTCGCGGTGAGGGGCAGGCCAACGCGCACAAGACACGGGGTCGTCGCACACGATGCCTTCATAGATGTCCATGATGCGCCCCACGCGCGACTCGGGAACACTGTGCAAGTACTGGAAGAGCGGGCCAGCGCCGGGCGCACGATGGAGACGCTCCATGTGACACAGGGCTCGCATGTCGGCCGTGAGAGATGGAGGCCACGCACGAGCCTCCGCCAAGGTGTCCACAACACGAGAAGAACGAGGCATCCCATGGCACATGCGGTGAACTCGGCGGTGGTCACGGTCGATCTGGAGCCACTGTATCGCGGACACACTGCACATGGGAAGGGCATAAAGCACGAGGGATAGTGCCATTGCCTCATAAATTGCACAGGCAAATGAGGGGGGGCAACCATTCCCTCGTGCTAGCAGCCTGCGCACACAGAACTCCACGCGGCGAGTGGCCTGACGAATGCGCCGCACCTCGGGGTGCCACCGCAAACGATCGTCGATCGTCAGCCCGAGGTACCTCACGCTGTTCCGCCAGGCGATGGGCGATGGAAAAAACAAGGGGGGAAGCAGCGACAAAAGACAGCAGTAATAAACCTGTCGTACTATGCAGAAGGTAACTACGGTCCTTTAAAGTGCTTGTCATCGCCGTGCTGTGCTTTCGTTTCTGGACCCTCTTGTTGTGGCACAACGGCGGATTGCCTGTGCCCGCGTGTTTTCGACACTGACAGGTGCGCGAGAGGGGCTTGTTTTTCGCCCCAAAAAATGGAAGCGCCTCTGCGGCGGACAGCCCGTCGGCTTCGTACCCCAAAAGCACCAAGAAAAGCGCGCCGGATCCGACACGTGCGTGGTGCTGCACGCAGCAAGAGCCGCTGCGAGCATGGCGCGCGCTCTCTTCATATCGAGACCCTTCAGCGCAGAAAGGAAAGCCGCCATATACAAACACGTTTAGGCGGCGCTTTCTCGAACTGCGCGCGGGAGTGATGTGGCAGCGGCAGACGCAGCGTTCCCGCTTTCGCTTCTATCCACTCGAGTCGTGCCGCTTTCGCTTTTCCTCCCGATATCCCGCGCGCTGGGTGTGAGGCAATTCACGAGCACGCGCTCCAAAGTGAAAGTCTCTGGAGGGAAGTGGGCGGCCGCATTTCTTCAGACGCGCGCTCTTGCGTCGGCGCGATGTTTCAAGACGGATTTATTTGATCGTGCCACGGCGGTCTGGAAAACTGGCAAGTTGATTCGAGCGGGAGCATCGCATTTAGGATTCCTCGTAGGGACGTCGGGAAGGTTTGCACTTGGTCGCGATAAATGCGTGCAGCTTTTCGGTAGCTACTGCAGTGGATGGGACGTAATTGAGGGCCGCGTAATTGGGACAAACGACGGCTAACCTGGGAGAGAACAGTCAGCAGATATACTTACCCTGTGGTGCGCGTAAAAGGAGAAATGAAGTAGGCTGAAGGCTAGGTTGGATGTTACTGTCCGAAAGATATATGTACGTGAGTTTGTGGAAAGGAAACCTCTCTATTGGCCTAAACGGCGGATGATCACCGTGGAGTCACAACTACATGTTTCCGGATAGGTACGTTATAGCCAGACGAGCAACTCCACATGTTTAAGGTAAGGATACTACTCCTAGCCCGAGTGACGACAGGTGAGACCTTATTAGGCAGCACCACGTAAGATAGTATTGTCGCTTGTTGCTTGAACGCAGTGTTGTTACCGATTCGAACTAATATATGACTGTCACAACCATTTAAAACCTCCTTGGTCACACCTACAGTCTGCGCACGTCGTCTGGGCAGTTACAGACCGTTCTTAAGCGTTGAAAGATTGTGTTAGCGAGTATTGTTAGTTGGCCTTATTTTTTCTATCATGCTAGCTGTAAATTCAAGGATGCGCTAATTGTCCACGCGCATCATATTCACATTAAACGGAGTGCGTGTGTGTTGTACAGATAAAATAGGCACAAGTGGTTTGATTGTTGAAAAAGACTAGTTGGCTGAACAAAGGAGAAGTGATAAGGACGTAGCGGCGAATTACGAAACACTTCCCGGACTTGTGAAGGCATCCATGAATATAACAGCATAACAAGAAGAGGCGAATAATTTCAGGCGAATCGAGAACGATACAGTTCTTGCGTGCAAGCTTGTGGATGGGGAACAATTGTTCGTCGTGCTTCACGAGTACATGACCGCAGACAAAACATGAACGCTATGCAAATGAGCGGGTTTTCATGCCGACAACTCTCTCTTTGCACTCATTTCTGTGACCATTGTGATGATACCTTAGTTCGAAACTACTTTATGAAACTCATATGGCGGTCCTTCTACTCACGCGCTTTTATACGGGCACCGAAACTACGCTCACGCGGCGTTTGCGTTTTGTGCCACAACGCCGATCACCTTCCTGTCTGGAAAACCTGCTGCGAAATGCGCGCGGCTAGGCGGAGTAAAAGCAGCATCGAACACGTCACCCGCACCGTTGCTGGTCAATGTGCTGACGTCTGTTTTATTGTTCTCATTTTCTTCTCCCTCTTTTTTTTTAAAGCCCGCGCTTGGACCAATACGTCGTGCGCGGTGACCCAATTTCTGCGCTCCAGCGCGTCGCTTTCAGAGTAAAGCGACGAGAATTATTATTTGGCGTGTAAACATGTACGCACAAGGACATGAAGGAAAGAGCTGGCTGACAACTGCCACTGAGAGGCCAGGACGCCTGCCTACTATTTTGGGAGAAGGAAACAGAGAAGAGGAAGAGAGGGAAGAAATAGGCAAGGAAATCGAAAGTAAAAACACGAATGCATATACAAAACAGAATAAAAACGAAATATGTCAATAAACGACGACGAGAAATGAATACTGAGAAGGGTGCAAAACTGCGGGTCCGTCAGATACTCTAGCCTTTGTTTTAAAAATATTCTGGGATTCTTTACCTCTATTGGAGGAAATTGGAATATTGTTTTAGCGCCAGCGTACTGCGACTTCGTTGTTATTACATTTCAGGTGCAAAAGTGGAGCTTTTATGTTCTCAAAGCTCACTAAATCTTCGCAGACAACAAAAGCCGCCGTACTCATAAGCATTTTGGTCCATTTAGCGCATCGTCTGCGGTACTCCACTGCCAGGAACATCGTCCGCGATTAAACAGCGGTGTTGGAGCTGGTGGGTTTTGTTCACAGGATATGCATGGTTGGATAGGAGCAATTGATACGTTTTTAGCGTGGGAATGTCACAGAACCCGGATCATATTCGTGTCTTGGGACGTTCCTAACAGGATAATATTTGTGAAAAGAGGGCACTGCGGTGACCAAGAAAATAAATTACGGCGTGCATTGTGATGTCGAAATGGTCATTTACCTCTTTTTTTTTTTCACATTCGTTGTTGGAACTTGTGTGCGCGCCAATGTTCATGTTCGCGGCGTGGAAACAAGACGTTGACGAAAAGGGCGTAACTGTTGGCACAGTTCCTCGTAATCATGTATGGGCGCCGTCTCCATGTGTCGTGATCACGCGCTCCCGACCTCCATTCTCATCAAGTACCTTTCTGTGGACTATTATCGTTAAGGGATATCATAAATAACTTAAACAATTACTCGAAGGAGGACAGCCGCTGGGACAACCGCTTGTCGCTGGACTCGCGTACTCGTTTAAAGTAACCTCGCAACATCATTTAAACATCGTCACAAAAGACTCTCTATTAGTTAAGGCTCGCGCGAACGTTCAGCCACATACTATTGCGCCGCAGTCGCCAAAGGATTTGCAATTTGTAAGTTACAACTGGAAATCACCTGCTGTTCTCTTGACAAATTACGCTGTCAGAGCATGGGACCTCAGACAATTTGGAATAGGCACTAAATAACTTTGAAGAAACATCATATAGAATACTAGTATCTGAATAGGAGAGTAGAAGTTCTAAACGGTTATGACGTTTGAAGGTGTGCCATATTTTACCCGCATAACCCACTTTAGGACCTTAAGTAACTTCAGTGATGGTGCAGGTGATATCCACATTACCATGAACGGTGGTTTCACAGCAGCGCTGTTTTCTTCTTGATAAGTTGGTTTTACGGCATAGCGAGATTAAGGTGCAGTGAAACAACCTTTACAAGCGGGTTACACGCACGAAAATGAGAGTGCGTCTCACGAATATGGAACCGGCGGAGTATGCCGGTGCCTTGCTCAACCACGACGTGCAGTCTGCGGAACCCACTTTAAGAACTCTAGAGGATACCGACGGCGTCATAAAGGGACGGGTACGGCAGCGTCAACGGTATCATTATTGCGAAAATACCCCCGTTAATGCTTAAATTGTGCGTTTGAGTTCAGTAGATAATATATTTGTCTGTATATTTAGAAATACCAAAAAGATAATTATCTTAGTACTCAGCCTGAATGAATATCTTCTTATTTCTTTTTATTGCGATAGCGACTATATGGACAGTCTCGACGGGTTTTTGCCATCGCTGTCGCTGTCATATCCCGTATAAAGTCCAAATTGATAACAAACCCCCGCGCATCGTACGTTCTACCTGCGGGTAAAATCACGCGAACGGGGTCGTCGAATGCGGCTGAAGGAGAGATCAAACGAGCCCTGCCTTTATCCGTCGCTCGGAGGGCGCGTGCGGTAGCGTCACCCCGCTCGGGAGGCCTGCGTCGAAGAGGTGAGTAATCGCCCCGCCCGTCTTTAACGAGCATGAAAAGCGCGAGGGAGTGGAAGGTTGTCACTCGAGCAGCAACTGTGGACATTGCGCGGTCGCCATCGCTGGCGCGGTCTACCCCTGCAGCCATCAGACGTGCTGCGTCTGATGGCTGCAGAGGTCATGTGCTCCGTTCCAGGCGCCCCACATATATATCGTCGCAACGCTGGCAATGCCCTCGCCACATAGCGCCACGCGAATGCGTGTACGAGTGCCGGAAGGAATGCGCTCGCTTGATGGCACTGTGCTGGGGCAAGTTTATCGATGGGGCAAAGCGCACGCTGCTTGGCGCGGTCGCGCGGTGTGAAGCGTGTGTCAGAAGGAATCAAAACACCAAACAGCATGACTTAGCTCGCAGCTCTGCTGGGCTGTTGTTTCGGCCGCTCGACCGTCACGTGGTACATTACGCACCTGGATGCTTAGTTTAATAAGCCCACATTCACTACAATTCAGATTGTCCCTACAGCTGCTAGTCTTACTTCGTATATCATATTGTCACGTGACACACAAGAGACTATGATAGCAGAGACCGCACCGTCAGGTAGGCAAGAACTGCTAGCTGAGCAAGATGGCTCCGACTGGGGCGCGCGCTGAGCCAAAAGCAACTTCTTCCTTTTCTTTCTTTGTGTCCATGCTGGCTCGCGCCCGCCGCGCATGTCCTGGTGGCATTATTCCCCCCTTGAAAACGGCATCGTCCCGATGCACAAGAGTTTTGACAGGCACAGCCGAATAAAATTTAAAAAAAAACTAACAGGAAGTGGACGGAAGATGAAAAATGACTAAGGCCGAAGTTCTCTCATGCTAACGGAAGGCTTCAGTCGTACAACGTGCACAATCTCGGAGTGGTGCTTTCGACGATGTGGCGACATAACGCCATCCGGAACAACCTCGTAGTTGACGTCACTAATGCGGCGCAACACTTTGTGGGGTCCGAAGTAGTGACTCATCAGCTTCTCGGACAACCCTTTGCGGCGAACCGGAGTCCACACCCAAACGTGATCGCCCGGGCGGTATTGCACAAAGCGTGGCGCAGCGGGAGTAAAACGGCCTGCAGCTTCCGCGTATGACAGGCGTGGCATCTCTGTCGGTGCAGGCGCGGCAACGGGGTTGGAAAGCGGGATTTGCAGAGCATGCTGTACCTCGTTCCTGACGAGGCTGGAGATTGATCCTACGGTATGCTGAGGCGGGCCCTGAATCCTTTGTAGTTCATCGCGCACGACAGATCGGATGAGGTCACAGAGGGAATCGATGTTGATGCTATTCCCGGCAGCACCAATCTGGCCCAGCGCTGAAGCGACACTGATTTGCCGGTCGTACACTGCCGACCTCTGTTGCAGGACTCTTTCCATGGTCGTGGCTTCCGTCAAAAATTCGGCCACAGTCTTTGGAGGACTGCGGACGAGGCCAGCAAAAAGCTGTTCCTTTACTCCTCGCATTAGGTGGTGTAGTTTCTTATCTTCTGTCATTTCCGGGTCTGCTCGACGAAAGAGGCTCGTGATGTCCTCCACGTACATCATAACACTCTCGTTGGGCATTTGGATGCGTGACTGTATGGCCCGCTCAGCTCGTTCGCGGCGATCGGGACTGGCATAACTTGCTACCAGGTTGCGGCAAAACTCGCTCCACGACGAGAAGGGCTCACGGTTTTCGTACCAGGTGCGAGCGCCATACTCCAGGCTGAAATACACGTTTCTGAGCTTGTTCGCGTCGGTCCACCCATTGAAATTTGCGACGCGTTCAAATTGAGCGAGCCAGTCATCCACGTCCTCGAAAATGGAGCCGTGGAACACTTTTGGCACTCGTGGGTTCTGCAGGGTGTAATGAGCAGTCGTCGTGCCTTCCGTACCGTCTTGAGGTGATGCTGACGCCATTTCTGGGAGAGGTCCGTTCTCAGGAGGCAGTCCTCTAATTCTTCGACTGGCCCGGTTCACAGGCGTTGTCACTGCAGGTACAGGGCTACCAGGAGGAGTCTGGTACATTAGTTGGGGCTACCCGGCACCTCCACCAGTTTGTCACGTGACACACAAGAGACTATGATAGCAGAGACCGCACCGTCAGGTAGGCAAGAACTGCTAGCTGAGCAAGATGGCTCCGACTGGGGCGCGCGCTGAGCCAAAAGCAACTTCTTCCTTTTCTTTCTTTGTGTCCATGCTGGCTCGCGCCCGCCGCGCATGTCCCGGTGTCACGTGGCAATATCATGCATTGCTATCGCATTCGTTGCTTCGCCCTTCTGGCGAATTTTTTCCCCTACGTTTATATAGCTAATGCGATGTCCGCGTAATGCACCAGTGTTGTTTCAAACACACGTGGATGAGCCGTGCTAGGCTCGCCGCGGCACCACTTACCAGTGCGTTGTCTCCAAGGGCAGCATTACGCTTGCTGCACAGCCACCGTTACACCTGCTGTTACGCTGTATACTTACAGCAGCCACCGTCGGGTGCCCGAATTTCCCGGCGATGCATAATTGTTTTCAAGTGATAGTGGCGGCTCGCAAGCAGGCAAAACGGAAGTGAGCGAACACGTTCAAAGAAAAAAAAATGTTTAAGGTCATGACACGGGCTGATGTAGCTTCTTGTTCCCTTTTCGTGTGTGCGGCTTCCAGCGCGCTCGTCGGGATGGAAAGAAGAGAGGAGGCGCTAGTAACATGTAACTCAGCTCATACTTGACGGATTGGTAAAATTTTGGGCCGCGCACGCATCGCAAGGCAATACAAGCCCCTCCGGCGACGTCGTTCCAGAATTACACTGAAATTCTTTCGCGGTTCCTTTACGTTGGCATTGCTCAACCTCTCCGTGCAAACGCAGCTATAACCCAATTGCCATGTTACTCGGGTCGGTAACACTAGTCCTTTTCCATGTCCTGTACCTTATGTTGCTTCGGTGCCGCGAACTTCCATCGCGGATCAAGTTGCTCCGTCACACACTTTGTCACGCTCCTAACGGCGTAATTGTTAGGGCAAGAAGGGGAAATAAGCATTGCACGTTCATGAGGGTCAGGTACGGATATCTACGATGTGTGTGTGGCCCCAGGGGCAGAGTAAGACGGTCCCTCTGGTCTCGTTCTTCAAAGGCGAGGTCGATGGCAGCGTTGGAACGTGACCGCTGCTGTAGGTGTCGTCCCCTTCGGCCAACATTTCGTGCCCGCGGCGCTCTCCCTTGATTTGGCCGGGCCAGATCGATGAGTGCTTTTGCAAATTTAGACCTTCAATCTCGGGAACCGCCCTTCGCTGCGCCGTGCGCCCGCTCTTCGGGTCGCTGAAAGACGACGGAAAACGCCTCCTGCGTTCGAGAGGCGCCTTGCTTTGTGCAATCACCACCGGGGAACGAGAATCACGGAAACAGTGGCAAAATTTACGCGCTTACTACCTCGCTCGTCGGCCTTCCCACGTTTCAATCACCACCCACGCATTGTCCTTGACACTGACCGTATGTTTGCGCGTGGGTGTGATGCGAGAACATTGGCCTCTGTGACTCTGCCCATGACCTGTTGGCGACGTGATTTCTTTTTATTTCACGTTTCGTATCGCCTGCTTGAAAGTCCCGCACTTTTTAACTTTTTCATGCGTTGCCCTGTTCAGTAAATTAATTACGTTAAGTTTGTCAGGAAAGCAGTATTGTTTCTCTTCATGATTTGTGGAAAATGGTAGCAAAAAAACTTGGTGAGAGTGTTTTGCTTTGTCTAGGTTCTGATTATATAATAAATTATCTGCTTTGTCAAAGCGATATCGAGCATTTTGGCTGGTTTTTCACGTCTTGGAGCAAGAAAACAGACTCCCGGCTCGGGTGGAAAATGCGGCACTCAAGCCGGGGAAGTGCGTTAGCGTGGGAAGTGGCCTTTTAGGGGCTCGTAACGTACGCAAAGGCGCTTGCTGCAGGTACTGAGCAAACGACGTTGTAATCTGATATGCGCACCTATTTAGCGAAATACTGTCTGGTGTGCTGTGTGATCCGTAAAACGTCGCGAGGAATATTTAGTTTGGCACTATGGAAAATGTATTTTTTTTAATAAAGTCCATATAAGAACACAGAAAGTTTGTGGAGAGCGAGGGACATGATAGCCTCCGCTAGCCGGGCGCTGAAGAACGCGATCACCGGGCTGCTGCTGCTGCTGTTGCTGTTGATGTGTTCAGGCGCAGCCTACATTGTGTGGGCAACTTAAAAGCGTCTGTGTTAACCGGGAAATAAAGATATGGCCGAGCCGCTGATGCAGTTGTGCCAAAGCCTACTGTATCCGTCTGGCGGCGTTAATTCACTCATTAGAGGATTAGCGCAGATATATTAATAGAGTAGCGTTCACAGCTACATCGTTGCACAGGTAAAACACTGGGCAACAGAAATCCGCTGTTTATGCTGCAGTCGCTGCTGCATCCATGTATCTTGGCAAGGCTGGTTGCAACGGGCTGCTTGCATCTTTAGCATGCGTGCGCGTTTCGCAGTTGACCTGGTATAACATGTGCAAAACTACGCAAGAGCAACGTGCTGGACACGTGACTCCTTGGGAGAGAGAAAGTCACTGTTAATGCAGGTGCTATACTGACAACAAAAATTGTGGCACATCTCTTTTTAGTCTACCTTAAAGGGCCACTAAACAGGCTCCTACATTTTTTTAAAGCCGCCCAAACAAGCTAACTCAATCATAGAGAAGGTTGTGGCGATCACATTCTGCGAATATGACTGCGCTGCGCGCCACACAGACGCATTGTGGCACATCTCTTTTGCCTAATTCACATGGCGCGACATCTGGAGTTCTACTGCGCGACTGTAGAGTAATATGCGCACCTAAGCGGCTGCACACACTGTCGTGCTGTGGACACGTGACGATGACGCGTGACTGAGCCCCTTGTTGTGAGGGGCTACTCTAAGGCGCCCACTCGTTACGCAATTCGCATGCTGTGACTGGTGTGACGCCTTGTGCATAACAATGGGCGCCTGCCGCACAGCGTTTCCACAGGTGCACGCGTGACTGTTTGCCCGATAGGACGGTCCTATAGCATCTCTTATCGAAGAAGTTTCACGATCTGGCATGGCTGGTTTTAAGTTAAAGCGAGGTAAATAGAGAAATGAAAATAAAATTAAGGATCATAAAATAGTACCCCTTCCCGTACCACTAAGTAAAACGGGAGTTGATGATAAAATGAGAAAAACAAGAACAGAAATATTATTGAAATTATGGCAAAGGAAAAATTAAAACAGATAAAGAATAAAAGAGGGGGTGGGAAGGAGCAATCGCTGTACCCACTTACCCATGGCCTGAGGAGCAGCAAAACAAAATAAAGAAAAAAAATGTAAGGTGCATGTTTCCTTTTCTTTTTTCTACTTTGCTTAACTTTTCTTTAAATTCTGAGACAAAAAAGTTAACTGTCGCGTGTTTTATTGCTCACTGATAGAATGCGGCAATATTCACAGGGTACCTGGGATCATTTCTGGCCGGAAGTGATTTTTTTCGCCCCACTCATTACGTGCGATAGCGGTTACGGACACCGCAGTCAGCGCCAACGCGCTCCTTGGCCACAAAATCGACTAATTCAACGAGCCCGCGTCTTGCGGTGTAACACTGCGCAAAAGACCTGACACAAAAGAAAAGGATGTTGACTGCGTGCTCCTTATTTCACAGCAAATCCATCGCGTTGTCTCTTCCGCTTACCGGCCTTCTTGCCACTACCTATACGGTCACACGCGTAGCATACATACACCGTTGACATGGCTATTCAAACAGCTTCGGATTCGCGGGGGGGGGGGGGGGGGGGCATAGCCGGGCATTTCCCCGATCGCAGTACTGGTGTTTAAGCTTTGAGTCACTACCGAATATGTAAAGGTAGAAAGATGGCCGCTATGCCTTCGAGTAAAAGCTCAGTGGCTCCGGGCCAAGGCTTAGCATAGAATTTCACGTCTCGCTCGCTCTTTCCTGCAGCCTTCCTTCTTCGCTAGGCAGCTCCGTTCCCAGCGCAGTTCTTTTTCTTTCTGGCGCGAACCGTTAGCTCCATCGCTCACAGTTTGTCCGCCAGTGGCGGGCTCCCGTCTCACCGTACAACCGAACGCGTCGTTTCCCGTGCCTTAGAACGAACGTTTTCATTTTCTTTCTCTCTCTTCCTGTTTTTTTTTCTTATTTTCTAGCTTTTCTTTTTGTCTTATAGTGCTATTCGCATTTGAAGAAGCGCTTGGCGGCCAGCTTTTTTCTTTAACCTAATTTTGATCCTGTTCTTTTTTTTTTTTTTCTGGCGCCCCTCCGGGTTTACGTGGCTCGTATTTTACGAGCTGGCTTAAAACATGACAGGCAGAAAGGAGGTAGGGACGGTAAAACACGACGGGTTCTTGCCTAGGCCGAATCGCGAGGCTGCGTACCTCTCCGGACAGAGCGCGACCACGCCGCAGCGTGGAAGGCTTTGCCAGCAACGGTGTAGCAGCATTCGTTTACTTTTCATCGTTTATTTCTTGCCGTCATTTTTTGTTCTCTCTCTTTATCTATCTCTGTTTCGAGGAACTCCTTCACACGACGTACCTTTCCCACACTGCACTGACTACAGTGTGGAAACATCGCTGTCCTCCATGCAGGAGTAACGCGAGAATTCTACTGAACGTTTTCGTGACAGTTCGCTACAAACTTGTGTATTACTTACGTCGTTGAGACTGAGAACCGACGGCACAAGGTTAACTGAACGTTGCCAAGGCGAAGATCGCTTCCTATAGCTTAATCGTCGCGTAAATTCTGCGATGCGTCAGTCGAGAATGTGGCCTTCTCTGCATAGGCTAGTCTGGAAATTATTGATGCGGATTGTAGGAAATGTTGGAGCTTTCAGTGGCCCCGATTGCTACTGTTCCCGTGATACACAAGACTAAATGTATACATCCAGCGCCGCGTTCGTGAAATGGCGTACGGCGGTCGTCTGTTGACCTTGAGGGTTCGATCCCGGCCGTGGCTTTCGCAATTCGATGGCGGCGAAATTTTAAAGACCCCTGTACACCCCGGGGGGAGCGCATGTTTAAAGAACGTCGGGCGGTCGAAATTTCCGCAGCCTTCTACTACGGCGTGCCTCATAATCACAGCGAGGGTTTAGGCCATAAAACCCTAACTTAGTGCACAGAAGAACATTGAGAGTGTAGGAGGGACCGCAGTGTTTACATTTCAGGCATCTAGAGTTATACACAGTAGCGGTGCTATTCCAAAAGGCCTCTTACGTTGTGCGTACACATTACGGATCACCGTGCGCTGATTAAGATTGTGTGCTCTAGCAGTTCCTCTCTTCCCGGAAGTTGTCGCTGATGACATGTATAGGGAGAAAAGCGCTGACTGTCACGCGTCGACGAAGCAGGGGTGCGAGAGAAAGAGCGCTGGTACACTATACGAAAGACGTACCACTGGGCCTGCGGCGCGCGGTGCGTGCCACCGGCGCGCCATTCGGACGCGGTAGAGGGGCCGCTCTAATTATTCCGGGCACGCGGTTGATTCCAGCGCTAGGATTGCAACACGCTTCTTCTGCCGGCGGCCAATTTGGGGAGAAACGACGCAGTGCGCGTGTATAAGCCGTCAGCCGTGCTCACGCGGCTTTTAAGCTAAAACAGCTCAGCGTCGCGAAACCTGCGACTGGCGTGGACCGGATATATGAGCGAATTTTTAGTTGTCGCCGGCTCTGACGCCCTAAATAGAAAACATGCAACTCTGGAGCTGTGAAGCTGTACAGCGGCTTCCATCTCTTAATCGCTATGCGGCCTCCCCCCCCCCGCTTTTTTCTTTTTTGTTTTCTTTTCGATTAAGGAGGGACATTTGGGCCATCTGCGCTTTTACTGTATATGGCACTATTCTCTGCATCGGCGATTCGCTAACGCGTCTTTAGTAACATGCCCTGCATGCCGCTGAGGAAATTTTTCCTCTCGGCCGTGTCAATGCGCACGCACGAGCGCCAAGCAGTACGTGTAAGGGGGTCAGAGTAGAAACCATTACTAGTGTCAGTCGGAAACTATTACGACCTCATGTATCCTTAGCCCAAATGTTGATCCGGTATGGTTGTGGATTAGAACGGAGAGAAGCCTCGGAATGCATGTACTGAATTGATCAAAGAGAAAGAAAGAGTTATACAGAACATTTTCAGCAAGAGAGAGAGAGAGAAAAACTTTAATAAGCAAATAGGTCCGGCGATTTGGTCGGGATAGGGCCACAAGCACCCCAGCCTAGGTGACGGCCTCGAGCCCTTGGACACGGGCGGCTTCCTCGGCGTGCCGGATGGCCCATAGTTGATCGGCGAGGTTTTGGCTGACCAGGCACGCCTCCCATCGTGCCCCGCGGTCACAGACTGCAATGTATGCATCGTGCCGCGGTCACAGACTGCCCGTTCCTAATAAGGGACTTCTGCTGTGCGCTCCCTGTGCATGTCCACAGTATGTGCTGCAGCGTCGCTCTGGCTCCGCACACTTTACACGTGTCAGACGTATAAATGTCTGGGTAGCAAACCAGAAAAAAAAAAAAGGCAGTAATAAATAAAGAAGGTGAACCAGACCAACGCAGTGGAGTCCGCCACATAAAACCGTAGTTAAAGAAAGCATCAGTGATGGCTTACATGAACAGTGTCTCTGTGATGTGTATTATAGAAACAAATCAATGTGTCTGTGTAGTGTGCGCCATATGACGCGTCACGACGATTTACCACGCTGCTTAATGCTTACTCATAACTAATACTCATATTGTAATATATGGTGTTCGTTATCTGAATGCCAATGGAAAACAACGCAACGACGTATGGAACACAATGGGCATCGTGAGTAGCGCAGCAAAGAGTGACGAAGACAGCAACCAAAAGGGTCGGGCGCACAACGGGCAGTGCCGCTTCCTTGAGAGTGCAGCGCTTCTAGCGCATCGGCGCAGACAAATAGCTCGGCAAGCACTTTTGTGGACGACAATTCAGCACGGCATTGAGCTATGGTGACAGACCTTATAGCTCCGATCGGACGTCTTAGTCGTGCAGCGCCACGACGCTCCAGTGCGCCAGGCGTCGCAGACGCAAAGCTTCGCTGGGAGTCGACACTCCCACCTATCCCACCCATGCGCACGTACTTTCCTTTCCGCCATGTCTACGGCGACGCAGTGTCCATTGAAATAGGCCCACATTAAGTGAGCGAGTGTCTAAACATCACGGCAACCGTTCATAAGCATCACTCAGCGTGTATATAACTTCGTGCCAATGATTGCCATGGGTCGCTCGACTAACCGCGGCTATATCGATGAAGAGAATGATGCTGACGCCAAGTTCGACTACCCGTTACCTCATACAAACGTCCCTCGATTTATGCACTTCTCCTCTCAATTCTCGCACAGTTATCGCATAGTAAGACAATGGTCAGCGAATACCAACCGCCCGCGTTTCGAACAAACACGGTGGCTCTCGGCTCAAGCGACGAAGTTGACTGAAAATACTCTGGCACACTCAAGTCGCACGCAGTTGCTTTGCTTTTGGTCACCTGACTAGAAACACCATCAGTGAGCGACCGACCGAGAACAGTGGCTTTCGAGCTAAAGCCGACCATTTGGAACTATCTGTGAGAGCGGAAATATTTTCGGCCTTCGTGGTCGCACGATCAGAGAGGGTCGCCGTTGTGGATTGAACCCTTACACTCGAACAACCTCTGCAAGTTGGAAGCATAAGTTCCGCTTTATTCGGACTGCCTCGCACACGGGTGTTGCACAGTTGCGCCCTTTGCACGTGTCTGCTTCTCACGGAGCGTTGGTGCTTCAACTTCGCGTTGCCTGCAGGCTGGAGGAGTGCGTGGTCAGAGCGACGATCAATGCTAACGTGCACACGCGCGGGTTGCTTCCGCGAAGCGACGACTCTGTCGACTCTGCTTGCGCACAACACGCACGCCAGTGAAGCGGAGGCGGCACGGGGGGCTCTCGTAAATCTCCAAACTTAATTTGAACGTAGCTCCCCGCCGGCAGCGGCTCTCAAAAAAGGAGGCGTGGCGTCTGGGCGCTTCCCTAATGAACTGCATTTTCCTTCCGTGCGGGGAAGCTGCTTTACGTCCTCGACGCCCTCCAACTCCCGGTCTTCCTGTTCTTTTTTTCGCTTATTTCTGCTTCAGTATGCGCCGATGATTTTTTGACTTAAGAATGGTAAAGACTGCTGATTATTTTCTTTAATGCGTAAGAAAATTTACTCCCTTTCAGGGAAGAAAGAGGGAAGATAAAGTGGAAGGTATGCGAGCACAGGCTTATTCAGGACAGGCAGATTACATAATAGCCTTCGATATTATTGCTTTATGAAGACTCAATCTTCATTTAATGCGTCGAAACATCCGTTGTCGTAGTAGTTGGCGTTAACACAAATTCTGTGCCTAATACTTCACATATGGCTCAGGTTGACTTCACATTTCTCAGTCCGCTTTCTGCAAAGAAAGTCGGCTTTAAAATAGATAATGTCGCGCCCTGGGTAACAATCTAATCAGGGCCCCGGGGGTGCCAAACAAGCACGCTTCCCGACTGCCTTTTTCTTTCTTTTTTAAAGGTATTTATGCAAAGAAGAAATTGTGAGAACTGCTGTAGCCAGTAGACCACCGTGGCGGGGCAACAACTTTGTCATCAGGCTGGCACGTACGCTGAACGCGTGCCCCTGGAATATAATTGAGTTTCGGGTAAAGGGAAAGGACGCTGCTTTCTGCAGCCGTTGTCGGAGGGGGCCAAGGCTGGTCAGGAGCACGAGTGCACGCGCACCCCGCCACGGCGGTCTATACACGGCACTCAGATGCTCATACGAAGGTCGCGGGATGGAATCCCGGCCGTGGCGGTGGGCTGCGTTTCGATGGAGGCGAAATGTTGAGGCCCGCGTACTGTGCGATGTCAGCGCACGTTGAAGAAGTCCAGGTGGTCGTCTCCGGAGCCCTCCAGTGCCACGTCTCTCGTAATCATATTGCCGTTTGGGGACGTAAAACCCCAGAAATTATCATGAGTGCACGCGCACCGCTTTCGGCTTCATTCTCCTTTATCGCGATAGTGACTGTAATATTAATCTTAGAAACAGCAGCAACAGCCGCAGCTTTAAGCTTAAGAAGCCTATACTGGCACGCACGCACGCACGCACACGCACGCACGCACGACGCACACACACACACACACACACACACACACACACACACACACACACACACACACACACACACACACACACCTGTGTACCTACATTTAGGTGCGTGTTAAATAACCTCAGGTGGTCAAAATTCGTCACCCTTCAATATACGGTGCCTGGCTCATAATCATATAATTGCTTTGGCCGCATATGCCTTATGTTGGCGCCGATCATGTGAATTTCGTTCCTGTCTACTGAATGAATGGAGCCCGTTTATAGACGCGGATAGGGCACTGTCAACATTCAATGCAGGAATGCACCAACACCTTCGTTTATTCCAGCACAGAATGAACAGATAAACTGTCTACTTTAGCACACGACTCGAGCATTTGGTATAGCAAACACCGTGTACACAGTCTTTGTGCACTGTTTTTACAAAGGTGCTTCGTTTGTGGCGACTGAATTGATGTCTCTGGGTGCAAATTTATATATAAAGAGCTTCACGAAAGATGCACGGGCTCGGGGTTAACGCTCGAGTGACCGAACTGCGAACGCCGCGATCGAATTCGCGCATAGAAGTCGCAACACCGGCGCAAAACTGGCGCTGTTCCTCCATTTGCCCTCCGAAAAGTCGCCGCGGCCGCCTATAATGCTCGCGACTTACACACGCTCCACCGGTTCGGTTCGCTGCCGCGCCCGCGCAGCGGGTGCAGGAGTTCGTCGTTTTGAGACGTTTAGTCCGTGCAGCCGAATGAAGGTTAAATGGACCGCGAGCGAGCCTCGCAAGGGCGCCCTATCTTTTCTTTCGAGGCGATTTTTGACATGAGACGACGACGACGACGACGACGACGGGAACCTTTCCTCTCTAACGTGATTTGCGAATCGGGTGGGAAAACGCAAACTGCCGAGCGTTTGTTCTACGTCTGTTCTCGCTTTAATGGCACATTACGACCCCTGATGTCGCAGATGACGGCGCTTTCGGAGGAACGACGGCACCATCGAAAGAGTATACGAGTGCGAGCACCTAACGGCTTTCGTTCTTTTTCTTTTCTTTTGCTTTGTTTTGTGCGCGACTGTTAGTGCTAGAAAGACATAGTATGTATAGTATTATGCTGTTGGTAGTGTGCGATAGGGAGCCGGCTGAAGATATTTAAACCGCAAGCGCTGTAGGGCCTGTAGTCGTAAACCTATACGAGATGCTTATGTTTGTTTGCATTTACGGATTGCTGTGACGCAGGTATTACAGCAACACTGAATGCGTTATTTGTGAATATGTTATACGCCAGTATTTTATGTCTACACGTTCGTATGCCTTACTATATAATGTTTGCGTTTGTTTGAATAAACATCCCATTTGATAGGCCACACTTGTTCCGTGTTTCTGTCACCCTTCTCATGCACCGTGCTTATTTGCCAGCCCATAAATTCCACATCTTAGTTCGCAGCACCTTCGCTGAGTATTATTTTATCTTGGAGCACTGTATGCCTGCAAATGATTGTTTATGTTCGTAGGCGCCGCACACCTGTCTATGAATATTATCTGTTAATTTTCATTTGCGTGAACTGCGAGTTTTTCAAACTAAAACAGTGCAGCATTCGGGACATTATACAGCTGACGTCCTCTATTCGTTTGTGGAAAGAGTGACAAAATTCTTAAGGCGTTAAGATTGACAATTTTCTTCAGCTGCGTTCTGCGAATTCGACTATTAGCCCTGTGTTTTTCCAAGTGATACGGAAAATCTTGTCGGTATATTATGAAGTTCCTATACCATGCACATCGCAGCAAGCTACTAGGGTCACTTAGTTCACAGTTCTCCGAATTTTTTTTTTTTTTTTACGCAAAGCAACCACATTTTCTTTTAAGCGGCAGTAGTGCTCGTATTCAATCGAACGTACTATCGGCATCAAATGAAACGCGAACAGCGGAGCGCGTGGCACAAGCCTTATCAATGGCATAGTGCGCGCCGTCTACCAGTCATCGATACAGACAGGCCCGCACATCCGGTGTGGCAGCACTGCGCGATCCTCCTATAGCGCAATATTTCTGCTTGTGTTCCAGTTGTGCTATTTGATAACGCACTATAGGGGGATCGCGCAGTGCTGCCAAACCGGATGTGCACGCCTGTCAATGGTGATGACTGGACGGCGAACACTATACTGTTTCTAATGCTTGAAACACACGCTCCGCTGTTCGCGTTTCATTTGATGCCGATAGTACACATTCAGCACATATGTTTGCCTGGTTGAGGATAACTGACACAAAAGGGGAAACAGTCAGCCAAATTTAATGTACTGAGTTCCTGTTGGTCCAAAGCGGACCGACTTCTTTAGGATTGAGATGGCCTAAGTACAGCAGCGTTTAAGCACTCTTTCGGCCCATTGATATATGCGGCGGACTTTGCAGTCTCTTGGCGTATAAAAAATTTGCTGAGTTTTGACAAGAATGGGGATGTAGTTGTCGCCGAAGCCACGGGACGCAATCGCCGAGAAAGACCTCAAGAACCGACGTATCAGTTCCCCGAAAATGACCTCACGAAAGCTCGGACAGTCGAGCGCTGACAAAACGCCAGCAGTGGTTTAAAGACCGAGTCAGAGACAAGGGTTATTATCTTGCATTCTGTTATCTTTCGGAAAACACCAGAATTGTGCCGTGTACACTTCGGCCAACCGTTGCGAGGCCTTAGATTGCGCGGAGGCTTTCGCTGTGCGCGCCGTTTTTCTTCGCTGGGTTTGGTTCCGGCGCAGCGTCTCTAATACGATGGCATGCTCCTCGACGAAGTGAGCGCTATTTTGCGACAATATTGTTGGTATTGCTGTTCCACGGCTGCATCCGCATTTTATGCTTGTATTGGTCAGTATCTGCTGCTATTGTCTCGAATCTTGGGCGGCCGCCGTGTACTGGTTGAGGTGAAGGTGACGACGTCATCGGTCTCGTTTTTCTTTGTCATCCAGGGGACTCTTCTGCACTAACATTCGCTGCACGAAAATAATTTAAATTAGCGATTTACTCCTATGGAAGGATTGACATGGTGAACCCCCTGAATTCACGTGTATCGAAGTAAATGTGGCTTTCGGCAGTATATAATATCGGTAGCCGCATCGATGCCATCATTTAGTTCCTGCATCCCGTGATGCAGTGCGTAGATTTACTGACGCCCGCTCAAGCTTCAGCGTCGCTGCGGTTCGCTGCACCCCTTTAGCTTGTCTATACTTCGTCGGCCCGCCTTCGTGCCATCTTCTGTAATATTGCGGCCCGATAACTCCTCGAATTCTCGCGAGTAATTTTGTTCGTACGGCGTCGGTCGTGCTTCTTTTTTTTTTTTTCTTGCATAGCGATGTGCTGCAGCGAAGCGCGATAAATTATTTCTCGGTGCAGTCGTCTTATCTCGGCTCCTCTATTTTCCGAGCAGTATCTCGTCTAACATTAGCAATTCTGATTTTCTTAAGCCCAAGCTTCCGCTGCTCCACAGATTGTGGACGAGCTCTGTCTCTTCTTTTTTCGAGTTACTTGCATGCACGGAGTGAGGAAGAAGTGAAGCCGGGGCCGAAATCGCGGCGCTTCTCGCAAGCAAAGGCTCTGTTCGTAATTGGCCAGTGCCCTCCACCGTGGATTTTTCTTATATGAATTCAGGCTCGCGCGGCCGACTGCATGGCGGCCGGAACCGGCTGGTTCCGGCGGGGGGAAGTACATATGTAATTTGTGCGTGCGTGTGTGTGTGTGTGTGTGTGTGTGTGTGTGTGTGTGTGTGTGAGAGAGAGAGAGAGAGAGAGAGAGAGAGAGAGAGAGAGAGAGAGAGAGAGAGACTCCCTGACACGGTGGTCCCATTTTGATGGGGGCGATATGCAAGGACACCTGTACACCTAGATTGAAGAGCACGCTGAGGAGCTCCAGCTTGTCGCGCACTAATCCGGGCTTTCACTTTGCGGCACGCCTGGTAGTCCTGTCGTGGTCTCGGGTCCTAAAGCCCGTTGAATTATTCGCTGCACGTCCATATTGCATGAATTATCACATATGTGCGCGCTTGTAGCCCTTGAATGTAGTGTCGCTTCTCATAATGAACACGTCTCACGTACAACGCTTTCTGCAAGAAACGTGGTCCCCTTCAGTGCATATATGTGGCGTGTAGTGGATCTCTGCTCGAGCACCTTGATTCCTTTATTATTTTATTGTCCCTTTGTGTGTTTGTTTTTCTTTCCTTTTTTCTTCCTTTGCTATCGTGTCCACATCCCTTCACTGATATGACGGGATCATTCTATCTTGTGGTATTTACTGCAGCTGGTATGACTTTTAGCGTTTCCGTTTGACTAGACACCTTTGATGAGCGGCGCGTAGATCGACAACTGTGTTTTCGTTAAGCCTTCTCGTTTTGCGTCTGTGAGGCTGACAGATTCCCCACGGGACTGCCGAAAGTAGACCCGCCGCCAAGTGTAAGTAAGGGTTGTAATAAACGCGCACGTACCAGACAGCGCAGGTATTATGAATGACGCGCACGAGAAAGACGTGGATGGGTGGAATCAACAAACTCTTTTAAAAAACCATAATGACAGTAACAAGGAAAACGGGAAATTGGGGAGGACTCGGACTGAGAATTAGGGGCGAGAAGATTGGCTCCCCATGAGCAGAAGCTGTTCGTAATGAACGCGGACGGGCTGCTAAATGAGTAATTAGAGCTGGTGAAGTCTTTAACGTAATTAACGGCGCAGAGCTAGCAAAAGCGGGCGCGCAATATCTGCCGTCACTGCAGTAAGGCGTGCCCGAGTAACGTTGCTTGATTTTAGCCGCTGTGCGTTAACTTCCTGCGCACGTTGTGCGGATGACAAGAAACGAAGCAATGAAAAAAAAAAAAAGAAGAAATGGAAAGGGGGCGGGGAATGAAGGGGGCTGCCGTTTCCGCGACGTCTAACGTCTCGTAAAGGCAGTGCATACCTGTCATATAGTATAGAGCGAACATGGTACGTAAGCTGTGTACGCATATACCATTACGCGCAGCTCACTTGTGCACTTGATCGGTGATTATTTACGGCTATTCTCGCGATATATTTGACTAGTTTGCGGAGTGGTTTCTTCTCCCTTGTTCTGCGAGTTTTCTTGCGAATGTTCCCGTTTCTGCTTTTATTTTGTTGTGTATATTGTGCAGGCTAGCCATCGCGTTCTGTGTATTTATACCGTAATATTACTTCACTTTGGTGTGCTTTCGATTTGGACGCTATTGTGAGCTCTACTCTAGGTGATCACTTCGGATAGACAATAATAATTGATGACAGGATATCTATATATATATATATATATATATATATATATATATATATATATATATATATATATATATATATATATATTGGTATTACGATTACTAAGGGTACCTATCGAATATTAAGTTCAGTACGAGCCAGACACTCTTAGTAGTCGAACTGAACCTATCATTTCATTCACATGTTGTTGTGATCCCTTTTCTATAGTGGGACTATCGTTACGTTCCGTTTCGGGTGGCCCTAAAGCAAAACACCTGGCGGCCGCCTTAGCAAACAGCGGCATGCGATGTTCCAAGCTATTGGCGACGCCCAGATCGCTCGCGTCTTGGATGTCGCGAGTACTGCGCTGAATTCTCTTGTGTCCAACGCGAGAAATTCTCAAGTACACAGAACAGCGCGGGCCGCTAGTCTTACATGCGGGGCGCCTCTCGGATCGCGGCATCTTATCATAATCCCGTACTGTGTTCTCCGTAGTCGTCGCCACTATTCTTTTTCATCCGCGATTCCCTGTAGTGTATGCGGAAGAAACTCCTTCGGTGCATCGCTTAATGTTTTTTTTTTTCCCGAGGAATTTCGAGATCCCGTTTGAATTCCCGGCGGTAATAACTCTTTGCAGGAAGTGTTTGTCTTCCTTGTTTGCAGTCTGCGCCGTCGCATCCTTATGCGCGTTTCCCAAAACAGAAATATAGAACTGTAATATCGTTAAACAGGCTTCGATACTTTTTGTGAAGGCCGTATATGTGCAAGCAGGACAGCTCACGCCCGAGAACAAACATCGCAGCGCACTCTGTTTACATTTCTCGGCTTGTGTTGCCTGCAGAATAAAGTAAAGGGCAGGGCGTGGCGCTTGCTATTCTTGATAAGGCTGGTGTCTTGGTCCACACTTGTAATCTATGATGGCGCGACCACTTATCTTCCTCTGCATAACACAGCGATACTAAGTAGCCAAAATATTGTTTGCTTCATTGTGTGTGGCACAACGACAAAGACAACGAAGCAGACAAATAAATAACCAGTTAACCGGGCAAATAGATAAATAAGCAAGGAATTGAGTAAACAATTAAACGAGCAAGCAAAGGCTGACCAGGTTTTGTTTGCGCTCGATGATGCTTTGAAGCACAACGAAAGTAACAAATTACAGCGGCTTATTTGACTTATTCTCTCTAAACAAGCGTTTTCGAATGCGATAGGGGAACGGGATGAACCGCGATTTAATATTATTTTAAGAAAAGTGACACTTCAACGCGTTATTTAGCTTACTTGCTGAAAGCTGAGCATTTGCATTATGCGTCTCTCCGTGCGTGTGTGGTCATTGCTGCCGCTTTGCATCACACAAGCACCGAGAGAGTCGGGAATCAACATCACAGTTTGAAAAGAAACTGCATAGTGCGAGGTCGAGTTTAGCGTTATTGTTGTAGGCTATGTGCGGAGAGGCATAAAACAGTACATACCACATTACACTGAGGAGACGCACAAGGAACGTTGTTATAATTACAACGAAACATTTATGTCACAAGTGCATGTTGTATATCGAAGTACTGCATTTGTGCGCGCGCTGCCCTTCGTGTTTTGGAGAAAAGCGACGGGTTCTTTATCGGCTTCTAATTTTCTAGTGTTCCTTGAGAACTTCGGAAGTTCTCCCGCGGCTGAATAAGTGCTTATCGTCAGTCTTTGCTGCTCCCATTAGTTCCGTTTTCAGACACCTTTAGTCTGTCACGCGTGTTTTAAATGCGGCCTGCGCCCACGTCTCCCAAAACGATGCCCCCTTGTAGTCTTTGTGTGCCATATTATTCTGTTTTAGTTACACGGTATGAATTTCGATGTGGATCTTGTTTCGTTGATGCTTGCCTTAGACGTCAGTAGCTCACGCTCTCGCTACGACGATTGTAGCACGTTCATCACGATTTATCGATTTTTGGCCCGTATGGGCGATTTGAACACTGAACGACTTCATGGGGGGAAAATTACTCCTCGTTTCCTAATGCGTAATGCCTCAGAGCCCCCACTTTGCAGGAGTAGGCACAGAACGTAATCAAGGTGATCGCTCGTATTTGCTTATTGTCATTCAACTTACAGCGTAGTTTCGTGAGAGTCTTAATGAAGCGACAGCATTAAATGAGTATGGCAAGATCGTGTTCAGATAATGCGTCTTCAATGCTCATCCCTGTATGCAAATTATTGCTGCATTTTTTCACCCCAATATGTCGAGGCAGTAGGCGTTATGAAGCAAACAAATGAGGTTGATCCAAATCGTCCTCATCGTGGACAGTTTCCAGACATTTTCGCTCACAAGGAGCCCAAAAGTAAACTGTTTTTTATTTATTCGACCGACACGAATCGGTCTTGCCATAGGAAAAGAACGGTTGTGTGCGTATTCCACACGCCTCTGTGTTTGGCGAAGCTCGCGACAATGCTTCCAGGTCGAAAGCAGCTGTCATTCGGCAATGCTAATTCGGTCATCAAGAGCTCACAGAACAGCACGCGGCGGCGCTCGTTATCAAAGTCATAAGCGTTGTAGGCTTGGGCAGTGCCCAGTGAGATCGTAAGCGCCTGATGGATGATGAAGAAAGGAAGCGACGCATGGGGCAGAAGGTCCACATTCGGCTCAGGCAACGTATATCTTAACAAGACTGCGTCTAAATGGAGTTTTTCTGTGCCGTTGCATATGCAGAAATTAGGACTGCAGCAGGCTATTGGCATTAATGTCTAGCATGTCACCGTTCTCTGAACCAGTCTACACAACTATATCAGCAGTTGCTGTGATTCATTTATTAACACAGCGGGAGCGGTTTCTGCTCGCACTTGGTTTATCTTTGTCTTCTGTACCGCCTCTCAGTGACACCCCCCCCCCCCCCCCACACACACACACACTGCATCCCGCGCCCCTATACACCTTGCAATTCTGCCTGTATGGCTGCCATATGTTTATCTTGCGTTGTTTCTTATCTGTGACTGAGTAAATTAATCGTTGCATCGTTTCTTTGTCTCGCAGGTGTCATCTGTCCGCGCAGTTGGACTGATGCACTCAGCGGTTGGTGTGCGAGGTGACTAGTCAGTGGCCGCCATGACATGCAGAGCGCACGACTACAAGGCTCTGCTCAAGGTGAGGCTCGGTCGCCGTGCGTCTGCGCTTGAATCTACGACGAGCACACGCGCCTTGAAACCCGCAAAATGGTAGTCTCGGTCGACCACGTGTAGAAGGCGAACAGCAACATATAATTTACGAATGGAAATTTGTTCTCGCTACGGAGCCGTTTCGCTCACCAGCTTCGTCTATAGAGAGGTCTTTTATAAGTTTTCTGCTCTTCTGCTAATCCTTGTTGTGTTTATAGCGTACAATCTAAGTGGAAATGAAATTCAATCTAGCGTTAAAGGGCATATATTGGCTAATACAGGACAAGAGAGAACACAAAGCATACACAAACTTGACGCTGTTTTGTCTAATCCCTTGTCTTGCGATAGGTGGGCTACATTTTAACCCTGAATATTGTGTAACAATAAGCCCTATGCGCAACATTGAAATTCAATGTTGTTATTCATTTCCTTTTTCCACAGAAGATAGGCACCAAGCGGTATCAGTGCATGAACGAACAAACAGTAAATTGTAGAAAACGCTCCTAAAATTGCAGCAGCGCATCCTCTACCCGTATGCGTGCGCGTAAGCGCAAGTTAGCAATATGCGGGAATTCTCATTCATGACGCCGTATCCTCGCAAAGAGAGAGAGGACATTTGTAAAAGAGAGAGAAAGAAGCAATTTACTGTATTCTCAAAGGAAACGATGTTACGGGAACGCAGATATTGCGGTAATTTACGGGAACGCGTCAAATACAGCGCTGTGGCGTATACTACCTCTCTCTTATGAGACGACACCGTGCCAATCTCCCTTTGACAAAGCCGATTTCAACATTCCCTGCGTCAGTTATATAAAAGTACACAGAAGCAAAAAAAGAAAGGTTGGTCGCGGACTTGCCTTTCAAAGCATTTCATCAGCATATCAATTGAACTTTTTGTTCTTTTTTGTTCCCTTATTGTTTTCTTTGCTGCATTGAAACGCGTTACAGTATATGTCTATTCTAACCTTGAATCTGTACAGGCGACAGTGTGTAGATCTAAGCTTGTTAGCAGGCGCACTCCGCGTGTATTAAGTTGTCCTTAAGTTAAGCCTCTTACAAAGACAGCGGTTCCCGCCGTCTTACGTATGGGCAAAAACGCGTCACGTCGCTTCGCTTAGAGCGAACGCAATTACTTGCAGGCCATCAATCACTGCACCTGCTCGACAGGCATTGTTCGCCCTAAAGAAAGCGTGGGCTTCTCATACATCTCGACGATCGAATAAATTTGCCGAGGAAGTGATCCTTGTGGCGCATCTTCGTCTGCGACGTTTCTTCCGGTCTACTACGTGAAGGGTCAAAGCGAAACTTATAACAATGACGAGACCATGAAACGAAAACGAGATAATGCGAGTAAAAAGGAAACTCGACTTTGGCCAGTTAAGGGTCAGTGGGAACTCTGACGGGTGTCTTCGGCCGCTGGACATCCTAATCATTTGTTCGCGCGAGAAGCAACTAAGAACGCCGTTACCTGCAACCTTTCTCTCTCTCTCTCCTTCCCCCGTCGCTTCTATGAGGCATAGCGACGTTGCTTTTTGGGCGCCGTTTTGTTACGGACTCCTGTCACCGACGAGCCTCCGTGATGGTCGGACAGCCCTAGCGCGGCCGCGGCGCCCACTTAAGAGCAAATCGGTTAATCGAAAACCGATGTCAGCTAGCCGGACGGGCCGTGGCGCGAGTCGTTAGCCCCCGGCAGGGGCTCCTCCGTGAGTATAGTAAGCCGGGACGCTGAGCCGCTCACCATGTCGATGCGCAATCAATAGGCGCCTTCTTCGGAGGTCGTGCGTTGTGCCCGCGTTTGTGGCATCTGCAACGTGAGCGGCGCCCCTTTTGCGAGCGCTCGTGACGTTGCACCTTATTTTGGGTCCATGGCGTAAGGAAAGGGAAATGAAAACTCGAAACATATATAGGTCGGCTCTATTTACTACCACTGACAGGCCTTGAAGTTCAACTTTGGATGAAAACAAAAGGAAGCACGTAATTTATACACGGTAGTGTGGTCGCTATGACATCATTACCGTACAAACTTTGTTCTTCCCTGTCCGTATAAAAGTCATTTTGCTATAAAGCGTCAGTATTGCGTAGCATCACCCCCCCCCCCCCTTCTTTTTTTTTTTTTGCCATGACGTACATAATTATTTGCATATCAGGCAATGCCGTATACTTGTTTTTGTGATCCGCATATCGGCGCCACTGCTGTCAGTCTCCTCTTACATGGACGTGCGGCGTGCCATCTGCCTTGGCTGCAATTACCTCTGCCACAGTGGTGCTTAGTTTACTGATCGCCCGCGATTGTGACTTACAGCTATGGCGTTACGCGCGGCGAGGCAGTTTATTTTTGTATAGCTTCGCGCTGAAGCCGCCAATGTCACTCTTTCCCGCGCGCAGTGCTCGCCTCCTTCCTATCTTCCTCTTTCAATTCCCCCTTCTCTCACCCCCAGTGCAGGGTAGCAAACTGAATGCTCGTGTTGTTAACCTCTCTGCCTTTCCTCTTCTCTGCTTTCTCTCTCTCTCTCTGTCGTGCTCGGGCGGACGTCAATCGCTTTCCTCATCCCCTTTCAGTAAAACGCGAATAGTTGTTTTTACACTGAAACGAATTTTGGTATCTCACGTGCCATAAGCAAAGTACTATGGAGAGTGCCGCAGTAGGGAGACTCCGGATAAATTTTGTTCACCTGAGCTTCTTTATAACGCGCACGGAGATCGAAGTACATGGGCGATATTGTACCCCCACCCCCCTCATCGCGATGCGGCCACTGACGCATTGATCGCCTATATAATCATCTACGAATTCTGGAACATCGATCGGTGGCAGCCGTATAGGGCAGAAACGGGAGATGCAATACGGATAACCACGCAGCAGAAACTCCCGTTTCTTCTTCAGTGATCCTTATACTTTATCCTCTTCTGTTTATTATTCTATCTGCGTCGGGCATTCTCGATGCTCGCTCTCGACCCTTTCTACCTTCGTCGCCTTCTCTTTCGTGTGTGGGCCCGCTCGCCCATGCACTAACCATTGGTGAGCGCGTGTGCCAGGCGCCCGTTACCTTGACGGGCCTATCGGCGCGCCCGCCATGCGGCGGCGGAGAACGGATGCCCCGAGTGCGATAATGGCCTGTCAACATGACGGCTTCGCCTCGAATCCCGTACGTTTTCCCTCGCGCTCCGGTGAACACGTCGGCGATGACAGACATTCCCGCAGTACAATATCGAACGGCGCCAAACCTCGCTGGCGCCAGCGTCGTTTGTTCTTCGCTCGTCTATATACACCGCGTCGTTTATCTGGGGAGGTCTTTCGCCTCGCGCAAAACCGTTATCGAACGCCTGGACCTGGCCCATGTGTTCTCTCCTTTCTCGTCTCACACATTCCTATTTTTCCATTGCTTCTTCTTCGGTTCCTCACTTTTTCTGTTGTCTTTTTTTGTCAGTGACGAAATGGCGAAGTTTGGCAAATACTGCGTAAGCGGAAAAGAGAAGTTGATGTGATCGTGAGCGGCGAACTGTACGTCCACGTGTTCGTTATTGCGTGCTCCGCTTTCGGCTGCCGGTGTGTAAAGTGTGACGCGAGAGGGGCAATTTATATCGGAGCGTCCGTCGGAGGTGCCATCGTTTCCACGACGGCGGACGAAGGAGACCGGGTAATAAAACTCGGCCCCCGACGCAAAGGAATAAGCGGAGCGCGTAAAAAGCGACCGATGAAGCAGCGCGGTGATTGTCGTCGTCTCCGTGCTCGCCGTCGTACAAAAAAGTGCGCGATCGACGCGCTGCGAAACATCCGTATATAAAAGAGCTGCTCGGCGGTCGTCATCGAGGAAACAACCGGTCGCGGCGCCTCCTCGAGTGAGATATGACCGCAGGCCGGCACTCCTGCTGCAGGCTGCGCCGTTGGCGACTGCTCTGCCGACGATGTCGCTGTCGCTTTTCCCAAGCATGTTCTTTCTTATTTTTCGACGCTGGCTCCGCACATTTGTCGGTTCTTCGTATTCTCGCGTTTTCTTTCTTCTTCTACTTCTTTTTTTTTTTTTTTGCCATGCTCTCGGTGTGTACTTGTAAGGGTTTCTTACTTATTTACCTGTATCCCCCTTTTCCCGTATTATTTCCGAGCTACTTGCGCTGCGCTATCGCTTCGCATCGTGCGTTATTTTCGCTGCATCTTTTGAGCTCTTTTGCGCTGCACATTTGAAGTTTCCCTTCTGTGTTCACCCGTCTTTTCTCCTGTTCATTTTTTCTTTTGATTTGTCGGTAGGTGGCATAACCGTCGCAAGCCGCCGCAAGAACACGCTTGAGAGGCTGTTTGTCCGCGCGGTGCTTCTCTCTTCTCGTCGGGAAAACAGCCAGCCACACGAGGACGTCAGGCAAACGTTTCCTCACCGAAGCTCTTGGCTGTGTCGTTTACGTCCGTCTCCCCCCTCCTTTTTCCAGACCTCATCTATCTATATCCACGATTCTTCCCGATGCTCCGTGAGTGTTGCCGAAGGAATCTTTGGACATCTTAGCATTTAGTTTATTATCTTTATTTATTTTGTTTACTGCCTCCTGTTGTCACTTCATTTATTCTCGATTTCCCCTCTCGGCGCGGCATGTCCTTCGTGTCGCACGCAGAGGCGCCACTTGGAAACTGCTCAGATCTGAGCAGTTTGTATCACGTATGTTTCTTTCTAAATTTCTTTATATATACGACAGGGAAGGTGTCAAGGGCTCGTTTATTTGTTAGAAACAACTTACTGAACCAACAAACATTGAAGCCTAGGAAAGCACAGGGGAAGTTGCGGAACTTGAATAACTTCCCCTATGCTTTTCTAGGCTTCAGTGTTTGTTGGTTCATTAAGTTGTCTATATATATATATATATATATATATATATATATATATATATATATATATATATATATATATATATATATATTACGCATCAGCAAATTTAGAGAGAAACAGGCGCGATACAATTAAACGTCCGGAAAGCTTTTGTCCGCCTTGTTTCCTACGTGTTCTTGCAGCACTTGGGTTCGGAGCGGCAGATATGGCGAGCGGCCTTTGTGCGGCGATCCGCACAACATTTGCAGGCAAGCTGAGGACGAAGAACAATTGTCGTTTATGGTCGTCGACGCTGTCCCAGATTCAGATTATCGGGTTCGAACCAGAAAACGCAGGGAACGTCCCTGGTGCAGACCGATCTGAAATGTTAGAGGCACGCTAGTGTGCACGGTCTACATGCATAATTGTTAGCGGAAGCGGCTCAGGCTTGAAGCAATACTGACAGTGGCGCGTCTCACTGCTTTTGTCGTCGTCGTCGTCGTCGTCGTCGTCGTCGTTGTTGTTGTTGTTGTTGTTGCTACGCCGTCTGTGCCTTCTGTAAACTTCGGGAAGGTGATGAAAACTTCCGTCTTCGCGTTCCAGTGTGAAGACACTGCGCTAGAGCTTATCCCTGCAACAGCAGCGTCAGAGCGCAGAGCCTAGCGAGCGGGAAAAGCGAAATCTTATCAGCGTGATAAACAACCGCCGTGGCATCGAATTTCTTGTCCCGAGACGAGTGCGTCTGTGACGTGAAAATATCTAAGTGCGCTTCCGCTGTATGGTGCTGAACGGTGACGCTTTCACGTATATTCTATCTGCCGCTGTCGACGAAGCTGGGCTCATTGATAAAAAATGCGCGTGTAGCGCTCTCAGGCCACTGCACTTTTGCCTGTAAGAAGCGCTGTAGCTGCGGCGTGCGTTGATTAAATGCTGAACCGAAACTCGACACGCATGCGGCACCGTTCGCCGCGCTGACACGATAGACGGGTGTAAGATCGCGGGCGCAGCGGTCGCATTTTCGATGGAGGCGAACTTGCTAGAGGCCCGTGTGCCATGCACTATCACTGCACGCTAAATAGTCCCGGAGGGGATCAAAATTACACCTGAGACGCCCACTACGGCGTGCCTGACCATCATATCGTTTCGTCACGTAAAACCCCAGCTATTATTATTATTATTATTATTATTATTATTATTATTATTATTATTATTGTCGTCGCGCCATCTTGCGGGTGCGATGTTGTGTTCTTATCGTGTTTAAACGTAGACGTGTGTGAACGTAATCGCCTATCCCGTTTTTCTCTGACAGCTGAAAACTCTGTTGTCTTTTCGATTTTCATCAGCGAAGTTTGAGAGAGATGGTACAGGTTTGCTCTCTGTTAGAGTATAAGTGAGTTATCGATTTTGAAAGGCCGATGAAAAATTCTCATTTGAGAGAATTGGAAGGAAACTTCTCAGAAGCAGGCGCTTTCGGTTATCAGGTTCCCACGCCTATATATAGGTGTCGGCCCTGTAGTAAAAAAAAAAAAATTAAACCTCCTTGCTGTTATTAAAAGTTCTTTTTCTGTCTGTCTGTCCTTGGCTGTTCCTGTGGGTCCGAACTGATCTGGGAAATTTCAAACGTGGCGCCGCTATATAGCTATAGCGTTCCTATACAAGATTTGAAATCTGCGCGTACGTGTCACGGCTAGTCCGAGCAGCGCACGCAGTAATTTATGCAGTGATGCTCCAGCCGTAGAGCTGTATTGGTACGTTCCTTTACATGCTTAGCCACGATCCTTTGCACATTTCTCTTTCGATTCGCTATCCAGAACGTCCGCCTCTGCTTGAGAGATGTTTAAAAAGTCATTTTGATTGCCCCGACCTCGCGTACGGAGCCTTCAGTTCGCCTCGATGACCGTGATGTCGCTGAACAGCGATGGAGCAGCCGGGCCCCCGGGCGATAGCTTAATAAGGGACGTTAGGGCCCGCTCTAAACTCCGAACGGCCTAATGCGCTCCTTCTTGTTTTCTATTTTCCTACGCCTCTTAAGCTTGGAGCTTGTGTTCGGAAGTATAGCGATGATGGCCTTCTGGCGGAAACGGTCTTCTAGTCACATTTTGATGAGACAATTTACGAGCTTCTTACCGGGCGTCTCTAAAAGACGAGCCCTTGTTATATGGCAGGCGAACTGCTTGCCTCTGTTACTCGGACAGCTCGAAGCGTGTAATGATCTGGGTAAACAACCCAACGAGCAAGGTTTGTCGCGCGAATGTATAGCAGGGACATCCCCGTATGGAACCCTCTTTGCGCGAATGCTCTGAAAACAAGTTTCACTAGTTCATTTACTTGTTTTTATACTTATTTATTTGTACCGATAACGGCGGTGTTTAGGAAGGAAAGGCGCAGCAAAACGGGAAAGACGCAAATGACTGATTGCGTCTTCACACGAAAATCTTCTCTCATTATGTGAGGCTCTTTCCGATGAAATAAGTGCAGCAAGCTTTTCGGCCATTAGCTGTAAGAGCCGTCGGTGAAGGCAAACACTCGCTTTTACGCGATCTACCCGATCTGCGATGTGAGCCACAGCGCGGACGATGACCTTACGCACTTTCGTACTTGCCACCTGATCTTTCTTTTTTATTTGAATTCATGCCGAGATGATTTCGTTCACTCTTTCATGAAAACAACAGACTTGTGGAAACTAGCCCCTGCCAGCCAACCAGAGGCTGCGCTGTTGAGACTAGTGGCGATTAAGGCGGGGGTTACTGGAACTTCCTAAATATATAGCATGTTCTGTGTCACTTTTCTACATGAGTTCCGAGGCTGGCGCAGTAAGCACGAGGCCACCAGGAGAGACCCAACAGTCGACGATGAAATGCCCAAGGCCGGCAATGTATTCTGTGGTTGCCACTTTAGAAATGTATATGGACGAAGATGCATGTGCGATATCGTGTCGTCTGTTTTGGTCACTTGAACGGAGGATTGCCCAGGCCAATCGCGAGCATGTTACATGGGTTTCTATAAATATTCAAAATTTCCCGGTAATGACTTCAGTGTCGTTCCACTTGATCCCCGGGTCATTACATGGTCGCTGTTCGCAAACGTATCTGTCGTACAATTTTATGATATCTGAGAATCGTCAGCTATGCCTAATCGGACCTAAAATTGGAGGCAGAAAATGCTCTTGTCTCTGTCCAACAAGACGGAGTTGTACGGCTAAATCGAGATTATTCATGCTCCTCGAAGAGCGTAGCAGCAGTTGTGAAATTGTTTAGCAACCATTTTGCATGCGGGACGTACTGAGTCCGAGCGCCATTATTGCCGGCAATACAGCGGTTACTCTAACTAAAAGGAGCGTCCCACTGCCTGCGGTAGGGTAATTACAGTTAATCCTTGCTTCGCGAGGGAACCCTGCAAAGACAGAAAGTATGCTTACCGGTCCCTTATACGTCATTTATCGTCCAGGGATTCTGTTTGCTTCATTCGTGTTTTTCACAAGGCAAGGTTTCATACATTTACAGAAACATGCAAATCAATTAACATTAGGATGTGAACATTGTTTTACAATAATGACGGAGACAGTCGTTCAGTATTCCAAAACAATCCGAACACTACTAGGTGATCGACTTGCTCCGTGCATTATTTGATTAGCGTACCATTCGTCTGACCTGTTATCGCTTGTGCCGAATGGCTATAGACACGCACATATGTGCGACGAACTCTGCACACGTTCTGTTTGGTACCTACTTACTTTTTTCCTGATACCTGCTTTCCCGGAGTATTGCACATCTTTATCGCTACAGCATCAAATACCTTGGGCAGTGCCTTCTGCTCGCTACTGACTACGAATCCGTGCGTCATAAAAGTTCTAATGTCAATATGTATGGGCACAAGCTCTCCGGTTCTTCGTTTCAACGCTGCTGTTGCGAGAAGAGTGAGTTTAGAATAGAAGAGAAACAAATGAGACATTCGGAAATTTGCCTCACTTCGCGGCAAAACTGAGTTGGACCATGGCAAGAAAAAAGAAGGGTCACTGAAGTTTCGGGTTGACCTAAGTGGACAGCGCAGCAAACGTCTTTCCTCCGTATTTCATGGGAAACCACGAGATTGTAAACAGCTAGACTTCAGGTTAGTGTCCGTGCACTTCGGTCGTTGCTTTTGTCGGAGCGAGTTTTCAAAGGTAGAAGCGACGCAGAGAGAAAATCCTAGGGCGAACTTGACGTCCGAGGCTTTATTCCCTTGGGCGTCGCCCATTCCTGTTTACTCTCGACGCACGGTGCTTCCACCGTTCCTCCTGGGACCTCGAGAGTTGCGCACTTTGATCTCGTTCGCTCGAGCGGGAGGATCAAAGGCACATGCGGAAGAGCCGACGTGCGTTGTGCAACTGAAAGATGAAAAAAATAAAGGCTGTTTCTTCTCGGTGGAAACTAAGGAGTATTCGAGTTAGTACGTCGAGTTCCCCTTCATGTTTCACCGTGTTCTTCGGAGGCGATGTATTTCCATGCTGTCGTAGTGTCCGAATTACCACCGCGAAAGAAGGTTTGAACAAAACAAAAAGTGCCTTTTTTATTTTTTTTAACGCAGAGCATCGCAGTTTCGACGTGTAAAGCGCGCATCTGGCGCTATGTAGAACAACACAAAAGCAAGACACATGATGGCAATTTGCATGTAGCTCTATTATTTGATCTTATTGTTTTGCAACCGGAATAGATGCGTGAAGGAACGGGAGGACGCTTAAGCTTCTCCTTTAAGAGTGGACGTGATAGTGTTACCGTGCCCCATTGGCATTGCAATGCTACCTCGCTAAAACGTACAGAGAACATTAATTGAAACAAGTGCCTCCTCCGAAATACTCAGTGTGTCTCTCCTCGTGGCGCTGCCGAGGAGGCGAGCGCTGGATGACTGCGCAAGTCATCTACCCGGGCCAGTGCCTGCTCTATATGGGTGGCACTGCCTTGGCGCGCCGCCGCTGGTACGGTATAAACGCTGAAAAAAAGGGTTCGTATTTGACTTTTCTGGTAGCATAATTGCGTGTTCCCGAGCTATCAAGTGCGTAGTTTGTAGTTAAGTTGTAACTAACATTTTCTTCTTCTTTTTTTGTGGCAGATTTTACTTAGAGAAATGTAATTTTGTTCATTATCGCACGTGCGCTATTGTGGAGGTCCCGCGTGGTCGTGGTGTCACGGGATGATTTTTTTCCGCCAAGTACACCGGCGCCCACGCTGCATGACGACGCCGGAATTTCTGCGGCACGAAGTCGTTAAAGCTATCGCCGTTAAAACTTTTCACGGACCGAAAGAAATTTTCTTCATATTGGTTGTAATTGATGAATAGCGTTTATATTTGAAACCCATGAGGGAGTACGGTTCAGCGTCGCTGGGGTGGGGAGTGCAAGAATGGAAAGGAGAGGCCGTGCCTTCTGGAGCCGTGTGTTTACACGTACAACCAGGCGTCATGTCGGGGCACCTCTGTCCGGTTATAGCTTCTCTTCCAATGCGGGAGACACTGGGTTCGGTTTCCAGAGCCCGGCGGCACCGGAAGTCGCAGCCAGTGCCTTCCGCATTGGAGGTGGATGCTCTAGCCATTCCGTCACCGCTTTAGTGGACAGGAATGAATTTCAGAGTGAGAGAGAGAGAGATGAACAAGAGCGGAGAGGCTGACCATGGCGAGACGTGGTTAGCTACACTGCACCGTTGGAAGGAAGGGCACTGAAAGCTTAGGACGAGCAGAGAAGTTCGCACTTCGTACACGCACAAAAAGAAGCGTTCAGCCTCTAACCCGTCGCCCCGCCACGGTGGTCTAGTGGCTATGGTACTCGGCTGCTGATCCGAGGGTAGCGGGATTGAATACCGGCCGCGGCGGCTGCATTTCGATGGAGGCGAAATGTTGAGGCCCGTGTGCTGTGCGATGTCAGTGCGCGTTAAAGAACCCCAGGTGGTCTAAATTTCCGGAGGCCTCCACTACGGCGTCTCTCATAATCAGAGCTGGTTTTGGGACGTTAAACCCCACAAATCAATCAATCAATCAATCAATCAATCAATCAATCAATCAATCAATCAATCCTCTAACCCGTCATAATTATGCGTTTGCGTGGGCGAACACGCCTCAAGAAGCTCTGCGAAGCCTTCGCAGACTTACGCACGACGCAACAGGATTACATATATTGCTTACCAAACATATACCGGGTAAATTCCAACATCTTCCGTGGGTCCTATCCTACTCCGATAGCACGAAACCGTCGACAACGCTAAGCGTACTAAAATACTGCCACTGCTTGCTGCGCGAAAAGTCGATGGGATCCTTGCTGGTAGTACAGACAAATCGTTTAAGATTTTTTTCAGGGCATGTTCACTTCTGACGAATGGTTTAGGAGAAAACCTCGCAAAGTGCCGACTGCGGCATAATTTCTCTTCATCACTCCCCATTTCCCTTCGCTCACGGTTAGCTTCGGCTACATAACTTAGGGTCAGGTATACCTCTGCAGAAGGCAGGCTGCGAGTGCCGCGTTGTGTGCGTATTCCGTCGCGCGGCCACGCGCATCAAGCGCAGGAGGGGACTCCGATGCTCTCGCAGCGCAGCGCAAATCGATGCCGAGCTTGTACTCTATTTACTCCATACGGGCGAGTTGGTTCACCGTGATGAAATGCACGATGGCAGCGAAAAAGCGCGCCACTGTGTAGCGCGTTAAATAAATAAAAAGAATCCTACGGGAAGCGCGCTGTATGCCAATAAAAGGTGTTGGCTGCTGAATTCTCTTGTCCTGACAAGCTTTCGTGGTGCTTGTCGTTGTTCCCGACTCTGTCGGGCCGTTTTCCATTCCTTTCATCCCCGTGTTGTCGCCTTCGTCTCATCCTCTCGCAAACGCGCCCGCGCTTGTTTGTCAAAGCATTCGGGTCATGCATAAATCTGTCTTGAACGGCTGCACACGCGTGTTTTGCAGGCTATATGCGCATTCGCACTTAAAAAAAAAATATGCGAGGGAAAAAAAAAGCGATGCCGCTTATGCACGACGAAGTGTTTGTTCCTCTCGTGTTTACAGGAGAAACCGCATGTGCATGGAAAAAGGAAGCAGAGAAAGACACATTTGTACTATTAAATTACGTCGCAGTTACCCTAACGCTGTATATCCCAACTCAAGCCCATACTGTTACCTTTCTGCAATCTCTTTTTACGTACAGCTCGAGACTGGAATGACCTGCGCACCGAAGTTGCCACCGTCATCAATCCAACAGTATTCAAGCGGCTCATCGAATCCATCCCATCATAACTTCTTCCTGTTGTTTGCTAGTTTACATTTTGTTTTTGTTTGACCACTCCCTCGTGTAATACTTCATCTTGAGGTCTTTGAGGAAGTTAAATAAATAAATAAACAGTTGTTATTAATAGACGATCACGTGCGTGCGATGCACGCGCTACGCGAAAGGTGGGCCCTGGAGCACTATAGCGTCGCGACGTGGAGGTGACCACATGGACGCAACATCGTGAGAGCGAAAACGTAGCGACAGATTTCGGCTGCGGTCCGAATAAGTACACTTACGGTCCGTAACAATTAATTTTATCGTGCCGCAAGCTCTATTAGTGAACCACAGGCTACACTAGATGTATGTTTTTAACGTGCCTTAATTGCCAGTAAGGACCCCGCCCGTGAGGCCTGCGCTAAATATTGATGTGCTTTTACTGTAGGTAATAATTAAAACGCCTATTTTGGCTATGATATAAATCAACACCATCAACTAAGAAATCCGATAGCGACTGCATGAAAACGCTGCGCTAAGAAATTCAAGAAGACGCTGAAGAAGCTACGGCTTTTTTTTAAGTTTATTTATTGAACGGCGATGTCAGTTTTGCATCCGTGTTTGCAGGAATTGTGATCGCTTTTGTTCACCGCGTAAAAATAAAACGCCTTCGCAGGCTTAGCGTGTGCCTCGGGGGTAGCAGCTTCAAAAGAGACAGTATATCTGAATAATTTTGACAGCATATCGCCGATACATAGTTTGACATCATCTTGGCGTAAACGAAGTAATCCGCTGTGTCGTCGTAGTAACGAATTTAACTACATTATTTATACATTCAGGAACGCTCCCACGCAGACTCCAGTGGGGCGCGTGCCCTTTACCCGCGCGCTCCGTCGCGTCGGAGTTTCGCCGCATTTATGTGAACGCAGTATACTGTCGCGCTAGCCGGCGGTACATCGACAGAATTACAAGATATTTCACTCACTTCGTGTGGACGGTTCTATTCGTGCGCTGTGTCTGATGTGTGGCCCTTTAGGAAACTGTCAGAAGTCGCTGTGCCGTGCGTGTGCGGTTTCCTTTATCTAAATTCACGCTTCTCGGGCAGGATTGCTTTTCCCTGTTCGAAGTTTTTTGTAAGACGCTTTTCTTCTATCGCGACTTCTTCTCGTGACATCCGTTTTTCGTTTTTTATTTCTTCTCAGTTAAGTCGAACCTCAACCGTTCACATTCCTATATAGCGTGGAGCAATAAAACAAAAAGACAAAGGAAAGTCGACAATCGCCGTTGGCTACTGCCGGGGATACTCTTTGCTCTCTGCCCTATAGACGTCGCGTTTCACCTTGCCTTATTTTCTGTGAGTTAGTCTTCGTTCGCCGGCTTGGCACGTCGCGCTCGTCTCTGTAACGCGAGCTCCCCCACTTTTTTTCTCTTCATTTTTGTCTTCCGCACATTGCCCTACCTTTCTCTTCGTAGTTTCCTTTTTTTTTTCCCCCTTTTTTTTTTCGTCTCGGATGTACCTCGGCCAGTCTTCGAACCCAACGGCAGGCGCAAGGCTCGCCTCCGCGGTGAACGCTCTTAGTATACTCCCGAACTATAGCGTTCGCGCTGCAGTGGCGCAGCCAGTTTAATCATTTGGTGCGGACGTGGCTCGGAGTCCGAAGAGCTGCAGCTTATTCCCGAGCCGCAGCACTTATCAAAAGCGTCGTCGTCGTCCTCTCCTCGAATGCCCCGGTCGCCTTCATTTTCTCGCGTGGGCCTTGTGCGCCTCAGAACACTGCGCGTCCTATCCTCGCTCTTCGACCGCCTCCGTCCATACAGCATTTCGCTTTTCCGTTATTACCACCGCTCGTCTGCCGTCCCTGCGCCAGCATCGATCCCGGGACAGACCAGCCAATAACAGTTATTATACAGAGGGCCTCAATTCAGCCCTTGAGATGAATAGGTCGCATCACGCGTTATATTTACTTGCACTGCGTTTTTATAGCCGTTTGAATGCGGACCGGTTCTTCCACTTCAGCCGTACGGTACTCACTGAGTGGGAGACAAGAGAAAGGGGTTAGAGAAGTAGAACATCTTGCATTTCTAAAAAAAAAGTGTAATAGAGCTATAGCGCTGTTAGGTTCGTGGAAAAGAAATAAACGCTGAGCTCAGTCTGAAGAAATTGCTTCGTCTTCTAGCTCGAGTCAATTTTTGTTTTTCATTCTTCGGTACCGTATCGCTCTCCTGCGGGAAATGTGTGCGACTTTTTGCTTCCTGCGCCATGCGCTCCCGATGAAGCATGATTAAACCTTCAGTTCTTTCGAAAAATCTCTTGTTCGCTTCCTTTCCTTTCCATCCCCACGTTTTTCTTTTTCTCCCCGTTAATATTACACTTTTGTTTTAATACTTTCATTGTCATAGCTGCCGTATTGCTAGTATTTTATACCCGTTCGTTCGCTTAATTCTATTTAGACCTGGTTCCCTTCCCTTACTCTCGTGTTTACAAATCAGATTCTGAAAAGCAAACGAGTTCCCAATCGACTGGATGGAAAATTGAAATTTCTTGCTCGCTCTTCAGGCGACGGCTTGAGCATGGCGTTCTTCTTCTTCTTTTTAATCTTATACACATAGCTTTGTATTTTTTTGACGCCGCGTTGAGGTCTTTATTCAGGGCCACTGTCGAGGTTATTAATGCTTGTCTGCCTCAGTGAACCTGCGTTCGACAGTTGAAAGGGTGCTGAGCTGTTTTATATTTAGATGGCAAAGCGTGCGCTAATGCTGCTTTTTTTTTTCTCCGTTAATGCCGTTCACTCTGATATTAACTTAAACATCTCAGTCTTCAGACGCGCATTACATTTCAAGTATCCGATTTTCGACTTTGTGCACGCGGACAACGCGCTTACTGATTTTTACGAAAAGGCGCGGCATCTTAAATTTGAGTGCAGGAAATATGGCTAACTTCTTAAGTTCTAGTATTTCAAGAAGAATAATATCTCGGAGAAAAAATAAGGAGAACGAGACTTGTTTCTCCGGAGCTTCCTTTGTTGAAAATACTTCCAGGGTGTGCAAGCAAGACATCTTTTGCATGGCCCTCCGTGCTGGTTTTCGTGAAACCGTCAGCCATGACCCCCTTCGTCTCACCTCTGTCATTTTTCAGGGTATACGTGCGCCGACCCAACCAAAATTCTGTTCATCACGTAAAACGAATCGCTAGACAAAAAATGGTTTAAAGCAAAAAACTGGAGGACGCTCAGGCTTCGCTTCTGGCAGGCTTCGCCTCAGGCTTAGCCTTTAACAGTGGAACGCGGTAGCGGCGCCATGGTACGTTCGGATCAGAAATATGGGGGCGTGACGCCACCTCGCCGTAACGTGCGTCAAGGCGAGAGGCTTGCACGTGCTGGCGTTGTAGAGCAGCAAGCGCTGGGGCGCGCGCCCACTCACCGCTGCTGCATTATAGTGCCCAGTATATTTCTAGGCACTGTAGCTGCATGCACAAGAGAAGAACGAAGTTGTGGTTACGGTACTCGGCTGCCACCCAAAATACGCGGGTTCGATCCCGGCCGCGGCGGTCGCATTTTCGATGGAGGCGAAAATGCCAGAGGCCCGTGTACTGTGCGTTGTCAGTGCACGTTAAAGAACCCCAGGTGGTCTAAATTTCCGGAGCCCTCCACTACGGCCTTTCTCTCCTATCTCTTCCACTCCCTTTCCCCCCACTCCCACGGACGCTTAGCCGTGTTCCCTACATGGGTTGCAGAAATTAGCGTCCCTTCCTAACCGAACCACAATCATCATCATCAGAAGTAGCGGGTCGAGCGCGAATGAAGTGCGTGCGCATTGCTCGTGCCAGACGCTTCGGCATCAGGATGGGACCTGCCCTGGTAACCTGCCGGACCACATAAGGTTTTCACCTGCCTACCTGCCTTGTAGGTGCTGCAGAAATCAGCGCCCTTTCCTTAACCGAACCACGATCTTCTTTTTCTCTTGATGTTCATCCACCCCTGACCTTGACCACTGCTTCCGGTGGCACTGTATGCCCTCGTTCAATTGCCTCGAATAAACGAGCTCTATCATGTCGTTTTTGGAGCGCGTTTGCCTTGCATCAGAGCTCGAATAATGCAGGCCCTGATTTGAACATTTCTGTTAGGCTCAAATAGTTTCCTTTGTTTACAGGAGATGTGAAAATTTCGCGGAAGTCTGAGCATTCTCCGAGTTCACCGAGATTTTTCACTCATGGACGGTGCCGCCGACAACGTATTTTGTGCGATTGCTGGCGGGGGTTGAAACCTACGGCCACGCGTGCTCTGAGGCCGAGTGTCTCGATCACCGGGATATGCGGCCACTCTAGACGGCAACGATTGTATCTCTACAATATGAATGAGTTGTCGCGGCGATACAAAATGCATGGTGGATTAAAAAAAAAAACATGTAGATCAGACATGGGGCATTGTACACACAGGGAAAGTTCTGACTTCGGAAAATTTCTATGCCAAACATCACATATCCGATACGTCTTGGTGGCTGTAAGTAGGAAGCTTGCACACGCACACTAATGCTAGAGGAGGAGGAGGAAGGAAACAGAAAGGCAGGTAGGTTAACCAGAAAGCGTCCGGTTGTCTAGCCTGCACTGTGGGATTGGGAAAGGGGAATAGAACTTATGAAAGAGAGAAGAGCGAAAGAAAAAGGTGGCCGGGGATGGCAGATAATGCGCTGACGCGTAAGGTACTGCAATGGTACTCAAAGTCGTTCACACAAACCCGCCGTCCTCAGGAAACAAAACAGTGCTTTCACAGCCTTGTGGGCCGACGAGCGATGGGGCCGGTGCTCCAGTAGCATCTGTATCGAAAAAGCGGCCGACTGTCGAGTCCTTCGAATGCACAAATGCACCAATGCTAAAGATGTAATGAAAGATGACTTGCCAATGTAGGCAGGCAGCAACGTCCTGAGAAGTCGCAACGCAGACCAAGCGCAAAAAACACGAGGGCGTCATGTCGGACGTCATCGGAAACAAAGGGCGCACTACTCGCCCCGACGCGGCATCGTACGTCGGAAGAAATAGCAACCGGTTAGCAGCAAGCGCTTGCGCACACTGAGACGATTTCCAGGGGAGATTATTCACGCAGCTTTTTTTTTTTTTCTTACCTCATGCTCAGCATGCTTTAAAGATGCCTAGTTGCTGAGCAAGATGACGTTGAGAGATGCTGACTTTGTATTTTCATTATTACATTTTAAATATATATTTTTAATTTGATAGCATGCGAAGTAAGGTGTTTTGAGAACGCGTCAACTTGGCGGCAGACCCGCCGTGTTTAACTGCAGAGCTCCTTGAAGCAGGTTCGATTCCCTGTGATGCCGAGCGCATTTCGATCAGTAAAAACCAACGACACCAGTGTACGTACATTTAGTTGCGTAGTGACCACATGTTATCTGCATTAATAGGGATTCCCCGTGTACGGCATGCCTCGTAATCATGCCGCAGTCGCGAATCCCCATAATCGCCCCTTCTGTTTCTTTGGCGGGCTTCCCCACTGTAAGCGTCGTAGTGCGGAGAAGTGCGCTTTCGGTTTTTCACCTGCGTGCTAGTTTTTTCTTTTTCCTTTTAGTTCTATGTTCCTTTTAATTTCTTTTTAGTTTTTTGTTCTTTAGTTTTCTTTCTTTAGTTCTTTAGTTTTATTTCGTTATCACGTGCATTTATCACGCGGCCGAGCGTTCATGCTAAAATCGCCCCTTTCTCTTTATACTGCTTACGGGACACATAAAGTGAGCTATTATTATTTATTCGGTACCCACAGCACCAAAGGCGTTACAGTGGGAGAGGAGTTTACAATCAGTTTACAGAGTTCAATATCATTTTCTACACAAAATAGGGACAAGAAGAAGCGGTAACAAGAACAATAGCTACAGCAGACTTAAAACACAAATTATACAAGGAATATACAACAAATATGCTGAAGAATACTGGAACGTTGAGCAACTTCAACAGAAAAATACGCGATCTGTACGGGCGTAGCCTGTACAGATTTTTAAATAAATAGATTTATATTGATAAATTATTTATTGACAACTCTACTGTTGTTAATTTCAGCATAATTGGCTTACTGATACAACAGGAAATGCGCGTCAAAATCTCACCTTTAAATTTCGCGACAATGTATCCGCTCGCGAACGTTAGCGTGACGTCACGGAACTGAGATTTTTCAGCGTTTTGGCAACACTGACTCAGCGAGATTTCTCGACGCTTCGTCCCGGCCCCTTTACAGGGCAATGCACTTAATTTTTACCAGTTAAGGACTTTGTAGGTGCACCCTCCGCGGGATCGAATCCTGGCCATGGCAGCCGCATTTCGATGACACCGAAAATTTAAAAAAAAAATGAAGGAGAGGGCGAAACCAGTGTACGTAGATGCAGGTGCAGGTTAAAAAACCTCAGGTGTTCAATATTCCTCCAGAGCCCTCCACTACAGGGCGTGTTGCTCGTGATCGTATCGTAGTTTTGGCTCGCAGAACCCCATCCATTAAGAACTCTGTAGGTCCTGGTAGACGCCGTCAATGTCTGTGAGGTCACGAAGAGCTGGTGCGCTGGAGTAGCAACGGTGGCGTCGTCACCAACATTTCCTGTTCTCGCGTTTTATCGCTTACCCAAGCGCCTTCTCGCTCCAAGGGTGGTGGTTTCAATCATGTGAAGGCGTATTTTACTAATGCGAAACGAGTCGCTTTTTTCTTTGATGTCCCACGATGCATTCTCGATTTTAAGTTAATAGGCGAGCGATATCACCGCCGTCATGATCTACGGGCCAACCTCGAGGATGGAATTCATAAGATCCTGGTTAGAGCAGCACGAGTAGACGGCTGTCCTTTTCTTCTCGGTCGTTATTTTTTTTTTTCTGCATTTAGGCAAGGTAATGGTATTGGTGTATTTCCGGGTTAGAATAAAATCGTGGGTTTTTTTTTTGTCTCTTTTTTTATGAGCGTGTCTTACTGTTTATTACTGGTCTCAAGACACGGCGACATTACGTTCCTTTCCAAGAAGGTCCACTCTTGTTTTCCGCTCTAGCGAGGACCCAAAGCTTACGGGAAAATTATTCGCTCCGGCTGCTACAAATTGAGGCTTTAGGCGTCCTTGTATCCCCTTTGGTGGAGTAGCGAACAAGAGAGCAGAAAAAAATAGATAAAATGAACGAGTATGAGTGCAAATAAAGTGCGTAGACGAAAAAGTGCAAACGTCCGGCATTACTCTTTTTCTTTTCTTTCACCCTGGAGACACAGTGCGCGCACGAAATACACGCTGCGGGATGAGCCTAGGTCACGCCAACGGCGCGAAACGAGCGCGCTGTTATCCGTTCGGGCCTTAAGACGAGATGTGTAGGCGCGGAGAAAATGAGGCACAGGCGAACGCGCAGGCGCTCGCTGGATAAGAGACGTCCCGTGATTTGCACCGGCTCTCCAGCTGGGCCCTGAGAGTACCGCCGTAAATTCCGTACCGTAGAGAACGACCTGGCGAGCTCTGCAATGTGACGGCCTGCACCTGTGCTTTGGCAAAATATGAAGAAGAAACAAAGTGTACTCTAGTGTCTGAACATTATTTCGCAATAAATGAAACGAGACCGTTGCTTATATTGTCGTCCCGCCTTTATTGTTATTCTGCATCGGGGTATGTAAAGGGGGGGGGGGGGGCAGCAGCGGGAGAAGGGTAGTTAGCGTTATGGTTGATACGCTCTTAGGTCCTCGAGGTTCTTGCTTATGTTGCTTATTGTCGAGCCATGTGTACTGAAAAGGTCGAGGCCCTTATAAAAGAATATGCGGCATTGAGCTGTTTGTACGCGACATTGTTTGCGCGTTGGTTATCTAACCATGTGGGATGGGCCTCCTTTCGCCGTTTGCTCGATCGTCAGTACGAAACCGGAGAGAGAGAGAGCCGAAGAAAAACGTCCGAGCTACACCGTCGGCCGAGCGCACCCGTCGCGGCATCCGCGGTGTCTTTTTCGTGATACGAACTGACAGCGCGACGGGGCATGTCGCTCCGAGGGAACCTCTCACTTCCTATTTGCACAGCGACGTACGAGATCCCGCCCGTTTACGTAGCGAGCCGCCAGCGTCTGTCGTCGTTATCGACGCTGTCGTATGTTGTGCGCGGTACCGCCAAAAGAGGTGTGCTTCCGCGGAGTTGACGTGCGCCGTTTCTTCTTCTTTTTTTAAATTTTCTTTCCGGGACGGCAGTTTAAAGGGAGAGATCTCCGCCGCGTATCTCGCTTGTTTATTTGCGGCACTTACGGCGACTGGTCCGCTCGACCTGATTCGGCCCTGCCGTCGCAGTCTTCAAGCTTGGACCGAGCACGATGTGTACTTTATATAACGCAGCGTCCGTGAGCATTGCGTTGTTGTGTTGGCATCGCTGTGTCCTATATCATCAGTGGTGGGTTTAGAGGGAGGAAGAACTAGCAGGACGCAGTGTTTATTCAGTCCGTTTATCCACACCGAAGTCCAGTGCGCCACACACGTAACAAAGCCGCCACTGCACTGGCGCTAATGGAGTCATCTTTGGAGCCCTTGTTTGTCGCGGCGTATGTCGTCAGCCAGGAAACATTGGCAACGACACTTATGCGACCAAATGGTGAGTCGTGCCGCTCTGCTGATTAATGACATGTGTAGGTTGCGCTGAAAGAACGCCCTTTTACGTGCTCTGAATTAATTATTAGCGGTTGTCTCTCATGTACGAGCCCGCATCAAACATCCTTGAAATTTTGTTAGTTAGTTAGTTAGTTAGTTAGTTAGTTAGTTAGTTAGTTAGTTAGTTAGTTAGTTAGTTAGTTAGTTAGTTAGTTAGTTAGTTAGTTAGTTAGTTGCACTTTTGAAACGTAAGGGCAATATTGGGACAGCCATGGGCAATGACAAGCCTGTCCACATTGACGGTGCCCACGTGAAGTATGTGAGTATAGACACTATGACCGCCGCTTTTTGACTAGGGCTGTGGCTACTTAGTCAAGATAAAGCCTGGTAAAAATTTTTGTGGCTCGAGCAGAGAGCAGCACTACTCTACATCGAGAGCAGTATAGGGACTCGCACGGGCTCCTCGTAAACTGGCGCATTCGATGCGTACAGGCGCCCAAGCGAGGTTATCAGTGCCACCAGGTAAGAACATAACTTAATGTTGTGTGTTATCTCTGAGCATTAAAGGCCCGCATAGTGCAAGGACAGTGTCTGTGATACTGGGAACCACTGCAGTTATATGCCGCCTATTGCTTCTAATATATTCCAGAGAACTTCTGCTTGCGTCATTGAAATGGCCGACATAAATCGATGTGTTGTCAGGCCTCGACATCCACCTACTTTCTGAGCAGTCAATTTATAATGCCGGAACGTGCGAGCTTTCCGTCACACAGTGACGAAGGTGATGGCGAAATTTCTACGATTAACCTGCCTCGTGTAACTGCCTCGAAATTACGGCATTTTTATATCTTGATTATCTCACTGCCTCTTCTTGTTCTCTTCCCCCTTAACATTCCGTCTCCCCTGACCCGTTACCGTTTGCATGGCATCAAAAGGCGTAGTTATGTTCCAGTAATGTTCACAGCCTTCCGCGTACCTTCGCGTGGTAGCAGCAGTTCTCGCAAACGCGCACAGCCGGTCCGTGCGCGCATGTCGCACCCTGCGTATAACAAGCAGCCCCCAGGGACCCTCGGGTACTCGAAGGGGGTCCACGCCCCTTGCGCTCACTCAACAACAGGTGGCGGGCCGCTGTATGAACCGGCACAGGGCGGGGCGCGTTTGTCCCCCGGGGCAGTTTTTAATTCGTTGTGCGCCCCCTAATCTAAACGTGCAACCATGTGCGCGACATACTGCCAGCCTGTCTGTTTCGTGCATTTGTGTTTGCCGCGTTCCTTTGGTGGCTTTTCCTTTTCTTTTTTTAATTTCCGCCGCTGCTTTTATGAGAAGACGACTAATTGCTGTGCAGATATAATGTGGCAGACTGTGAGGAAAGGCGGGACTGTCTTTCACACGCACAAACCAAACACATAGTATACACGTGGCAAATGACGACTCGGTCTTTTAACTTATTTGGACCTCGGCGATTTGACCGTAGCTCTTATTTTGACCGTGGCGCATTTATTTTGACCACTGGTATAGAGTTGTGCCATTTGTATATGTTTGCACCAGTATCACTTCAGATGATGCTGTTCTCCTGCAAACCACTTATTCTTTTGTTCTGCATGTTGCAAATGATTAGCCGTGCACATTGCATCCTTAGTTCACGTTCGGTTTCGGAACGCATTGTTCCACCTTTTATTCTTTTGTTTATTGCATATTCGATAGCTGCGCTCTAACTCCACGGGAGGGCTGATTGCGTCTATTTTTCGACGTTTTAGTAATATTTTCACTGAATACGACACATAAACCGCGCGTATAATTAGTCCGGATATTCTGGGCAACGCTCTTCTGGAATAGTGGAAAAGTATCGGGGACCTTGTAGCGGCCTGAATACAGCTACTGTACATATATATTTCTATGTGCGAGTACAAATGATAATCAGAAAGATGACGATCGTGCGCGTAGTCTTATACTGCCAAACTCTGTAAATCTATGATAAGCACAGTTCGTGGATGCGCTGTCGCGCATGGCTGCTGCTGCTGCGCTCTGCCGACTATGCCATTCGCCAACGACTCTGCGCTACCCGTTCGCTCTGCTCATTGCGCTGAATTCATTCCCTTTTTTTCTTCTTGCTTTTTCGTTTGGGGACGTCACTCTGACAGTGAAGAAGCGAAAATGAAGTGCGGCTATAAGTTCGATCGAACGCGCACGACCGCCGAGGTTCCTAAAGCCACGTCGAGGCGTTCGCTCGGCTTTTTTTTTAACACTTCGCTCACGCTCTTATAAAAGGGGCGACGATTTCTTGGCAAACTTTGTGCTGCCCGAAGTGGCGGGTGGGCCGGACTCGTCGCTCGCGAGTCTGCCATCATGCCCGCCAATGTGCGACGAAGCATGACTAGTGGTGCCGTCTCCGTTGGACCGCAGAAACGCGACTTCTCCTCTCGCTAAGCTCTTGACTGCGATTCTAACAGTGTGACGGCGTTTCTGGCTCAGACCTGAGGGCGCGTGACCCGTTTTGTCTGGGTGTAAAAAAAGGGGAGGGGGGACAGCGAGGTCGCCTGGCAACCCTTTTCAGAAATTTATACGTGAGCGCAGTCACAAATTTTTGAAAGCGTGCAATATACAGATGTAAAAAAAAAAAAGAAAAAACGCTTACGATTTCGTAGAAGCGGAGCGTACGCATCTCGTTTGGCGTGCAGTTGTAGTAGCAGGCAGGCATAGAGCGAATTATTATTAAATTATTTAATGATTTCAGTTTCATCACTGTCAGGCACGTAATCACTGTGGCGAAAATGATGTGCAGGGAATCCTTACATGCAGGGCATGTCATCGGTTCTGACACGGTATGCATCATCGGTAGCTTCGGTTATAGATTACGTAAGGATTGCGTCGCAATGAATTTTTCAAGACATGCTATTTTACTCCTTCACGCAGTCAATACGGTCAAACCATCGTTAAATGTGTGATAGTAAAAACGGCGCATGCAAGCTATTGACCCGATGTCGATCTGTTGGCTCGCGTGCGCGTCGGGTTGGACTTTCGTGTGCAGACTCACCGAAATGTGAAACGTAGCTTTGACATTTTGCGGTTGTGATCTTAATGACACACAGCTGAGTGAGTACGTGCACTTCTGACGTTTTAGAAAAACTTAACTGGAGATGTTAGATTTGGTTTAGGTCATAGCGGTTGTCTTTTCCTTTAATGTTTAAACTGTTAGGGTGGTTTCCCCACAGCGTCTTGCTGTCACGCGTGGATACTCCTGTTGCAACTCGACGAGCACGAGGTCCAGGACTCAAATACGAAACAAAATGTGGTCGAACTAAATCCTTCTCGCCGCAATGATTCACTCTCCGCATCCGATGTCACAGGTACGCTTTGTCTGTAAAGTTTAATCGGCTGCTGTCTCTTTTTCTTTTTTTCTTTTTTCGCATTAGTAAACCTGTTGGTATTATCGAAAAGTGCATACTAAAGGCAAACGTTGTTAATTGAGCCTTCACTGTATGAGCATGAGGCTGTCGACGTTCCATTTTTTTTTTTTTTCAAGTAGAACGCTGTTGCATTGAGAGGGTGTCGCTCGATACCTTATTATGCCGTGCACCGCTGAACTATCCGCGCTGTGATGAATTTATGCGATCTGAGAATAGCAGATGCCGCGACATAACGCGCCGTGCCGACGTCTGTCATTGTTTCATCCAGCTGATGTTGATTGTTCAAGTTCACCTTTGTCGTTCCGTTTGCGACAAAAAGAAAATTACTTTATCGCTCTTCTCGTTGTCTCAAACGAAAAAGAAACCAGGCACTGTCATGCCCCCCGCCCCGCACCCGCCCCCCTCCCTTCTTATTATTATTCTTTTTTGTAATGAGAGGAAGGAGGAGGAAATAGTAGAGAGGCAAAGGCAGGGATGTTAACCTGTGCAGGACAACGGGTATGTTACCCTGCCCAAGGGGAAGGGAATAAGTGAGATTGAAAGTCAGAGAATATATATATATATATATATATATATATATATATATATATATATATATATATATATATATATATATATATATATATATATATATATAATCAGAAAAGTTCTTCCTGGCTATCGGGATAAATATACGATGAGAAAGTCACAGTGACAAACACATTATTTAGGATTTATTCTGACGTTTCGGCTGGAGACCAGCTTTCATCTTTGAAACTTTCATCTTTGAAAAAGGCTGGTCTCCAGCCGAAACGTCAGAATAAATCCTAAATAATGTTTGTCGCTGTATATATATATATATATATATATATATATATATATATATATATATATATATATATATATAGAGAGAGAGAGAGAGAGAGAGAGAGAGAGAGAGAGAGGAACCACATAAAGCACACCGTCGGTCAGTGGCTCCTGCATGGCATACGGCATCCTTGTTACAGCCACTTGTGCAAGTCTGTTGTGTTCAGGAACTCCAAGTTGTGTAACACATATCTGTCTGAAGAGTTCTGCGGTATTTCCATCGCGCGTATCACTGTCTGACGATCAAATGCAAGCAGAAAATTTCTGTCGACATTCCGCGCACTCGGCTCCCGGACTTTGAAACACGAGCGGCCTCCATCATTCACGGCTGCAGTCACTTTGCGAGCGAAAGAAAAAGACGACGCACCGGTTCTCGTCGCGCCCGTCCTCTCGCTAATTCAATTTACGCTCGCTCTCACGTCTAAGCCTTCTTCGACATCCGCGGCGAGTGGCCACGTGCCGATCGCTGCTGTTGCCTTTTCTTCCGGCGACTTCCTCGAACACCCTTTCTCGGATCAACTACGTACAAGAGAGAGAGAGAGAGAGAGAGAGAAGTGGTGACCTGGGTTGCCGCGTGGAAACTTTCTCGTCTCGCCTTAGGCGACGATGCTGGGAAGAGGCTGTATGTGGATTCGGTGCTTCCATGTTTTCTCTTGTAAGCCTTCCTCTCGTTGGGGCTTCTTTCGTCAGTGGCCGGTGCCTTTGCGGTCATCTCGCTCGATACGGCGAGCAGCTGGGGAACGTTGTTACGGAGCCTTCCCGTGCACGGGCCGTTTGTGTCTTTCTTGTGTTGCTTTTTGCGCTGAAGTGTTACCATACCACCGTGTCTTTGACCCCTGTTTGCCTCATGTGGCAATGCACGTTTCCAACGCTGAGGAGTCGGCAGAGAGAGCCGTGTGTTCGTATTATTGTAGGCGTTTATTGAGAGGCGTATTGGGAGAGACGCACATGTGTTTGCTGGTGCATTTAGTTTGCTCATCCGTTATGTTTTATGACGCCTAGTTAGGGGTGAGAAATTCTGAAAATTTTGTAATGAAGTACGGATGCTTATTGTAAGGGCAGGTATTCATGATGAAAACAGCAAAAGTGACTGCGTAGGAAAGTGCACGTTTTGTTTAGATCGTCTGCTCTTGTCTCGTTTTTTTTTTTTAATCACGGCTGAGGAGTCCAACCAACGGTTTGCGTCTACTCGAAGATACTCGACGCTATCGTATAGGGACGGCTGTCGTGGCTAAAATATGTACTGTAAATCGCAGTGTGTCTGCATTTCGTCGCTCATGTAGAAACGAGGGTCACGTAGGCCTTTCCTCTCCTCATCTTTCGTGTTTTGGCGCGGTATTATTTGACGTTTCTTACAATTAAGATAGCGTTTTCCAGAATCCTTATGCATAAAAGCTCGCATGCCTCCTTATCGGCCTGCTGCGTGTTGAGACACGATCTGCAGGACCTTAATAAAGTCTTTCCATAGGATGCCATTCCTCACCCTTGACCGTACTTTGCCTTTGCATTGGTATTTTTGCCTCTATATTGCATGCGCTACTACCTGTTATTGTTTGTCGTTTTTGCGGCCCTTTCTCCTTTAATCATCACTGCACTAACATGTAGCTTGAGCACGTCAAATGAATATATGCGGCGTAAAAGTGCTGATGTACCCAACGTTTTTCTTCTCTCTATTTCTCCTTTCATCATCCATTCGCTCGTTCAAGGCTATACGACGTACCCGCCGCACTAAATTCCCTGCTCGGTGGTTTACCGCGATGTTGGCTCGTTTCCGGCACTGTCTTCATTTTCCGCTCGCTTCCGCGAGACAACGGCCGCGAGGCGGAGGCAAATTACCGCGCGGCGTGGGGCGCGAGTTTATGGCCGCAGTGTGCCTGCTGGGGCCAGCCTTATCGAGCAGCAGCGCCTCGGATGCGTCGGGCCCGGCCGCAGTTCTGTTGTTTCGCGACGTCCTCTCGCGGTTATGCGGTATTATCAGGGCCAGTTGGCACATGTCGATTCCCTTTTTACTACGTGTTTGCTTCCCTGTACACACGCGATCGACGGGACGACTCCTCGGATCAGGCGCTTCTCCACATATCACTCGTTGGCCGGGTGCAATTCAGTTGCTACACGTGGTTTTGGTAACTTCGGGAGAGCTTTGACTTGCCACTACAGCTCGAAAAGTACTCTATCGAATATGCGAGTTGCATATTCACTTTCGAAACTATGGAGCAAGGCCGTGCGCATCAGCGGACCGAGGAGTATTCCAACTTGTCCTCTGCGTGGATTCGAACCCACACTCTCTGCGTGGTAGTCGAGCGTTCTACCACTGAGCTACGCCTGTGGTTGAAAAATCATCGCTAAACGACCTAAACAGGTATAACGTCTGCCGAGGAATCGCATTACCAAATGTAATGTTACGTGGCAGAACAATAAAACGCCACTATACGTCGCGGAAAGTGGATTGCACAACGACTTCGAGGAATCATTTCAAAGAACATAGGGCTGCATGGTTTGTAGCTCTGCACCCATTACAGAGGCCTCATAAACATCAATATTATGAAACAATCTTCTTCAACTTTACCGTCAACATTATTACGAACCGCTGCCCTTTATCGTGTCGTATCGTGCCATGCGATATGCGACAGGCGACGTGCGCAGCCCCGACAGCAACTTGACTTGGCTCTTCGATATACCTGATGGCTCATCCTCGTAAGGTATGGTCCGCTGCTGAAGAAGCGAATCGCAGAGCTACTTGCGCGACTGCAGCAAGGCAACGTCGGGCACAACAGACAGCTGCGCAGAGAGAAGCCCAAACCGCAGCTCGCCGTCGACGCCGGGCCGAGAGTTCGGTTCGTTCTCGGGAAAACGATGCCAAGAGACTCTCTAAGATCTTCAGTTATACAGATTTGCACGTTACACTGCCGCAGTAATTATGGCGTAGTGGGTACTTCCCTACTTGGCGGAATGATGAAAGTTATGGCGCAGGGGATACCTACCACCTCTAGTTGCAGTAGTTTCCCCAAGCGTTTAAAATGGCATCTATAAGAAGGTCGCTCCTCCAGCTTACACTGCCACTGTCCTGCGGTTCCGCGCAGGCCTGGCTCTTTTTTGTCCTTATGGCCATAGCAAGTATTAACGAATATGATTACGAACATGCTGCTTGTTAGCGTTGGGTTCCATCTAGAACTTTCCATGGTGATTGTCCGATACTAAGGCCCATGGTGGGAAAGCATGCATATGGCGGTTAAGCCGTCCCGCCATGGTGGTAAAGTGGCTATGGTACTCGGCCGCTGATCCGAAGGTCACGGGATCGAATCTCGGCCGCGGCGGCTGCATGTCGATGGAGACGAGATGTTGAGGCCCTTGTACAGCACAATGTCAGTGCACGTTAAAGAACCGCAGGTGGTCGAGATGTCCGGGGCCCTCCACTACAGCGTCTCCCACAATCGCAGCTGGTTTTGGAACGTAACACCTCAGATATAAATCGCTCAATCATGGCGGTTCAGCCAGCATGGACTGGTCTTCTCTAAACATGATCGCTGTATGGATGATAAGAGGAACGCAACTACGAACAATACTTCCCATTGCAGCTTATTTCAGCGACACAGTTCTGCCACGTAACTATAGCAGGAAAGATTATCTCTAACTCGAAATTCTCTAATACTGAAGTGATCATTAACCTTGTCTGTCCAGTTCGTACTGCCTTGTTTTGCCCCTGTCTGCCTCATTGCTGTGTTACGTGTTTCTGCGCCGTTATAGTTTTGTGTTCGCACCGACAGCTGCCGCTGAGTGAAAGGCGCAGGCCAACGCGGGGCGTGCCGAGATCGGACTACCTCTGCATAAGGCTTAACGTGGCGGCCGGTAATCGATTATTGCTGTCAGCGGGGATCTAAGTGATGACTAGCAACGTTTTATTCCTCTTTAGTTTATTTTATTTTCCATGGCGAAAAATACTTCTTTGTACTGGCTCTTTGCTTTCTTCTCTATGTCTTAGCGTAAGGCGTCAGCGAGAGGCAGCCACAACGGTTCCTATACTGTTCTCTCCAAGGCGTGCTCGCGGCCGGCACGACGAGTAAAATATGCTGCACAAGGTTTCTAGCCGGAGACTTCCCGCATGTCGTTCTCGACGGGCATACGTTCCGCAGAGGTGTGGCAATTGTTGCTGACAAGACCTTTACACATTTCCTTCGCAATTGAATGTTCGTATTCACGCGGCCCTCGTGGCAATTAAGCTCGCTTGCCCAACTGTCCAATCAAACTGTTCGCTAATGAGAGCGAATATATCCCATCTACTGCTGCCTGAACTCTCACATATATGGCACACATTCATACTACTACACCTCGTACTACACGGCGACAGGAGGCTGAGCAAGTTGGTAAGTGCTCGCACAGGAATTGTCCATCTACTGTGACACATATACATCTTGCCCTTAATTGGTCAACATTCACACGTTTCTTATAACGCATGCTCGCTGGCTGCTGAAATATTAGCCTGCTAATTCGTGCATGGCGGCGTCACATAAAAAAGAGGCATTAAAGCAAATATCGCGGTGTCGTTTTTTACATCGGGGCAGTGTACTGATCTCTACGAAAGAAAAAGCGCAAAATAAAGCTGAACCCGTTACTGCGGGTGGGTGTGCTGACCACTTTCATCCTTTCACGTCGAATGCGTGCGACTCGGCCATTACGCAGTAAAACAAGGCGTTGGTAATTGTGTGTGGGTGCGCTGTGGTACGTACAAGGATTCGGAGGCGGTGCTTCGTGCAAATGGCGCCGTTCTCTTTACCCGCGCATTCCCGCAGGCGAGCAGCGCTACCCCTTGGGCACGTAGTTACGTCGACCAAATGAATTGCTCTGCTAGAAATGGTAGGAAGGCGGGAAGGGGGGGTGACAAGCGGCCGCAGTAGAACGATGCCAATTTCCGCCGCCGAACAACATGCACGGGCGAAATGCGGCCCGCCTGGCTGCGTAAGCACTGCTTCCCGTTCGCTGTTGCCTCCGCGTTTAATGAGAACGGGTGCGTCGCTTTTTTTTTTCTTCCTTTTTTCTTTCTGCCGCTTGGTTTCGCCTTTCTCATCATTTCCTTGCACGTTCATTGGTTGGGCTTTCTCTAGCTGAAGTTTATCTCGATGTAACAAGTGCTATTTCGATGCAACGCGGTCTGCAGAAAAAAGGAAGTGAATCACGAGGGTTAAAGTAAGTCATTTCTTTTACAATCGTAGTAATAATAATTTCAGGGGTCTTACATCCTAAAACCATGACATGATTATCACACGACCGCTCGCTACATTCTCTATGTCGATATACGTTATCTGGGCGTTATCTGTTGTGAAAATATATCATTGCGTCGTGAGCCGTACAATCCTCGTAGGATAAGAAGGGTAAGAAGTTGCTCTTTCAGTGCGAATCGAAATGCGATGGACTGCGTTACCGGTTCCACCAGCCTTTCATCGCGTCTTGGATACTGGACGCAACCGCGTTTACATGAGCAACGTGTGTTTCATGGAAGTATTGCTACTGGAAGAGATGTGGGTACGTATCCTGCCTCACAATATATTGGTAGCGCAGCCAAGAACACCACCCTCAACTTTGCTTACACGAATGCGCGCTAGAGCTTAGTTTCGGTTCCGGCGTCTTGCACTGTTTTTCCAAGTTGACGCTCGATACGGTTTAGGCTTTTGTGATGCTCGTGCAGATACGTCGAGCGATGTGGTCAAACTCCATATTGCTCCGTCCCGCCGTTTACTCCTTCGAATGAGTTATTTTAGAATTATAATTGGGGGAGGTATTCACTTGCCAATACCTCGATATGATTATGAGGCGGCGCGGAACTCCGGAATAATTTTTACCACGTGGAATAATTTTTACCACATGGAGTTCCTCAGCATGCGCGTAAAACTGCATGGCTGTTCTTGAACTTCGCTCCACTCGAAATGCAGCCGCCGAGGCTGGGACTCGAAACGGTATCCTTGAGCTTATACAGCGTGGCAACTTACTAAGCTACCACGGTGGCTGTTATTTTTAAAAATAAAATTGTTTGTTTATTTCTGTGTCCTCAGTGTCATGAGGCATTACAGATGAAAGTGGTAATACAGACATCGTGATAGACGCTAAATGAATTCAGCGATATCCCTTATCACAGGACGACATTGTTCCTGTGTATACGATGTCAGCTAACTCTCCCGATTGATGCGTATTCGTTTGTTTCTTTTTTATTTTTCGTCAGTCTAAATCTTTATAACTGAACGCATCTGCATTCCGCCTCATCGAAATGCGACCGCCGTGTCCGGTACTTGAACCCGTGGCCGGGTGCCTAGCGACGCAACTCCGTTAGTCATTACACCGCCACGGTGTGCTTCTCCTTCTAACCATCGAGTTTCTAAATCATATCACTACATGCTCGCCCTATGGCCATTCCTACCTTGAGTTGCATCTTATCGAAAACGCCATCGAAGGAGCTTGTGGGATCGCAGCTCGCGTCATCATTAAATTGTGAGAAAACGAAATTTCTTCATAAGTGAGGTGTTCTAAAATGCCTAATTATAATGCTGTATTCTCATAGTGCGCCACCTATCTGCCGCGCCATCAACCGACTAAGCATAGCGCGAACCGCTGTGGGATGAGACGCAGACGTGATGCGTCAAGCGTTTCAACGCACTAGCTAACCGCGACCGAAGACGCATGACCATTCGCTGGTAGACGGACGACTTGCCACATAAGATCGCGCCGGACGCCTGCTGGGATATAAAAGAATACATACCTAGCACCTTCACCCCTACCCCCCCCCCCCCTCCCCCTCCACCACCGATCTCCATTTTTACTGCCCCCTTCTTGCGTCTTCACTCAGAAGACGCAAACACACAAAAAGGCAATGTTAACTCATTCATTCGTTACGATTACGTTACTGGGTGTCTATGCTCGAGGTCATAGGTTCGATTCCTGCCAGTGTTGTTTTAGATTTTCTTATTTAATCTTACTATTATTTTCCTCGTTTTTCTCGTTGATTATTGTATTATTTAACGCTTGTTGACGAGGCTACCGTGGACGGACAACTCGCACACGCCTTCTCTGTGCTTTTCGTTCATAATGAGGCTTCTATGATACCTTGCGCATTCAATCAACAAAAAAAAAATGTCATTAAACGTGCGTGTCACACGTAGAGTTCAAGCAGAGGCTATACGTCCCTGTCCTGACGCTCCTTCTGGCTGCCCGTACTACGTTTTCGTGAAACACGTCACATAACCGGTGATGTGCGTAAGCAGCGACGCCCCGGGACCGAAGCGACTCGGCGTGCGTTTCGTCGGCCCCGATGCGCGACGACCTATTGATTGTCAACGGACGGCTTGCTGCTCACAGTGGCGTGACGTGCGTTGCGGGAGAGCGAAGCGCCCACCTCGGGGCCCGTCTCGGCTGCATTGTCGGTACGGGTATCTGGACCGCGCACTGGTTGGCGTGCTGGGCGGACGACCACGATCCGTCAGACACTCCCGGCACTGCGGGCTGGACTCGCTTGGAAAGGCGCATACACAACAAGCCTGCAGTTCGGCATTGGTTGGAGCACGATTGCGCCTTTGAGGTCCATTCTCGCTTGAAGGCCCTTTTCGCGTATAATGCAACCAGTTATTCGATCTGTTGCTGCTGCTTTTTTTCCCTTCTTTTTGGAGAACACAAGGATAGAATTGGCCATAAGAAGCTGTCGTTAACAGCTTGACGGCGTATCAACTCCTATAATGACCAGCGCTGGCGAGCACCAATAAATTTGCGAAAACACGCAGGCTGGGCACAATAACAATATAAAGCTATAAATATGTACGCAAGATATTTATTTCAATAAAGCATATGTATTTGAATCTTTTGCAGTCTTGTGCGCCGCAAAGAGAGAGAGAGAGAGAAAGGGGGGGGGGGGGGGGGCTGCTCCGCCAAGCAATGTAGCATGCAATGTGCGAAGACACATTGGGGAACCGCGGGCAACGCCGAACGCCGTTGGATTCTAGAAGTGCGTGCAAGCGGTACAGGTGCGCTGCCGAAACGGACGAATAATCTCGCTCCCAAGTGGCCGAAGCAAATGCGCAGAGCAGCTGTAGTATCTAAGAATTCACACATGACTAGATTGTTTGCGACTACAGCGACACGTCATTACAGAAATTCGCACATGATTTCCGGTATTAATGAGTCTTATGGCATACACTAAAACAAAACATACGTAAGACCTTTGTGAACTGTAAAATCAGATCACGACGCATTTTGCGTGCATGCGTGCGTGAACCGGTTAATGAAACGTGTTAGTAAAAATAGCAGTCGACTACTGGTTCCTAAACGCTAGGCGGCTGTTTAGATGTGAGAGAGGGGTACAGATAAGAATATTATACTGCCTTATTCGACCTGGTATCTCACGCTCATGTCATGCATGTGCCTGTCGTTAACACGCTAATTATCAAAAGCTACGCGAACTTTAATATAGTTAAAAGCTGGGCTAGTTGGTGTTCAGACTTCACGTTCATCGTTATTTAGCGCAAAGGTAACACAGACAGTAAAGAAGGACCACAAACAACAAAGGCGCCTTTGTTGTTTGTGGTCCTTCTTTACTGTCCGTGTTCCCCTTGCGCTAAATTACGATGAACATGAAGTACACGAACTTGCACAACGTTTTCATTTGATTTTATGGGCGCAGTCTGTGAGAATATTTGTGAGAAATTTCTCAGGCAAGCTTCCGTATCTCTAATACGACTTGCTCGTAAAATTATGCGGTTGTGATAAAAGGATAGAAAAAAAAAGCAATTATACGAACGAGACAAAGAACTCGTGCCAGGATGCTCACTCAGAAATAAACGTATGCCTAAAAGAACTTCATATATTTCTTCACTGATAGAGCAACCCGAATTAGTATTTTCGTATCTAAATAGTAATGAGCATATTGACTCGTGTTCGGTAATTCCTTGTTTATACTTATCACATAAAGCTACAAGAAATCAAGAGCGATAACATACCCTTATGCACCTGTTCACGAGTAATTACGCTTAAGCGGTGGAAAAAAGATTTTATAAAGTCGGCTCACGTTGCTATGCACGAAGTTAGGATATCACCATGTTCGGCAGCTTAATTATCTTTCTTTCTTTCTTTCTTTCTTTCTTTCTTTCTTTCTTTCTTTCTTTCTTTCTTTCTTTCTTTCTTTCTTTCTTTTTCGTAAGCTTCCTGCATCGCAGTGTGGTGGCTTTCCCTCATTGGAATTGCTATTGCGGTGAAGCACGCTTGCGGTTATAGACACGTGGTACTGCCAAGATTTTTTTCTTTTTTTTTTCCAATGTAGTTGATTCCTCTGTCAAAGGAATCGGTATAACACGAAAGTGAAACTTGTCTTCACGAAGCTGCTGTGGGCACGCAAACGCGCTTCAAGAGAGCACCAGCAGCACCTTGATACTGCACAGATACCCACTAGCGAAAGGGCACGCAAGCGAAAGCACTCGGACGACTCTGATTTCTCCGGAGACACGGCGCCGCCTACGCAGGCGCGCTGTTCAAACCTGCAATAAAGCAGAGGCGTTCGCAAACGCTAAAACCGTGTATGCTAAGCCGAACAGGTTGTCAGCGGATCACGCTGTGAACCTAGTCTGCTGCAGTGAAAGACGCACGATTTGCTTGTCGGCGGTCGTCTTTCTGGTACTCTCGGCTCGCGGTATACTGCCGGCGTGTTGCTTGGGCATGGTACAACCGTTAGACTTGTTGTGTGACGTGTACACTAGCCAGTTGTGTTGCGACACGTACGGCCCCAGGAATGCGAGCGTTAGTGTTCGGAGCCGTGAACGCGCGAATGCGTGTTCTGCTTTCCGCCGGGGTGTCTCTTCCTACATTCCGCTGCACTGAGACTACCGAAGCGCTCACTTAGCATTGAAATTCGCTACTTAGCTCCACCGCTCCTAAATGGTGGTACCACCTCAGCAAGCCAAAAGTGCAGTGAAAAGGGAGATATGTGAATTTAAGGGTAATTTTTCTTGTTAAAGTCCTTTGCTTTAACTCGGTATCAGTCAGACGCAAATTTTAAAGCGCTGCTGTGTAGATATGAGGCACATTTCGTATCTCCTATATGTTTCGGTGGCGTAGCTAGTGAGTAGAGTGGCCCACACCTACTTTGCATCCCGGCAAGTTGTGCGTTCAAATGCGTTCATGCGATGAGCGATGCTATTTTTTTTTTCCGTCATTTGTTGCCGGCATTTTTGTGATGGAAATAACGTTAGCGATATCTTGCAGGATAGCGCAGAAAACATTTTCATCTTAAAAAATAGGAAAGGAAAAACCACATTGAATTCTCGCTATCGGCTTGTTGATGTCGATGACATAGCCGAGATTCTGTTTTCGTGCAAGCTAATGCTATAAAAAGATTAATATGACGCGAAACGAGAGTTCGCATTCCACGCATTCCCTCAGACTGCCAATCATTGCTACAGTAAAAGCCAAGATTTGTATAACCGCGACTGTTACGCGCAACCAAAATCTTCACTGCGAGGTTGCAACACAGCGAGATGGCGACGCGCTTCCCGCTGGTTATTGGAGGTGTGGTGGTGGTGTTACATCAGGCGGTCTTAGCCTGGCATACATAGCCGGCACTTGTTCCGCTCGAGCCTTCTAGAGGAGTTGATCAGGATATGTAATTAGGAATCGATCAGCCTAGTGTCTTTAGGGAGTCCATCAGCAATCGTTGCACCCTCTTACTTAATGTTGCGGGCCCTACGGGGAAAATAATGTCCTCAAAAGTCCTGTGCGGAACGCCACTCTTTTGCAGGTTACATACCATTGCTGCTCTTTTCTCGCTGAACTGCGGATATAGCCAGAAGAAATGTTCAACTAAACAATGTTGCTATGGCGTACAATAACTGGTCAGATGAAATATGCCAGTTATTGTACGCCATAGCAAAGTTGTTCAGTTTAGTTCGAACTCTCACCGTACTTAGACAAACAGCGCGTTGTATTCCGCATCCAACAACGTAGGCAACTTCGGTTCTGTAGAAGAATTGCACATATTCGACCGCTAATTCTGAGCGCAGCTTAGGCATATTTATTTGTACGCCGTTAAAAAATAAAATAGGCTGAGGTGAAGCGTACCACGATGAGCATGTTATGATGAAATTTATGCGGATATGCCGCCAAATGCGTCCAACGTTCGTTCCCAGCGTTCGTGCTCGAGTGTTAATAAAAGCGCGCAGAGAAACTTCGCATGCTTCAGCAGCTGCCTGCCTGCGTCTGCCAACCTTTGTACCTCACGCCATCTGTACGAGAGATGTCTTCATTCTGTCTTTTACCAACTTCGTACCGGGAATAATAGTGCGTACGCAACTCTTGAATGACCCGCACACTCAACGTTAGCGTGCCTTAGGCCATCTCCTGAGAGCACTTTCCTTGCGGCCGTTGCACGACGACACAGCGAGCGAAACGAAATCGCATCTTGCCGGGGCCTCCTCCGTCTGCATGCACTTGGTCCTAGACGGTGAAGGAGGCCGCGTTTTCGCAAACGAGCCGCCGCGCCACTGTTTCCGTGCAGTGGCACCGAGCCTACGAGCATCACGTTACCCAACGAGAAGAGACCGCGCGCACGAATGTCTACCGCGGTGCGTGTATCCGCGCTCGCCTCTTCGGAGAGACGATCAGGAAGCGTCAGTGATCGCACGCGCGGGTCGCACGGGAAGGCTTCGCGGCGTTCCGGTATGGAGGCCCGATTCCCGCTACTCGCATGCTAACACTTTTGTTTGCTCTATGACAGCGGGCTCATTCAGATTGTGATACCGCGTTTTCATTGTTTTTTTTTATTTAGTTATCGGGTTTTGCCTTCCCGAAGCTATGACCGCCGCAGTAGATCTGAAGCAACCTTAGCAATGTGATGGCGAAAGCCCTCGCGCCGACATTCGCGGCGCTAGGGCTTTACCCATCACATTGCTTTAGCTATTAACAGGGCTCTACCTATTAACAGTGCCGCCCCTTTAGGGCGAGGGAGGCGTATAAATAATCTGCCGCCACATAACCAACAGCGATGATCATAGAGCACTCCAACGAGACCTAGATATTGTGAACCAGTGGTGTAATACGTGGCTCATGACGCTAAGCGTGTGAAAGCGTTAAAAAATGGCTTTCGCCCGTAAACCTGATAATGCGCAGTTCGTCTACCGCGTTAACAATGCTGCTATATCTCCGGCTGCACAATATAAGTATCTTGGCGTGCACCTTACACCTAACCTAACATGGTCTGAGCACATTACGTGTGTCCGCCAATGCCACGAAATCATTGGGGTTCTTGAGCCGGAACTTGCGCAGTGTTTCATCTGCATTGCGTAAACTGGCCTATTTAAGGTTCGTGCGACCCAGCTTTAGTACGCGTCTCCCATTTGGTCACCACATCAGAACTACCTAATTGACGCATTGGAAAAAAGTTCAGAATAGGGCAAGTCGTTTAATTACTCATAATTACAGTTCCATCTCTAGCATAACGCAGATCAAAGCCGAAATATCTTTGCAGCCGTTGAGTACTCCTCGTGATATTGCATTGCTGTCATTATTCCATAAATTCATTCACTCTGACGGAATATCCCTACCATGGTTGAAACACCACATCTTCACATCGCGCAGATTGCACAATAATTTCAGCTGTACCCGCGTATATGGCGTGACGCAAGCATTTAACTTTTCACCGCTGCCTCGCGCCATTCGTATTTGGAACAGCCTTCCGGACAGCATTGCGTCGCTCACAAATCATGACACTTTTTGCTGTAATTTGATGAAACATTTTTCTTCACACTGATCGCAGTTAGTACATGGTTACTTATCAAACGATTACGCTTTGAATTCATTGTCACGTGTTACGTCTTTGTTATTTTCGCTTTTTCATTATAACGCATTGTATAAAGTCATTTTATAACTTTGTAGCGTATATTGTATTTTTTTTCAACTTGCTGTTTTTATACAATGCTTATCTGTTCATTTATTATTTTTTTGGAAGATCTGTCTCGTTTTTGTTATATGCAAATTTCTTCGTCTTGTGCCAATGTTTGATTTCTTGAAGCACCATATCTTTTAACCGATTCTATTGTATTGTAACAAACGCCCCCCTCACCCTATGCCCATTCGTAGGCATGTGAAGTTTTTCTAAATAAATAATTAGTGCCGCCCATTTATTGTCAGATTGCTGTATCCGCGAATTCGAGACAATGTGGTAGTTGCATACTGTAGTATTAGTTCTTTTATTACTTAACGAGGTGTTAAAAAAGCAAATGCTGCCTTACTGCGTTGAACCAACGTGAGTGCAGTGTAACACGAATCTGAGGCCGAAAACGAATTCTGGCTCGCAATTAGGCCTCCGCTAGCATTGACCGCGCTGCACGGGCCTGGCAAGACGGGGGTGCGGTGTTGGTGTCTCTTCCATCCCGACTGATTTGATTAGGGCTGCTGGAGGCCTGGGTCACACAACGGATCGTGGGGCTCTTGGTCCCATCACGGGGAAATACGCTGCATCTCGTATATACCTCCTCTGCTCCCTCATCTTCGTCGTGCATATTCTGGTGTGGAAAGCCATACGGAAGACAGCCGGCCTTCTTTCGAAACCTGCCTCCGTCGAGTATTTCGGAACTTGTCAATCAAAAAGATTGAGAATCTCTGCGCAAGTGACAGCTTTGTTTTGTTGCGCACCAGAGAGAGCATATTTCGAGAGAAAACTGCTGGGATCTGCTTATACAGTGCGCTTTTTCAGGATGACGCGATATGTGGCGGCTATGTACGCTTCTGTCGCGCACCTGCCTTTTTTCGGTGCATGTATGTGGGTGTGTTGCTTCCATTAAAATTATTTTGTGAACTAACGCTCGTCCTGTGTACGCATTCTTGTCCTGTGTGTTTATTATGCATTAACACATTAGATTTGCGCATTGATAAAAAAATGTAAGATTTCTGTAGGTTGGCCTGCGAAGAGGGTAACAGAATTTTAAAGCACGTCGTTCTGGAGGACCCCGGAGTAATTTCCACCTCCTCGGAACGTCTCCATCGGGAAGTTTTGCATTTTGTTCTCTCTCTCTCTCTCTCTCTCTCTCTCTGTGTGTGTGTGTGTGTGTGTGTGTGTGTGTGTGTGTGTGTGTGTGTGTGTGTGTGTGTGTGTGTGTGTGTGCGCGCGCGCGCTTCTTTTTGCTGCTATATTAATGCGGCTACCATGACCATGGTCGGCAATCGAAAAATATTGCCTTGAACTTAGCAGAGCCGTGACACAACCGCTACAGCGGCGAGTGCGCGGATTAATGACCTGATCGTTCGTCAATCGCTGTGTGCGGGGAAATCTGTAGACTACAGCCATTTCAACTGTGTCAGTTTTGTTATCCGAACAAAACTAGCCTCGCACTTCTTCTTGTGGTGAGGCATTATAGCATAGCTTTATTTTAGGTAACAGGTTACTCGCTATATTCTGGGCCGACGATTTTATAGGAATCAAGTCAGCATCGCCAAACAGGTGTACAGAGTCAGGTAGTATTTTATAACTTCTTGTTGGGCGAGTTGGTTCAGGTCTCTAAAAAGAGTCATTGCGCAAAACGCTCAAACACAGGAAAATGAAATGGACAGAAAGAGCGCGAACTTTGAACTGGTGGATTACCTTCGAGCGCTGCAGAAAATGTAACTGATCACTTTTTCGCAGGAATTGGTATAACATGGCAGCGAGATGTGTCTTCATATAACCTGTCGAAACTTGAATGTTTATTGTACATCGAGGTGAACTTCTCCATTTCTATCAGTATCTCGCTGGTACGGCACCGTGTGACAGGGATGAACCCATGTTCACGCATCGTCTCCATAACATCCATGACCAACCACATATTGTAACTGAAGTAGTTTACATATTAACTGGGCACAGTCGATATTTGCGTAAATGCCGTTCGACAAAGGCGTCATTCATGGATGCTTAACGCTGGAATTTTGTTGCCATCACGATCGGAGTGAGGCCGCTGGGAAGCGCCATCTGTGACGAAATGTGACCGGCGACGCGGCACAGTCAGTCACTTCGCCTCTCCTGGATGGCGGTACCGTTCCAGACACGTCCGAAAGTGCACCGCGCTCGCTCGTCAAAGAATACGGAAAGAAGCGATAAGAAAGACCATAAGCTGCGTTCGTACAGCTTCTAACGTATGCGCTGATAGCGCAGTGGTAGGGAACCGGTCACCTTTCGTCGTGGAACGGGGGGCTGTGAATTCGATTCCCAGCGCATCCAAGGAAATTTTTCTCAGTGTTTTTCTTTGTTGTTCTTGTGTGTAACTCTTACTGTGTCACTTCCCTTATGTAAATGGCGTAGTTGGGTAGTGGTCATAAAACACTGTCGTGTTAAAAACGCTGATAAGAGCACGGGGTGAAAGGGGGATAAAATGGGGAGGAGAGGATATCCAGGTGCGGCCATCATCGCATCAATATACACTGCGCAGAAAATTCGTTTCCGCACCATATATAAGGTAACAGATGTGTCACTCACAGAGCCATCGCCCCATTCCTGAATGAAAAATGCCACCAGCAACTACCGTCTGCAGTTTGCCCTTGCCCGTACCTAGAATTTGAACTTTTGTGAATGCTGGCTCGCAATCCAAACATGTACTGCCCAGTGAGCAAGCAGATGAGCTCGTTCTCTTTCCTCAAGTGACCCCGCATGTTCACTCAGCGTTCGTTGACACAGCGACCTGTCTGACCCACGTCCCGAACGTTCCGTCATGCTCTTTGTTTTTTTTTTTTTTTTTTTACCGCAACCACTCTTGATCTCCGCTCGTACAAATGCTTGAGCATAACCCAGCCAGTCTAATGTGAGCAGACAAAATCTGCTTGAACGGCATGCCGGTTTACCACTTTTTGAAACTGTTACCGACTTTGTGCAGATATGAGCTCTGTGCTCATATCTACACTCTCATCATGCATTCTGTGCAACTCGCAGGACTTTCTTTTTTCCCCTTTCTTGAAAGGTTTATCAGCGATAGCTGCGATGATCTTACAGGAAAAACCGGCTGAAATCAGCCTGTTTATTCGACCCTCGAAGCTTTGATGCATTGCATGCATCTAAGATGACGACCACGGTTCCTCTTTCATCCCGTACTCTGAACCTTTTTGGGAGGGATGTTTGAACAATTCTTATATTTGCAGCGCTCAACTCTGCGTTCTTTCTGTCGACGTCGTTTTCGTGTGCTGCCTACGTACTTTGCTCAGTGATTCTTTTTAGAGACTGATATAGCACGCCACAACATGATGATCACGCTAACGCTTCTTGATTTGCATGTTGTGATTCTCTCCATAGTTAGGCGGACGTAAGTTTCACCCTAAATCAGTGGTGTTCAACGGATATCGCTTCCCTCGCCTCATTTGCCTTCATAATTAGTTTTGCCTTAAAAAATGTGCAGCTCTACATGAGTTGTAATGGATCATTGCATTGGATTGAACGCGCCCGTTTTCATGTCGGGCGCTGACATCCGTCGGTTGTGTCGAAGCGAAAAGTAAAGTGGTAAGCCATAAGCAGTACACTCGGTCCAACTAATTGACTCTTAATTCAGTAGTGATGAGGGCAACGATGATGGTACAGACGAAGTATAGTCAACAGAGGTTATCGTAAACTAACCACGGTGTCACCGTGAAGTTGTACCGCAATGAAACGACACGTAAGAAAGGTAGGCAGGACAACACAGGCGCGAACTACCAAAAGTTCTGATGGAAGACAGATGGCAGGTACATATGTCTCCGTATAAGCCGCGCAGGCTCACCTATGTAAGAAAAACTTGGAATACCGCGTTTGCATCTCTTGGTATAGTTGCGCCTGTCTTTGTCTGCCTTTCTTGGTTGTTTCTTTGCGCCACTTCACGGTGAATTCGGCGTTTAAATACCAACTAGCCCAAGGTACAACTTTTTTAACCACGGTGTACCGGCATTTTTCTCTTCCCGTTCTACAGAACAGCCTGCGGAAATGGGACCTGCGGAAGTGGGCCGTCTTCGTGGTCCTGCTGTTGATGCTCGTCTCCCTGCACATGTACGGCGTCCAACAGTACAGCCTTGCCACCAGGGCGGTCTGGTACAAGAGGTCGGTGCCATGCAGAAACCCACCGCGTGTGTCCCGCCCGACGTGAATGAACAGCATGCATTCAGCGTTGTGGCACGGCTCCCCTAAGTTTGCGCACGTTGCATCATTCGAATGTCTGCGATCTACCAGCCTCGCGAACTAGAGTACGTGAGGACGCAGTCGGTTTGCGCTGCGGCGGTTCCTGGGCGATAGTATTTATTTTGACTGTAGGATGCGCTGGTAAAAAGGCACTAACGAAAAAAATCGCTTTTCCGTGTAAGGAAAATACCCTTTCACAAGAGCAATACTCTTGCTGCGAAAATACAGTTGGCATACCAGTGTTTAGGTTTTAACAACTACTTCTAGCTCTCACATGATTTTTTATCCTTAAATATAAATTACTTTGTTTTAAATGAGCAGGGACCTAACGTGACAAGTTGCACTAAATTGTGTAAAAAAAAAAAGGAAAAGGCT